>CM035806.1:137101-849601 GCA_020466095.1 Chlorops oryzae | reverse complement strand
TTCTGTGTGTGTCTGAGGTGACAAAATCTCAACTGCCTGCGGCGGCAAATTGTCTTAAACCGCTCCTGATCAGACGAATGAAAGTATTCCGGAAATTTCGCAAAAGAAATCGAAAATGTAGGTATGTATGTATATCAATTCAATATCTGAAGCAAGAAAGCTTTCTAGCCACAGTAATTTCATCCAATCGAACTGTCAAAAACTCCTAAGAAATAAACCCACAAAAAAAAAAGAAGAAAAAGGAAAGAAAAATTACAAAAACAGATTTTTCGGTTTTGATCCCGAAAACAGTAAATTTGCAATTGACAAACGAGGATTTTCTTCTTCAGTTTTTTTTTCCTTTTCTTTTTGTTTCCCTCTCTTTTTCAAATGGCAAAATCGAATTGCGCAGCTTGAGCAGCAGCAGCTTGGCGGTGGGGGGGGGAGCTTAAGTAGTGACGCTTCGAATTCGTTTAGCCAAAGAAAATAAATATTTTTGAAAATGCGTTTTAGGCGCCCAATGTGGTGCTCTCGTTTGCGGTTTGCTTAGCTCGGATAAGCTCAAAGCAAACAATGGTGCCCGACCGCACAAAAACAGACGCACACACGGACACACGCAAGCACACGTGCGCCTACGCGTACACAATACACACGCACAAAGAGATTTCTTTTCATGTCTGCTCTGCTCTGCTGCGAATAGACGAGATCTCGAGCAATGCAAGTGAGCGTTGAAATTTCGTTATTAAAGATTTTGAATACCTAATTATGAAACTGTCAGTTGCAAAAGTTTTCCGTCTTGCTGCCATACCGACAAGAGCGAAACAACACGGCGCCAACGTACACATGTACGTATGCACATATCCCAGCAGGCAAACGTCTCTTGCAGGGCAAAGTCATCAGTTATATCACAGGTAAATATACATACATATGTATACGTAGGTGACATTCTCACGCATAAGGGAACGTGTCGAAACTACGTGACCCATTTTTTTTTTTTTTTTTTTTACTACTTTTTTACCCCCCTCGGTAACAATCCGAAGTATATTTCAAACCCCTTAGCCACCACTACTTTGCACGTAGTAATGCATAAATATTGTATACTTTATAATATTTTTTTGGCAAATAAAAAACATTAAATTGCGTGCCATAAAAAATGTAATCAACAGATTAAAAAGGTACACAGAAAGACTTTTGTGCGTAAATATAAACAATTTTTTAATCAATATAACAAATTCGTTGTTAAAACTCAGCCTATCACAGTTTTTGTTATATTAAAAAATCGTTTAATTGGGACAATTACTCGAAGTATTAACACTCAATAAAATATTTCAACAAACGATTTGTAATATCAACAACCAAAGGTATTAATAAAAATCAACCAATTAATTTAAATAAATAAAAAAAAGGAAAAAAATGCCTCATCTACATATTCCATAATAAAAATTTGAGTCTGCAAAGTCAGTTTACGGAAGATAATTATACATTATAACATCATAAACATATATAACTATATATGTCACTCAGGAGCCGTTTCCATTTTGGCTCATTTCACCACGGTCTTGGGTACCCACCACGGTATTGGGTACCCACCAAAATTACCATTTTTCACTTGGGTACTCACCAAAAGTATTTCTCTCTCGCAATATTTTGCCTGCCGAGTACCATCTCTTTCTTACTGGCGCGAAATGTCACGCGCAATATCTATGAGAGTGACATATATGGTTATATGTGGAGCAAATTTTTGATTATTTTGTCCCTTAGTATATGTAAGTCCGCATAAAGCTAATGAGAATTTTAGAAAAATATTTATATGCACTTTAAAAAATTTCAAGCATCAGTTTTGTTAAGTGTTAATAATTTTGGTATTAAATACAACAAAATAATCAACCAAAATTTTGTTCAAAAATTTAATATTTCGAACTTTTCCCGAATTTCGTGATTTGTTTGAAATTTTTAATTGGGACAATTAAAAAACCGATGAATCGAGTTTAACAAACGCCAATAGTTGGATTTTTTTCGTAGCCAGTTTTTCTGTGCAGCAGGCTAATTTTCGCCTTTTCTGTTATTGATGCATAGACGTCCTGAATATGCCCCGCCCCTGACAAATTTGTACCTAGGCAGTTGCCTATGTTTTCTATAAGGTAAATCCGCCACTGCTTGTGATATATTTGGGCAATTCACAAGGTCTTCTTAAATCCCTTTCAAATATATCTAGGGTTGCCAACCATACTATATAATATAGTATCCTACTTTATTTCTAATCGATATACTTTATACTTTCATGGAACAATAAAGTATCCAAAAATACTTTATTTTTAATATATAGGTACGGCAGTTTTTACCAAACATACATCCTATAGTTCATGTAGTTCATTGAACTAAATAAATACAGTCGACACTCTTCTCTATAACGACCACCTCTAAAACAAATTTCTCTCTATAGCGAACCTTCTCAAGGCTTTTTCGCTACATTATATTGCCTTTTTTTTCTCCTAATTAATTGGAATTTTTCGAAGCCAGTTTTTCTGTGTAATCAAAAGATTACGTACAAAACACGAAGTGATTTTCCTATACACAAGAGAGAGAGAGAGAGAGAGAGAGAGAGAGAGAGAGAGAGAGAGAGAGAGAGAGAGAGAGAGAGAGAGAGAGAGAGAGAGAGAGAGAGAGAGAGAGAGAGTTGGCAACTCATTAAATGACTTCTA
Organism: Chlorops oryzae; assembly: GCA_020466095.1. Taxonomy (NCBI): domain Eukaryota; kingdom Metazoa; phylum Arthropoda; class Insecta; order Diptera; family Chloropidae; genus Chlorops; species Chlorops oryzae. The sequence goes on along the minus strand of CM035806.1, from coordinate 846,920 downwards.
TAATTAGACATTTAGAGATGTCACTGTCAGCTTGTGCACAAATGTCATACAAAGTTTCCTACGAAATGTCATTCATGCCGTCCCCAAAGTTACCCTGACATTATCCATTCTGTTTGGTTAATTTTTCCTGCTGGGTAGCCTGACGCCGGCATGTATGTTTGTGATTTTGTGTACGTGCATATGCGTGTGTGTGTGTGTGTGTGTGTATATTTTGTGCCTTAAGGGAGCAGAATCATTATAAACAAGTTGGTGTCGTGTCGTGTTGCTCGGATCGGATCGGATGGTTGGCACGATGCTCATGGATAGTGAGATGGTTGTACGCTGGGTTGGCTTTGTTGGTGGCTAGTTCTTCGGCGTCATTGTTATTTTCCCTGCTTTATGTGTTGAAATGACATTTTCGTTGTATAACTTACCATTGTTGTTGCTGTTGTTATTATATGTCGTTATTTGTGTTGTTGTTGTTGTTTCGGAGTTGTTATTTTACCCAGGATCGTTTCCGATTGTGTAATTTTGTTATTCCCAGTGCCAATGGCTGCTGTTTTTTTTATTTTTTCTTTTTTTGTTGTATTTGAATTCCATTTATGCAAAAATCAATTGATTGAGTGCGGAAAAGTAAAATATAAATTTTCCATTTTCATGTCATTCGATGGAAAATTTCAATTTTTCGGTTTGTAATGATGACACAGAATGATTTAATATCATTTCTCATCGCTTGAAATTTAGATAATTTTCACTCAATAATGGATTAGAAAATTCAATGTATATACATACAAACACACACACACACACACACACACACACACACACACACACACATATGTGTTCATAAATACTGTTCAATTGGAAAGGGAATTGAAAACCCTAATTGCGCCCAATTGCGGCGAATTTCCACTCAAAAACTTGTATTCTTAATCATATCGGGAAACTCCTGATAATATGCAACGAAAACTTTAACGCACAATGAGCCATGAAATTTAAACCAATCTGATGTGTATAGATCTATAGTACAGATTCTATAAACATTAGACTATTTCATATTTTGAAAAATTTCGATCGATTTCAAAGCGCCGCACAGTGGTCATGCCTCATACATTTTTTGGAAAAAAAATAGATGGAGTGGTCTTAGAACATCAAAGGCACAACACCATAGTTTTGACTTAATTAAGAAAATGTGAAAATTTCGTAGAAATCGTTATGTTTTAATTATCTGTAAAAATTACTACCATTTTTTTTTTTTTTAACTGAATGGCGGGTTAAGCGAAGGCATGCGGCATCATGAAATAAATTTTTAAATTTTGTTGATTTTTCGATAGGTGCCGCCATCCAAAAACACTGTGGAGACTACTTTTTAGATTTTTATTTTGAACGGTCCTTGAAATATCCTTGAAAATCCTTTTTTCAAAATTTTATATATCAAAAACTAATTAAGATAAGAAGATGAAACAAACGTTGGCCGATTGCTAATATAACAGGAAATCAAAAAAAAAATTTTTTTTATTTTTACACTGAGAAAAATTTTTCCACAAAACTAAAAAGACAATTTTAACAATATTTTTCAGTGTATTCCCAGGTTGCTAATATAACAGGAAATCAAAAAAAATTTATTTTTAATTTTTACACTGAGAAAATTTTTCCCACAAAACTAAAAAGACAATTTTAACAATTTTTTTCAGTGTATTCCCAGGTTTCTAATATAACAGGAAATAAAAAAAAAAAAAATTTTAATTTTTAAACTGAGAAAAATTTTCCCACAAAACTAAAAAGACAATTTTAACAATATTTTTCAGTGTATTCCCAGTTGAACGCCACTCTACAAATTAAAAAAAAAAATACCTCTAAGTATTTGCTTTCATTTAAAAAAAAGTTTCATTCAAATTAAATGGCGCAACAGTGAGATATTCAAAAAATTACAAGTGTACATAGATGCTCTAGTACTAACATCCAGTACAAATGTGCAAAAATGATACAAAACACATTGCTCATACGGCATGTTTTTAAAAATTTAATATCTCCAAAAATAATTCAGATAAAAATATGAAACAAACGGTGACTTATTGTTAATAAGACACGGAATATAGAAAATTTATTTTTAAATTTTACACTGAGAAAAATTTTTGCACAAAAAAGAAATCAAAAATGTAACTATTTTTTTCAGTGTATTTCAGTTTTTATAAAACCTTTAAAATGTTTTTAAAAAATACCTTGTTTTGCAACCCGCCAGACCCTTTGGGTTCCTCCTTTTAACAGGTCGAAAAATGGGTATGGTATCAAAAAATTAAATGTTCGATTTAAATGGCGAATTTTTTGAGACTATAATCATTAAAATCCGTTAACGTTGTTTTATTTTTTAAAAGAAAGGTGAATCTATTCTCTAAAAAGTCACATTTCTAGGGCGTTTCCCACAGAATCCAAAACAAATGAAAATCATAAGCAACGGATGGCCACACTAATTCCCATACAAAAATTTTTGTCATATTTCAGAGCCCTAGCGCGTCCATTAAATCACCTCCGATCGGTTTCTGAGACTCTTATTTCTCAATATTTCCAACTCATTTCGGGTTCATATTTATGACGTTTTTATTTGTTTTTTAATTTTTTTTTTTTTATCGGACTGATTAATATGATCACTTCCGAAATGTTTGCTAGCGATTGTTTTCAATGCTTTCCCCATTCTGATATTGCGCTTCGTGTCTTCCAAAGAATTACGCCAAATGTTCTTTCACAATTAATTGAAAAATTGGACCATATGGCTTTAATTCAAGGTGCTGGAAAAACGATACGACACCCAAATGTGAAACAGTTGACCATATGGCCATTCGAAATGAAAACGCAATCACTATGATAATTAATGCAAAATCCATGAAACTTTACTCATGAAGTCCGTATGAACTTTGTTAACTTTTAAACGCGAAGAAGAAAAGTCACAAAATGTGGTGTGCATGCAATTTTATGAGATTTCCCGATCAAACAAACTAATTTCGATATCTTCAGCTAGCTTTGTTTGACTTGAAAGCTTTTTCCTAGTGTTCAAATTTTAATTTTTTGCGAAGCTCATAAAACGATAAAGTTATCACTGGCTTCCAAGACTATTTATACACAAAAACATGCTAAATTTATATTAAGAATGAAAAATTTTGACGGTCCTCTTAAGGTTGCAAGCAGTGGTCCACTCAAGGTGAATCATACAATTTCATGTGAGATTTCAACTAAAACTTATTCCAATATCTACTTAAATTCCCAAATGATTTTCAACTATTAAGTTCAATGCCCAAACTAACGAGAAATATACTTATTAAGTTTAACAAGTCGTTTTTGACATTATTCGTACATAAAAGGTACAAAGATGCACAATGTTATAAAACGCAAATCATTTTCACTTTTTTTCTAAGCGCTCGTTTTTAAACAAAACCACGTGTGCTCAGCTGGAAAGCTTTATAATTTACTATTGACCATCGTTTGACGTGAATTTGGCTATAATATTAGTTTGACATTTCAACTGTCACAACATAGTAAACATTCAAGTGGTCCATTCGAAGTGACAGTCCACTCAAAGTGACCTTACACTATATATTGCATACCCGTTTTCGAATGGCCCTGGGAGTTATTCAAATCCGAACAAACGTAATGTATTCTCGACAAACATTTAGTGAACTACAGTTACCTTGTTTATACGATAATTTGATACGTGCTAACTAAACTCGTGCTACTTTAAACGTATAGGTATATATAAACAATTTTGCAACACGTATGGAAAGATTCGACCGTGTACGTAGAAACACGTTTTTCGTCAGTAGGAACGTATCGGATCAACTGATTCGTCAATTAAATTAAGTGTTGCTAGATTGTGGAAATTTTCCCATTTTTCCGGATTTTCCAAAGAAGCGCGAAATGTCAATTTTTAAAACTATTTTGGAAAAAAATGATTCATTTCTAACACGCTTTCAAAGTGTATTTTCTCGAAACGATTTCTTATGGTCCCTATAAACGCTTGTATTGAAAGTGTACTGACCTAACACGAGTTTATTCGATACGTGTTAAAAATAATGCATAAATAGTAAGCCTTTTGCATTACCATCGGCTACAAATAGCTGCTGGATATAGGTACAAAAAAACAAGAAACTATTGCCACACTGCTTATAAAGTTCGCGATGGCATTTCCATCTGGGATGGAATTACTACTTACCCCTCCTCGCCACCCCTCTAAAAAAAAAGCAAAGAAAAGAAAAGAAAAGGATCGGCGTGTTTATTTTTGTTAACATGTGTGCGTAATTAATTCGCAAACGTATCTGAAGAGCGAAATTGTATGTAGATTGCGAGAGAGCAAGTGAGGCAAATGGAAAAGCACAGCCTGACACAAAAGACACAGGAATTCCCACAAAATAGGGTTAATATCCCTAATAATGGCAGAGGGCAGGCAATAATACTGCGTACACTGACAACGCATTGTGAAGCAAGCGAGCGTAACAAGTGCAGCTGTGATAACTCTGGAAGCTCACACGCGTCGCGCCACCGCCAGCTCGCCAGCTCGCTTCGGATTGTGGTAAGCTGAGCACTTTTGTTACACCGAGCGCAACAGCATGGCTGGCTGGTGGATGGGAGAAGTCGGGGTGGGGCTGGCCATTGAAAGCTTCACTCGATGACTCGAGGTCGTTGTTGTTGTTGTTGTTGTTGTTGTTGGAATGATGTGTTGGGATGCGTTGGCAAAACTGACAATTGAAGCCACAGTGTGAGATGAAGATAAGAAGAATGAACGAACGGACGGACGGACGGATGGATGGATGGATGGATGGATGGATGAAGACTAGAATGACTGATACACGGCTACGTATGCTGAAATGCGTTGATAGTGATGCTGATGCTGATGCCGATGCCGATGCTGATGCTAATGGTGATGGTTATGTTGGTGATAATGACGATTGTTGGTAAGTTCTTTCGCTGCGTCATTATCTTCGTCACTCAACATGTGTGCGTGTTTGTTCTCTTTTCGTTTTTACTTGCCTTTCAAACGTGCATGTGCATGTGCGTACGCCTGTGTGACATGGCGCACGTCTGTGCACATTGTTTCAAGGATAATTGATCACATTTTTACAGCAATTGAGCACATGAGGTGCGTCTATAAGACTTTTTTTTGTTTTGACGTCAATTTTCGATTTTTTTATTTTCTTCCTTGAGTTTGAGTTGGGCTCGCAAATCGGTGAAAATGAAATGCAAAAAATATTCCGAATTAACTCGTTTCAAAATTTCAAGATTTTCCTTGTGATGCAAAACAAAACTTCCGAGTAAATTAAAAAAAAAAAATTCTTTTTTGGAATATAAGAAAACGTCCATGGGGAAACAAAATTAAAAAAGAAATGCTTTTTTTTAAGTATTTTTCACTTCATTTATATTCTTTTTTTATTGCAATCCCCAATTTTGGGTTTTTCTTGCTCACAATGAGACCGTATAGCCAGTGTTGCCAGTTTTTTTTTTTTTTTTTTTTTTTGGAGGTATATTCTCCATAATGTCTCAAAACATTGAAATCTTCTTTACGCAAAAACTTGGTCCCATACAAATTTCCCTGTCAAAATTTTTGCCCCTTCACTTCACTAAAGATCGTAAATGTCTTTTAATTTAGGGGAGAGTCCCTTTAACTAGCAACCACGGGCGTAGCTAGAGAAAGACTGCTTTATTAGTGCTTATATTGGCCACAGTGGTATATTGAACAATTGTATGACATTAGCGCAAAAAAAAATTTGGGGTGTTAGAGGAAGTTTAGAGAGTTATGGACCAAAAAACCATAAAATCTAAAAAATTCATGACGTCCGATTTTGATGAAAATTTATATATACCTAGGATAAGTGAAAAATTCTAAGAGTTTCGGCGCTAAAATTTTTTGAAAAAAATGATTACAACTAGTCCTTTTTGGAACAGTTTAGAACTAGACCCTAACTAGACTATTTGTAATCAGTTTTTTTGAAAAAGTTTTAGTGCCAAAAATTCTTAGAATTTTTCACTTATTCTACATATAAATTTTCATTAAAATCGGACGTCATGAATTTTTTAGATTTTATGGATTTTTTGGTCCATAACTCTCTAAACTTCCTCTAGCCCCCAAAATTTTTTTTGGGCTAATGTCTTACAATTGTTCAATATACCACTGTTGCCAATTAAACCACTACTAAAGCAGCCTTTCTCTACCCTGCAGGAAATGACAGTAGTGAATCTATACTCTTTTTCTACTGTCCACGTCAACAGTACTACTGACCAATTATAACCTTCGCAATTCAAGCCGCTATAGACAATTAACATTGCTTGGCATTGCAAAACCACCAATAGTGGCGACAAACAATAGACATGCTATTGACGAGGGAACCATTATGAAGGCATTTATTTTAGTACGTGTCAATAGCAAGAGACATTCGTGTGCCTATGGTGGCTCAATGCGTTGAGTGCTTGCCTTGAGCTCTGAAGATCGCGGATTCAAATCTCTTTCTTTTTTTTTTTTGCTTATTTTTTATTTATTTACTTTTTTTTAAAGTAAATAATAGTTTAAAAACCAAAAAGCTTTCAGGAAAAATATTTATGGTAACAAATTAAAAAAATTGTTCAGTCCAAGACATGATTTTTTGAAAGACTTTTATGCATTATTCAATTGTTTTATTTTAATTTAGTTTTTATAACAGAAATGCATTGACCTTAAGCCGGGAAGAATAGATTAAATTATTTTTATACATCAAATATTACCCGCTGTGGTTTGAACCGGGGGAACCTTCAGACTGCTGGGCGAGAACGCATGCTCCATATGCTATTGAGGCCTCTGAGATGTGTTCAGCAAATATGTTAAATGAATGAAATCTAGCTGTAGAAACCTCGTCGATTGTTTCTATCGCGCATTCACTGCAGCAAAAACTCAAAAAAATTAAATATATAGACTTCTTGTTGACATGGTCGACAGAGATGAACTATACCTATTGACTCATTGTAGACATTGGGTCATGTGCCGACAGGCTTCCTGCAGGGTAGCTACGTCCCTGTTAGCAACAGTGCGTTGAATCCATTCAGATTTTATAAGTAGTACAAAAAAAAATCTCTGTGAGACATCCACGTTGATGGCTTTTTGTGACGTTCGAAAAGGCTAACGTCCAGCTTTAGTATCTTGCCCATAAAATGACGAACATGGAAGTTTGGAAAAATTTCAAAATGCATTTGTGATAGGATAAGTCCTTATCCCTACGTCACTGTTTTTGAAAATACAATTCTGGAACTCAGTTCCTGTCTACTCCCGTTCCTTAAAGTCAATAATTATGGAGGTATATGACTATTCGAGCAGGTACGGTGAGTACGGCTTTAAAATGTCCTTTCATGGCAAATTTATTTATTTTCTTCTATTTTTTTTTTCTTTTGAGAACAACTAAAAGTTTGCTTCTTCCCCATTTCAGAGTTATTGAACCAACCAACCTTTCGAGTTATTGAATTAAAGCCGCCCCCTTTTTTCCTCTTTGGAACATGTCGCGGTAGGTATGTAGTGGTTACTCTGCGGTTAGTGGATGTCGGGTGTTAACGTTTAATCGCTTTCCGATCATCACAAATTTTTTGGCAACAAATTCGATGTAAACGCTTTGCGAGCTCAAGTCCACCAGCTGGTACCGTTATTTATTGCAATAAAAACATAGCGGCGAAATGTTGCGGGCGCGCTTGATTTTTTGACAACCCGATTTCGAAAGGACATGTCGTTTCGTGTCTAGAATATATGCCTCTGCCGTCTGCCATCTGCAAAACAAAACAAAACAACAACAAATTTAATTGCGCCCACTGTTGCCAGTTAAGGGAAATCTCCTCTAAATTAAAGGGAAATTTCTGGTATCTAGAAGAATTTTTACGGGACCAAAAGGGACATTTGGGGGGGGGGGGGGGGGGGTGATATATCAATTGAAATCCTTGAACTGAAACTACTCGTTCGAACTGTAATACGAAGAACTAAAGAAATTAAATGTTAAAAATCCTTGCTTGATTAAATGCGAAAAACTCGCTGCTCGCTCGAAGAATCCTTCAGTGCTTTGTTTTTTCTTTTCTTTCTTTCCTTCTTTCATTATTATTATTATTTTTTTTTTTTTTTGCCCGTTTCCAAAGCGTATTAATTAATAAAATTTTCAGAGCTCAAAAATTGAATTTTTTAATGCCAATCGCAGGTGACACCTTCTGACGCTGTGACGCTGCTGGCTGGCTGGCTGGCTGGCTGGCTGGCTGGCTTTTCGGATTGAGGATTTTTTAAAAATTTTCTGATTTGCTGATTTGGCGATTTTACTGATTCGGGAAGGAAGTAACTTTGCGCGTTATTCAAATGTTCACGTCATTTAGCCGTGAAACGTTCTGAGCATATGCGACACTTTGGCTTTCCTGCTAACTCGATAATTCATTTCATTAAGGCTAATTTCACGCGACGCACACAGGGTGTTGCGGGACTAAAGAGCAACTTTTTCAAGGCTCTCGACTCCGATGGGAGTTCGGATTTTTTGTTCTCTTGTACTTCTGTACTTCTGTATTTTTGTAATATTTTTTTTCTTTATTGTTTTTTTTTTTTTGGTACGTTAGGGACCAAAAGCGATTGTTGATTGGGGATACGAACCATTTGCCCTTTTGGCGAAGTCCCGAAAAGAACGATTTTTTTACTGCTTCTACGATGCTTTCGTGCTTTTCCCCTGTGGTATCCTTCGACTTCGGTCGGTGCGAAATTCAAGTGTTTTGCAGATTTTCATTCTGTTTTTTTTTTTTTCTTTTCAATATTTTCTTTTTCCTTTCAATTGCCAGCGTAAGCATCAATTTCAAACAAATGCGAGCAAGTTTTGTTGCACAGTGGGACAAAAATTATTTGATGTGAAAGAGAAGGTGGCGGATACAATTATCCGACATCGGGTTTATTCGGTATATTTTTTTTTTGTGTTATACGTGATTTGTCGGATAACATAGTAGGTTAGGTTAGGTTAGGTTAGGTTAGGTTAGGTTAGGTTAGGTTAGGTTAGGTTAGGTTAGGTTAGGTTAGGTTAGGTTAGGTTAGGTTAGGTTAGGTTAGGTTAGGTTGGGTTAGGTTAGGTTAGGTTAGGTTAGGTTAGGTTAGGTTAGGTTAGGTTAGGTTAGGTTAGGTTAGGTTAGGTTAGGTTAGGTTAGGTTAGGTTAGGTTAGGTTAGGTTAGGTTAGGTTAGGTTAGGTTAGGTTAGGTTAGGTTAGGTTAGGTTAGGTTAGGTTAGGTTAGGTTAGGTTAGGTTAGATTAGGTTAGGTTAGGTTAGTGTGGCTGCCACCAAGGGCGACAAAGAAAAACAGAAACTGAAAAAACGTCACAAACTTCCACGACCTCAGCTGGGAGTCGAACGCAGGGCCTCTCGATTCGTTAATAAGCATCTACGCAGCCAACTACGGCACAGAGATAATACAGTAGATTCCCGGAAAAGTTAATCGTTTTTCCCGAGGGTCAACTTTTCGGCTTTTTTTTTTTTTCAAATGTTTTTTAATCGCGGTGCCGATTTTTTCAATGAAGGCTTGAAATTATTCGAGCTTTTAACCGCGTGAGGCATCCACGATTGGCATGGCTTTTTTAACTTGGGAGATTTAAAAAAAAAAAAAAAAAAAAAAAAATTGGTTGAAAAATTTCGAGGGTAATTTTGAGTTTTTTAAATGAGTGGAGAACTAAAACTTTAACATTGATAGGAAATTTAAATATTGAACGAGTTACGAGATATAGCCACAAGCAAGAATGATAGAATATAAGATTACGACATGCGCAGATTTTTGTTTTATTCGAGCGCTTGTGACGTTTTTGTTGGTGCTGCCACAAAGCTGTAATTTTTTTAAAAATATTTCTTTGAAAAATTTTTAGTTTTACTATTAATTCAAGTTGCTGAATGAGCTTAATTGTACTTATATATGTAAAAAAATCAGATTCGATAAAAATTTCAAATTGTTAGTACGTTTTTCAAAAGTCGGTGGCAACGCTGTTAACACATAAATTCTTTAATTAAAATTTTTTGTCTTGAAAATTTTCATCTGTCAAAAATTTTTAATAAATTTCAACCAATCAGAAAGCTTTAAACTCTACGTCACAAGTGTACATGCGCAGAAGAATGAAATTTTGAACTCTGATTGTCGTAACCTTATAATCTATTATCCTTGGACAGCAAGTTAGTGCGCAACTTAATTCTCGGCCACACTTTTTGAGATCGGTTTAAAAGGTTTAAAATTTACAATTTATTTACTTATAAAAAAAAAAGCAATATTACTGGATGAAAAATTTGTCGGATATAAGAATTTTTTTTGTATTTTCCTTAAGAGCATTCGCACCACAGTGCGTTGTTAACTGGACGACAGTGACGATAAAAACTTTTGCCAAAAAACACTTCGATTTAGTGCCTCCTCACAGTTGGGTCCTTTGCGTTTGCCATTGCCTTCACACCGAATCATTGCAAGATCCTGCGAGTTCGCCTTGTGCTTCGAATATTGCTGACCATAAATAGGAACGATGAAAACGATAGAATTGTTGGAGAAACATTCGGCTTCGGGAAGGCAGGCAGCACATTCACAGAATCTATTTGCATTTCCCGAGCAGCGCTGAACTTAACTGAGCGGACCTGTGAGCTGTGAGCTGCGGCGTATTACCGAGCAGAGCAGTTCTATGGAGCAGAGCGGAGAGGATGGGGAAGCGTCAACAAACAGACCCATCATCATTCATTTGCTTTATGACGGAATGCTGGCTGGCTGGCAACTGAGCTTTGCATCATGCCGGTCGGAGCATGTGTGGGCCACGACCGAGCAGTACAGGGATATTTGGCACCATTGTCGATGTCTTGTCTGATGCGAGCGATGTCGTTTGTGCGAACTGCTGCAGCTGTTCAAATTGCCACAACCGAAAAAGGTTCCTCGTCGCAATAATTGTGGGGGCCGGGCCGGGCCGGTCCGGGCCGCACAATGCACAATCCGCAATACCAGCTCCATTGATATACACTTAGTAACAGTTTAAGAGCGTATGTGTGTGTGTGTTTGTTTGTGTGTGCGGAAAGGTAGGGTGGTGGTAGATGTGGAGCGCCAGCTGTTGCAAATTGTGTTTGCTTTGATTGTTCGCTTGTTTCGGCATTTGGGGACACTTTGCTGTTTCTTTTTACTCATGCTGCTGCCACGAGTGTTTCTTCTCGTTTTATTTTTTCGTTTAATTTTTTTTTTTTTTGGTTTTGGTTTTTTTGGATCAGCAGAAAAAGCTTCGAAAAGAAAGGCATTTGCGGATGATTGTTTACATTGGCATTAACGCTGGAGCAGCAATACTTATTTCCATGTAATGAGCTGGGATTGCTTGCAGCTGTGCACTTCTCAGCTTTGAAATGGAAAAAAATATAATGCCTATTTGAGGACGCAAAAATCTATGTGGAAATTTTTGAAATGTGGAAATTGAATGGATTGTTAAGCGTATGTAGGTGCGCTTAGTCGGCCCTCAAAAGGAAAGGAAAGCTTTGTCGGGGTATAGAAAAACAATTTGAAGCTGTTTTCTTTTCGTTTGCAGCTTTCGAAGAGCTTTCAAACGATCACACACAGCACGTGCGGCAGCAGCTGGTTGAGCTTTTTTGAATAGCGTTGCCGTTTAGCTGCAATATTGCACAATACCTACCACCAGTTCGCAGACTTGAAAATTTTTAAAGGTGGTAGATTTTGAAAGAAGAGGTGGTAGAATTTTATAAAAAAGTGGTAGATTTTAAATTGTTTAAATTTGTAATACAATCCCAGCCGGAAATTTCACTACTTCTGCAGTACTTCCGAAGTGGTGAAAATTCATACTGCGACTACTCGCATTACTAACCCTTATTTGTAATGAAATTTGTTAGGAGATGGCCGCTATTTTCAGTACTTCAAAATTCATGTGGTAAAGGAGTTTATGGACCTAAATCGCATGAAAGCTTCATTTGAGAAAATAGTACATGCTGGCTAGCTGAAATGGATCCAACGTGCATGATTATATCATTTGAAAATATAGTATATAATGCTAATACGAATGAAAATTTCATTTAAAATAAGTAAGGGAACGTGTCCAAACTACGTGACCCTTTTAGGGGGGGAGGGGGGTCCTGAAAGTACTACACTTGGACAAATTGGTCACTTAAATTATTCTACGGATTGTCACCGAGGGGGGGAGGGGGTAAAAAGTAGTAAAAAATGGTTCACGTAGTTTGGACACGTTCTCTAAACGCTACTGGGATCTGGGAAGGAAAGAAACAGAAATATTTTTTATTTTTAAATTTTGTATTTCCATTTCTTTTGATGGCACTTCATTGACTATGTTATAATATAACGGTAGCTCATAGTATTGATCAATCAACAATAACATAAAACTTTACTGGTTCTATCACATTTTTTTTTTAGTTTTAAATGCACTTCAATGAAAAGCAGAAGTGAATTAAACTTGCTCAAACGGGTATGTGATTATTTTCCCTTTCCCGGGGAATTAAATTCCCCAACTGATGTGATTTCTCTTTCTCTAGATTGTGGAGGAATTATCTATTAAAGTAATTCATTTCCCTCGCAATCTAGGAAAAAGGGGAATAAATCACTTCAATTTCGATACTGAATTACCTTTCCCGCGAAAGGGAAACCAATCACATACCCGAAAAAATGTGTTCATCATAGCAGACATCTTGAAAATATGCAAAACACTGTTTTTATGAAAATTGCATAAGATCTTTATTGAAAGAAGGAGGAGTAATCAACCCTTTTTCAAATGAAAATTTCGTTTGAAGAACAATCTCTTGTAACGAGCTCTTGCTTCCATGAAATTTTCACTAGAAAATCATTCGAAACAGCACCAATTGGTCTCTTTACAAATGAATTCTTCAATACTTCTGCAGCCATGATTTTGTCATGCATGCGATAAAATCCGGCTGGGACATAAGTAAATAAAAAGTGGTAGATTTGGACCTAGCGTGGTAGAAGTGGTAGAAAGTAAAAATAGTGGTAGATCTACAACTAAAGTGGTACAAGTCCGAGCACTGAATACCACATAAATAGCTACAATCATATGAATCGCAATGCATAATAATGGCGCGTATTCTTTAACCCTTTAACCCACATAAGCGAAAACTACGAAAATTTTAAATATCGCTGCGCTTGCCTTGTGTACATTTTCGAAATTCTTTTGCTTTCTCAACATTCATTTCCATTATTCCATCAGCTTTGAAAGTAGTTGCTTATAGGCTGACCCATTAACCGCCAAACAAATCGGCCCGTGCGATTTTGATAAAATTTTGATGTGAAAATAAAGAGACACAACTCAAAATTTGCCATTTTCCGGAAAGCGCGAAACACAATATGCATCGCAATGTCAATCAAAGCAAGAAAAAAGGCATGATGGCTGTTTTTTTTTTTTTTTTTTGTAATAAAAAAGTGGCATATAATTTTTCATGCAGGTAGACGATTTTTGAGTTGTGCAACATTCAAAGTAAAAAATTCACATTATCGCCATCAATGCTCCTCGCATATAGGTATAACTACCTATTCCTCTCCCCGCTCTCCTCTCTCCAACGAACTGCGTTTTTTTTTTTTTTTTGAATGATGTTGACGGTTTGTGTAAACGGGTGCAATAGGGATGAGTGATATTGTGAAAATATCGACATTGAGATCGATCAAAATACCTGGTGCTGTATTGATACACTCATAGAGGCCATTTACACGTTACGACATTTCGAAAATGAAACACACTTTTTGTGGGCTAGGGACGCGTGGGGATGTGGTATGGTAGCGTTTTTATCTCTTCCCTCTGCCTCCCTTGCCATCAAAAATTTGTTTCATTATCGAAATGTCTTAAGCCTGAATTCCAATAGCGCAGGAGCTGCAGGAAATTTCCTGCTGCAGGAGGTGCAGGAAAAATTCAATTTCCAATAATGCGTGTGCATGGGCATGTCATTGCTGCGGTTTTGAGTATGAACTTGACTCAGTACATTTTTGGCTACTCTTGTACTCATCTTATTTTCTATGAACGGAATGTAATATTCCCTTTTAATTAGCAAATAAGTTATAGAAATCATAAATATAGAGACCGATGCTTAAAAGAAAACATAATTTAATGCATATTAATTGATTAAGGAAGAAAAGGATACGTCCGTAGTACCAAGTACCATAAAAAAGTACTCAATAGTTTCTAAAACACTGTTATATTCCTTTCTTCAACTGTTATACTCAGCTGTCATGTTGCTCACGCGCAGGAAATATTCAATTTTTCGAACTCGTGCGTGTGCGTGAGCGTGCAGGAAATTGATTCGAACTAGTTCCATATGTTTTCATGTGTTGAATGTTTGCAGGAATTCACGTTACGCAGCTCCTGCGCAATTGGAATTCAGGCTTTAACGTGTAAATAGCGTAATAGAATCATGCGATTATAATATAATATTAAATGGAATCGGCCGCTAAAGTAATTATGAAAGTAAATTAAAACGATTTGGATTTTCTTTTTTAAGACCCAAAAATTTCATTTCAATCTCTCCTCCATTAATCAAAGAAATCTTATTTTATAAGTTCGCTCATATGTGAGAAAAATTATCAAATATTAAAATTAAAAACAAAAAAAAAAAAACTACTTGGACTGATTTTGATATAAAACTTTGTATCGATACTTGCTCACAGCGATAACATCGAAGGCAGAGTGTCGGAATTTTTTCGGCTTTTGTCAAACCAAAACCGGTTGAGTACGCAAATTTTTCAATCCTCGCACAAATGAAACTTTGTACAACAAATTATGCATGAAAAAGTGATTATTTTACGAAAGCTGAATTTTTTCATTTTTCTTGGCACATTTCTCTACATACAAATGCAAAAATCGATAATAAATAATAAAAAATTCAAAGAAATATTGAGATTTTAAGATAAAAAGTCGTAGAATAGCATGGGAAACAACAACAACAACAATGCCACGCTCTCTTTTATGGATTTCGTCATTTTCGCACTCTGAGAGAATGCTTCAAAATGGCGGTAACCGAAGTACTACTCTCAACTACCTCGCACTTCGCTAGCCCGAAAGTTTGAACTCTGACGGTCAAAAATTGACTAGTGTAAAAGGCGTCTAAAAAAATAAAAAAAGACTTAATAAATCGATTATTACGATTTCGATATCGATCGATGTTACACGAAAATCGATGATTATTGCACATGCCTAGGTGAAAGTTCAGTTTTTTTTTTGTTTATCCAAAATCGATCAATGACATTGAAGTGCCGCCGAAGATCGAAATGAAGCAAGTTTTAGTCGAAAAGGAATCACATGTGATAGACGAGCTCGTGGATGAGATTGATCGAGCTTTCAAACGATCTCAAAAAGAATCCAGTACTTTTCGCGTTGGACTATCAGGTATGAAGATTTTGATTGATGAACACCCTGATGTCATTCGATTCGATTGATGAACTAATTCGGAAACTTTTAGGCGGCTCGGTTGTGAACTTTCTGAACACTGCGATACCAAGACTCGACGCCAGAATCGATCTCTCCAAATGGAAATTATATTTCTGCGATGAACGCTATGTCGATGAAAGCGATCCGGAGTCAACGTTCGGCTGCTATAAGAGGCTTCTAATTCCAAATACGTCGCTAAAGCTCGAGCAGTTCGTACCCATCGATATGAGTTTGCAATTGGAGGATTGTGCACGCGACTATGAGAAGAAAATTCGCAACGATTTTCAGTTAGCCGCCGATGAAGCGCAGGTGCCTTGCTTTGATTTGTTACTCTTGGGCATGGGACCCGATGGGCATACGTGCTCATTATTTCCGGGACATCGTTTATTGGACGAGCAGAAACTATTAATTGCACCCATATCCGATTCGCCGAAACCGCCGCCACAACGTGTTACCATGACTTTTCGACTAATAAACAAGGCGAAATGTTGTATATTCGCCATTTGCGGCGAATCGAAGGCGGACATAGCGAAGGTAGTAATACACCGTGCACCATGTAATTACACATACCTAACAAAAAAAAACGTTTTTGCATTATTTCAGCGTGTATTTAAGGATAAGGAGAAGCTTCCGGCTGGCATGGTGCAACCGGAAAATGGTGAAGTTATCATCATTTACGATGAAGGTGCTGGAAAATACATTCTAGATTGATTCCATTTAATTCATTGAGGATTGTTTTTGAATTCCTTTATTTTTGTTTTTTTTTTTGTTGTTTTTTTTTTTATATTTACATAGGTCTAAGACTTAATTTGAAGACTTAATTCCTATTGAAGTTTGTAAATATATTTACAATTTGAATACTTGCAACACAAAAAGTCACTGATCGCCCTAGCCCAAGACATTGTTCTTATAGGAAGCCCAGAAGCCTAGTTTCTGATCATAAATCGACGCGTTCTCCATCTCTTTTATGTACTGTTCTCGGAGCAGTGGATCAGTTGGACCCCAATTACGTGTGGGTCGGAATGAGCCTCTCACTTTTTCCCAGATACCATTACCTGGATATCTGATGACGGCTATGCAAAACCAAATTGGTACTTGTAAGACTCCACAAGCGGTTATCGTCCAACCGAGAACTGAAAATCAAAAAATCGATCAATTTCAAAATGAGCACAAATTTCTACAAAAAAAAAAAAAAAAAAAAATCAATTCAAATGGATAACAGCCGCCATACCGTATGCCCATTGAGGATACGCAACATTGTTGTATGTCAGATTCGTGTATGTTGCAAAGAAGTAGATCAGAATGAGCGTCATTATTATGGGAGTTATATGAGACCAGCAGATACGCCAATAGATGCCCACCTTTCGTCCCAGCATGAATTCAACATCCTTGCATAATCGCTTTGTGCCATATACCCAACTCAATATGTAAAGCTCAAAGATGCCCAGTATCAAGGCAATCATCGACGCACCATAGAAGTCAACCAGAGTCAAAACAAACTGGCCGCCCTGCGGAAAATCGAACACATCGAATATTAAATAAAATTATCCAAAACGCTCCCTTCAGATCCAAAAAAGAAAAAAAAAAAACCTACCGGCGTAACATACGCCAATCCTATACAAAAGCTTACAATGGCAATACCAAGAGCACAATGCCATTGTTTGATTTTCGGGAAATTATCACGTATTGCCGTGACCGTACACGATGTCATTGCTATGTTGGACCCAATACCCAATATGAATAGCATCAAAAAGAATAGAACTGAGAATATTTGCGGCAGTTTCTTGAATTTCGCAATCGCATCCGGATACGAGATGAAGGCCAATCCAGCTCCACCCTTAATTACACTACCAATATCCGTTGTTCCAGTTTCATGTGCCAGATGTCCGAGAATACCGAATATAGTGAAACCGGCCAATAACGATGTCAGCGTATCCAGTGTAGTAACTATCGTTGCATCTCGGTAAACGTTGTGACCGAATTTATTGTACGAAGCGTACATGATAATATTCCCGAAGCACACCGACAGTGAGAAGAAACATTGCGTCACTGCAGCGTACCAGACCTACAGTTAATAAAAGAAAATTTTGAAAAAAAAAAAAAAATTGTTCATCAGCTGACTCTCCATTGAACGGAGCTGAGTCTAACCTTAGGGTCCAGTATTTTTCCCCATTCGGGTTTAATGAAATAAATTATACCATCCATCGAGCCGGGCAGCGTTACAGCACGTAAAAGCAGTACAAACATTATCACATAGGGGAAAAGTGCAAGAAAATACGATGCTTTTCCCGAGCTTTGTACACCGCGACTTATAACGAGAAATACACAGAGCCAGGAAACGAAGAGACCGACCACTAATTCCCAATTCGGCGCACCAATCCCATCGTAAATATTCTCCTTTTCATGCAGTACGCTTTTCCTGTGAGCATTATAACAAATTTTATTGTCAACGAACGCAAAAGAATTTCAAAAAAATACGTACTCGAAATTATTTCATATTGATTACTCATAATCAGCGGTGCTCAAAACACACATTCATAATTTTATGCATGTATCGGTCTCCTTGTTCGGCAGTTGAAATTTTTTTCTACATCGCTCACACACTCTATGTGTGTGAAAGGCAAAAACAAATTTTTGCCACTGGTGGCATTTTTGAGCACCGCTGCTCATAATTAAGACAAGGAAAATGAAGCAATTGAAATTTTGTAGCATACCTAAAGGCTGCCTAGTGAGAGCACGTTGACCTGCTAATATGGCGTGAGCATAGAGTTCAGCGAAAAGAACAGTTAAGAATATTCGCTCACTCAACAGCTGCGCTCAATAGTCTGCTGAATGCACCCAATGACAATTCGATTTGATAAAATTATGTTATTAAATTTATTATTTTTTTTTTCTTTTGTTATTTTCCGAAAAGCCTTAGCACTGAAATATTTTGTAAGCTAAATCGTGGATGCACAAAAATGGCAAATCCTAGAAAAGAATGCAATTTACGAGTTCCCAGCGGTCAAAATGCTGCCTACAGAAGCAATGGACCGTAAGACATTTCGAAGGCCGTAGGCGGTAATGCATACGACCTCATATACCATCCTAGTATACGTGTTTTTTCGAGCGTGGCCGATTTGAAGAGTGAACGCCTACCACCACCACATAAAGTAAGCTATTAATAGGCAGGCCTCATATACTTTGTAGCTATTGGTAGGCAGGTCGCTTACAATCTCGTATACTTTGTAAGCTATTGGTGGGCACGCTGCTTACAATCTCGTATACTTTGTAAGTTATTGGTAGGCAGATCGCTTACAATCTCGTATACTTTGTAAGCTATTGGTAGGCAGGTCGCTTACAGTCTCGTATACTTTGTAGCTATTGGTAGGCAGATCGCTTACAGTCTCATATACTTTGTAAGCTATTGGTAGGCACGTTGCTTACAGTCTCATATACTTTATAAGCTATTGGTGGGCACGCTGCTTACAATCTCGTATACTTTGTAAGCTATTAATATTGAGGTTGCTTACAGTCTCGTATACTTTGTAGGCGGTAGGCTGTGTTGGCCGCTGGGTAATTTTGCAGATGGTTAGCAATCAACGTGTTAAACTTTCGATAAAGAACGAAATTAATTCAAGATTATACGAATTATCAAATACAAGTGCCTTGGGAAATCCCTGGCTGATTTCGAGAAACAAAAAAAAGAAGAAAAAAAAAAAGGAATCTGGTCTGGTGATAGCCAAACCGTAATTTTAAATTGTTCATACTTCCTTGTCGTACTCATAAGTATAATTTTACATTTAAGCATACCAAAAAAATGTCCCAAGCTGTGAGGACGTTTAGTTTGCGATAAGCATTAGATATTATTATTAGCATTAGTGAGTGCTGCTCGGTATCTTATGTTCTTTACGAAAAAAAAAATTAATAATATTATAGTCCACCAAACTTACACAAAATAAAATTCGGAGCTAGAAATTTGACGATCCGAGCCATTAGCATTTTCATAGTAACTGACATTTCGAAATGATTTCAAGTTGTTGGCTCTATCATTCGAGAATGTTTCTGGTGACGAATCGATACAATTTTCGCCCCATTCGGGTTGACAAGTGGCCCATGGCAGTGGCTCACGAAAAGATTCCACAAAATAAAAAGCTATGATGGCACAAATCGATTCGTAATAAGTTCCCAAAACAAAGACCATGAACGCCTGACCCATTCCAACACCTTTTTTGAGTATAAAAATTAATAAAAAAAAAAATAAAAAATGAAAAAATAATAAATAAAAACAAAAGAAAAACAATAAAGCCAAGAGAATTAACTTCAGAGATCTCACGAAGACACAAGCTAGAGAGCAAAAGACTGATAGTGAGGGGGAGAAGCATTTGTTATGTTAAGTAATTGGTGATGTTAGAGATCATGAAGGTTAATTCCTAATGAATTAGTATCGTTTTGAAAGGCCCATCAATTTGATTTAATTGCTATATGGACAGACAATTATACAAATTTTCATACATACATATATACACATACATATACCCAGCCGGAAATTTTCTCATAAAGGACCAATTCATTAAGGGGGTCTTCTCATTGAGCAACTTTTTTTTTCGACTTTTTTTTTTTTTTGCATTTATTTATAGCTTGGGTAGTTGTGAATATGCCCCTAAAAGGATTTTTTGAAATTCGAAATAGTTTAGAGGATATAGCCTTCTTTGTCGAGCAAGATCTGCGCTAAAACGAGTAATTTTTGCGTTGCTTCAAACTTTAAACGCGTTTATCTCGAAACCACGTTTTTCGAACTGGCGGCCATGATATCTCCAGTTCAACTGAACCGATTTTCATGAAACAAAGTGGAATCGACGCAGAATTGTCACCATTCTCGGGTGAACCTCGATTATAATTTTAAAAAATTTTTTACTATTTTTTTTTTTACACTAAACTACAAAAAAAAAGCCCGAAATTGAAATTTTTTTTTTGAATGACCGCCATTTTGTCAAAAAAAATCACAAAATTAAGCTTGAGGTTCACCCGAGAATTACATCTATACTGATTATAACCCCGTTTTTTTTTTCCATTTCGGACGCTCCGGAGACCCGGAATCGTGGCCGCCGTGACGACAACTTTTTTTTTCACCACCAACTTTGAAGTCTCATTACTTTTTGAACAGCCCACGTATCGAGGCAAAAAAATTTTTTTAATTTACTTTGAACCTTTTGTAATACAATAAATAAAAAAAGTTTTCAATTATTCTTTGCGTTTTCAAATAAGAATTTTTTTAAAAAGGGTAAAAAAAACGGGTTTTCAATGAGAAGACCCCCTTAATTTTTTCACCAAGAATATCAATGGGAAAAATTTGAGTACTTCTCAATTTCAATGGCATTGCCATCGATAGAGGTAATTATCGATACGACGGAGTAGATCTACTCCACTTTCGATGACCAACTCGTGACATATCGCACACCCTCTTCTAAGGTGACACAACTCAAAATTTCTCATTTTCCAGGAAACGCAAAAAAAAAACAAAATGCTTCGCAGTGTCAATCAAAGCAAGAAGAAAGGCATTGACAAGATATTTCGGCTTTTTATAATAACCAAAACGGAATAGAATTTTTCGTGCAGCTAGAGAGGTAAACTATGAACATGTTCCTCCTCCATATGTTAACTCGAAATTGACGATTTTTGAGTTGTGTCACCTTAGAAGAGGGTGTGCGATATGCTCTTATGACTGCCAATGATGCCGCCGCTTGTGTGTTAATTTCATAAGAAAGTTGGTGTATAATCAGGAGGAGTCGCGGCTCTAATGTCATGCTGAAATCCATGATACAAAGAAAACAAGATAGCGCCACTTGAGAGAGGAAACGTCACAAACTCAAAATCGCGATTCGTTTTTGTTGTTTCCCCATGTTAAACCGGCTTTTTACTTTTTTGAATAGCATGGGAAACAACAACAATTTCTCGCTCAGTGACGTCACAAACTCAATTTTCGGCCTCAAAATAGCGGTACTGAAGTGGCGCTATCTTATTTTCTTGTATCATGGCTGAAATCATTGATTGTTTCACCTGTGACATTTCCGGCTGGGTATATATCCAATGTATGTATATGTATATTGTATGCCATGAATGAATATGAATATGAATTTGTTACTGTATGAATGACAATTGCGAAGGCATACCGTGAAATTGATACCCAAGCCAAGCATATCGAAAAAGACAAATCGGAAGGTATACACCACCGCCTCGGATGTTGTTAATAGTGTTTCCGTTACATTTGCTTAATTAATTTTGATTTATTATATTGAACTTGGCTTTCTCAATTGTCCGTTGATATGCTGATGATTTTTCAACATTTCATTATTACATCAGCCTCAGAGCGGTGACTGAATTGAGGAACCGAACCCCACACCAATATCAATATATTCTTAATGAAGAAGTGTCTGTCTGTGTGAATGGCGAGTTAATTCCAATCAGTTGCTATCAGCCGTGATTTTAGATTTCAATTAAATTTTCTTTTGCAAAATTGTTCTCTTGCAGCAATTTTCACATGCTGCGAGGACACGGAAAAAAAAAACAAAACTTACTGGAAATACAATTCAGCCGTTGAGAATTTTTCTGTTTGATTCGAATAGCATGAAACATTCCATGACTGTTGGCACACTGCCCATGGCAATGGATCGCGAAATGACGCGATCATGTAATGTAGAATGATACCCATCAATGCGAGATAATATGTTGTAACTATCGAAATTGCCATAGTCTGTCCAACGCCTACGCCTACAAATTTAAGATACACATGCAACTTATTTCATGAATAAGAAAGATATACTCCTACAACTTCATGAAATGTCGGAAGTTTTTTCAATTATCTTTTTTTTCTCTCTCTCTCTCTCTCTCTCTCTCTCTCTCTCTCTCTGATCTTTCTCTCGCTTACCACGCATCGCCGGGCATAGATCGAAGACCTTAACGGAACCTCGACTCGAGAATTGTCCGATAACCATCTCAAGATAATAGATCGGCTTACCGACCAGGAACAGAACAACAAGATAGGGAATCAAGAAGGCTCCGCCGCCATTTTCCAACGCCGTGAACGGAAATCGCCAGACATTACCCAATCCCACGGACATCGCAATGCAGGACATTAAAAATTCGACTCCCTTGCCCCATGTTCCGCGTTCTGGTCGCAGTTTTTCGGCACTCTTCTCGCGCTAAGGAAATTCATGAAAATAACAACAGAGAGAGTAATGTGCGCATGTCCGTTTTTTTTTTGTTGGATGAAAAATTCTTACTTTTATTCTCGCATCATGCCTCTCAAGATCGACATTCTCGAATTGTTGTTGTTGTTGTTGTTGCTGTTGGCGTTCGTGTTGCTGTTGGATCTGAAGGCTACGGCCATCGTCGCCCATGAATGTCGGATTTACATGTTGAGATGCCATATTTTAATGTAGGTACATATAGTTCGAGTTCGTTGCTCAATGTGAAGCTGCAATTAAGCGGGGAGTTGATTATGAATTTTTGGTGAAAAAAAAAAAAAAATTTTAAATCGGAAAGATGACCCTTGCCAATTAAACAAATTTAAAAATAACTAATAAAAGTGACGTGAGTTCCATGAATCGCAATCAATTTCGGATTGATCAAATCAAGCCGAAATAAAAAACGAATCATTGATAATGACGACGTGAGCTTTAAAAGCCCTAAATCAAAAGTCTGGCCGAAAATACGTGAATAGAAACACGGTCCAAAGGGTTTTGTTTGTTCGTTTAAAACAGTTCGGCGTGTGTGATAAACCATCTACATTCATATATATCGCTATACGATCGCTCTTTGTACGGCCTTCCGCTATAACGGCCCTCTTCAATCAAGACATTTTTTCGTTTTATGGCCAAAAATGTTTCGCTATAACGGCAAAAAAAAAACAACCGTTTTCGATGTCGATATATCTTCAGTGAGTGACAAAGGGTAAGTTCAATTTATTTTTTTTTTTCTCAAATATGTCAAAATAATTTTTTCGAAAGTTATATACATAAAGTGACTCTGGGATAGCGTACACAGAAAGATTTTTGTGCGTAAATACAACCAATTTTTTAATCAATATAACAAATTCGTTGTTCAAACTCAGCCTATCACAGCTTTTTGTTATATTAACAAATCGTTTAATTGGGACAATTACTCAAAGTATTAACACTCAATAAACATTTTCAAACAACGATTTGTAATATCAACAACCAAAGGTATTAATAAAAATCAACCAATTAATTTAAATAAATAAAAAAGGAAAAAATGCCTCATCTATATATTCCATGATAAAAATTTGAGTCTGCAAAGTCAGTTTACGGAAGATAATTATACATTATAACATCATAAACCATATATAACTATATATGTCACTCAGGAGCCGTTTCCATTTTGGCTCATTTCACCACGGTATTGGGTACCCACCAAAATTAGCATTTTTCACTTAGGTACTCACGAAAAATATTTCTCTCTCGCTCTTTTTTTGCCTGCCGAGTACCATCTCTTTCTTACTGGCGCGAAATGTCGCGCGCAAAATCTATGAGAGTGACATATATGGTTATATGTGGAGCTAATTATACCCGACACACTCTGTGTCGAGGGTATATTGCGTTTGTGTGGTTGTTGTGTAACACCCAGAACTAGTTCGACATAGACCATACAAAATATACATAGAAATGATCAGAATGTCACCAGGAGATTCGATTAAGACATGTCCGTCTGTCGTTGTCTGTCTGTCTGTCTGTCTGTCCCGTCTGTCTGTCTGTTCTGTCCAGTTGTGTATACATTATCTTATCGAAGTAAATTGAGCTATCTTGAAAAATTTGGTATGCGTGCTAACGGGGACATGAGTAAGAACAAGTTCGAGAATGGACCCGATCGGACCATTTTTAGGGGTACCTCCATACTGGTCTGTTACGAAAATCACAAAAACTGCTTTAAAATCGGAGTTTTTCAAGATATTTTGATGAAATTTGGTATTTGAACATATTTAAAGGCAAGTAATATGATTTTAAAAAATTGGAAAAGTGGGCGTGGCCAAAGGACGTTTTTCGAATATCGCCTCTAACCCGCAATTCAAATGTGACTTAACAAATTTGGACTTATCTTCTTTTCCTAAAATCTTCCTTTAAAGAAAATTGTCTTACAGCTTTCTACAGGGTAATTATACCCAGACACGCTGTGTCGAGGGATATTGCGTTTGTGGATTGTGTTACCCAGAACTAGTTCGAAAAGACCATAAAAATATTACATAGAAATGATCAGTGTCACCAGGAGATTCGATTAAGACATGTCCGTGCTGTCTGTCTGTCGTCTGTCTGTCTGTCCGTCTGTCCGTCTGTCTGTATACAGTTATCTTATCGAAGAAATTGAGCTATCTTGACAAAATTTGGTATGCGTGCTAACGGGGACATGAGTAAGAACAAGTTCGAGAATGGACCCGATCGGACCATTTTTAGGGGTACCTCCAGTACTAGGGTCTGTTACGAAAATCACAAAAACTGCTTTAAAATCGGAGTTTTTCAAGATATTTTGATGAAATTTGGTATTTGAACATATTTAAAGGCAAGTAATATGATTTTAAAAAATTGGAAAAGTGGGCGTGGCCAAAGGACGTTTTTCGAATATCGCCTCCTACACCCGCAATTCAAATGTGACTTGAACGAAATTTGGCACTTATGCTTCCTTTGTAGCCTTAAACATCCTTCCAAAAAATTTTCTTGATCGGTCCATTTTTAAGGGTACCTCCAGTACTAGGGTCTGTCATAAAAATCTCAAAACTGCCATAAAATCGGACTTTTTCGAAATAATTTAATGAAACTTAGAATTTGAGCGTATATTTAAGCCTCCGATTAGAATTCAAAAAAATTGGATAAGTGGGCGTGGCAAAAGGGCGGTTTTCATAATCAAATTTAACAAAAGTCGGTATATGCGGCCCGTAATGGCCTTAAACACCTCTTGATATTAAAAATTATTTGATCTTGTGTGTCTGTGTCGGGTATTCTATTGTCAGGCTCGCCTGACTATAACACCCTTACTTGTTTTTGATTATTTTTTTTTCCCTTAGTGTATGTAAGTCCGCATAAAGCTAATGAGAATTTTAGAAAAATATTTATATGCACTTTCAAAAATTTCAAACAAAAGTTTTGTCAAGTGTTAACACTTTTGGTATTTAATACAACAAAATAATCAACCAAATTTTTATTCAAAATTTAATTTTACAAAATTTTCCCGAATTTCGTGATTTGTTTGAAATTTTTAATTGGGAAAATTAAAAAACCGATGAATCGAGTTTAACAAACGCCATTAATTGGATTTTTTCGTAGCCAGTTTTTCTGTGCAGGAGATGTGTGCTATGCTCTTGATCCCAGAGTCCGAGGTTCGATTCCCAGCAAAGAGAAATGGTGTGTAATGTTCCAAGCCTAGCACTGGTTTTTAATAAAAATCGCATATTAGGGGCACACTACATAAAAAGACATACACACATTCACACGAATATAAGAAAAACCCCTCGTGGTATCACTATGTCCTGGTATTTCGCTTTACGCCGTAAAGTTTACGGCCAAGTTGAACGTATCTAGGCCGTAAAGCGAGGTATGATTGTACTTATTTATACAAAGAGTCCACTGTTACTCTAGCAACAGAGGCCATCGGACCGACACACAGTGAGATTTCAGCGGCAAAAATAGGATTTTTTGACCATCCTAATTTAATGATTTGTCGATTTAATCTAACTGAGAAAACTCTAGATAAGAATAATTCAAAACTGTTTTTTCAGAAAACATAATTTTTTTATATAAAAAATTAAGCTAAATATAGAAAATGTTTTTTCTTCGAAAAATTGAAAAAAAAAATTTCAAATTGGCTCCCATTTTTTTTGGGATTAAATCTACCACTGTTGCTATAAAGGTGATTTTTTATTTAAAATTAAGAGTTTGATTTTAAACGGAATTAAAAATTGTGGCATTTTATTGAATATCGAAGAGGAGGTGGGCTATCAAAAATTCTACCTCGAAAATGACGCCTTTCCTTTTTTCAATGGACAAAAAGTTTATATGCTTTGTCGTGCTTTGTCTTCTAGTTGATAAAAAATAAAAGTCTGGAGTCTGTTCTAACGATCTATGAAAAAAAAATTTACCGCCCACTTACGATTGTCTCGATAAAGTCCAGTTTTATGTTAAAAATCACCGCGCAAATGTCTGGATATTAAGAAAAAAAATCATTGCATATGTTAAGGATGATCAGTATTCATTACCGCTTTATTATAAATTCTGATGGCAATGTTTATAAGAAATTAAGAACTAACTAAGAAATTACAAAAACAAAACATTATATTAAAATTTTTGTTTACGAATGTGAGAACATACGAAACTATGATGCGATTTATACTGAAACGGCTGTTATCCAGGGGAGGTACCCCTAGGGACTCATTTTTTGTATATATTCGTTTTTGAGTATAAACAACATTCTGACAAAGTTTCATTAAAATCGGTTGAGTTTTAGAGGTAGCTGCCATACAAAGCTATAGTTATGGGTCTATGGAAGGTACCCCTAGGGTCTGACCGATTTGAATAATTTTTGACACACATCCATATTTTTGCATAGCCATCATTCTGACTGAGTTTCATAAAAATCGGTTGAGTTTTAGATGTAGCTGCCATACAAAACTGTATGTAGTGGTCTATGGGGGGTACCCGAAGGGGTGAACCGATTTCGATAAATTTTTGTTTAATGACCTCAATTTACATCCGCATACCAATTTTCATTGTGATAGGACTATTCGTTTTATTTTTTGCCGCACGATGTATGGACCAATCCCACTGTGCGACACATCAGTATCGACATAACACACATCCACGTACGAGCTGTGCGAGGCCTATCGCAAAATTGAAAACTTTGGGGCGAATCGAGGCGTTATTAAAATGGCGAATAAAGGGAGTCGTTGCTCACTCAAAACCATAACGGTCCACACTGATACACATAGTAGGTGTATATCAGGTTCATAGACAATTCTTAAGTAATTTGCGTAAAAGTCGAAGTCAATTTAAAAAGTTTCTCCTTTGGTCCCCCTCTCGTGCCGCGCCTCTGTGCCGAGTGCATGAAAATTTGTATAGAACTACAATTTAGACATTTAATAATTTTATTATGTTTACAATTCAAAAAAAAAAATGTTTTTTTTTTATCTCACAAGGAGCTGCGTCTGGCTTTATCTCCCCGCTATAAATTAGTTTTGATTGCAGGCAAATTACAACTTTCTCTAACAACAGCCAAAGAGATAGCTATCTCACTACTCAAGTGTCTACGTGTGTTGTAAGCAATTCCGATAATTCTTATCAAACCCATTGACAATGTCTGCATTGGAATTTTCAAACGAAAAAATTAACTTTCAATTAAGCTCTATTAGACACTTATTAATGAAATATTTTAAGCAAAAATATTACCTAATATAATAGGTTTTTTTTTTTTTTATTTCGGTAGAGCCGATGAAAATTAATCCAACTCCATCAAGTGGAAAAAAATTCTAAATTTATTTCGTTCTTAAAACAATTTTTTCTTCTTCTATTTTTGCAAATTATTAAGAAGCGCCTCAGACCCTCAGACTGTCTAGAAAGCTTTTCAAGTTCAAGCTCTCAAAATTGATGATGTTAAAGTGTATTTTTACTTGAAAAAGATTATTTATCTCACAGGCATTTGGTTATTTGTTGAACTCTTTTCTTTTTGATCCAGATTCTTAAAACATTATTAGATACATATTTGCCTTCAAATCGAACTCTTTAAGATAATTGTTTGTTTGTTCTCTAGAGATCTCAAAAAAGTCCAACAATTTTCTTAAAAGAGTTGCTCACCCCGCCCCTTCTCTTCTCTTCTCTTCTCTTCTCTTCTCTTCTCTTCTCTTCTCTTCTCTTCTCTTCTCTTCTCTTCTTCTCTTCTCTTCTCTTCTCTTTCTCTTTCTCTTCTCTTCTTCTTCCTCCTTCCTTCCTTCCTATCCTTCCTTCCTCTTCCTTTCTTCCATTCTTTCCATTCCTTCCATTCCTTCCTTCCATTCATTCCTTCCATTCCTTCCATTCCATTCCATTCATTCCATTCCATTCCATTCCATTCTTCCATTCCATTCCATTCCATTCCCTTCCATTCCATTCCATTCATTCCATTCCTTCTCTTCTTCTCGCTTCCCCTTCTTCGCGTTTCCTTTCCTCTCCCTCCATTCCATTCCCTTGCATTAAAAAAAAAAAATACCTACGAATATTACCTGTCACAAAAATAAGTTTTATCCAAGTCAAAAGCTAAATATCTTTTTGAGATATTTACAAAAACAAAATTGCACATAAGTAGATGTAGATGCGCTCAGCCCAATTTACGATGCGGTTCATATCTTCAATTGTGGTTTTTGGCTTGTAATTTTAACCTTTATGCTCTATTTCCCCCTTGTGTGGGAGACATGCGATGTTCAATCAACGCAGGACAAGGGCATATCCGTTAAACCGCATTCGCATAGGGAGGGAGGGAGGAAGATCCTTGTAAGTACATGCACATCTACTACTACATGTAAACAAAACGCTGGCCCTTTCGTCTGTTTCTTTGTTGTTGTTTCTTAGCCTTTTTGATTTTTACCAACTAGAATTACCAGAATAGTTCAAAACCTGTAATATATGTACATATTTAAATACATATGTATATTTTTATATATATTTAAGCCTATTATCGATAAGCTTTGTTTTATAAATGAATCGAGCACGCAATAAGTAGAGCCAGCCTCATGGTACTAAAGATACGAGGGCGTACGCATGGGGTAGCTTGGGGACTTAGGCCCAAATCCCGAATATCCGAAATCACTTATATTTTGCCATCAATGCGACTTTGTTAAATGATGATTGCGCGTAGATTATGCCATTTTGAGTCATTTATCGATGTGTCTGAAGTACAGAATTTCATCATGCATGCATCAACCATCTAAAGGGCTAAAGTTTCACTCAGTTCTCGTTTGTGGAACCTAATAGGCCGTTTACATATGCCGTTTTATTCGCGTTTTAGTAACTTTGCCCGTTTTAGCTCTAAAACAACTTAGATTTTTCCCGTTTTATCGTACAAAACTAAAACGAGAAACTTTCCTGTTTTAATTTAAAACAAGTAGCTAAACAAGATAAATCCTGCTTATAACTGATAAAAATATCAAAATTTTAGTGTCATCACTATAAAAATGAAAAACATATGGTATCATTGAAATTTCTAATTTAAAAATTGTGAGGTTAATTCCACAGCCAATGTAGAAAACGAACGCAATTTCAATAATTGCTTCTATTCTAAATTACAATATTCACTCATATTTCACGTGTTGAGCAAACAAAAGATAATTACAAAATGACAAAACGACATGCGCATATGTAAACACCCCGTTTTGATTTAGTCGTTTTAGCTTAAACGCTATAATGGAGCGCTAAAACATATATGTAAATGCCCTATATTCCGAAAACCAAGCACTTTGTTATATCGTTATTTTGTTACCTTTGCCTTTCAATGCCAATTGCTCAATTCGAGTTGCCATAAACAATTACGATCGCTGGCAGTTATCTCAGTATAAACAATTCCATGATTGCACGGGCATCGTAAAATCGTACAAAAAACCAAAAAAAAAAAAAAAATCGTCCCATTGCACTTTGCAGTCGTCGTCATGTCTTGAGTGCGGGACTTTTGAATTCCTTAAACTTAAACGAAGAAAAATATTTTTTTAAATAAAAAAAAAAAAAAACACACACACACGCAGGTACATTCGGTGCGATAAGTAGCAACATACATCGCATCGTGACTGAAGCATCATCGGCTTTTGAATGAAGCCAAAAATGAAATTTTTTCTTACATCATTGGAGTTTTTTTTTATATCTCTTTTTTTTTTTTGGCTCATTAAAAACTCGAAATCGTGCTTTGAGGTGTTCGCTTCAATTTGGCTTTACGCCTGTAAACAACGAGCCATGATTAATATGTATTTTGTTTGTTCCGAAAATCGGTTTCTTTTTTTTGTTTTTTGTTTTGTTTCAGCGTTGCGCATACGTCATGTAAGCCTTTGTGTCTTGAATTTTGGAAGTTTTGATCTTGAAAACTATTTCGATTCAAAAATAAAAGAAACAAGTTTTGATGTTGAATATTTTTTTCTTTCTTTCGTTTTGCGTCATGTTGAGAAAATTGCCGTTATGGAAAGATCTTGCAACTTCAAAAACTCAATAATATTTCAATAATAGGAGGGGGTCTTCCCTTAAACGTGTGTATTTGCCGCGAAAAATTCGAAAAATCGTAAATCAAGAAGGCTTCGAAATGAATGAACGAAAAATTTTGTATGAAAAATTTTACACTTTTCCGATTTTTCAATCTTTTCACTTTAAAGAGGGAATACGGTTAAAAATTTTCCGAATTTTCCGCATGAAAGAAAAAAAAAATCGTAGTTTACCGTTTGTCAACTGAATTAACTTCCGTTTCGGTTCAGTCACTTCCGTTCCATTTCCAACTGGTCCACTATGATGCAGAGCACACCAACTGCCAAACTCAACTGAGTCGTCTCTGAGCGTTGAGCGTATTGTTATAGCCAGTTGGAGCAGATGGTCCAGAGACTCGCTGTGCGATGCGACGTACTATTTTTTTTTTTCAATTTTTTTTATTTATTTTTTTCTTCGACTCACTTCTCGGAAGATCGTCGAACGGGTCTAGCGAATAAAGTAAAAAGCTCATAATTGGGTTCTCTTGTCAGTCAATTTCGATTCTTCATTAGAGAGCTTGATTAAATTGTTTTGATGGGTTTTTTCAGCTTGTTAGTAAAATATGTATATGCTACATAAATATTTATATATATATATTTAAATATGTATGTATGTATCACAAACCTTTTTCGCGCGACTCATTCGGTTTGAGCACATGTCTTAGCTTACCTTCTGGAAGCAGAAAAGCTGCTGTGTGCCGCCGCCGACTGCGCTTTGCAACAGTCGTTAGGCCCGAAAATTTTGTACAAAAATACATACGTACGTGCTATTTACATACATATGTATGTATGCTCTGTGGAAGAGGCTTAAATGTCGACGTGAATTCGCAGATCGGGCGCGATCGTTGTAAAGCTTCGAAAATCTCTCCGAATCGAATTCCTTGCGTGGAACTCTTTTTATAAATAAATATCTGCCCAAATCCAGCTCAAACCGAAAATTAATTACAGCCGAAGATAATCTTCCTACGCATTTTTTTCAGATATTTCGTATTTTTATTTTTAATTTTTGTCTTCGAGGCGAATTTTCGGCTAATCTTTTTTTAACTCAATAAAAGGATTTTTTTAACTTCGGACATTTTAATTATTTTGATAGAATTTTTTACTTTTTATTTGGATGCCGCAAATCGGTGTCATCAAGAATTTGACTCTAAATTTTTTTTGAGTTTAGCGTTGCTCAGATTTTAGGAAACGTATTTAACGAATTTTTTCACTCCAAAAATTGTTTACTTCAAAATGAACCATTAAAAAAATAATAATAATTATAAAACCTTAAACATTTAGGGCAAATCTTTGTCTTCCAAAATAACTGAACTATGAAGAACAAAAAAAAACTGTAATCTATAAAAAAAATAGAAAAATTAAGTAAAAATTATTGCCGCCAGCAGGGATTTAACCACGAACCTCCCGACTGTCGAGTCACAGTTTGAACCACTGAGCTATCGAACGCTTGACGGGCAAATGATCAGAATGCGACGTAAAAACAGACAACAGCAAAAACAATCATACGCAGCGAATAGGGAAATGTGAACGGAGGCCTATCTACTCTTTCAGGTTCATGTGGTAGGTGAAATGGCTAGTCATCAAGGACTGGCACTTTGGCATGTCACAAATATCGGGGGCGACCTACTGACTACTGGGCAGGGCTGGGCACCACTACATTGAAGCTTTTGCTTGTGTGTGTGCTGCCTGCGCTTAACTCTGCACTGAGAATTTTTTTTTGGAAATTTCAAATTTTTGAAATGAAATGAAACTTCAAGACGGCGAATAGCAGACAGGGTGGAAAACAACTTATTTCATTAGCAAAACACAAGCTTTCTGAATTATGTTAAAAACTGAATAAGTTGGTCAAAATCAATTTCATCTCTTGAAGTCTGAATACGCAAAAGATTTTCAAGGTGGTTATCAGTTAACGAATCTCTGAACTTGTTTTTTTACAAAAGCCATGTCAGAGAAAGCTGACTTACATGCGTACGTTGTTCAAAAAATTTAAAAAAGGTGGAATATTTTTTTTGATTTAAGAAACGGGTACTTATTTTTGTCAATATGACACCAAAATTCAAGGCCTCGACCAAGAGGAAGCAGGGCATCTCTTTGAAGCGAATTTAGTTCCATTTGAGCCTTTTTAGCTTCAAATTAAATGCTGAATCTTTAATTTTTTGAAAATCTGTGAAATATGCATGCATTTGCCGATAAATGCTCACAGTCTATTGAACACGTTGTTATTCGCTTCGATTTATTTTTCATTTGATTTCAACTATGGAAAGCGTGCTACGATTAAAACATTTTGCTTGCTCTCAATTTTTTAGAATGTACCTAAAGCCATTTCTGATTGGTTTAATTTCTCTCACTGACAAATTTTTCGTTCTCTTCTCTGTCGCTGCTTTTTGTGTTCCCAGCCGGGCC
Source organism: Chlorops oryzae (assembly GCA_020466095.1). NCBI lineage: Eukaryota > Metazoa > Arthropoda > Insecta > Diptera > Chloropidae > Chlorops > Chlorops oryzae. Next base: position 813,896 of record CM035806.1, on the reverse strand, counting down.
TTGTAGTTACTAGGCACTCAGTGTACAGAGTAGTTAATAGGCAAAAATGAAATAGTTGACTGCCTATACTACACGATACACTTGGTGCATAGCAAGTATGCAGAACCGAAGAAAGCAACCGAAGCCGAATGGCACGACGGAGTACACGTTGTATACAGCAATGTGCTTTAGCAACGAAAACACACGAAATATGCCCATATACAATCGCTATCCACTTCGAATCCAGTTATCACACCTCCGCACCCCAGCCTAGGACAGTTTTTAACAAAAGTGCATTAGTTTTGTATATCAGCATAGTGTTGTGCACATCATACTTGGTGTTATGGCAGTGATCGAGCACTTCCCGTACACAGTTCCGGCTGGGTTGCTAAACAAGTTTTTACTCTCATAGCTCCACGGAGCACTTATGCCCAGCCCTGCTAATAACTAACGGAAAAAATTTTTTTTCCAAAAAATATGTTTGAAAAGTTTTTTTTTTTTACCTCCAAGGCTATCGAATGCCGTATCAATCACTGAAATCTGTGACTTTCGATTTAAAAGCGGCCCACTTGAGAAAATTTGATCCTTATGCAATAAATCTTATATCCTTACCGTGCGCTTTTCTATACGATTCGTGAAGCTTAGTAAGAAAAAAGCCTTTGTTTGTATGTATGTCGCCAGTACACTGAGCGAACTTTACCATGATTTTTTTTTAAAAAGGCGCATTGTTATACACAGTCCTTTTGATTTTCGCGCAGAACGAAAATTTCAAAAGAAAAATGGTTGAGTCAACAACATTTTTGGTTGATTTGAAAGGAAATATGTTTAACTACATTTTTTTTCATTGTGTATAATTCTCATTTGTTTTATAAAATATGATATACAAAGATATTCATTCATCATTTAAACTAGAGATCATATATTACTATATATGTCACTCTCATAGATTTTGGGCGGGACATTTCGCGCCTGTTAGAAAGAGATGTTACTCGGCAGGCAAAAAAAGAGCGAGAGAGAAATACTTTTGGTGAGTACCTAAGTGAAAAATGCTCATTTTGGTGGATACCCAAGACAGTGGTGGGTACCCAAGATCGTGTTGAAAAGAGGCAAAATGGAAACGGCTCTTGAGTGACATATATAGTTATATATGCTAGGGATGGGCAATATGGGAAAATACATCGATCTTATATCGTATCGATTTATTTAAAAAGCATCGAAATTGAAACGATACTATCGGGGGAGAAATATCGAGTTTTGCGATATATCGACATTATAAATACCAATTAAAAATGACTATTTCACTAAAATACAGTGTACCTTCTGCTTGGAGAGAACCCTCCTAAGCGGAGACTACTCTAAACGGACAGAATTCAGGAATTTTCTTGTGCTCCTGCTACTCAAATCTTTCCTTTTAAGCGAATACCTCTGTTAAGCGGACATATATATATTTCGGATTCCGTAGGTGTCTGCTTAAGACAGAGTACACTGAACATATTTTAGACAAAATTGGAGTGTACAAAAGGACGTTTTCGAGTTCTCAGATGGTATGATAAGATATGATACGATAAGATAAGACATTAACGATTCAAATGACGCTTTATATCCAAGAGAAATAAGTGTGAAGCACATGTTTACAACGACAGACATATACAAAATATCGCTTTCGATGTCGGGAAAAGTATATCGATGTACGATATATCGCCGAGCAAAAATATCGGCATACATTTTCGATATATCGTTTTTAAAATATCGATGTTTTGATATATCAATTTTTTTTCCCCATCCCTAATTTAAACATTGCGAAAGGAGTCACGACAACGGGATGACGTTAATTAAATTTGTTTTGACATTTCTTCTTTTATGGGTTTATTTAAGAAAAAAATTTTTTTTTTATTTTAAAAATAATCTTGTCATTCCAATTATGTCCGTGGTTAATTCAACAATTTAAATTTAAATCCATTTTTAAAAATTATCATGTCAATTCAACCTGAAATATGGTTGATTCAAAAGGAAAATTTTTATTTTTCCCAAGAAGAAAAATTGTTAAAATTAAAAATATTCCTTGTTGAAGCTGTTTTGTATGTTTTTCCTTTTGATTTAACCAGTTTTCTTGTTGATTTTTTCTCTGTGTATGAAAGACTTTCTTTATGTAATGAAATTTGCATGTCACACAAATAAATAGCCCGGTCAAATTAGCTTCGAAAGCAGTGCTAAGTTAACTATATTTTGTGCCCGAATGTTTTATTAAAAACAGTTCGTCAAAAAAGGTCCTAATCGATCCGAAGCGTTGTGCATAAAATTATGCTGAGCCGGCATTGACCTTTGTCGTCAATTGTGTCAAGATCGAAGTTTTCGTTTGAATAAAATCGATTTCAAATTGAAAAGTTCTCCGAAGAACGAATCAAAAATAATATGTTCTTTATGTGTTAATCATATATGCGAGCGGATCATTACGGATTGATCAGTAGGTTAAATTATATGCTTTACCTACCTACCACACATAACAAGCATATCGGCCTTGCTGTATGTCGGTTAATGGGATTGTTTGTTGCGAGAAATCAGAAAACGTTCATTCAATTATTTTTAGAACCGATTTAGGTCTAATTCGTTCAGTTGAGTGCCATAAAATTGCATTCATTTACCTATGAATTGATATGAATATGAGTTTAATGGTCCCCTATGCAGCCCCATGTTGGCTACGAATAGTAAGGGACACAGGCTTCAATAGACTCCGTTTTCTGTTCGAATTGGGGGCCGAATTAGAATGAACATTCGTAGAATAGCTCTGCTGAAAATTATATAACAGATTGGAGTACTCTTTTTCAGATATCGGTAGCGAGATGACTTCAAATGAATGAAAGTTTGAGTTAGTTGGTAGTCTATAAATAGCAGCGTTGCCGTTTTGGATACAATTGTATCGAATTGGATACTTTTAAAATGAAATGATACAATGATACGCTGCCTCTCGAATGGATAAATTTTTTAGAGACATCGATACAGTCGATATATTAAAACATGACTGTCAGCATCAATTTGTAAATTTTGTATGGCAGGATTAACACTGTAAGAGCCCTGCAGGAAATGTCAATAGTGACTCTATACTCTTTCTCTAATGACTGCATCAACAATACTACTGACCAATTAAACCCGTCGCAATGCTTTGCGTTAATGACATTTAACATTGAGTTGTCATTGCATGTCTACATGTAGACCAAGGAACTAATGACGAACTATTGACGACCTATTGACGTCGGTACTCTATTATATAGACAAAATGAGTACTCTTTCGCTTTATAATTTTTTTAAAGAAAATCAAAACAAAAAACGATGGCAATGTTGCCAAAAGCAAAAATTAAAATTCCCTACAGACTACAAAAAATTTCCTAAAATTTTTTAAGCACGCCGAAATTCGACAAAAAATGTATAATATGTATGCGCATGGCATAATCTTGTATTGTATGATTCTTGGTAGAGTGTCAATGCTGAACGATAGTTTTTACCAAAAATAATAACATTAAGATTATGGGCCATGTCGCAGAAATCGATTTCAAATCCGTGTAAAAATCCTCCTAAATTCTTTCAGATATAGTTTTTTCTGGGTTTTCCACTTCCAACTCCACGAGTCGAGACGTTTATTTTGTCGTTTTAATTGATCGACAAGAAACTATACTCAAAATATATCTTAATATTTAGAATATACCGAAAATTTCCTAAAATTCTGCCCATTTCAATAAATCTGTCCCTTTTTTCCTTCAAGTAATTTTCCTACAAATGGCAACACTGCTTTCAATTGTAAATAAGCAAACAGCTGTCAAACTTAAACACCTCGCATAAGTGGAAACGCTCGAAGTGTTTAGCTAAACATCTCAGAGTTAAACTCTATATGGAAACGCACTATAACCAATAAAACAATGTTTAACTATCGAATTGCCTCGCCGTGTGTAGAATGAACATTTATCGAAGGAAAATTTCGATATCTTTGATGCATTAATTCCCAAACTTGGAAATTGGGCAACTATTAAAAAATAGAAATTTGTACAATTTGTAAAACTGAAAAACAGACATTTTATTGAATGAGTAAACAAAAAAAACCTACCAAATAACTACTCACTATGGTTGTACACATATCGATAACTATTATAATCGATAATTACGCTTCAAAAAAAAAATTTTATACATTTTGGATACTTCCTTGAAACTTATTTGAATACGAAAAAAAAATAAAGTGAGTGGCAACGCTGATAAATAGGGCGGATTACTCTTTTAAAACGTTTTGCCTACGTTCGGCACGTTGTGTTAGGTTACTATTCAAATTACTAACATCACTGGAATGAAAACATTGTTAGTGTCTTTTATTTACGGCGAGATCCAAGAAAAAAACAAAAGAAGAAAGAAACGAACAGACAAACATTTCTGAAGTCTTATGCGATGAATAAATTATCTGAGAAGACGGAAAAACAAGTATAAGCTTGGACCACAGGCGTTTGTTCCGTTTATTTGGTTTTTTTTTTTTTCTCTAAAATACTTTAGATCATGTGGTGAACTTGAATTGTAGGCATTGCTTTGTCTTAAATCATCATAAATATTTATGAGTGAATGTTGCGAGAAAAGACTTGGGGTAATTTTCTTTTTAATTCAATGTTAAAAGGCAGTAGTCGATAAATTCTTGAATTGAAAACAATTTTTTTTTATTATTTACAATATTTCTTTTATTGATTTTAAATAAAAATACTTATTTTCTATTGACGCTCACAGAGGAAAGAATACAAATGTTTTTTGATTTATTATTTATATATATATATATTTTTTTTAATACTACAATACAAAAGAGATGACTTTTTAACTAGTTCCACTCATCCGAAGACATTATCCTTATAGGCTCCCCAGAAACCGAATTTTTTGTGAGTTGAAAATGCATCTTCGATTTCTTTTGTGTATTGTTCGCATAGAAGTCGGTCCGATGGACCCCAGCCGCGCTTGGGACGGAACGAAGCGCGAACTTTCTCCCACAAGCCTTCCTCAGGTTGTCTAATGACTGCAATTACAAACCAAATTGGTACTTGTAGGACACCCAATGCGGTGATTGTCCAGCCGACGGCTGAAAGTAAATTTTATTATATTTTTTCTAAATAAAATAGAAGAAAAGTTCATTTGAAAATATCTTTCGGAAATTCAAATTTACCATAGGCCCAATCGGGATAAATCACATTATTGTACGTCAAATTCGTATACGTTGCAAAGAAATAAATCAAAATTATTGTCATAATTATGGGTGTAATGTGCGACCAGCACAGGCGCCAATAGATCCCCAATTTACGTCCAAGCATGAATTCAACATCCTTGCATAATCGCTTCGTTCCGTACACCCAACCCAATAGATACAGCTCGATTATGCCTAGTATTAAGGCAATCATTGACGGACCATGATAGTCCACAAGTGTTAACATAAATTGACCACCCTGAAGGTAAAAAAAAAAATATCCCTTTTAGAAGAATTTAAAGCCAAAGATAAAACTCGAAACTCACCGGCGTTACGTAAATTAATCCAATAGCAAAACTGAGTGTCACAATTCCCAGTGCGCAATGCCATTGTTTGATTTTTGGGAAATTATCACGTATTGCCGTGACCGTACATGATGTCATTGCTATGTTGGACCCAATACCCAATATGAATAGCATCAAAAAAAATAGAACTGAGAATATTTGCGGTAATTTCTTGAATTTCGCAATCGCATCCGGATACGAGATGAAGGCCAATCCAGGTCCACCTTTTATAACACTGCCAATATCTGAGGTACCGATTTCATGTGCCAGATGTCCCAATATTCCGAAAATCGTACAGCCAGCCAGGAGTGATGTAAATGTATCCAGTGTTGTTACAATCATTGCATCCCGGTAGATATTCTGCCTGAATCGATTGTACGAAGCGTACATGATAATATTCCCGAAGCACACCGACAGTGAGAAGAAACATTGCGTCACTGCAGCGTACCAGACCTACAGTTAATAAAAGAAAATTTTGAAAAAAAAAAAAAAAAATTGTTCATCAGCTGACTCCATTGAACGGAGCTGAGTCTAACCTTAGGGTCCAGTATTTTTCCCCATTCGGGTTTAATGAAATAAATTATGCCATCAATCGAGCCTGGCAGCGTTACAGCACGTATCAGTATGACAAACATAATGACATACGGGAAGAGGGCAAGAAAATACGATGCCTTTCCCGAGCTATGTACGCCGCGAATAATGACAAGAAATACACAGATCCAAGAAACCAGAAGGCAAAGGGCTAAATCCCAATTCGGTGCACCGATGCCATCAAAAATGTCATCCTTTTCACGAAGAACCCGTTTTCTGTGATAAAAAATATAAAATTAAAAAATAAAAAAATAATCAATCGTCTTGCACATGAAAGAATTCACAATTATTTCGTTCTAGCTCACACGAAAAACAGCTCGGAACTTGAAATAACACGATCAGTAGTAGTGTTCCCTGCTCTCTCAGTCGAGCTGGAATTTGTCAACGAATTTGAACTAAATACGTCCGACGTATCGCGTGGAGAAGAATCGAAGCAATTTTTTCCCCATTCTGGTCTACATGTGCCCCAAGGTAAGGGATCAAAGAATGATTCGACCAAATAGAACCCAATTAGGGCTCCAATCGAACCATAGTATGTGGCCAAAACAAAGACCATATACGCCTGACCGATTCCAACACCTTAACACATAAGTAGAAAATGGAAATGCATGGGTTAATGGGTTGTTCGGCAAGCAAAACATCGCAAATTGAAAATAGAATTTCATATAAATTCAAATTAGAAATGAACAATTAATAAAAGTATTTCTGGCGTTTCTCGCATCAATTGCCGGGATGAACTTACAATTCAAGAATTCACATTTGAAATATAATATGTAGAGAGAAATAATATTTTTAAAAAGCTTCTCCCATCACCAAAATGAAAATGCGCATTTCCAAAAATATTTTATAACCATGATAAAGAGCTTGTGATTTAAGGTTTCTCTTTAATTGAAACTCTCAAACACATATACGAAAAATACTCACCACGCATCGCCGGGCATAGATCGAAGACCTTAACGGAACCTCGACTCGAGAATTGTCCGATAACCATCTCAAGATAATAGATCGGCTTACCGACCAGGAACAGAACAACAAGATAGGGAATCAAGAAGGCTCCGCCGCCATTTTCCAACGCCGTGAACGGAAATCGCCAGACATTACCCAATCCCACGGACATCGCAATGCAGGACATTAAAAATTCGACTCCCTTGCCCCATGTGTCACGCTCGGGTGCAGCTTTGACGGAGCTCTTTCGACGCTATGAATTATTATTATTATTTTTTTTTTTTGCTTTAACTCATTGAATGTTTGATTCTCACTCATGGGCTTACATCTGAATTAGCTGCACCATTTTCAAGCTCCATATTGTCGTGATGCTGATGGTGATTCCCGGCTTCGATGCCATAATCATTAATAAAATTTGGATTGTCATGTTGCGCTGTCATGTTTTCGTGGTCCGTATTCTTCCTGAAAATTGCATTTTTTTTTTTTTTTTTTTTTCATTTTCATTTGTAAATTCTTGAAATAATACAAAAAGTCATCGAAAGAATGCCTTTACTACGTCCTTTTTACTTCGATCTATGTTCAATAAACTGCCATCTACACAGAAAAACTGGCTAGGAAAATTCCAATTAATGGCGTTTGTTAAACTCGATTCATCGGTTTTTTAATTGTCCCAATTAAAATTTTCAAACAAATCACGAAATTGGGGAAAAGTTCGTAATATTAAATTTTGAACAAAAATTTGGTTGATTATTTTTTGTATTAAATACCAAAATTATTAACACTTGACGAAAATTTTGTTTGAAATTTTTTAAAGTGCATATAAATATTTTTCTAAAATTCTCATTAGCTTTATGCGAACTTACATACAAGAAGAGACAAAATAATAAAAAATTAGCTCCACATATAACCATATATGTCACTCTCATAGATTTTGGGCGGGACATTTCGCGCCAGTTATAAAGAGATGTTACTCGGCAGGCAAAAAAAAGAGCGAGAGAGAAATACTTTTGGTGAATACCTAAGTGAAAAAATCTCATTTTATCTTTGAAAAGACCAAAATGGAAACCTCCTTTAGGGAGGGTAGGCAAAAATATTCGATTTTTGAATTTTGAAATTTTTAAAACATTATATTCGATTCGAAAAATGTCACGCAATTCATTTATTGATTATATTCAATTTTCAGAAAACTTAACCAATTTTTAAAACTTGAAGGATATCTTATTTTTTGGGCTTATGTGAAGTCAGAAATAAAGGGAATTATCTTTAGAATAAATTGGGCACGGGCAATTTACCAAAAATTTGATTTTTATGCAATTTTCCAATTTTTTTAAAATCAAAATAATAAACAAAAAATATATAAAAAATCAAAAATTGAATTGAAACAAAACAAAAAAAACAAAAGAAAAGGATAAGTGGCAACCAATTCAACGTACCGTTGCAAAATATAAAAAAAATCAACCGCGTCGCGCAAACCGACAAATCGAGCAATGTACCCGGCACCCCCCAGGGTCATCAACAGAGTATCAGGTACGTCTCTCTCATTTGTTGCCCCTAACCTTAACACAGGGTATATTACTTTTGTGCGAATTTTGTAAAAAAGGCGTAGAAGCTTAAAATTTGCAACATAGGTTCACCAAGGCGAATGAAAGGTGTAGGAAAAAAATTTATTTGGCCAGCCCACTGCCACGCCCACAAATAGAGAAGCAAAACATGGTGCGCTCATAATGTCGGGACGCTGGGTATTTCAAAGCCGGGCTTGACCGACTTTAGCTTTCTTACTTGTTTAGTTTTATTGTAGTGCTGCCATACTACACTCGGGCTCAATTTGAAAACCAAAACTTTTGTTAACTTTTCTAACAGTTATGCACCAATTAACACAAAGTACAACAGCAATTAGTCTTCAACATGTAGGAGTGTAGGCATATGGAACTATAGCTGCAACTTCGGCCAATTTTTGGCGCGAGCCACCTTGTTTTGGTGAAAAAGTTAAAATGTAGGTACCTACAGATTTGTTTCTTACGTACAATTTTTTTTTTTATAACAATGAAATTGCTATAACTTTTTTTTTCTCCAAATAAAGAAGTAAATTGATTGTTTTGCTTATGTACTGATTTTTTGGTTTTTGAAATGAAATGTACTGATTTTGCTGTTTGAAAATTTGGCAGCCCTAAGTTCAATCCTCTTCTAATCATGGCGGCAATGGATACAAATACAGTCGAATCTGGATATAGTGAATTATTTTTTGTACGTCCTGTTCATTGTATCGGATTGTTCGTTTTATCCAGATTGAATGGTTTGTTCATTATTTACAAGCCCGTAAGAGAAATTTGGGGCTCGGGAAATTTTTTTTTTCGGGGGCCCCTTCACAAAAATGTGCGACCAAATCAAAAACGTCCCATGCCAATTGTGGGCCCCTTCAGATAGTTCGGGCCGGGAGGAAATCCCCCTTTCCCACCACCCTCTCTTAAGGCCTGATTATTTAGTTTTATTAAAAAGTCCCTGTAACAAAAAAGCGTTAACTATTTTCAGCTGTTCATTATTTCATGGATTCGTTACATCCAGATTCTACTGTATATGCAAAAGAAAGAGACACGTATTGCATTTTTCAGAAACAATCTTGCTTCTCCTTCTTTAGCATACAGTCAGACGATATGTTTGTGTGTGTGACAGCCGAGCATGTCATACATTTTCAGTGTTGCCCGTTTTTCAAGTAAATTCGATTATTTTCGGTGGAAACTTCGATTCTACCGAATTTTGGCCCTCTTATGTTCGATTTAAAAAAATCGTAATATTAAGGCAAAAGATCGATTTTATTCGATTTTCGAAAATTCGAAAATCGAATTTACCCATCCCTACTCCTGTGTGACATATATAGTTATATATGATAAGCTCACATATGTTTATGATGTCATAATGTGTAATTATCTTCCGTAAACCGACTTTGCATACTCAAATTTTTATTATGGAATATGTAGATGAGGCGATTAACGATTTTTTAATATAACAAAAAATGTGATAGGCTGAGTTTTAACAACGAATTTGTTATATTGATTAAAAAATTGATTGTATTTACGCACAAAAGTCTTTCTGTGTATAACACTAGGTTTACGAAAATGAAAAAAATTTTCGACCTTCGGCATTTGATGATCAATTTTTAAGTAAAATTTTCTGCTGAATCCGAATATGTACACTGAGCGAACTTTACCATAATTTTTTTAAAAGGGCGCATTGTTATTCACAGTCCTTTTGATTTTCGAGCAGAACGAAAATTTCGAAAGAAAAATGGTTGAGTCAACAACATTTTTGGTTGATTTGAAAGGAAATATTTTTAATTACATTTTTTTTCGTTGTGTATAATTCTCATTTGTTTTATAAAATAGGACATTCAAAGATTTTTATTCATCTTAGAACTTTTTAAGCATTGCGAAAGCAGTTACGACAACGGAGTGACAAAATCGGATGAAGTCCATGCGATGGCTATTTTTGGGGTTATGTTCAGCAGAGGGGGGCTCTGTGGCTATTAGCTTTGAACGTTTCTTAAATTTGTTTTGACATTTCTTCTTTTATGGGTTTATTAAAGAAAAATTTTTTTTATTTTAAAAATTATCTTGTCATTTCAATCTGTGGTTGGTTCAACAATTTAAATTGAAATCCAATTTTGAAAATTATCATGTCAATTCGACCTGAAATATGGTTGATTCAAAAGGAAAATTTTTATTTTTTTCAACAAGAAAAATTCTTAAAATTAAAAATATTCCTTGTTGAAGCCGTTTTGTATGTTTTTCCTTTTGATTTGACCAGTTTTCTGGTTGATTTTTTTCTCTGTGTAGTCGGATAATATTTAAGTAGAACAGTTTTCGACAGTATTTTCCGTGGTGTGGTGGTGGGACGGCCCCTCCAGGGATGGTTAGTCAAAAATAAGGGTTGTGGGTAAATCATAACCTAAGATTGGTTCTTAGCACACCAAAAAAAATTTGGGTATGATACGTCTTTCAATCTCTTATATACTTATTATAGAAATTTTACCCTTTGCCGGCAAGCTTCTGAGCGGTTTCGAGTGAAAATTAAGGATCGTGACTAAATATCTGACTGCAAATTCGGATTCAGTTGAAATTTTTACTTAAACGACCATCAGGTCAGATAGTGTAGGTCAGAATTCTAGTAAACTAGTGTAGTCGGCGTTTTCTCCACCTCGAACTGATTGCGCTGCCTTTCGCTGATAAACCGATTCGCAAGTCATTATCTTACTCGAACAAGGAAATATGCTAGTTTCTGTCATAAAAAATTTCATTGCAATTCGTGCGTTTGGTACTACGGCCACTCTTAACAACAGGAGTATCTCAAACATTTTTATTAAATTTAGATTAATAATTTCGAATCCATAAAACGTATTAATAGCAACAATTGTTTTTTTTAGTTTTTTTTTTTCAAACAACTGTTTTTTCTCTCTTTTCATAGTGCGGCATGTACGTTCTAATTAATTAATTTATGACTAAGGGGCTATCTCCAGTTCCGTCAAAAATGAAACAGAAATGAAAAACTTTCATACATATAACAAAAAAAAACACTGCAGAAAATTTCTGATTCATTTCTGAAACGTTTTCATATGAAGTTTCTCACTTCTGACAGAGCTCTGGAGGATAGCAGCCCCTACGTTTTCTTGAGAACAGAATGAAATAAAATTTCATTCGTTCATAGAAATAACAAAGTTCTAAAATCTATGATTCGATCGCGCCATCTCTTGCCAAGGGGTGGACTATTTTTTTAAAAACAAATTTGACCAGTAATGGAAAATCCGCTCTACAATTAGACATTTAAATTAGTTCTGATAGGATTAGTACCCAGCGGCCAACAGTGCCTACCGTCTACGAAGTTTACGAGTATTAATAGCCCTGAGTATTAATAGCTAAAAAGTATATGTACATGCTTGTTGGCGAACTGCCTGCCAGTAGCTTACAAAGTATATGAGACTGTAAGCGACCTGCCTACCAGTAGCTTACAAAGTATATGAGACTGTAAGCGACCTGCCTACCAATAGCTAACAAAGTATATGAGACTGTAAGTGACCTGCCTACCAATAGCTTACAAAGTATATGAGACTGTAAGCGACCTGCCTACCAATACCTTACAAAGTATACGAGATTGTAAGCAGCGTGCCCACCAATAGCTTACAAAGTATATGAGACTGTAAGCGACCTGCCTACCAATAGCTAAAAAGTATACGAGGCCTGCCTATTAATAGCATAGGTACTTTATGTGGTGTTAGTAGGCGTTCACTCTTCAAATCGGCCACGCTCGAAAAAAAAGTATACTAAGATGGTATATGAGGTCGTATGCATTAGCGCCTACGGCCTACCAAATGTGCTACGGTTCATTCCTTCTGTAAGCAGCATTTTGGCCGCTGGGTATTCATCAATTTTGAGCTAATTAAAGTAACTATCTTCTCAATGTTTGTAGACATCATTCCTATATCAGACACACTTCAATTTCATTCCTATTTTGCTCAAAGAAAACGGGAAAAAAAATTAGCATATTCATCTGAGTCTGTGGACAGCGTGCATTCTGCAGAATTGATCAAAAAATATCGTGCCTTCTAAAATAGTTCGGACATCCCTTTCTACAGGATTCAACCATTTTGAATAGGTTCAAGAAAAAGAAAAAAAACATTATGTATTGCCTGGAAGTAGGATTCAAAAGAGGAAAAATTGGAACAAATTATTTTCCCCACGATCTTGATTTGGATTTTCTTTGTGATCCTTTTCGAGATAAGCAATGATTCATTTGTGACCACTCCAATAACAAAGGTCTTATGCGAGCGCGCCGTGATTTATTTCAAATTCGATTTTTAGTATGCATTTTTTTTTATCGTTCAAATTATTCACGCTTCACACCTAAATTCGGACGAGTCCATGCATGTTGCATGTCGAACCAAAATCATCCGCTCTTTTTGGCTTTCAACTTCCCGAAGTCACGTATGGGTGAATGGAAATTTTTTTTTTTAATTTTAAACTCGTTAAATTTGAGAAAATTTTTTCGTTTTTTTTTTTTAATTTTTTTTTGAAATTTTTTGTATTTTAAGTTTTAATATTTTAAACAATTCGTTACAGATAATATTAATCACTAAGCGTTGTATAGTTTGTTTAGCTATACGAAATCCCTATACCCTTTTCTTGTTTTTTCTTGTTTGTATTTTTTCATGGTCTTAGATAAAAAAAAAAAAAAAAATATCGACGTCGATTTTAGTTCACATCACACGCATAAATTATCTTATATAATGAAGGTCGTTTTTAGTTTATAATTTTGGATGTTGATTTTTGATTGTTTACCGTTTTTCGCAAAAATTCGATTGCCGTCCTACAACGATTCCAAGCCAACCGACCACGATGTAAGGCAACTCAACAGTCAAAATCAACTGAGCAATATCTCAGCGCGGATCGAGTTATTATACATAGTCGATTGAAGCACTTCGTCGAGAGACTCACTCGATATTTTGTTTTTTATCTCGATTCTCTAAAGACCAAAACATGTCTGGCTCTACAAAAAAATCACCCATTTTATTGTTCTTTGACTTTGACAGTCAATGCAATACAAATTCCGCCATAATTCTTTCTCTTACTTGTTTCGAGATTGTTGCGAGTCAAGTCAAGAAAGCCAACAAAAAAACTAAAATTTTTTTTTTTTATTATAACTAATAATTAGATGAATCTCTATGTATACCCAGGGGCGGACTAGGCATATGGGCAAACGGGCAAATGCGCTGTGATTTTTAGCTGTTAGGTTTTTTTTTTTTTCTTAGGTAACAGGGCCCCGTTTTTCAAACGCCTCGTGGGCCCTTTGACCCCCAGTCCGCCCCTGTGTACACCTAGTTACTTGTACGTTGATGTCTAATATTTCGGATTTGAAATTTGATGGGAAAAAATAAATTCTTTTTTTTTTTTTGGATACTTAAAACAAGCCCATATTTTGTTTGAAAAAATGGAACGCCCTTTTCCTTGATTCATCTTTGGAAAAAAAAATCAGGGAAAAAAATTAAGTTTAAGTTAATTTAATTCTAAAAATTGGGGAAAAGAGGTTTTAAAAAACCAATTTCAAAAAAAACAAAAAAAAAAAAAAAAAAAAAAAAAAAAAAAAAAAAAAAAAAAAAACAAGTAAGGGTGTTATAGTCCGGCGAGCCTGACAATAGAATACCCGACACAGACTCACATTTTCAAATAATTTTTAATATCAAGAGTTATTTAAGGCCATTTGGGGCCCCATATACCGACTTTTGTTAAATTTTTTTTATGAAAATCGCCCCTTTGCCACGCCCACTTTTCCATTTTTTTTGAATTCTAATCGGAGGCTTAAATATACGCTCTAATTTTCATTGAAATATTTCGAAAAAGTCCGATTTTGGGGCAGTTTTGAGATTTTTGTGGCAGACCCTAGTCCTGCAGGTACCCTTAATAATGGACCGACCAAGGAAATTTTTGGAGAGGATGTTTATGGCGACAAAGGCAGCAAAATCGCCGAATTTCATTCAAGTCCCATTTGAATTTCAGGTGAAGGAGAGAATTTTCGAAAAACGCCCCTCTTCAACGCCCACTTTTCCATTTTTTTTTTTTTTAATCATAGTACTTGCCTTTGAACATGTTCAAATACCAAATTTAATCAAAATATCTTGAGAAACTCCGATTTTAGAGCACTTTTTGTGATTTTCGTAACAGACCCTAGTACTGGAGGTACCCCTAAAAATGGTCCGATCCGGTCCATTTTCGAACTTGTTCTTACTTATGTCCCCGTTAGCACGCATACCAAATTTCGTTCGCACGAACCCTTTAAGTCATGCGTGATTGTGTCACGAAAAAAACACGACACGCGCCCGCCTCTAGATCAAACTTAAGTAAAAGTTTTCCAAAATACATACATAAGCTAAAAGGCAAATACAAATAGCTCCTTCCAGGATTAAAACGAGATTGATCTCGTGACCGATTAATAGAAAACTTAAAATGACTCATTCATATATCAAAAATTATTCCTATTGAATGGACAAAATGATGATTTAAGTTCTGCCAAGGGATACTATATTTTATTTGACTTTTAACTTGGTTGTTTGGTTAGTGTGTCTGCCTTTAGGGGTCATCGAATTAGGTCTCACATGGGCCCGTTGTGATACCAAGAAAAATGGGAAAATAAAAGAAGAACAGTAATAGAAAAAACGACACAACTCACATCCACCCTCCGAGCTGGGAGTTGAACCCCGAGCCCCGCACATCAAGCGAAAAAGGTCCCGCAACTTCCTGTCAAGCACGGTGTTAGCGGGTATGACTAGAAAAGGACTAGAAAAGGAGAGTTCCATTGAAATTATATGTATACGTAAAGATCGAAAAATGAGAATAAATCAATCGATCGTTTCAAAACCCTCATAAGTAGAGCTCGGATTTTGAATATTTTGAATTTTTTTGAATTATTTTGCATTTAACTGTGCTTTTTGAATATTTTAGGCTTTTTTTTTGTTAATTTGACAATTCAACACTTTAATAGGCATACCAAATCGAAGTAATTTGGAATTTTTGACTGTGAATTTTTTGAATTTTTGTTTGAATTTTTTTGAATATTTTGAATTTTTTGCATTTTTTAAAAAAATTTTTTGAATATTTTAAATTTTTTGCAATTTTTTTGAATTTTTTGCATTTTTTTTGAATTTTTTGAATTTTTTTTTGAATATTTGTTGTTTTTTTTTTTTGAATTTTTTTGAATATTTTGAATTTTTTTGCATTTTTAAATATTTTTTTTAAATATTTTGAATTTTTTGCATTTTTTTTTTGAATATTTTGATATTTTTATTTTTTTTTTTTTAATATTTTGAATTTTTTGCATTTTTGTTTGAATTTTGTTTGAATATTTTGAATTTTTTGCATTTTTTAAAAAATATTTTGAATATTTTTTTGAATGTTTTTTGAATATTTTGAATTTTTTTTGAATATTTTTTGAATTTTTTTGAATATTTTGAATTTTTGTAATTTTTTTTTTTGAATTTTTTTGAATATTTTTTGCATTTTTGTTTGAATATTTTGAATATTTTGCATTTTTATTTGAATTTTTTTTAATATTTTGAATTTTTTTTTGAATGTTTTGCAATTTTTTTTTGAATTTTTTGCATTTTTGTTTGAATTTTTTTGAATATTTTGAATTTTTTTGCATTTTTATTTGAATTTTTTTGAATATTTTGAATTTTTTGAATCTTTTTTTTTGATTTTTTTTTAAATATTTGTTGAATTTTTTGAATTTTTTTTTTTTGAATTTTTTTTGAACTTTTTGCATTTTTTTATATTTTTTTGAATATTTTGAATTTTTTAAATTTTTTTTTAAATATTTTGAATTTTTTTGAATATTTTTTGCATTTTTGTTTGAATATTTTGAATTTTTTGCATTTTTATTTGAATTTTTTTGAATATTTTGAATTTTTTGAAATTTTTTTTTGAATTTTTTGCATATTTGTTTGAATTTTTTTTGAATATTGGGTCAGGCCACGAGAAACGTGACATAGTGGGTCTGGGATTTTGATTTTTGGACCTTACATCCAAAGATTATAGCCGTTCATAACTCCCCATAATATATAAGAGAGAAATTCCCTCAGTTGTTGTTGTTGTTGCAATTTGAAAATCGAAAATTTGACAATTTTTCAATATTTCTCTTTTATTCATAATTTTATATCTAAAATAAGACTTGAGATAAATGAAAAATTCTTTCTTTACTCGTTTAGGAATAAATGAAGAAAAAAATTAAAATTCGAAAAATAGTATACACTGAAAAAAATTGTTCGGAAATTCGAATTTAAAATAAACATTTGCGATTTGTATATAGAGCCGGAGCTAGAAAAATAACCAATTGTACATTATCATGTAGACCATTGAGCTGTGTTTCAGAAACAATAAAAAAAAATTTGTATTTCCAAGGAATTTCCGACACAGAGCGTTTTTTGTGAGACAACCTTCATATAAGAAGGCGCATAACCATATGAAAATCGGTTTCTCTCCACTGCAGCTTTTATTTACGCATGAAAAGTTCATGAACTGCGCACAGGCGCGGCAACTATGGGGGGGAAAGGCACTTTTTGCGCCTCCAAAAATTTTATTGGAGGGGCCATGCCCCCCCAATATTTCGGCAACTGAAAAAAATATTTGAAAATTTTCTAAAGATATTCTAGAATATCACACTTTTATTCTGCAATCCCCATAATTCATCTGAGATTAATCATCTTTCATATTTCTAATTTACTATAATTTTGAAGTTCCGGTTATTCGAATTTACATGCCTGTGCCACCCTACTTTTCACATTCGTGCAGAATTCTCCGAACATTGGTTCCAACCTAATCCAACCAAAATATGTGTCAAAAATTGTCTATAAGTATCGATATCTTTCTCATTCCGAGAAGGGTTAGAACTTTATTCCAATTGCAGTAGATATACTGCACATTTTCAAAATTTGACATCTACTAAACACTGCGTATTGTTCCCTGCATAAAATTTTTTTTTTCCCCCCAATATTTTTGGAACTTGCCTCCCCTGACTGAGCATTTAAGTGCTTATGCACTAAATGAGTTTTAAGAACACATTGTTTTTGTTATTCCTTCGGTCTTAGCCAGTCGCACAAACTAAAATTACTAACAAAAACAATACGAACAGTTATGTAAAGCAGATCAATCAGATCAGACGTTTTTGCTACCTTCATATTATTTGTAGTCTGTAAACATGAAATAAAAGCTTTTCATATGGTTATGCGCCTTCTTATATGAAGGTTGTCTCACAAAAAACGCTCTGTGTCGGAAATTCCTTGGAAATACAAATTTTTTTTTATTGTTTCTGAAACACAGCTCAATGGTCTACATGATAATGTACAATTGGTTATTTTTCTAGCTCCGGCTCTATATACAAATCGCAAATGTTTATTTTAAATTCGAATTTCCGAACAATTTTTTTCAGTGTATACTATTTTTCGAATTTTAATTTTTTTCTTCATTTATTCCTAAACGAGTAAAGAAAGAATTTTTCATTTATCTCAAGTCTTATTTTAGATATAAAATTATGAATAAAAGAGAAATATTGAAAAATTGTCAAATTTTCGATTTTCAAATTGCAACAACAACAACAACTGAGGGAATTTCTCTCTTATATATTATGGGGAGTTATGAACGGCTATAATCTTTGGATGTAAGGTCCAAAAATCAAAATCCCAGACCCACTATGTCACGTTTCTCGTGGCCTGACCCTATTTGGAATTTTTTGAATGTTTTTTTTTTGAATATTTTGAATTTTTTGCATTTTTGTTTGAATATTATTTGAATTTTTTTTTGAAATTTTTTTGAATTTTTTTTCCATTTTCTTACATATTCAAAATCCGAGCTCTACTCATAAGTCACTAGATTAGAGTTTTTCAGGAATCAATTAATAACTGCTTCATGCTTAACCCCAGGGATTTTTAAAAGATTTTGTTTGTCCTTAATTCAGTGTTAAAGAGGAAGGAATGTCTTAGCTTATGTGTTTCCGCCCCCCCAAAATACGCATCTACCTTTAAAAAAATATTTTCAGCAAAAAATATTGGAGAAAAATTTAAATCAAGAGGATTTTGAAATGACTGCTTAAAATATAACCCGAAAAAGGCTCACAAGACAATAAATATCAGTAAAAAAAAATATATATAAAATATTACTCCTGAAGAAAAAAGTTATTTCTGATTAGAAAACGACTGCATATTTGATCATTTGATAAGAGAAAGAGACTAGCAAAAGGGGTGGGGTCTCTTGTGATCAAAGGTGGGAACTATAATTTTTTTGTTTTGTTTTTATTCAAAATACAATATTCTTTCTTTATCAATGTCCTTTATTTCCGTAGGTCTAAGTCTTATATGAACTTATTTTCTATAGTAGCTCGTAGAGTGAAATTATGAAAAAAACAAAAAAAAAAACAAAAAATACTTATTGCACTGCAACAATTATCCGAGAACATTTTTCTTATAAAAGCCCCAGACGCCTAAATTCGTATCGGAAGCGAATGAATTTTCGATTTCTTTAAGGTACTGTTCCCTGATTAAGGGATTTGCTGGACCCCAGTTCCGCTTTGGTCGGAAAGAGGCTCGAACTTTCGCCCAGAACGAACGCTCTGGCCGTCGAATGACTGCAACACAAAACCAAATTGGCACTTGCAGGACACCGATAGCAGTGATCGTCCAACCAAATGCTAGAATGGCAATAAAATTTTGAAGAAACTATAAATTGAATTTAATTCAATTGAATGATAAATTCAAATTTACCATAGGCCCAATCGGGATAAATCACATTATTGTACGTCAAATTCGTATACGTTGCAAAGAAGTAGATCAAAATTATTGTCATAATTATGGGTGTAATGTGCGACCAGCACAGGCGCCAATAGATCCCCAATTTACGTCCAAGCATGAATTCAACATCCTTGCATAATCGCCTCGTTCCGTACACCCAACCCAATAGATACAGCTCGAATATGCCTAGTATTATGGCGATCATTGACGGGCCATGATAGTCTACAAGTGTTAACATAAATTGACCACCCTAAATAATGGGGAAGCAAAAAGGAAAACTATCAAAATATCTTGACAAAAAATAGTTCATATTTTTTATGCTCACCGGTGTAACGTAAATTAGACCAATGCAAAAACTTATGACCACAACACCCACCGAACACTGCCATTGTTTGATCTTCGGAAAATAATCACGTATGGAAGTAACCGCACACGAGGTTATTGCTATATTAGACCCAATACCCAGTATGAATAGCATCAGAAAGAATAGAACTGAGAATATTTGCGGCAGATTCTTGAATTTCGCAATCGCATCCGGATACGAGATGAAGGCCAATCCAGGTCCACCTCTTATAACACTGCCAATATCTGAGGTACCGATTTCATGTGCCAGATGTCCCAATATTCCGAAAATCGTACAGCCAGCCAGGAGTGATGTAAATGTATCCAGTGTTGTTACAATCATTGCATCCCGGTAGACATTATGGCTAAATTTATTGAACGATGAGTACATAACAATGCTGCCAAAACACACATTAAGTGAGAAAAAACATTGCGTCACGGCAGCATACCAGACCTTAAAGAAAATATCAATTTTTTTTTTTGATTTGATTGATATTGATTTAAGTTAAGTTAAGTTAAAGACGAATGGACCGTGCACTCACCTTTGGATCCCAAAATCTTTTCCAGTCTGGTTTAATGAAATAAATAATTCCATCGCCTGCACCCGGCAGCGTTACTGCTCGTCCCAAAAGGACCACCATTATGACATAGGGGAAAAGTGCAAGAAAATACGATGCTTTTCCCGAACTTTGTATACCGCGAATTATGACTAGAAGTACACAAAGCCAGGACACCAAAAGACAAAGCACCAACTCCCAAATTGGCTTACCAAGTCCATCATTGATATTTGCTTTCTCATGAAGAACTTCTTTCCTAAAAAAAAAAAACAACAAACAAAAAAAAAAAAAGAAAGTAAGGAAGGAAGTTTGCACTTAATTTGATCATTATCAAATCAAGGACTTACACGAAATATAATTCAGAGCTGGAAACTACTCGCTCTGTAGCGTCTGCTCTCTCAAGATTCATGGATGTCCCGTTCGGGTAACTCCGTGGAGAGGAATCGATGCAGTTCTCACCCCACTCAGGTCGACAATACGCCCAAGGTAATGGATCACGAAAAGATTCGACCAGATAATAAGCGATTACAGCACAAAGTGACTCGTAGTAGGACGTAAGCGTTAAGACCATAAATACCTGACCGACTCCAACACCTGGTGAAGTAAATGACGAGAATGAAAAAAATTACTATAAGTATATACATACATACATATGTATGTATTGAACTAAGAACATTTGGAAAAGGATCAAACACTGAAAAACAAAAATTAAGTTCTAAACACCTTGGAGTATTATAAATAGGCATGGCATGGATCCAGTGAACAAGCGAACTCACCTCGCAAAGCTGGACATAGATCGTACACTTTGACGGCACCACGACTTGAGAACTGTCCGATAATCATCTCAAGGTAATAGATCGGCTTACCGACCAAAAGTAAAACTATAATATACGAGATCACAAAAACTCCGCCACCATTTTCCAACGCCGTAAACGGAAATCGCCAGACATTACCCAATCCCACGGACATTGCAATGCAGGACATCAAAAATTCGACTCCCTTGCCCCATGTAGGACGCTCGGGTCCAGTTTCAGCTTCATTACTTTGTTTTCTCTAAAATCGAAATTTTTCAAATGGTTAAATCTAAATAAAAAAAATTTTTTTTTAATATACATATATACCCATCGATTTGTCCCCTTACCTCTGTATTCAAACCACCATTGCCAAGATCGAGGGTCTCATATCGTTTGTTCTCAACTCCGATACCGACACCGACGTCGACGCCATCGTTATCGTTGATGAAAGTCGGATTGTCATGTTGTTGAGCCACCATTTTAAATCACTTCGTCAATAAAACATGTATGGCCGTAACTAGTCGTAGCTGGATTGAAATATAAATTCGCCCAAGTTAATGCGAAATCGTGAAGGGGTTTTCCTTAATAAAGTGCAAAATAATAACAACAACAAAATGTGCAACATGCACTACTCTTTTTTTTTAATACTAATTTTTTTTTATTTATTTTTATTACACCAATCTTACAACTGAAGTCGTAAATTTTTTGGTTATGGATGAATCGAGTGAACAGTTATCAGTCATAAATTAATTGAACGATTCATTTGGAAACTGAGATAAGCTAGGTTTTTACATTGTCCAATAGTGTAAGATAAGACAAAATTTTATTTGCCTGTGACGCACAAGTAACTGCAACACACTATGCGAAGGAATTTACTGGCTGGAAACACTTTAGACAACCTTAAACCATCTTAAGTTATGCATAAGTACTCGTGTTAAGGCACGTTACCAACAACAATGCCAAACTATCATGCGTCTATCGAGTATTTGGAGAGTGTACTCCAATTTCTCACAGTGTTGTTAATAGGGAATTGTTCAACGAATCGCCGGAAACACGTTGAAGGCCGTCTTAACCCATTTTCGACCGGCTGTTCGATTTTTCGAATAAAATTAATGGCTATTCGTTGTTGTCGGGCCAGAATGGGTTAAGAAAAAAATATATAAATAAATTTGTGTCTCAGTAAATGGCAACTCAAATACGCTCAACCAGAGAGAGAGAGAGAGAGAGAGAGAGAGAGAGAGAGAGAGAGAAGAGAGAGAGAGAGAGAGAGAGAGAGAAGAGAGAGAGAAGAGAAGAGAAAAGAGAGAAAGAGAAAAGAGAGAAAGAGAGAAGAGAAGAGAAAGAAAAGAGAAGAAGGAAGAAAAGAGAAAGAAAGAAGAAAGAGAGAAGAGAAGAAAGAAAGGAAAGGAAAGAAAGAAGAAAAGAGAAAGGAAAGAGAAGAAGAAGAGAAGGAAGAAAGAAGAAAGAAGAAAGGAAGAAAGAAGAAAGGAAGAAAGGAAAGAAAGAGAAAGAAAGAAAGAAAGAAGAAAGAAGAAAGAAAGAAAGAAAGAAAGAAAGAAAGAAAGAAAGAAAGAAAAGAGAAGAAAGAAAGAAAGAAAGAAAAGAAAGAAAGAAAGAAAGAAAGAAAGAAAGAGAAAGAAAGAAAAAGAAAGAAAGAAGAAAAGAAAGAAAAGAAAGAGAAAGAAAGAAAGAAAGAAAGAAAGAAAGAAAGAAAAGAAAAAAGAAGAAAAGAAAGAAAGAAAAGAAAAAGAAAGAAAAGAAAAAAGAAAGAAAGAAAGAAAGAAAGAAAGAAAGAAAGAAAGAAGAGAAAGAAGAAAGAAAGAAAGAAAAGAGAAGAGAAAGAAAGAAAAAAGAAAGAAGAGAAGAAGAAAGAAAGAAAGAAAGAGAAAGAAGAAAGAAAAGAAAAGAAAGAAAAAAGAAAGAAGAGAAAGAAAGAAAAGAAAGAAAAGAAAGAGAAAGAAAGAAGAAAAGAAAGAAGAAAGAAGAGAAAGAGAAGAAAGAAAGAAAGAAAGAAGAAAGAAAAGAAAGAAGAAAGAAAGAAAGAAAGAAAGAAGAAAGAAAGAAAGAAAGAAAGAAAGAAAGAAGAAAAGAAAGAAAGAAAGAAAGAAGAAGAGAAAGAAAGAAAGAAAGAAAAGAAGAGAAAGAAAGAAAGAAAGAAAGAAAAAAGAAAAAAGAAAGAAAGAAAGAAAGAAAGAAAGAAAGAAAGAAAAGAAAGAAAGAAAGAAAGAAAGAAAGAAGAAAGAAAGAAGAAAAGAAATTGAGAAAGAAGAAGAAGAAGAACAAAGAATTCCCATGTTGTAAATTTATGCAGATGGAATAGAAAGAGAGAAAAGCAATTTGGAAAAATGAAACAATCTTTATATACAATATTCCAGAAATCTTTACGTCGAATGCACTCTCAAAAGAATCTAAATCTCTTATACCTAACAGAAAAGTTATTCATTTTGATTTTCAAAAATAATTCCTATAATATTTCATCTTTAAGCATGTTCAATTTCCTGTCGAAAATTGGGCTAAATTCTGGCCCTAGCGAGTTGTCTCTTCTAAATGTCAATTAATACAAACCAGTTTGTTGAAAACGATCCTTCTTTGTATTCTCCTCTTTGAATATTTCGAAAATTTTTAAAAATCTATTTTTAACAATTATTGTTCGCCTCAGCCAGGGATCGAACCAGCGATCTTCGGATTGTGAGTTGAGGACGCATCCACTACGCTACTGCGCCACTTCATGCTAACGATCAACGGACGCTAAAACCTTATTTAAATTTCAGTAGCCAATGAGAGTCAAGCACATGATCAGCATACCTCCACGATGACATGTCCTCCAAGATGTAATGCGTGACAATGTCACCTATATGTCATCGATGACATCATTGGTGACTTTGTCATGCCGGAGATAATTTTCCGTTGGGTAACTGAAGATTGTTTTGTCAGAGGTAACATTTATGGGGAATTAAATTTCGGTAGCCCCATCCCTCCACGATGACATGTCCCCCCACGGAAGCATGCATGACAATGTCACCTGTACGACCCAGTGAAATCACTAATGCTTTTGCCCTCGTGAATATATATTTTCCTGCTGGGATGTGAAAGTTGCGGTGGAAATTCTTTTGAAAGCTCTAGATATTTTCGCTGCAATGAATGCATGAATGAATGAGCCCATCAATCCATCAATCAATCAGTAAGTCAACAAATCACTCAAAAAAAAAATCATTTAAGTCAACAAAGTATTCAAAGAAGCTGAAGTAAAATAATACCTTTGAAAAATTATCGATTTGTGGAAAATTAGTTTGGATAAAAAAAATAATTTAGAAGGTAATTAAAATCTGCGGTCAACTATAACGCCCTCCATAATGTAAGCATTGTCATCAAAATCCAATTCAATGATTTCGTAAAGGTCTATCCGCTTTGAGAAATGTGTATAAAAACAGTCAATTTTGTTTTCTTGGTGCTTTTCTTGGTTGGCTAAGTCTCACTTTGATCACATATAAAAACAATGAAATTATGTGATTAACGCAATTGATCTGATCTTCACGTTTTTCTCCATATGCAGAAATATCAAAATTATTTCCTTTTGTGAGTATTCAAAAAAAAAAAAAAAAAATTAATAAATAAATAAATAAAAATTAGAACGAATTTCTTTTCGAATTGAAACTCTTGGAATCATCGTTCGTTTCAACCACATATTTTTCTAAATGAATCAATGAAGGTATTTACAGTGAACTCAAGGTAATCCGACCCCTGGCTAATGCGGCACCCCTTGTAATTCAAGATGTCTACTATTCAGGGGGTGTCAGGGAAACCGACTCGATAATGAAAAATGCCGAAATTCGAACTTCAGAGTATAACATATAGATTCTTATGATTGGATCCGCAATTGTCGGACAACAAGGTGGTAGGTATGTATTCTTTTATATAAAAAAAAATTTCGGACTATAGAGGGCAGTATTTTAGAATCTTCTTCGATACACTGTCCATCAATACATTTATCGGAGTGCCGAAGGTCCATTGAAATTTAAATAAGACCATACATAAGGCTTCCGATCCCGAATCATTGCATTAGTTCCATACTCAACCGGGCAGGAATTTTGAATCTCAAGGGATCCCGGTATTTGCTAGATTATAAATCTGTCTTTCCCTATAAATAATGTGCAGGGTCCGTGCAAAAAAAAAATTCACTAGCGTCTTTAAAGGAAAGCAAAACATGACCTGTGTACAGTGTACTCTTTTCTTGCGGACAATCCTCTGAACCGGACACCTCTTCCAGCGGCCAAAATGCTGCCCATAGAAGCACTGAACCGTAACACATATTGTGGGCCGTAGGCGGTAATGCATACGGCCTCATATACCATCTTAGTATACTTTTGTTAGAGTGAGGCCGTTTTGTAGTTTGAACGCCTACCACTACCATATAAAGTGAGCTATTGGTCGGCAGGTCGCTTACCATTTCGTATACTTTGTAAGCTATCGGTAGGCAGGTAACCTACAATCTCGTACACTTTGTAAGCTATTGGTAGGCAGTTCGCCTACGATATTGTGTACTTTGTAGCTATTAATATTCAGGTCGCTTACAGTCTCGTATACTTTGTAGGCGATAGGCACTGTTAGCCGCTGGGATGTTATGCGTACACTTTTTTGGTAATGCTCTAGTGTTCCTGCTTCTAAAATAGTTTCCTCTAAAGCGGAAATATCTTTCGGTCCCGTAGGTGTCCGCTTAAGAGAGAGAGAGAGAGAGAGAGAGAGAGAGAGAGAGAGAGAGAGAGAGAGAGAGAGAGAGAGAGAGAGAGAGAGAGAGAGAGAGAGAGAGAGAGAGAGAGAGAGAGAGAGAGAGAGAGAGAGAGAGAGAGAGAGAGAGAGAGAGAGAGAGAGAGAGAGAGAGAGAGAGAGAGAGAGAGAGAAGAGAGAGAAAGAGAGAGAGAGAGAGAGAAGAGAGAGAGAAGAGAGAGAGAGAAGAGAGAGAGAGAGAGAGAGAGAGCGCACACTCTAAATATAGAAATCAAAATATAAAGCCTTCAAAATTATTGAAATATTTGAATAGATCCAATCGACTAAATTTCGTATGGACTGAAAATGAAAAAGTCCTTCAATAATGACGGCCCCCTCTTCAGTATGAAGCTTTCGATTAGGGCCACACAATCTAAGGAGCTATAAATAATTATGGCTGCCAGATATTGATCGTCTACCAATATAATGGGCTATTGTTTTAAAAAATAATTTCAAATACCTTAACTAAACTAAACCTAAACTTTTTATATCTCTTTTGCCTGACACTTGCGTCAACAAGTTCGCATAAAAAGGTTTTTTTTTTTTTTGTTTGCGAATATCCACAGAAAACAAAAGCGCCGCCGATCGATAAAACAATTGCTGAAAATTTTTTGATCGTTCTTTTTATTAGCTTTTAGAATTTAATAATCTTCGAACTTTGCTCCATTTAATTTTTTTGCTTTTTATTTTTACTTTTCTTTTTTCAAAATAAACTTTATTTAATTTCTTTATTTCAACTGTGTTCTATCATGACCAGCTTCACAATTGCGAGGAATGTCACTCAGACGGCCCATTCTTTATTCTGTATTTTCCTTTTGTCCTAAAATAATTTGTCTTTCATTTCGAGGATGTTTTTTTTTTACCGTTTTCGTTTCGTTAATAAATTCCTTTTTAGTTATTTATTTTGATTGATTTTATTTTATATAATTTTAATTTTTTTTTTTGGGGGCACGATGCAGCGTATTCCAACTTCCACGTTGAACTAAATCGTTGCTCAGTGAGCAAAGTGATATTATAGGTGACTAGAGTTTCGATCAGATGAAAGAAAGCTCATTCGTTTTTCTGTGTTCTATTTTCACCTGTGGCTAACTCGGTTTCCGCTTCAAGAATGAGACACGTTTATGAATTCATATACTATATTGGCCTTAATGGATTTCTCGCGAAAAATCAGTCAAAGTCAAGTTTTCCAATGCGATTATATTTTCTTCAAGCCAAATATATCACATACACATATGTACATATAAACAAACCCAGCAGGAAATGACAGTAGTGAATCTATACTCTTTTTCTACTGTCCGCGTCAACAGTACTAAACCGAGAGAAATAACAACAGTTAAATCAACTACTTAGAACAGTTAAAGTAAGAGTGGTCAAATGAACTGTATTCCGCGTTAAATGCACTGAAAAAGGCAGTCAAATGAACAGTTGAAAAACCGTTACTTTTTATGTTCAAATTCGCTTTCGTTCACTTAGACGTATAAGTTCGCATTCTGATCAACCGTCTCCGGAGGTTTCGATAGCTCAGTGGTTTAAAGTGTGACTCGACAGTCGTGAGCTTCGGGGTTCTATCCCTGCTGGCGGCGGGAATTTTTCTGGATTTTTTTTTTTTTAATTACAGTTTTTTTTTGTTCAGAGTGTAGTTGTTTTGGAAGACAAAAATTTTCTCCTAAATTTTTAAGGTTTTAATTTATTTAATTTTTTTTTAATGGTTCATTTTCAAGCAAAAAATTTTGGGAGTGAAACAATTCCTTAAGCACGTTCCCCAAAACTTGAGCAACCATAAGCTCAAGTGAGCATTTTGACCAACAAATTAAATTCGTTCGTTTAGCGTAATGGTTAGGACGTTCGTGGTGGAGGTCTGCGGTTCGAGGCTCGGCCGAGGCGAGAAAATTTAAAGAGATGAAAGAGAAAAAGATTTAAATAGAAACAAATAAATAAAGAAAAAATATAATAATTTAATTAAAAAAAAAAAAATATTAATAACCCCAATAGAACGTTGTGATATTCATACCATGATATCAAGAGATATTCCTGCAAAATGAAAGAAGTTTTATAATATATGTTGCTGTCATTATCATGATATCAACAATTAAATAATTGTGCTTATTTTAATGATAACATGTCTCGACTCGATTTGGATGAAGTTATGAGTAGCTATACATATATACAGTCACGAAATCATACAATGAATA
Organism: Chlorops oryzae; assembly: GCA_020466095.1. Lineage (NCBI taxonomy): Eukaryota > Metazoa > Arthropoda > Insecta > Diptera > Chloropidae > Chlorops > Chlorops oryzae. Next base: position 785,869 of record CM035806.1, on the reverse strand, counting down.
TAAGAGATACTCCCGCAATAAGAAGAATCTTTAATAAAAAATTTTGTTGTCATTATATGATTTCAAAAATAAAACAATTTTACTTATTTTAATGAGTCGAAAATGCAATCCTAGAAAAATATTATGTTCGGATTTGATACAATTGTGACGAATATTCCAACATACTATGATATCACAATATGATGTGAATTTGAGGCGAATATGCAGACCTACACTGAGCGAAAACTACGATTGTGTAATTAACAACGATTCGTAGTATACTACGACCGTAGTTATTTTATAGCAAAACTGTAGTACGGACGTATTCAAACATGTCTTTAACAGCCATGCGTATTCTTTAGGAGCAAATTTCTCTACACACGTATTTGAAAAAACTTTTATCAAAAAACACGAAAATAGTTTTCATTTGACTTTAAATTACATAAGTATTTAGTGCACGCGAATTAGATTTTTCCATGGCGTACGGGTAGCGTATTCGCTCAGCAATCCGAAGGGCTCGGGTTCAAATCCTACAGCAGGCGAATGAAATGTGTTAAAAATGGGAATTTATCAAGTAAGTGGAAAAATATTAAAGGTAGTTATGTCCTTATTGACTGTGTTTATACTGTTAAATTGACCGCTACTACACATAAGCTAACAATTAACGGTGAACTCGGTTATTTTAACCTGCTTTTTCAGTTAATATAACTACCTTTTTCTCTCGGTGTACTACTGACCAATTATGCCCTTCGCAATTCAAGCCGCTATAGACAATTAACATTGTTTGGCATTGCAAAAACCACCAATAGTGGCGACAAACAATAGACATGCTATTGACGAGGGAACCATTATGAAGGCATTTATTTTAGTATGTCAGTAGCAAGAGCCATTCGTGTGCCTATGGTGGCTCAATGCGTTGAGTGCTTGCCTTGGGCTGTGAAGATCGCGGGTTCAAATCTCGCGCGAGCACTGAATATTTTTTTTGTTATATTTTTTTATTTAAAACCAAAAAGCTTTCAGGAAAAATATTTATGGTAACAAATTAAAAAATTTTTCAATCCAAGACATGATTTTTTGAAAGACTTTTGTGCATTATTCAATAATTTTATTTTAAATTATTTTTCAATTAGTTTTCATAACAGAAATGCATTGACCTTAAGCCGGGAAGAATAGATTAAACCATGATACAAGAAAACAAGATAGCGCCACTTCAGTACCGCTATTTTGAGGCTCTCTCTGAGAGCCGAAAATTGAGTTTGTGACGTCACTGAGCGAGAAATTGTTGTTGTTTCCCATGCTATTCAAAAAAGTAAAAAGCCGGTTTAACATGGGAAACAACAACAACGAATCGCGATTTTGAGTTTGTGACGTTTCCTCTCTCAAGTGGCGCTATCTTGTTTTCTTGTATCATGGATTAAACTATTTTTATACATCAAATATTACCCGCTGTGGTTTGAACCGGGGGAACCTTCAGACTGTTGGGCGAGAACGCATGCTCCATATGCTATTGAGGCCTCTGAGATGTGTTCAGCAAATATGTTAATTGAATGAAATCTAGAGGTTTCTACCTCGTCGATTGTTTCTATCGCGCATTCACTGCAGCAAAACTCACAAAAATTAAATATATAGACTTCTTGTTGACATGGTCGACAGAGATGAACTATACCTATTGACTCATTGTAGACATCGGGTCATGTGCCGACAGGCTTCCTGCAGGGAAGCAATGCTGGGAACGGTAAAAATGAAAAAAAAAAAAAAAATATGGCATTTGCGTGAATGTAACTGCTTCACATGTTTTAAAAAATAATTGCATGCTATCGAGCGCAATTTGTCTAAAAAACAATCTGTTTTTTTTTTTTTTTTTTTTTTTTTTTTTTGGAAAGAGTAAATAAGAAAAACGCAAAAAAAAAAGATAACGAGGAAGGAAAACGGAACACTTATCTTCCCTATAATGTTGATGATGATTTTTATGTTAAACCAACAAGTTGTGGCCATTAAAATCGTAAAATCGGCTCGACTTTTCATTAATTTAGAGTTTAATTTTGTTTGTTTTTTTTTTTTTTTTTGTTTTTTAGCGAAAGAACATAAAGACTATAATGTAGAGAATATTGTAGACTCTTTGTTTTTTATTAGCGTGCTGTGACTAAATTCAGTTAATTACGTTCGGTTGTGTGAAGCAAGCGCTTCAACTGATCGAGATATTGCATGATTGTGCATAGTAAGTAAATTATAATGTGTCATAACTAAATGTGCCAAAGTAATTAATTTGATCCTCTAGTTCGAAGATATTCTTATATAAAGGAAGTAATTAACAAATCATTATTTTTATTTTATTTCAAATTAATAGCGAGAAAATTTCGAGTTTCTTCGAAGACACATTCGTTGGTGCCGTCTGAGCAGCAAATTTCTTTTCTATCCTGCGATGAGGGAGAGGGTTAATTAGGCGAACGGAAACGTCAACAACATTTTTGGTTGATTTGAAAGGAGGAAATATGTTTACAGTAGTTTCGCTATAAGTATAAGAAGTCGATTTTGCCAAGCAATTTCATTCTTATATCCGGGGTTTTCTTATATAAGAACCCGTTTAAAAGAAAATTCTTTCTTTAAAAAGAAAACCGTTCATAAGAAAATTTGGATTTTTCCTATATATGGGCACTTCCGCAGGCCCTGAACGTACGTTCGTACGATACATACAACACACACACACACACACACACACACACACACACACACACACACACACACACACACACACTCACTCACACTCACTCACACACACACACACATCATCATACATACACATACAACATACATACATACATACATACATACATACATACATACATACATACATACATACATACATACATACATACATACATACATACATACATACATACATACATACATACATACATACATACATACATACATACATACATAACATACATACATACATACATACATATACATACATACATACATACATACATACATACATATGTAAACATTAAAAGTACATTATACAAAATTCCCATTTACAAAATTCCCATCTACAAAATTCCCAGGGTACAAAATTCCCAGGGTACAAAATTCACTGGGAATTTCAAAAAATGGGAATTTTGTAGATGGCAATTTTGTAATATGGGAATTTTGTATATGGGAATTTTGTAATATGGGAATTTAGTACCCAACCCAAAAAAAAACATAGAAAACCAACATTCTCCGAACATTTTTTTCTGCAATTAGATAAAGTTTTGGTAGCTCTTTATATAGTGCAAAAGACAGGCTACATCGGGTTTTAGTTCTTATAATAATTCCAAAAAACCATGCGGTCCCGAACGTACAAAAAATAGAAGTCGAATTTTGCTGAGTCTATTTAAATGTAAAACTCTGCGATGTGGAACGGAATTTTGGAAATCAGTTAATTTATTTTGAAAACGGATAGACGTAGCTTGCTTTTGGGTATTTTCACAACAAAATATCTCTATTGGTTTATTTACAATTAGCTTAAGAACCGGTCGCGAACGTACGTTTTTTCCATGTATTTTTTTTTCCTTCAGATTATCACCTTATATTGTATCTTTATAAGCGTGAAGAATGTTTATAACACTAAATTTTGTGAAGAAACAAGAGTAAATTTAATAAAATGCGTTTTAAAATGTTTTATTTAATAATGTATAATAATAATGAGATAATATTCATTAAAGTTTTTTTTTTTTTTTTTTTTTTTTGATGAATAGGCCGTTCGTCCTGTGCTGAGCTCAAAATTCTCATCGCACAAAATTGAATGTATCATTCGGATACCAGGAACATTCGGAACATTACTCCATTTGTTCAATAAATTCGCGGATATCTGAGCAATTTTGTCGATTCCAACGTAAAAAAATTAAAATTTTTCACTTTGCAGATCAATTTACACATCAAAACTACTTAAATATGTTAAAGCGCCATTGAATTATAAACATTTGAACATTTTTTTTATGGTTATTCACAATAAAATTCTAAAATTATCAAACTTTTATTTTTCAGTTCTGGTTGACCGGCTGGCGGAAATGCCCATATACGAGTTTCTTATATAGCGAAACTACTGTAATTACATTTCTTTTCGTTCGGTATAATTCTCATTTGTTTTATAAAATAGGACATATAAGATATGTACACCTATTCATCTTAGAACTTTTTAAGCATTGCGAAAGCTTTGGCCCATATAGTAATATAGGGGACACTTACAACAACAACCGAATTCCGTGGTGAACTAGTGATGCTATAATTTTTGGAGTATTCACTCAATTTTGTAACTCAACATACTTGCGTGTAAATTTTTTTATGTTTTCTTTTAAATGTATAACTTTTTAAGTTTTTTTTATGATAATTTATGCAATTCTGTACCCTTTTCATTCAGAAGAGCTCCAAAAATATATATTGCATTCTATTTATCATGATATGTAATAAGTACTTGAGCCACTAGTTATGTAACGAGCAATTTTAGTTATGATATCACTGAATATTTCATATCAGCTGTTCTGTGGTGGAATTCAAACTATTTGAGAATCGGTCATATTCGACGCATGAGTACTCTGCTTTAGCGTTCCTCAATAATATGAACAAAATTTTATCTAATTTTTTTTTGATTTTATAAAAATAACATATTTCGCTGAAAAATAAAATGAGTTCTTATGAAAAACCTTTGATTAATACTTATATATACCTGATTTTTAACAAAAACTTTAGTTCATGTTACAAGACTATAAAATATTTGTTAGACCGGAACCGAAATTTTCAGGGGGCGTGCTACGTTTTTGATTTTTCCATTAGAATGCATGCACAGTGGGCCTACTTCAATTCAACACACACGTTTTTTGCCATCTATAGTACTATATGCTTTGGCCATTTGCTTTGAACGTTAAATAAATTTGCTGTGACATTTTTTCTTTTATGGTTTTTTTTTTATTTTAAAAATTATCTTGTCATTTCAATTATGTCCGTGGTTGGTTCAACAATTAAAATTTAAATCCATTTTTAAAAATTATCATGTCAATTCGACCTGAAATATGGTTGATTCGAAAGGAAAATCTTTATTTTTACCAACAAGAAAAATTGTTAAAATTAAAAATATTCCTTGTTGAAGCCGTTTTGTATGTTTTTCCTTTTGATTTAACCAATTTTCTGGTTAAGTTTTTTCTCTGTGCATGTATTTACTCAACACTTTCATATTCAGTCGCTGCCCTGCAGGAAGCCTGTCGCCATATGGCCCCATGTCTGTATTAACGTCAATATAGACAAGAGAACTAGTTCCAACGTCAACAGTATTTATAGGCGGTGTCATTAGAGAAACTGTACTGTCAAGAGGTATAGTTCATCTTTATTGACCATGTCAACAACGTGTCTCCTTATAAAGCGAAAGAGTACTCATTTTGTCTACATAATAGTACCGACGTCAATAGATCGTCATTAGTTCCTTGGTCTACATGTAGACATGCAATGACAACTCAATGTTAAATGTCAATAGCGCAAAGCATTGCGACGGGTATAGCTGGTCAGTAGTACTGTTGACGCAGTCAGTAGAGAAAGAGTATAGATTCACTATTGAAATTTCCTGCAGGGTGAGTATTCAGTCTAAATCGAATCTCCTGGCGACGCTGATAATTTCTATATACATTTTGTATGGTATATCTCGACTGGTTCTGGGTGGTACACACAATCACACAAACGCAATATACCCTCAACACAGAGTGTGTGTCGGGTATAAAAACGAAGACAAAAGGAAAATATTTGGTGCTAAAATGTATCTTATAAAACCAAACATTGTTTCTTATTGACACATGGAGCTATTGATATTTTTCAAGATCACTTTCCGATTGAGTTGTGCTGTTTTTTTTTTTTTAAACAGTGTAAATTGTTTGAAAATTTATTGGATCTAAAATCCATCTGCGTAAATATGTGCTCTCATTTGTCAAATTGAAAGTTTGTTAATGATTTACTTACCTACATATCGATACGACAGATGTCGCAGATGTGTTTAGCGAGACGACAGGTTGTGGCGTCGGAGGTGATGAAGGTGGCGTAAGCAATTAAGGTAAACAATTTTTATTCGAATTCCTTGTCTAATTAATCAGTTAACAAGTAGGTAGGGTACTTACCGAAATGAACGACAAAAAAAAAAAAAAAAAAAGTTCTAAAGCAATCTGCAGATTCATGAATGTAGACACATAGCACCGACGAAGATCTTCCAATGAAACTATTTATAAATAAACCTTCAATTCGTGTAAAATCACAAACACGTGTTTATTGCACCCAAAACTTTTCTTAACCCATTTTGCACCGCTGGTCGATTTTTCCACCAGATGATTAATAAAATAAAGTCCGTCTCCTTCCTGTCAAAATAAAGCTCGATTTCTTGGTTTTTAGAATTAATAAAAAAATATACTTATACATAATTAATATTAAAATAATAACAAATAAGAAAGCTAAAAAAAAATTTATTAAAATTATGTTCATGAACTTGACTCGCGTTTTCCCCAATTTTATTTTATTATATTTTATTTTATTTAAATATTTAATTCGATATAGAGAACAACCTTCGTTTTTTAATTTGAAGCTTCTACGCTTTTTACTTCAAAAAATCTTCAATTGTGGGCGTGACACTGGGCGGGCCGCACATATTTTTCGATCAACCTCTCAAGCCCAAAATCCAATATTGCGAGAGCCCGATGCGAGAGTGCGCGACGTCACGCAAATGTTTTGCGTGACGCATTTCAATCTCCAATGAGAGTTTTGCGTCACGCAGATGATAGCATAATTTCGCTTCTAGTAATGCAATATTTGAACCGAGTACCAATCTAACGAGTACCGAGTACTCATCAAAATTATTCGTTATCACTTGAGTTTAAATTTTAATTAAAAATGTTCAAAAAATTTTTAAAATGAACCGAAGCTTGCGAAATATTTTAAAAGCTCTTTATCACGGAACAGTGAACAGTTTTTGTTTTATTAGTTTAAACGAGTACCCACTAGCGAGTACTCAAAAAATAGCTATATCATTAACCGGTCAAATTGCCTCGCAACGAGAAATATTCAATTTTTCCAAATTTTCTCGCTACGAGGTCTCGCAGTGTATCGGAGCTTGAACCATACGATTGGATGTATTGAAATTCGTGTGCGTCTCGTCTCGCGCTCTCGCATCGGGCTCTCGCAATGTTGGATTTTGCGCTTCATATACAATATATCGTCGTAAATTCTAATTACTTCATATTTGTTCGAGCTTAGGGTCCGTCCAGTGGCTCTGGGATAGCGTAGGGGATGCGTGCTATGCTCTTGATCCCAGGGTCCGAGGTTCGATTCCCGGCAAAGGCGAAACGGAGTGTAATGTTCCAAGCCTAGCACTGGTTTTTCAAAAAATCGCATGTTAGGGGCACACTACATAAAAAGACATACACTCACACAAACACAAAAAAACATCCCCGTGGTATCACAATGGGCCGATTAACGGCCTAAGTGGCAGCCACTTCAACCTACCTACCTACCTAGGGTCCGTCCAAGCATTTCTATTACGAAATGTAAATTTTTCTTTTTGGCAATCGAAAAACATTCTTTTTCTGATTGCCGAAAGTGAGTGTGGAAAGCAGCCGATGCCATACGATCCATACGAAAGTTACGATAATCCATTATTTGTGGACGCATGTGTGGGCATGGTTGTAGGAGGAAGACTAGTGTATTTACTAGTGTACTAAATATCAATAAAATGTGTACAGTATTTCTCGAGTTATAAGAATTTTACTGAAAGCATATTAAAGCAATTGGTGGGCGGATATCTTCCGTTTTTCAGTTAGGATCATCCTCGAGGTCCGATTTACCTGAGATGTGTGCCAATTGGTCCAGCCGTTTCGAAGGAGATCCGATCACAGACGGACGGACGGACGGACGGACGAACAGCTTGGGATGTCTATATCGATTCAGTTTTCGGTGCTGATCAAGAACATTCTATATATGCCTATACCTGGGGAGCTTTGTTCTAGCTGTAAGAAGATCCGCACAAAACCAATCGAATCTGCTAAGGCTGGGTGTACCTATAAAAAATTAAATTCCAATGAAGAATAATTCGTTTAACCTTTAACTGTGGACGTTCCATTTTTGTTACACTACTATGGACGTGCGGTCTCACAGACCGCTATCTTTACGGGATGGGTTCTACCTTCATGAGAAAGTATCAGGCCCGTGCGCACGGTCTGGCCTAGCCAGCCGGATATCTGGCATCCTCCGGAGGAGAGGGGCACGAGATCCACAAACTGCAAGCGGTCTGTGAGACCGCACGTCCACAGTTAAAGGTTAAAAAGCCCCTGGGCGGTTGCCGCTCAACCGTGCCCTACCCAAAATGCCGCTGCTGCACAGGGTGAATGGTATTGCAAAAAAAAAAAAAAAAAAAAAAAAAAAAGTGCTTCAAGCTCAAGTTTTTATACTTAACAATTTATTTCATTGATTTTACGCAGGTGAAATCATAATGACAAAGGAAAATACATGAATCAACGAGAGCGGAAAATGACGATTGCCATTGATGCCAAGCGGCGGAGAGGGGGCAGAACAAATATTTACAGGCAACAAACAATATTTAATCTGTTTATCCAAGTAATTCGAAATTCAATTTACATCTTATCCAATCGATAACTGTTCAATTAAGTGCATTGCACTGAACACGCAATTGACTTGTTAAAATGATCGATCTTCACCACGACAGACAAAAAAAAAAAAAAAAAAAAAAAAAAAAACATTGCGTAAAGCGAGAAAAAAATGAATGAAAGCAACATCCTCTCGTATCTTCTATAAAATAAAGTTCTCTTTTTGAGTGAAAATCGGAGATTTTATATAAAAGGGCAAAAATAGAGTGGAGTAAATTGTATATCGACAACACACCGCAGCAATGCACAGTGGGATTGTTCCATACATCGTGCGGCAAAAAATAGAACGAATAGTCCTATCACAATGAAAATTGGTATGCGGATGTAAATTGATGTCATTAAGATATAAACAAAAATTTATCGAAATCGGTTCACCCCTTCGGGTACCCCCCATAGACCCCTACATGCAGTTTTGTATGGCAGCTACCTCTAAAACTCAACCGATTTTTACGAAACCCAGTCAGAATGTTGGCTATGCAAATATATGGATGTGTGCCAAAAATTATTAAAATCGGTCAGACCCTAGGGGTACCTTCCATAGACCCATAACTATAGCTTTGTATCGTAGCTACCTCTAAAACTCAACCGATTTTTACGAAACTCAGTCAGAATATTGGCTATGCAAAAATATGGATGTGTGCCAAAAATTATTCAAATCGGTTAGACCCTAGGGGTACCTTCCATAGGCCCATAACTATAGCTTTGTATGGTAGCTACATCTAAAACTCAACCGATTTTAATGAAACTTTGTCAGAATGTTGTTTATACTCAAAAACGAATATATACAAAAAATGGTTCAAATCTGACGGTCCCTAGGGGTACTTCCACTGGTTAACTGCCTTTTCAGTATAAATGACATCATAGTTTCGTATGTTCTCACATTCGTAAACAAAAATTTTAATATAATGTTTTGTTTTTGTAATTTCTTAGTTAGTTCTTAATATCTTCTAAACATTGCCATCAGAAATTATAACAAAGCGTTAATGAATACTGATCATCCTTAACATATGCAATGATTTTTTTCTTAATATTCAGACATTTGCGCGGTGATTTTTAACAAAAAAATTGACTTTATCGAGACAATCGTAAGTGGGCGGTAAATTTTTTTTCATAGATCGTTAGAACAGACTCCAGACTTTTATTTTTTATCAACTAGAAGACAAAGCACGACAAAGCATATAAACTTTTTGTCCATTGAAAAAAGGAAAGGCGTCATTTTCGAGGTAGAATTTTTGATAGCCCACCTCCTCTTCGATATTCAATAAAATGCCACAATTTTTAATTCCGTTTAAAATCAAACTCTTAATTTTAAATAAAAAATCACCTTTATAGCAACAGTGGTAGATTTAATCCAAAAAAAAATGGGAGCCAATTTGAAATTTTTTTTTTTAATTTTTCGAAGAAAAAATATTTTCTATCTTTAGCTTAATTTTTTATGTAAAAAAAATTGTTTTTTGAAAAAACAGTTTTGAATTATTCTTATCTAGAGTTTTCTCAAGTTAGATTAAATCGACAAATCATAAAATTAGGATGGTCAAAAAATCCTATTTTTGCCGCTGAAATCTCACTTTGCAATGTATCGAGAATTTCAGTATTTTACAAGCAGCAGCAGCTGGTTGGTTAAGTCTGGCTGCCACCAATGGTGGGTGACACACTTAGGCATCATATTGGCCCGTTGTGATAACCAGGGCTCGGATTTTGTTGACTTTTACAAATTTAAAGCATACTCTATGGGGCAAAAATTTTTCTTATCAAAATTTTGCGAGTAAGTTTTGGCGAAGTTGAACTTCAAATCGCTTTTCTAACTTCAAAAAAATTCAAATGGAAGTTAGTAATCGATTTGAATCTTAACTTTATGCGAGTTGAACAAAATTTTTACACCATAAAGTATGCTTCGAATTTATAAAAGTCAACAAAATCCGAGCCCTGGTGATAACACTAAGAAAAGGAAAACAAAGCAGAACAGAAATAGAAACAGAAAAAAACGACACAATTAACATCGACGTCCGGGCTGGGAGTTGAACCCAGAGCCTCTGGCATCGTATGTTAACAACTCAACCAACTACGTCACGGAGGCCGACACCAGCAGTGTAGTAGGAATCGGAAAAAATAGACTTTCAATATACAATAAAAAAAAAATTTATTTTCATCTGAGTAACCTATGATGGCTGAAATCTTTTCGGAAAGCCTCCTTTCGTCATTCTTCAAACGACTATGACGGTCGTTCATAACGAGATCGCGCTCTCTTGTAATATATTTCGAACCCCGAAACTAGCGATGGGCGATATCTGAAAGCCGAATCGATAAATTGTATCGTATATTAAAAAGTGACGACTATTCTTTCCCGCCAAAACAATTTCTAAAAAAAAAAAAAAAAATATTCAAAAATTATCGGGAGCTTTCACGTTTTGAAAATTTTTCATTTATCCCTTATTTTTTGATGATTTTTTGCGAGAAGTTATTTTGGCGGGAAAAATTAGCCGCTTCTAATTTTTGCGCGCGATCATAAACCATCCAGGCCTATTCGAAATGAATATTCCGCGGGAATTTTTTCCCTAGAAATTATTCTCCGCAGAAAAAGGAATGTTCTAAGGCAATAAATAAAGAAAAGAATGTGATAACGTCGGCTTAAAAATGTTCGAAATTCTTCTTCCCATTATACATGCATACAATGCCCTTCCCAATGTGCTTAGAACTGGAGAATTTCTTTCAAATCCACAGGGACAAATTCCTCGGGAATATTTCGAATCGGGCTCATTATATTCCGTCGACAAATGATATATGCCAAACAAATGCTGCTTTACTTAATGCAATGCTTTTTCTTATTTATTAACTTTTGTTTGTTGGGTAATTTAACAAGGACTTCTAAAATCCTTTTTTTTTTTTTTTTAATTTATCCACTGCGAAAATGCGTACTTTTAGTGTCGTAGTCTTCAACTCGGTTTAAGAACTGCGAAAGTTTAAATTGTCGAATATATATTCTTTTAGTCTTCATGCCATTTTAACTCAATCAAATGCCTTTGCTAAATTTGAATTTTTAAAAAATTTTGATATAAAATTAATAAAACCTGGTTAAGGGGCTATTTCCACTACACCGCATTTAGCATTTGCATCTTTAAAGATGCTAGACCCGTTTCCACTGCCTTTCGCATTTAGCATTTTGTGAAAATTTGAATTTTTGTTCGGAAAAATATTTGAATTCTTTGACGTAGGCTTTGAAATGTTTAAAATTTGAAGAAAATATCAATGAAAACTAGACGGTTTTTAGCATTTTTATCGCATTTTCTCAAGATGTTTTAAGAACAACAATAATTACATGTAATTCAAAGCCGCATTTTTGAGCATTTATTAAAAATGCTGAAAAATGCTAAATGCGTCTGTAGTGGAAACAGCCCCTTAAACTCTGAAGACTTATCATTTTAAAGTTTAAACTTTCAAAACGTTTAAACTGGGTTGAAGTTTATGTACCTTAGTGCTAAAAACGATCATTTTAGCAGGGTATAAATTCAAAAGGGCTTTCAGAAGACCTTGTGAATTGCCAAATAATAGAAATCTTTGGACCCGAAGAAGCCCGAACAAAATTTTAAATAATTAAAACTTTAAGGGCCGTTTTCTCATCATTTTTTAACTACAAGTTAAATTATATGATGATAATTTCATACAAATTTGATTAATAAGTCAAAGAAATTTAAATTTAACTAGCAGATAGAGCTTAAAGGTAGGATGAGAAAACGGCCCTAAACCTATGTCTCCACGAACACGTACACATTTTATGCGGTAAGGGTTAACAAAAAGTAAATTTCCATAGTTTTGAACATTTTTGACAAGCAAATTTACAGGAATTCCTTTCGATATTTAAAACGATTACAAAACATTTCAGGCGTTTCGTCAATATGTGTAATATTAAAATAAAGATAAAAATAGAGCTAATAAGAAGACACAAAAATAAATAAATAAAAGCACTCAAAACGCAGAGGGGTGGGAACTCAGGACGAGTGCGAATGAGGTTTATCCGTCGTCTTCGCCTATCTCCACATCCGGCGTCGTTTCGACTGGAGGCGCAATGGCACGTTTGCGTTTCCGCTCGCACTTCGGACACGGCTGGTGTGAATTCAGGCAATGTGCATGGAAAACGGCACCACAAGTTTCGCACTTTCGGTAAAATCAAAATCAAAATCAAAATCAAAATTAATTCCAGTATTTTGTATTTTTTTTGTTTTGGCAAAATTCTATTTTTATTTTACTCACCCGATAGGTTGTTTCAATATGAAATGGATACAAAACACGTGGACTCTTGCAGATTTCACAAATAAATCCCTTCATGCTGCAAAGTGTACACTTCAGTACATGTGCTTCGGCAATTTTGTAGGCCCTCTGCAGCTGTTGGTACAGTGTACCACGCTGAATGAGTCCTAAGTCTCCAATTGAATAATTATGAATGTGCTCATAGAGATACTCTCTGCCAAAGAATTGCTGCTGCAATAGTTCTATGCTAGCGGGGCTGCACGTATGCAGATATGCTCGCAAGAAATTGAGACGAATACGTAATGCTTGAAGTTCAGCCATCGCCTCAGCGGCATTGTAGATTAATGGATTGAGTAACTGTCGGATGAAAGATACATAGAATTTTTTCGTAAATTTCCATCACTATGATGTTATACATATACTGTATAACAATCTAACCTTCAAGTCGATAAAGGGTTGAGAGCGAAATTCAGCTAAAAATGCCATCGCACGCTTTGAGACTGGAAATTTACGAAAATCCCAATTGTAGATAATTCGTGCTGGTATGATCACAGGTTCGACGTCCATGCAAGAATCGCAAAAATAGTTTCCACTAAAGGCGCAAACTCTGAAAATTAAACAAACAAAAAAAAAAATATTAAAAGGGATAAATATCATTTTTCGGAGTACAAACCGAAAATTCGTATAGCCAATTCCCAATGGATGCTGACATGATTTGCATAAAAATCCCTGTGCATCAAGTCCGGGTTCATGTGCTAGCTTACATAATTGCTCCACCATATCCTGCAGCTCGACAATATCGAATTTTTCCAAAGCTGTGTTTTGAATCACCTCGAATTCGGAGTTCGTCTGAGAAATGAAAACGACGTTCATGAATTGAAAATGGTATATATGGGGGGAAAAAACTCACACTCACCCCCCGACTACCATCGGAACTGCGATCTAAGCCATCTCGATTCTCCTCATCCGCCTCACCAGCCTCACCTGAATGATTAACGCCGGTATTTTGAATGAGAAACTTTTCCCACACTTCCGTCCAGTCGAGTTGACGATTTCGCTCGTGTTTCCTGAGCAAGGCATTGTAACTGCAACGATCTGCGAGCGGTGATCGTACTGAGCTGCTTGAGCTGCTCGTCAAACTGACCGATCGTTGCAGCGTTCGTCCGTGCATCGCATCCTCCGTCTGGCTTAAATCTGATGACCACGAAGTCTGCATAAGATTCGTCAATGAATTTCCATGCATTGAATGTGCATATACGCCCGGCGACGGCGGTTCGCTAGCGTCCACAGGGAAGTCGCTGATTTTTGCATCGTGCTCTCTGGATCGTCGATGTTGCTTTTTTCGGACCTTTTCTTTGTGGTCTTTATTTACAGTTTCTTGCATTTCGGTCGCTGCTTCTGAAGAATTCTCTTCATCAATTACGGCCATTTCATCGACTTTTTGCAAGAATTGTTCCAAATTTTCACGCTGATTAAGATCATCGACACCGAAATTCGATGTTCGACTGAATGGACTATTCGAAATGGATTCCGAAAATAGTTCATTTGTCCGTACTGGTTGTGGCGTCGGAATACTCAACGACTCATTGGGTATAGAGCCAGCTATATCGATTCCGCTGCTAACCTACCAAATTTATTAATTGAAAATTCGTTTATACTGGAAGTTCGAATACCGGGCAGGATTTCAATGGTGGTGTCCAAAGGCCTGATAGCTGCAGCGAATAGTCCGGCCATTGATTCAGTAAGCTTGAGTTAACGGGTAATTTGAATATCACTTGGCTTTCTATGGATTCCATTAATTTTATAGCAGCTTCCATAGCATCAGCATCCTTGAGTAAAGCGTATCTCTTGTAGTAAGGATTCAATGCTGAAGAGTTCTTGCGTATGTTCGTCAGATAGGCGCAGCAGAGAGATTCATTCAAGGATTGTCGTATCCAAGCACGGCACAGTCCGATTTCGGAAGCAATTTGACGTAGTGACTGAATCTGCAAGGAAAGAAGTACACACTTAGTTAAAATATTTACCCTCATTTATCCACGATAGTAGGTCTTCTATATATATTACTCAAAAATTTTAATGAAATATAGTGGAATCAACGCAGAATTGTAACCAATTATAATCCCGTTTTTCTTTTTCATTTCAGACAACTTGGAGACCTGCAATCGTGGCAGCGATGGCGTTCGTTGATCGTACGATTTACTGCAACTGGAGCCAATTTAAATTGCAAAAATCTTTTTTTTGATTTTACTTCGAGTATCGTCGCATAGATGGAGCAATGTTATAAATATGAGCCCATCGATTATCTATCTCACCTGCTCAATGACTTGCTTGTGCAGAAAAATCATGATCGGTGCCCAAAATGTTGGGTCTGGACGTCGCTCTTCATCGCCAGCGATGACGTTTATTGTTTGCCATAGAAATGAGTCCTTCAGCCCGTGCAAGAATATCGCCTCAAGTGTGGTGCAAAGACCATTCGAAAGCTCACAAAGCTCGAGTTCATCTGTGAATGAGAATATTCGAAAATCATGTATGGGCAATTCCACGAATACGGTCCCACCCGTGACACATATTTTAGGTTATAGCTCATAATAATTGAAGAAAAACAGGACGTGATTCTCAAGGATCTAAAAATTTGAAAACGTTTAACAATTTATGCTCAGAATGGCTATCACGGGGGGTGGGACAGTATCTCGTGGTATTGCCATATATTGCCGTATTTCCTTTCTGTTTTTCATGTTCATAAATGCAATGAAACCTCTCACATGCAGACACTCACGGTGACGGACTTTTTGCAACATTTGTTGCTTGTTGTTGGTTGTTGGTTGTTCGCTTTCGAGAGGTTTCACTGGATTTAATTTACCTTTCTTTTCATATAGAATGTCTCGACAGTTCTCCGTTAAGGTGTTAATCAAAGCATCTTTTACAGCATTTTCACGTCTCGATGAGGAGCTTTGAAGACTCCGGAACAAGGAACTCATTTTCGAATCGAACGGTCGAAAGTCGAAAACTTCTAAAACGTTTGAAATTCGGGAAAAAATCGAACTATAAATCACACCATCCCATTCCAAGATTTTCCTCTACATTTGCGACTTCGGTTTTTGTTCTTTTTTTTTTTTTTTTTGTTTATCAATTGGAACAGCTGTGAATACGTACAGATGTCGATAGAATATGGATGCAACGGAAAAATCGATTTTTGTTTACTTCGATCTGAAAAAAAAAAAATTCACAGTCAATTTAGATGTTGTCGATAGGTGTATTTAATTAAATACACCTGGGGTTGTTGCGGAATGGAGATAAAATGTAAGTTAATTGTTATGTATAATATATTTTTAAAGAATGCATCTTTTTACCCGGGTTTGTTTATTTTTCTTTCTCTGCTGTCATTTATTTCCCACTATTTCCGATTATTTTCAATAACAAGCAGGGTTGATATCAAATTTAACTTGCTTCAGTACTTGTCAGTGATGCCAGATTGTGGGTTTTTCCCCATATTGTGGGTTTTTTCACTCAAATATCGTGACATGGGAAAAAGTATGGGTAATTTTATATCGAAATTTATGCACAACATTTAAGGTATATTTACTACTTATGAGAATGAAAATCGTGTTTTCCCTCTTCCAGTACCATGCATGACTCTTTTTGCTGTATCTAGTCGCGTGTTCCCTAAGTGTTGTAAAGAAACTTGTTTTTTTTTTAGTCATGAATAAGACTGCAATTTTAAGTTACTTTTATTTTTTGTTATTTTCTTGATACTTTTATTAAAATATTAAGGATATTGCTTTAAATCCAATGTTCAATTTTGAAATCGGTACGCTCATATTTTCAAAAAATCATTCTGGATTTTTTCGTGGGTTTTTAGATTTTGAAAATGGGGAAAATTGAGTTTTTTACCAATATATGAGGGTTTTTTTTATCGATAAAATCTGGCATCACTGCTACTTGTTTCGAACTGTAGCCAGGGCTGCCAGATAGCCCGATTTTATCGTCATTTGACGATTTTTACCCCAAAAATACCCAATAATTGACGTTTTTTAAATCAATCTGACCAGGTGTGGTAACAATAGTAAAAATAAAACAGATGGCAATCAAATTTGCACGATTCATACCATATAGAACTATAGCTGCAACTTCGGCCAAATTTTGACGCGAGCCACCATTTGAATGCACCTTAATAAAGGATTTTATAACGTAGATTTTGATGTAAAACTCTATTAAAAATTAAATTTAAGCAGACACTGACATATATGACACTCTTTTTTTTTTTTTGGGCTAATAAAACTGGCTTCGGGTCACTGTAGGCTCCATATGACACTCTTATAATTATTCGAAACTAACTCTGTCACTTTCAATACAATTACAGCCAACTTCGCTAACTTCTGGTTTTTTGTCATTTCGTTTCCTTTCGAAAAAGCTAGTACACAAAGGCAGCGGAATTCATTGGCGGAATTGAGGCTGAATAAATTTTATTTCCGCGAAGGAATGTCAGATTGACAGATACCATAGGGCGGTAAATTTGAATACAAATACATGAGCTGTTTGAAGCGTAATAATTTTAATATTCGAACTCAGTATAACCGTTCACCATAATTTTCCGATGGATTCAGCTGCTAATGTCAAAATTCCTTCGCAATTAATTCAACTCGGCCAATAAATGGCGAAGAAATTCGCTTCAGCGCCATCTGTTGACAATTAAAACAAAAAAAACGCTATGTCAAATTCCTCCGCTCTTTTTTCACTCTTGTGTACTAGCCGAAGGAATTAATTGGAGTTTCAATTTCTTTGCATTCCGCGACGGAATTGTCCCATACATTTTTATATGGAATGTCAAATTCCGCTGCCTTTGTGTACTAGCTTAAAACACTTATAATTTTTATCAGCATTAACGGTGACATCCAGTGTTAAAGTTATCGTTGCAAACAAATATTAAAAACGCTGAAAGCATACTTCTGTTATTTATCTTTTTTTGAGTACAAAAATGAATTCAATAAAGGCAAATTTCCTTTTTAAAACATATTTTTTTTAACTGCGTTTTTTTGACGATTTTTTAAAGTACGCCATACGAAGGCTACACGAAGGCTACACGAAGGCTACACGAAGGCTATACGAAGGCTATACGAAGGCTATACGAAGGCTATACGAAGGCTATACGAAGGCTACACGAAGGCTATATTAAAGCTATACGAAGGCATTAAGGAGCACAATATCATTTATTTGAGTCAAAAAGTCATTCTGCTCAATTTCGAAAAGAGTATAAATAGCGTGACAATACGTGAGCTCGATCAGTGCGTTGCCAGCCATCGGACCGGAAAGAGCTCCGCAATGAACGTGTTTGTTCATGTTCGCCTACGACCTCTACTTCAAAAACATATAAATGGAGTACTATACGAAGGCTATACGAAGGCTATACGAAGGCTATACGAAGGCTATACGAAGGCTATAAACGAAGGCTATACGAAGGCTATACGAAGGCTATACGAAGGCTATACGAAGGCTATACGAAGGCTATACGAAGGCTATACGAAGGCTATACGAAGGCTATACGAAGGCTATACGAAGGCTATACGAAGGTTATACGAAAGGCTATACGAAGGCTATATACGAAGGCTATACGAAGGCTATACGAAGGCTATACGAAGGCTATACGAAGGCTACACGAAGGCTACACGAAGGCTACACGAAGGCTACACGAAGGCTACACGAAGGCTATACGAAGGCTATACGAAGGCTATACGAAGGCTATATGAAGGCTATACGAAGGCATTAAGGAGCACAATATCATTTATTTGAGTCAAAAAGTCATTCTGCTCAATTTCGAAAAGAGTATAAATAGCGTGACAATACGTTAGCTCGATCAGTGCGTAGCCGGCCGTCGGACCGGAAAGAGCTCTGCAATGTACGTGTTTGTTCATGTTCGCCTACGACCTCTAGTTCAAAAACATATAAATGGAGTACTATACGAAGGCTAAACGAAGGCTAAACGAAGGCTGAACGAAGGCTAAACGAAGGCTGAACGAAGGCTAAACGGAGGCTGAACGAAGGCTGAACGAAACTAAACGAAGGCTAAACGAAGGCTATACGAAGGCTATACGAAGGCTATACGAAGGCTATACGAAGGCTATACGAAGACTATACGAAGGCCATACGAAGGCTATACGAAGGCCAAACGAAGGCCATACGAAGGCCATACGAAGGCTATACGAAGGCTATACGAAGGCTATACGAAGGCTATACGAAGGCTATACGAAGGCTATACGAAGGCTATACGAAGGCTATACGAAGACTATACGAAGGCTATACGAAGGCTATACGAAGGCTATTCGAAGGCTATACGAAGTCTATACGAAGGCTATACGAAGGCTATACGAACGCTATACGAACGCTATACGAAGGCTATTAGAAGGCTAAACGAAGGCTATACGAAGGTTATACGAAGGCCATACGAAGGCTACACGAATTCTACACTAAGGCTATACGAAGGCTATACGAAGGCTACACGAAGGCTACACGAAGGCTACACGAAGGCTATACGAAGGCATTAAGAAGCACAATATCATTTATTTGAGTCAAAAAGTCATTCTGCTCAATTTCGAAAAGAGTATAAATAGCGTGACAATACGTGAGCTCGATCAGTGCGTTGCCAGCCATCGGACCGGAAAGAGCTCCGCAATGAACGTGTTTGTTCATGTTCGCCTACGACCTCTACTTCAAAAACATATAAATGGAGTACTATACGAAGGCTATACGAAGGCTATACGAAGGCTATACGAAGGCTATACGAAGGCTATACGAAGGCTACACGAAGGCTACACGAAGGTTATACGAAGGCCATACGAAGGCTACACGAAGGCTACACGAAGGCTACACGAATTCTACACGAAGGCTATACGAAGGCTATACGAAGGCTATACGAAGGCTATACGAAGGCTATACGAAGGCTATACGAAGGCTACACGAAGGCTATACGAAGGCTATACGAAGGCTATACGAAGGCTATACGAAGGCTATACGAAGGCTATACGAAGGCTATACGAAGGCTATACGAAGGCTATACGAAGGCTATACGAAGGCTACACGAAGGCTATACGAAGGCTATACGAAGGCTACACGAAGGCTACACGAAGGCTACACGAAGGCTACACGAAGGCTATACGAAGGCTATACGAAGGCTATTCGAAGGCTATACGAAGGCTATACGAAGGCCATACGAAGGCTACACGAAGGCAACACGAAGGTTACACGAAGGTTACACGAAGGTTACACGAAGGCTACACGAAGGCTACACGAAGGCTACACGAAGGCTATACGCAGGCTATACGAAGGCTATACGAAGGCTATACGAAGGCTATACGAAGGCTATACGAAGACTATACGAAGGCCATACGAAGGCTATACGAAGGCCAACCGAAGGCCATACGAAGGCTATACGAAGGCTATACGAAGGCTATACGAAGGCTATGCGAAGGCTATACGAAGGCTATACGAAGGCTATACGAAGGCTATACGAAGGCTATACGAAGGCTATACGAAGGCTATTCGAAGGCTATACGAAGGCTATACGAAAGCTATACGAACGCTATACGAAGGCTAAACGAAGGCTATACGAAGGTTATACGAAGGCCATACGAAGGCTACACGAAGGCTACACGAAGGCTACACGAAGGCTACACGAAGGCTATACGAAGGCTATAGGAAGGCTATACGAAGGCTATACGAAGGCTATACGAAGGCTACACGAAGGCTACACGAAGGCTATACGAAGGCTACACGAAGGCTACACGAAGGCTACACGAAGGCTACACGAAGGCTATACGAAGGCTATACGAAGGCTATACGAAGGCTATACGAAGGCTATACGAAGGCTATACGAAGGCTACACGAAGGCTACACGAAGGTTACACGAAGGTTACACGAAGGCTACACGAAGGCTTCACGAAGGCTACACGAAGGCTACACGAAGGCTACACGAAAGCTACACTATACGAAGGCTATGCGCAGGCTATACGAAGGCTATACGAAGGCATTAAGCGCACAATATCATTTATTTGAGTCAAAAAGTCATTCTGCTCAATTTCGAAAAGAGTATAAATAGCGTGGCAAAACGTGAGCTCGATCAGTGCGTTGCCAGCCATCGGACCGGAAAGAGCTCCGCAATGAACGTGTTTGTTCATGTTCGCCTACGACCTCTACTTCAAAAACATATAAATGGAGTACTATACGAAGGCTATACGAAGGCTATACGAAGGCTATACGAAGGCTATACGAAGGCTATACGAAGGCTATACGAAGGCTATACGAAGGCTACACGAAGGCTACACGAAGGCTATACGAAGGCTATACGAAGGCTATACGAAGGCTATACGAAGGCTATACGAAGGTTATACGAAGGCTATACGAAGGCTATACGAAGGCTATACGAAGGCTATACGAAGGCTATACGAAGGCTATACGAAGGCTATACGAAGGCTACACGAAGGCTACACGAAGGCTACACGAAGGCTATACGAAGGCTATACGAAGGCTATACGAAGGCTACACGAAGGCTACACGAAGGTTACACGAAGGTTACACGAAGGCTACACGAAGGCTACACGAAGGCTACACGAAGGCTACACGAAGGCTACACGAAGGCTACACGAAGGCTATACGAAGGCTATACGAAGGCCTCACGACGGCTATACGAAGGCTATACGAAGGCTATACGAAGGCTATACGAAGGCTATACGAAGGCTATACGAAGGCTATACGAAGGCTATACGAAGGCTATACGAAGGCTATACGAAGGCTATACGAAGGCTATACGAAGGCTATACGAAGGCTATACGAAGGCTATACGAAGGTTATACGAAGGCTATACGACGGCTATACGACGGCTATACGAAGGCTATACGAAGGCTATACGAAGGCTATACGAAGGCTTTACGAAGGCTTAACGAAGGCTACACGAAGGTTAAACGAAGGTTACACGAAGGTTACACGAAGGTTACACGAAGGCTACACGAAGGCTACACAAGCGATACACGAAGGCTACACGAAGGCTACACGAAGGCTACACGAAAGCTACACGAAGGCTACACGAAAGCTACACGAAGGCTACACGAAGGCTATACGAAGGCTATACGAAGGCTATACGAAGGCTATACGAAGGCTTTACGAAGGCTATACGAAGGCTATACGAAGGCTACACTATACGAAGGCTATACGCAGGCTATACGAAGGCTATACGAATGCTATACGAAGGCTATACGAAGGCCATACGAAGGCCATACGAAGGCCATACGAAGGCCATACGAAGGCTATACGAAGGCTATACGAAGGCTATACGAAGGCCATACGAAGGCCATACGAAGGCTATACGAATGCTCTACGAAGGCTATACGAAGGCCATACGAAGGCCATACGAAGGCCATACGAAGGCCATACGAAGGCTATACGAAGGCTATACGAAGGCTATACGAAGGCTATACGAAGGCTATACGAAGGCTATACGAAGGCTATACGAAGGCTATACGAAGGCTATAAGAAGGCTATAAGAAGGCTATACGAAGGCTATACGAAGAGCTATACGAAGGCTATACGAAGGCTATACGAAGGCTATACGAAGGCAATACGAAGGCTATACGAAGGCTATACGAAGGCCAATAGAAGGCTATACGAAGGCTATACGAAGGCTATACGAAGGCTATACGAAGGCTATACGAAGGCTATACGAAGGCTATACGAAGGCTATACGAAGGCTATACGAAGGCCATACGATGGCCATACGAAGGCCATACGATGGCCATACGAAGGCCATACGAAGGCCATACGAAGGCTATACGAAGGCTATACGAAGGCTATACGAAGGCTATACGAAGGCGATACGAAGGCTATACGAAGGCTATACGAAGGCTATACGAAGGCTATACGAAGGCTATACGAAGGCTATACGAAGGCTATACGAACGCTATACGAAGGCTATACGAAGGCTATACGAAGGCTATACGAAAGCTATACGAAGGCTATACGAAGGCTATACGAAGGCCATACGAAGGCTACACGAAGGCTATACGAAGGCTATACGAAGGCTGTACGAAGGCTATACGAAGGCTATACGAAGGCTATACGAAGGATATACGAAGGCTATACGAAGGCTATACAAAGGCTATACGAAGGCTTTACGAAGGCTATACGAAGGCTACACGAAGGCTACACGAAGGCTACACGAAGGCTACGCGAAGGCTATACGAAGGCTACACGAAGGCTACACGAAGGCTATACGAAGGCTATACGAAGGCTACACGAAGGCTACACGAAGGCTACACGAAGGCTATATGAAGGCTATACGAAGGCATTAAGGAGCACAATTTTATTTATTTGAGTCAAAAAGTCATTATGCTCAATTTCGAAAAGAGTATAAATAGCGTGACAATACGTGAGCTCGATCAGTGCGTTGCCAGCCATCGGACCGGAAAGAGCTCCGCAATGAACGTGTGTTTGTTCATGTTCGCCTACGACCTCTACTTCAAAAACATATAAATGGAGTACTATACGAAGGCTATACGAAGGCTATACGAAGGCTACACGAAGGCTACACGAAGGCTACACGAAGGCTACACGAAGGCTACACGAAGGCTACACGAAGGCTACACGAAGGCTACACGAAGGCTACACGAAGGCTACACGAAGGCTATACGAAGGCTATACAAAGGCTATAGGAAGGCTATAGGAAGGCTATACGAAGGCTATACGAAGGCTATACGAAGGCTATACGAAGGCTATACGAAGGCTATACGAAGGCTATACGAAGGCTATACGAAGGCTATACGAAGGCTATACGAAGGCTATACGAAGGCTATACGAAGGCTATACGAAGGCTATACGAAGGCTATACGAAGGCTATACGAAGGCTATACGAAGGCTATACGAAGGCTATACGAAGGCTATACGAAGGCTATACGAAGGCTATACGAAGGCTATACGAAGGCTATACGAAGGCTATACGAAGGCTATACGAAGGACAAGTATACGAAGGCTATACGAAGGCTATACGAAGGCTATACGAAGGCTATACGAAGGTTATACGAAGGCTATACGTAGGTTATACGAAGGCTATACGAAGGCTATACGAAGGCTATACGAAGGCTATACGAAGGCTATACGAAGGCTATACGAAGGCTATAACGAAGGCTATACGAAGGCTATACGAAGGCTATACGAAGGCTATACGAAGGCTATACGAAGGCTACACGAAGGCTATACGAAGGCTATACGAAGGCTATACGAAGGCTATACGAAGGCTATACGAAGGCTATACGAAGGCTATTCGAAGGCTATTCGAAGGCTATACGAAGGCTATACGAAGGCTATACGAAGGCTATACGAAGGTTATACGAAGGCTATACGACGGCTATACGACGGCTATACGAAGGCTATACGAAGGCTATACGAAGGCTATACGAAGGCTACACGAAGGCTACACGAAGGCTACACGAAGGCTATACGAAGGCTATACGAAGGCTACACGAAGGCTACACGAATTCTATATGAAGGCTATACGAAGGCATTAAGGAGCACAATATCATTTTTTTGAGTCAAAAAGTCATTCTGCTCAATTTCGAAAAGAGTATAAATAGCGTGACAATACGTGAGATCGATCAGTGCGTTGTCAGCCATCGGACCAGAAAGAGCTCCGCAATGAACGTGTTTGTTCATGTTCGCCTACGACCTCTACTTCAAAAACATATAAATGGAGTACTATACGAAGGCTATACGAAGGCTATACGAGGGCTATACGAAGGCTACACGAAGGCTACACGAAGGCTATACGAAGGCTATACGAAGGCTATACGAAGGCTATACGAAGGCTATACGAAGGCTATACGAAGGCTTTACGAAAGCTACACGAAGGCTACTTGAAGGCTATACGAAGGCTATACGAAGGCTATACGAAAGCTATACGAAGGCTATACGAAGGCTATACGAAGGCTATGCGAAGGCTACACGAAGGCTACATGAAGGCTATACGAAGGCTATACGAAGGCTACACGAAGGCTACACGAAGGCTACACGAAGGCTACACGAAGGCTATACGAAGGCTATACGAAGGCAATACGAAGGCTATACGAAGGCTATACGAAAGCTTTACGAAGGCTATACGAAGGCTATACGAAGGCTACACGAAGGCTACACGAAGGCTACATGAAGGCTATACGAAGGCTATACGAAGGCTATACGAAGGCTACACGAAGGCTATACGAAGGCTACACGAAGGCTACACGAAGGCTACACGAAGGCTATATGAAGGCTATACGAAGGCATTAAGGAGCACAATTTTATTTATTTGAGTCAAAAAGTCATTATGCTCAATTTCGAAAAGAGTATAAATAGCGTGACAATACGTGAGCTCGATCAGTGCGTTGCCAGCCATCGGACCGGAAAGAGCTCCGCAATGAACGTGTGTTTGTTCATGTTCGCCTACGACCTCTACTTCAAAAACATATAAATGGAGTACTATACGAAGGCTATACGAAGGCTATACGAAGGCTACACGAAGGCTACACGAAGGCTACACGAAGGCTACACGAAGGCTACACGAAGGCTACACGAAGGCTACACGAAGGCTACACGAAGGCTACACGAAGGCTACACGAAGGCTACACGAAGGCTATACGAAGGCTATACGAAGGCTATACAAAGGCTATACGAAGGCTATACGAAGGCTATACGAAGGCTATACGAATGCTATACGAAGGCTATACGAAGGCTATACGAAGGCTATACGAAGGCTATACGAAGGCTGTACGAAGGCTATACGAAGGCTATACGAAGGCTATACGAGGCTATACGAAGGCTATACGAAGGCTATACGAAGGCTATATGAAGGCTATACAAGCTATACGAAGCTATACGAAGGCTATACGAAGGCTATACGAAGGCTATACGAAGGCTATACGAAGGCTATACGAAGGCTATACGAAGGCTATACGAAGGCTATACGAAGGCTATACGAAGGCTATACGAAGGCTATACGAAGGCTATACGAAGGCCATACGAAGGCTATACGAAGGCTATACGAAGGCTTTACGAAGGCTATACGAAGGCTATACGAAGGCTATACGAAGGCTATACGAAGGCTATACGAAGGCTATACGAAGGCTATACGAAGGCTATACGAAGGCTATACGAAGGCTATACGAAGGTATACGAAGGCTATACGAAGGCTATACGAAGGCTATACGAAGGCTATACGAAGGCTATACGAAGGCTATACGAAGGCTATACGAAGGCTAACGAAGGCTAAATACGAAGGCTATACGAAGGCTATACGAAGGCTATACGAAGGCTATACGAAGGCTAAACGAAGGCTATACGAAGGCTATACGAAGGCTATACGAAGGCTACACGAAGGCTACACGAAGGCTATACGATGGCTATACGAAGGCTATACGAAGGCTATACGAAGGCTATACGAAGGCTATACGAAGGCTATTCGAAGGCTATTCGAAGGCTATACGAAGGCTATACGAAGGCTATACGAAGGCTATACGAAGGCTATACGGCTATACGAAGGTTATACGAAGGCTATACGACGGCTATACGACGGCTATACGAAGGCTATACGAAGGCTATACGAAGGCTATACGAAGGCTACACGAAGGCTACACGAAGGCTACACGAAGGCTATACGAAGGCTATACGAAGGCTACACGAAGGCTACACGAAGGCTACACGAATTCTATATGAAGGCTATACGAAGGCATTAAGGAGCACAATATCATTTTTTTGAGTCAAAAAGTCATTCTGCTCAATTTCGAAAAGAGTATAAATAGCGTGACAATACGTGAGCTCGATCAGTGCGTTGCCAGCCATCGGACCGGAAAGAGCTCCGCAATGAACGTGTTTTTTCATGTTCGCCTACGACCTCTACTTCAAAAACATTTAAATGGAGTACTATACGAAGGCTATACGAGGGCTATACGAAGGCTACACGAAGGCTACACGCAGGCTATACGAAGGCTATACGAAGGCTATACGAAGGCTATACGAAGGCTATACGAAGGCTATACGAAGGCTATACGAAGGCTATACGAAGGCTTTACGAAAGCTATACGAAGGCTATACGAAGGCTATACGAAGGCTACACGAAGGCTATACAAAGGCTATACGAAGGCTACTTGAAGGCTATACAAAGGCTATACGAAGGCTATACGAAGGCTATACGAAGGCTACACGAAGGCTACACGAAGGCTATACGAAGGCTATACGAAGGCTATACGAAGGCTATACGAAAGCTATACGAAGGCTATACGAAGGCTATACGAAGGCTATACGAAGGCTACACGAAGGCTACATGAAGGCTATACGAAGGCTATACGAAGGCTACACGAAGGCTATACACGAAGGCTACACGAAGGCTACACGAAGGCTACACGAAGGCTATACGAAGGCTATTTGAAGGCTCTACGAAGGCATACGAAGGCAAACGAAGGCTATACGAAGGCTATACGAAGGCTTATAACGAAAGGCTATACGAAGGCTATACGAAGGCTATACGAAGGCTATACGAAGGCTATACGAAGGCTATACGAGGCTATACGAAGGCTAATACGAAGGCTATACGAAGGCTATACGAAGGCTATACGAAGGCTATACGAAGGCTATACGAAGGCTATACGAAGGCTATACGAAGGCTATACGAAGGCAATACGAAGGGTATACGAAGGCTATACGAAGGCTATACTAAGGCAATATGAAGTGCTATACGAAGGCTATACGAAGGCAATACGAAGGCAATATGAAGGCTATACGAAAGCTATACGAAGGCTATACGAAGGCTATACGAAGGCTATACAAAGGCTATACGAAGGCTATACGAAGGCTATACGAAGGCTATACGAAGGCTATACGAAGGCTATACGAAGGCTATACGAAGGCTATACAAGGCTATACAAGGCATACGAAAGCTATACGAAAGCTATACAAGGCTATACAAGGCCATACGAAGGCTATACAAGGCTATACGAAGGCTATACGAAGGCTATACGAAGGCTACACGAAGGCTATACGAGGGCTATACGAAGGCTATACGAAGGTTATACGAAGGCTTTACGAAGGCTATACGAACGCTTTACGAAGGCGATACGAAGGCGATACGAAGGGGATACGAACGGGATACGAAGGGTATACGAAGGCGATACAAAGGCGATACGAAAGCGATACGAAGGCTATACGAAGGCTATACGAAGGCTATACGAAGGCTATACGAAGTCTATACGAAGGCTTAAAAGGCTAACGAAGGCTATACGAAGGCTATACGAAGGCGAACGAAGGCGATAACGAAGGCGATACGAAGGAATACGAATGCGATACGAAGGCGATACGAAGGCGATACGAAGGCGATACGAAGGCGATACGAAGGCGATACGAAGACGATTTGAAGCCGATACGAAGGCGATACGAAGGCTATACAAAAGCTATAGGAAGCTTACGAAGGCTAACGAAGGCTATACGAAGGCATACGAAGGCTATACGAAGGCTATACAAGGCCATACGAAGGCCATACGAAGGCTATACGAAGGCTATACGAAGGCTATACGAAGGCTATACGAAGGCTACACGAAGGCTGTACGAAGGCTATACGAAGGTTAAAAGAAGGCTATACAAAGGATATACGAAGGCTAAACGATGGCTATACGAATTCTATTCGAAGGCTATACGAAGGCTACACGAATTCTATATGAAGGCTATACGAAGGCATTAAGGAGCACAATATCATTTATTTGAGTCAAAAAGTCATTCTGCTCAATTTCGAAAAGAGTATAAATAGCGTGACAATACGTGAGCTCGATCAGTGCGTTGCCAGCCATCGGACCGAAAAGAGCTCCGCAATGAACGTGTTTGTTCATGTTCGCCTACGACCTATAAACATATAAATGGAGTACTATACGAAGGCTATACGAAGGCTATACGAAGGCTATACGAAGGCTATACGAAGGCTATTACGAAGGCTATACGAAGGCTATACGAAGGCTATACGAAGGCTATACGAAGGCAACACGAAGGCTAACGAAGGCTACACGAAGGCTATACGAAGGCTATACGAAGGCTATACGAAGGCTATACGAAGGCTATACGAACGCTATACGAAGGCTATACGAAGGCTATACGAAGGCTATACGAAGGCTATACGAAGGTTATACGAAGGCTACACGAAGGCTACATGAAGGCTATACGAAGGCTATACGAAAGCTACACGAAGGCTACACGAAGGCTACAAGAAGGCTACACGAAGGCTACACGAAGGCTACACGAAGGCTACACGCAGGCTACACGAAGGCTACATCAAGGCTACACGAAGGCTATACGAAGGCTATACGAAGGCTCTACGAAGGCTATACGAAGGCTCTACGAAGGCTCTACGAAGGCTATACGAAGGCTATACGAAGGCTATACGAAGGCTATACGAAGGCTATACGAAGGCTACACGAAGGCTACACGAAGGCTATACGAAGGCTATACGAAGGCTGTACGAAGGCTATACGAAGGCTATACGAAGGCTATACGAAGGCTATACGAAAGGCTATACGAAGGCTATACGAAGGCCATACGAAGGCTATACGAAGGCTATACGAAGGCTATACGAAGGCTATACGAAGGCTATACGAAGGCTATAACGAAGGCTATACGAAGGCTATACGAAGGCTATACGAAGGCTATACGAAGGCTATACGAAGGCTATACGAAGGCTATACGAAGGCTATACGAAGGCTATACGAAGGCTATACGAAGGCTAAACGAAGGCTATACGAAGGCTATACGAAGGCTATATGAAGGCTATACGAAGGCTATACGAGGGCTATAAAGGCTATACGAAGGCTATACGAAGGCTATACGAAGGCTATACGAAGGCTATTCGAAGGCTATACGAAGGCTATACGAAGGCTATACAAGGCTATACGAAGGGCTATAAAAAAAGGCTATACGAAGGCTAACGAAGGCTATACGAAGGCTATACGAAGGCTATACGAAGGCTATACGAAGGCTATACGAAGGCTATACGAAGGCTTTACGAAGGCTTTACGAAGGCTATACGAAGGTTATAAAAAGGCTATGCGAAGGCTATAAGAAGGCTATACGAAGGCTATACGAAGGCTATACGAAGGCTATACGAAGGCTATACGAAGGCTATACGAAGTCTATACGAAAAGCAGTAGCAGGGCAGAAGCAGCGCAGCGCAGTAGCAGCGCAGTCGCAGCGCAGTTGCAGCGCAGTCGCAGCGCAGTAGCAGCGCAGCCGCAGCGCAGTAGCAGCGCAGTAGCAGAGCAGAAGCAGCACAGTAGCAGAGCAGAAGCAGCGCAGTAGCGGCGCAGTCTTAGCGCAGTCGCATCGCAGTTGCAGCGCAGTCGCATCGCAGTTGCAGCGCAGTCGCATCGCAGTAGCAGCGCAGTCGCAGCGCAGTATCAGCGCAGTCTCAGCGCAGTATCAGCGCAGTCGCAGCGCAGTAGCAGCGCAGTCGCAGCGCAGTAGCAGAGCAGAAGAAGCGCAGTAGCAGCGCAGTCGCAGCGCAGTAGCAGCGCAGTAGCAGCGCAGAAGCAGCACAGTCGCAGCGCAGTCGCAGCGCAGTAGCAGCGCAGTCGCAGCGCAGTAGCAGAGCAGAAGCAGCGCAGTCGCAGCGCAGTAGCAGCGCAGTCGCAGCGCAATAGCAGCGCAGTCTCAGCGCAGTAGCAGCGCAGTCGCAGCGCAGTAGCAGCGCAGTCGCAGTAGCAGCGCAGTCGCAGTAGCAGCGCAGTCGCAGCGCAGTAGCAGCGCAGTCGCAGCGCAGTATCAGCGCAGTATCAGCGCAGTCGCAGCGCAGTAGCAGCGCAGTCGCAGCGCAGTATCACCGCAGTCGCAGCGCAGTAGCAGCGCAGTCGCAGCGCAGAAGCAGCGCAGTCGCAGCGCAGTCGCAGCGCAGTAGCGGCGCAGTCGCAGCGCAGTAGCAGCGCAGTCGCAGCGCAGTCGCAGCGCAGTAGCAGCGCAGTCGCTGCGCACTAGCAGCGCAGTCGCTGCGCAGTAGCAGCGCAGTCGCTGCGCAGTAGCAGCGCAGTCGCTGCGCAGTAGCAGCGCAGTCGTAGCGCAGTAGCAGCGCAGTCGCAGCGCAGTAGCAGCGCAGTAGCAGCGCAGAAGCAGCGCATTCGCTGCGCAGTAGCAGCGCAGTAGCAGTGCAGTAGCGGCGCAGTCGTAGCGCAGTCGCATCGCAGTTGCAGCGCAGTCGCATCGCAGTCGCAGCGCAGTAGCAGCGCAGAAGCAGCGCAGTCGCAGCACAGTAGCAGCGCAGTCGCAGCGCAGTCGCAGCGCAGTAGCAGGGCTGAAGCAGCGCAGTCGCAGCGCAGTAGCAGCGCAGTCGCAGCGCAGTTGCAGCGCAGTCGCAGCGCAGTAGCAGCGCAGCCGCAGCGCAGTAGCAGCGCAGTAGCAGAGCAGAAGCAGCGCAGTAGCGGCGCAGTCGTAGCGCAGTCGCAGCGCAGTCGCAGCGCAGTAGCAGAGCAGAAGCAGCGCAGTCGCAGCGCAGTCGCAGCGCAGTAGCAGCGCAGTAGCATCGCAGTCGCAGCGCAGTAGCAGAGCGAAAGCAGCGCAGTAGCAGCGCAGTAGCAGCGCAGAAGCAGCGCAGAAGCAGCGCAGTAGCAGCGCAGTAGCAGCGCAGTCGCAGCGCAGTAGCAGCGCAGTAGCAGCGCAGTCGCAGCGCAGTAGCAGCGCAGTCGCAGCGCAGTCGCAGAGCAGAAGCAGCGCAGTCGCAGCGCAGTAGCAGCGCAGTCGCAGCGCAGTAGCAGCGCAGTCGCAGCGCAGTCGCAGCGCAGTAGCAGCGCAGTCTCAGCGCAGTAGCAGTGCAGTCGCAGCGCAGTAGCAGCGCAGACGCAGTAGCAGCGCAGTCGCAGCGCAGTCGCCGCGCAGTAGCAGCGCAGTCGCAGCGCAGTAGCAGGGCTGAAGCAGCGCAGTCGCAGCGCAGTAGCAGCGCAGTCGCAGCGCAGTAACAGCGCAGTCGCAGCGCAGTAGCAGCGCAGTCGTAGCGCAGAAGCAGCGCAGTCGCAGCGCAGTCGCAGCGCAGTCGCAGCGCAGTCTCAGCGCAGTAGCAGTGCAGTCGCAGCGCAGTAGCAGCGCAGACGCAGTAGCAGCGCAGTCGCAGCGCAGCGCAGCGCAGTCGCAGCGCAAAAGCAGCGCAGTAGCAGCGCAGTCGCAGCGCAGTAGCTCTGCGCATAGCAGCGCAGTAACAGCGCAGTCGCAGCGCAGGCGCAGCACAGAGCAGCGCAGTAGCAGCGCAGTCGCAGCGCAGTCGCAATGCAGTCGCAGCGCAGTAGCAGCGCAGTCGCAGCGCAGTCGCAGCGCAGTAGCAGCGCAGTCGCAGCGCAGTCGCTGCGCAGTAGCAGCGCAGTCGCAGCGCAGTCGGTGCGCAGTAGCAGCGCAGTCGCAGCGCAGTAGCAGCGCAGTCGCAGCGCAGAAGCAGCGCAGTCGCAGCGCAGTAGCAGCGCAGTCGCTTCGCAGTAGCAGCGCAGCCGCAGCGCAGTAGCAGCACAGAGCAGCGCAGTAGCAGCGCAGTCGCAGTCGCAGCGCAGTAGCAGCGCAGTCGCAGCGTTGTCGCAGCGCAGTAGCAGCGCAGTCGCAGCGCAGTAGCAGCGCAGTAGCAGCGCAGAAGCAGCGCAGTCGCAGCGCAGTCGCAGCGCAAAAGCAGCGCAGCCGCAGCGCAGTAGCAGCGCAGTCGCAGCACAGAGCAGCGCAGTAGCAGCGCAGTCGCAGCACAGTCGCTGCGCAGTCGCAGCGCAGTCGCTGCGCAGTAGCAGCGCAGTCGCAGCGCAGTAGCAGCGCAGTCGCAGCACAGAGCAGCGCAGTAGCAGCGCAGTCGCAGCGCAGTTGCAGCAAAATCGCAATGCAGTCGCAGCGCAGTAGCAGCGCAGTCGCAGCGCAGTCGCAGCGCAGTCGCAGCGCAGTAGCAGCGCAGTCGCAGCGCAGTCGCAGCGCAGTAGCAGCGCAGTCGCAGCGCAGTCGCAGCGCAGTAGCTGCGCAGTAGCAGCGCAGTCGCTTCGCAGTAGCAGCGCAGCGCAGCCGCAGCGCAGTAGCAGCGCAGTAGCAGCGCAGTCGCAGCACAGAGCAGCGCAGTAGCAGCGCAGTCGCAGCGCAGTCGCAATGCAGTCGCAGTGCAGTAGCAGCGCAGTAGCAGCGCAGTCGCAGCGCAGTAGCAGCGCAGTCGCAGCGCAGTAGCAGCGCAGTCGCAGCGCAGTAGCAGCGCAGTAGCAGCGCAGTCGCAGCGCAGTAGCAGCGCAGGAGCAGCGCAGTCGCAGCGCAGTAGCAGCGCAGTAGCAGCGCAGTCGCTGCGCAGAAGCAGCGCAGTCGCAGCGCAGTAGCAGCGCAGTCGCAGCGCAGTCGCAGCGCAGAAGCAGCGCAGTATCGCAGCGCAGTCGCAGCGCAGTCGCAGCGCAGTAGCAGCGCAGTCGCAGCGCAGAAGCAGCGCAGAAGCAGCGCAGAAGCAGCGCAGTCGCAGCGCAGTAGCAGCGCAGTCGCAGCGCAGTCGCAGCGCAGTAGCAGCGCAGTAGCAGCGCAGTCGCAGCGCAGTAGCAGCGCAGTCGCAGCGCAGTAGCAGCGCAGTCGCAGCGCAGATGCAGCGCAGTCGCAGCGCAGTAGCAGCGCAGTCGCAGCGCTGCTACTGCGC
Organism: Chlorops oryzae; assembly: GCA_020466095.1. Lineage (NCBI taxonomy): Eukaryota > Metazoa > Arthropoda > Insecta > Diptera > Chloropidae > Chlorops > Chlorops oryzae. The sequence continues at coordinate 752,314 of CM035806.1, read as the reverse complement.
TGCGACTGCGCTCCGACTGCGCTGCGACTGCGCTGCTTCTGCGCTGCTTCTGCGCTGCGACTGCGCTGCTTCTGCGCTGCGACTGCGCTGCTTCTGCTCTGCTACTGCGCTGCTACTGCGCTGCGACTGCGCTGCTACTGCGCTGCTACTGCGCTGCGACTGCGCTGCGACTGCGCTGCGACTGCGCTGCTACTGCGCTGCGACTGCGCTGCGACTGCGCTGCTACTGTGCTGCGACTGCGCTGCGACTGCGCTGCGACTGCACTGCGCAGCTACTGCGCTGCTACTGCGCTGCGACTGCGCTGCGACTGCGCTGCTACTGCGCTGCTACTGCGCTGCAACTGCGCTGCGACTGCGCTGCTACTGCGCTGCGACTGCGCTGCTACTGCGCTGCTACTGCGCTGCGTCTGCGCTGCTACTACTGCGCTGCTTCTGCGCTGCTACTCTGCTGCTACTGCGCTGCCACTGCGCTCTTTTCTGCTCTGCTACTGCGCTGCGACTGCGCTGCGACTGCGCTGCGACTGCGCTGCGACTGCGCTGCGACTGCGACTGCGCTGCTACTGCGCTGCGACTGCGCTGCTTCTGCTCTGCTACTGCGCTGCTACTGCGCTGCGACTGCGCTCCGACTGCGCTGCGACTGCGCTGCGACTGCGCTGCTACTGCGCTGCGACTGCGCTGCTTCTGCGCTGCGACTGCGCTGCTACTGCGCTGCGACTGCGCTGCTACTGCGCTGCGACTGCGCTGCTACTGCGCTGCGACTGCGCTGCTTCAGCCCTGCTACTGCGCTGCGACTGCGCGCTCTGCTCTGACTGCGCTGCGACTGCGCTGCGACTGCGCTGCTACTGCGTCTGCGGCTGCTACTGCGTCTGCGCTGCTACTGCGCTGCGACTACTGCACTGCTACTGCGCTGAGACTGCGCTGCTACTTGCGCTGCGACTGCGCTGCGACTGCGCTGCTACTGCGCTGCATGCGCTACTGCGCTGCGACTGCGCTGCTCTGCTACTGCGCTGCGACTGCGCTGCTTCTGCTCTGCTACTGGCGCTGCGACTGCGCTGCTACTGCGCTGCTACTGCGCTGCTACTGCGCTGCTACTGCGCTGCTTCTGCGCTGCTACTGCGCTGCTACTGCGCTGCGACTGCGCTGCTTTCGCTCTGCTACTGCGCTGCGACTGCGATGCTACTGCGCTGCTACTGCGCTGCGACTACTGCGCTGCTACTGCGCTGCGACTGCGCTGCTGCTACTAGCGCTGCGACTGGCGCTGCTTCTCTGCTCTGCTACTGCGCTGCGACTGCGCTGCAACTGCGCTGCGACTGCGCTACGACTGCGCCGCTACTGCGCTGCTTCTGCTCTGCTACTGCGCTGCGGCTGCGCTGCTACTGCGCTGCGACTGCGCTGCAACTGCGCTGCGACTGCGCTGCGACTGCGCTGCTACACGCTGCTACTGCGCTGCTTCAGCCCTGCTACTGCGCTGCGACTGCGCTGCGACTGCGCTGCGACTGCGCTGCTACTGTGCTGCGACTGCGCTGCTTCTGCGCTGCTACTGCGCTGCGACGGCGCTGCTACGGCGCTGCTACTGCGCTGCGACGGCGCTGCTACTGCGCTGCGACGGCGCTGCTACTGCGCTGCGACTGCGCTGCTTTTGCGCTGCAACTGCGCTGCTACTGCGCTACGACTGAACTGCAACTGCGCTGCGACTGCGCTGCTACTGCGCTGCTACTGCGCTGCGACTGCGCTGCTTCTGCTGCGACTGCGCTGCTTTTGCTCTGCTACTGCGCTCCGACTGCGCTGCGACAGCACTAATACTGCGCTGCGACAGCGCTGCGATTGCGCTGCTACTGCGCTGCTACTGTTTTTCGACTGCGCTGCTACTGGTCTGCGCTGTGACTGCGCTGCTTCTGCGCTGCGACTGCGCTGCTTCTGCTCTGCTACTGCGCTGCTACTGCGCTGCGACTGCGCTGCTACTGAGCTTCGAATGCGCTGCTTCTGCTCTGCTACTGCGCTGCTACTGCCTTCGTATAGCCTTCGTATAGCCTTCGTATAGTCTTCGTATAGCCTTCGTATAGCCTTCCTATAGCCTTCCTATAGCCTTCCTATAGCCTTCCTACAGCCTTCATGTAGCCTTCGTGTAGCCTTCGTGTAGCCTTCGTATAGCCTTCGTATAGCCTTCGTATGGCCTTCGTATGGCCTTCGTATGGCCTTCGTATAGCCTTTGTATAGCCTTCGTATAGCCTTCGTATAGCCTTCGTATAGCCTTCGTATAGCCTTCGTATAGCCTTCGTATAGCCTTCGTATAGCCTTCGTATAGCCTTCGTATAGCCTTCGTATAACCTTCGTATAGTATTCGTAAAGCCTTCGTAAAGCCTTCGTATAGCCTTCGTATAGCCTTCGTATAGCCTTCGTTCAGCCTTCGTATAGCCTTCGTATAGCCTTCGTATAGCCTTCGTATAGCCTTCGTATAGCCTTCGTATAGCCTTCGTATAGCCTTCATATAGCCTTCGTATAGCCTTAGTATAGCCTTCGTATAGCGTACGTATAGCCTCACGTATTGTCACGCTATTTATACTCTTTTCGAAATTGAGCAGAATGACTTTTTGACTCAAATAAATGATATTGTGCTCCTTAATGCCTTCGTATAGCTTTCATATAGCCTTCGTGTAGCCTTCGTGTAGCCTTCGTGTAGCCTTCGTATAGCCTTCGTATAGCCTTTGTGTAGCCTTCGTGTAGCCTTCGTGTAGCCTTTGTGTAGCCTTCGTGTAGCCTTCGTGCAGCCTTCGTGTAGCCTTCGTGTAGCCTTCGTGTAGCCTTCGTATAGCCTCGTATAGCCTTCGTATAGCCTTCGTATAGCCTTCGTATAGCCTTCGTATAGCCTTCGTATAGCCTTCGTATAGTCTTCGTATAGCCTTCGTATAGCCTTCGTATAGCCTTCGTATAGCCTTCTTATAGCCTTCGTAGCCTTCGTATAGCCTTCGTATAGCCTTCGTATAGCCTTCGTATAGCCTTCGTATAGCCTTCGTAGAGCCTTCGTAGAGCCTTCGTAGAGCCTTCGTAGAGCCTTCGTATAGCCTTCGTATAGCCTTCGTATAGCCTTCGTATAGCCTTCGTATAGCCTTCGTATAGCCTTCGTATAGCCTTCGTATAGCCTTCGTATAGCCTTCGTATAGCCTTCGTATAGCCTTCGTATAGCCTTCGTATAGCCTTCATATAGCCTTCGTATAGCCTTCGTGTAGCCTTCGTGTAGCCTTCGTATAGCCTTCGTATAGCCTTCGTATAGCCTTCGTATAGCCTTCGTATAGCCTTCGTATAGCCTTCGTATAGCCTTCGTATAGTCGTCGTATAGCCTTCGTATAGCCTTCGTATAGCCTTCGTATAGCCTTCGTATAGCCTTCGTATAGCCTTCGTATAGCCTTCGTATAGCCTTCGTATAGCCTTCGTATAGCCTTCGTATAGCCTTCGTATAGCCTTCGTGTAGCCTTCGTATAGCCTTCGTATAGCCTTCGTATAGTACTCCATTTATATGTTTTTGAAGTAGAGGTCGTAGGCGAACATGAACAAACACGTTCATTGCGGAGCTCTTTCCGGTCCGATGGCTGGCAACGCACTGATCGAGCTCACGTATTGTCACGCTATTTATACTCTTTTCGAAATTGAGCAGAATGACTTTTTGACTCAAATAAATGATATTGTGCTCCTTAAAGCCTTCGTATAGCTCTCATATAGCCTTCGTGTAGCCTTCGTGTAGCCTTCGTGTAGCCTTCGTATAGCCTTCGTATAGCCTTCGTATAGCCTTTGTGTAGCCTTCGTGTAGCCTTCGTGCAGCCTTCGTGTAGCCTTCGTGTAGCCTTCGTATAGCCTTCGTATAGCCTTCGTAGTAGCCTTCGTATAGCCTTCGTATAGCCTTCGTATAGCCTTCGTATAGCCTTCGTATAGCCTTCGTATAGCCTTCGTATAGCCTTCGTATAGCCTTCGTATAGCCTTCGTATAGCCTTCGTATAGCCTTCGTATACCTTCGTATAGCCTTCGTAGTAGCCTTCGTTAGCCTTCGTATAGCCTTCGTATAGCCTTCGTATAGCCTTCGTATAGCCTTCGTATAGCCTTCGTATAGCCTTCGTATAGCCTTCGTATAGCCTTCGTATAGCCTTCGTATAGCCTTCGTATGTAGCCTTCGTGTAGCCTTCGTGTAGCCTTCGTATAGCCTTCGTGATAGCCTTCGTATAGCCTTCGTATAGCCTTCGTATAGCCTTCGTATAGCCTTCGTATAGCCTTCGTATAGCCTTCGTATAGCCTTCGTATAGCCTTCTTCTTAGCCTTCGTATAGCCTTCGTGTAGCCTTCGTTAGCCTTCGATAGCCTTCGTATAGCCTTCGTATAGCCTTCGTATAGCCTTCGTATAGCCTTCGTATAGCCTTCGTATAGCCTTCGTATAGCCTTCGTTAGCCTTCGTTAGCCTTCGTATAGCCTTCGTATAGCCTTCGTATAGTACTCCATTTATATGTTTTTGAAGTAGAGGTCGTAGGCGAACATGAACAAACACGTTCATTGCGGAGCTCTTTCCGGTCCGATGGCTGGCAACGCACTGATCGAGCTCACGTATTGTCACGCTATTTATACTCTTTTCGAAATTGAGCAGAATGACTTTTTGACTCAAATAAATGATATTGTGCTCCTTAAAGCCTTCGTATAGCTCTCATATAGCCTTCGTGTAGCCTTCGTGTAGCCTTCGTGTAGCCTTCGTATAGCCTTCGTATAGCCTTCGTATAGCCTTTGTGTAGCCTTCGTGTAGCCTTCGTGCAGCCTTCGTGTAGCCTTCGTGTAGCCTTCGTATAGCCTTCGTATAGCCTTCGTATAGCCTTCGTATAGCCTTCGTATAGCCTTCGTATAGCCTTCGTATAGCCTTCGTATAGCCTTCGTATAGCCTTCGTATAGCCTTCGTATAGCCTTCGTATAGCCTTCGTATAGCCTTCGTATAGCCTTCGTATAGCCTTCGTATAGCCTTCGTAAGTTATGCCTTCGTATAGCCTTCGTATAGCCTTCGTATAGCCTTCGTATAGCCTTCGTATAGCCTTCGTATAGCCTTCGTATAGCCTTCGTATAGCCTTCGTTAGCCTTCGTGTAGCCTTCGTGTAGCCTTCGTGTAGCCTTCGTTAGCCTTCGTATAGCCTTCGTATAGCCTTCGTATAGCCTTCGTATAGCCTTCGTATAGCCTTCGTATAGCCTTCGTATAGCCTTCGTATAGCCTTCGTATAGCCTTCGTATAGCCTTCGTATAGCCTTCGTATAGCCTTCGTGTAGCCTTCGTATAGCCTTCGTTAGCCTTCGTTAGCCTTCGTATAGCCTTCGTATAGCCTTCGTATAGCCTTCGTTTAGCCTTCGTTTAGCCTTCGTTTAGCCTTCGTTTAACCTTCGTATAGTACTCCATTTATATGTTTTTGAACTAGAGGTCGTAGGCGAACATGAACAAACACGTTCATTGCAGAGCTCTTTCCGGTCCGACGGCCGGCTACGCACTGATGGAGCTAACGTATTGTCACGCTATTTATACTCTTTTCGAAATTGAGCAGAATGACTTTTTGACTCAAATAAATGATATTGTGCTCCTTAATGCCTTCGTATAGCTTTCATATAGCCTTCGTGTAGCCTTCGTGTAGCCTTCGTGTAGCCTTCGTGTAGCCTTCGTATAGCCTTCGTATAGCCTTCGTATAGCCTTTGTGTAGCCTTCGTGTAGCCTTCGTGCAGCCTTCGTGTAGCCTTCGTGTAGCCTTCGTATAGCCTTCGTATAGCCTTCGTATAGCCTTCGTATAGCCTTCGTATAGCCTTCGTATAGCCTTCGTATAGCCTTCGTATAGCCTTCGTAGAGCCTTCGTAGAGCCTTCGTATAGCCTTCGTATAGCCTTCTTATAGCCTTCGTATAGCCTTCGTATAGCCTTCGTATAGCCTTCGTATAGCCTTCGTATAGCCTTCGTATAGCCTTCGTATAGCCTTCGTATAGCCTTCGTATAGCCTTCGTATAGCCTTCGTGTAGCCTTCGTGTAGCCTTCGTGCAGCCTTCGTATAGCCTTCGTATAGCCTTCGTATAGCCTTCGTATAGCCTTCGTATAGCCTTCGTATAGCCTTCGTGTAGCCTTCGTGTAGCCTTCGTATAGCCTTCGTATAGCCTTCGTATAGCCTTCGTATAGCCTTCGTATAGCCTTCGTATAGCCTTCGTTAGCCTTCGTTTAGCCTTCGTTTAGCCTTCGTTTAGCCTTCGTTTAGCCTTCGTATAGTACTCCATTTATATGTTTTTGAACTAGAGGTCGTAGGCGAACATGAACAAACACGTTCATTGCAGAGCTCTTTCCGGTCCGACGGCCGGCTACGCACTGATCGAGCTAACGTATTGTCACGCTATTTATACTCTTTTCGAAATTGAGCAGAATGACTTTTTGACTCAAATAAATGATATTGTGCTCCTTAATGCCTTCGTATAGCTTTCATATAGCCTTCGTGTAGCCTTCGTGTAGCCTTCGTGTAGCCTTCGTGTAGCCTTCGTGATAGCCTTCGTATAGCCTTCGTATAGCCTTTGTGTAGCCTTCGTGTAGCCTTCGTGCAGCCTTCGTGTAGCCTTCGTGTAGCCTTCGTATAGCCTTCGTATAGCCTTCGTATAGCCTTCGTATAGCCTTCGTATAGCCTTCGTATAGCCTTCGTATAGCCTTCGTATAGCCTTCGTATAGCCTTCGTATGAGCCTTCGTATAGCCTTCGTATAGCCTTCTTATAGCCTTCGTATAGCCTTCGTATAGCCTTCGTATAGCCTTCGTATAGCCTTCGTATAGCCTTCGTATAGCCTTCGTATAGCCTTCGTATAGCCTTCGTATAGCCTTCGTATAGCCTTCGTGTAGCCTTCGTGTAGCCTTCGTAGCCTTCGTATAGCCTTCGTATAGCCTTCGTATAGCCTTCGTATAGCCTTCGTATAGCCTTCGTGTAGCCTTCGTGTAGCCTTCGTGTAGCCTTCGTGTAGCCTTCGTATAGACTTCGTAAAGCCTTCGTATAGCCTTCGTATAGCCTTTCGTATAGCCTTCGTAGCTTCGTATAGCCTTCGTATAGCCTTCGTATAGCCTTCGTATAGCCTTCGTATAGCCTTCGTATAGCCTTCGTATAGCCTTCGTATAGCCTTCGTGTAGCCTTCGTGTAGCCTTCGTATAGCCTTCGTATAGCCTTCGTGTAGCCTTCGTATAGCCTTCGTATAGCCTTCGTTTAGCCTTCGTTTAGCCTTCGTTTAGCCTTCGTTTAGCCTTCGTTTAACCTTCGTATAGTACTCCATTTATATGTTTTTGAACTAGAGGTCGTAGGCGAACATGAACAAACACGTTCATTGCAGAGCTCTTTCCGGTCCGACGGCCGGCTACGCACTGATGGAGCTAACGTATTGTCACGCTATTTATACTCTTTTCGAAATTGAGCAGAATGACTTTTTGACTCAAATAAATGATATTGTGCTCCTTAATGCCTTCGTATAGCTTTCATATAGCCTTCGTGTAGCCTTCGTGTAGCCTTCGTGTAGCCTTCGTATAGCCTTCGTATAGCCTTCGTATAGCCTTTGTGTAGCCTTCGTGTAGCCTTCGTGCAGCCTTCGTGTAGCCTTCGTGTAGCCTTCGTTAGCCTTCGTATAGCCTTCGTATAGCCTTCGTATAGCCTTCGTATAGCCTTCGTATAGCCTTCGTATAGCCTTCGTAATTAGCCTTCGTATAGCCTTCGTATAGCCTTCGTATAGCCTTCGTATAGCCTTCGTATAGCCTTCGTATAGCCTTCGTATAGCCTTCGTATAGCCTTCGTATAGCCTTCGTATAGCCTTCGTATAGCCTTCGTATAGCCTTCGTATAGCCTTCGTATAGCCTTCGTATAGCCTTCGTATAGCCTTCGTGTAGCCTTCGTGTAGCCTTCGTGTAGCCTTCGTATAGCCTTCGTATAGCCTTCGTATAGCCTTCGTTAGCCTTCGTTAGCCTTCGTTTAGCCTTCGTTTAGCCTTCGTTTAGCCTTCGTTTAGCCTTCGTTTAGCCTTCGTTTAGCCTTCGTATAGTACTCCATTTATATGTTTTTGAACTAGAGGTCGTAGGCGAACATGAACAAACACGTTCATTGCAGAGCTCTTTCCGGTCCGACGGCCGGCTACGCACTGATGAGCTAACGTATTGTACGTATTTACCTTTCGTATAGCACTTTCGTAATAAGCCTTCGTCATAGCCTTCGTATAGCCTTCGTATAGCCTTCGTGTAGCCTTCGTGTAGCCTTCGTATAGCCTTCGTATAGCCTTCGTATAGCCTTCGTATAGCCTTTGTATAGCCTTCGTTTAGCCTTCGTTTAGCCTTCGTTTAGCCTTCGTTTAGCCTTCGTTTAGCCTTCGTTTAACCTTCGTATAGTACTCCATTTATATGTTTTTGAACTAGAGGTCGTAGGCGAACATGAACAAACACGTTCATTGCAGAGCTCTTTCCGGTCCGACGGCCGGCTACGCACTGATCGAGCTAACGTATTGTCACGCTATTTCTACTCTTTTCGAAATTGAGCAGAATGACTTTTTGACTCAAATAAATGATATTGTGCTCCTTAATGCCTTCGTATAGCTTTCATATAGCCTTCGTGTAGCCTTCGTGTAGCCTTCGTGTAGCCTTCGTGTAGCCTTCGTATAGCCTTCGTATAGCCTTTGTGTAGCCTTCGTGTAGCCTTCGTGCAGCCTTCGTGTAGCCTTCGTGTAGCCTTCGTATAGCCTTCGTATAGCCTTCGTATAGCCTTCGTATAGCCTTCGTATAGCCTTCGTATAGCCTTCGTATAGCCTTCGTATAGCCTTCGTATAGCCTTCGTATAGCCTTCGTATAGCCTTCGTATAGCCTTCGTATAGCCTTCGTATAGCCTTCGTATAGCCTTCGTATAGCCTTCGTATAGCCTTCGTATAGCCTTCGTATAGCCTTCGTATAGCCTTCGTATAGCCTTCGTATAGCCTTCGTATAGCCTTCGTATAGCCTTCGTATAGCCTTCGTATAGCCTTCGTATAGCCTTCGTGTAGCCTTCGTATAGCCTTCGTATAGCCTTCGTGTAGCCTTCGTATAGCCTTCGTATAGCCTTCGTTTAGCCTTCGTTTAGCCTTCGTTTAGCCTTCGTTTAGCCTTCGTTAGCCTTCGTTAGCCTTCGTTTAGCCTTCGTTTAACCTTCGTATAGTACTCCATTTATATGTTTTTGAACTAGAGGTCGTAGGCGAACATGAACAAACACGTTCATTGCAGAGCTCTTTCCGGTCCGACGGCCGGCTACGCACTGATGGAGCTAACGTATTGTCACGCTATTTATACTCTTTTCGAAATTGAGCAGAATGACTTTTTGACTCAAATAAATGATATTGTGCTCCTTAATGCCTTCGTATAGCTTTCATATAGCCTTCGTGTAGCCTTCGTGTAGCCTTCGTGTAGCCTTCGTATAGCCTTCGTATAGCCTTCGTATAGCCTTTGTGTAGCCTTCGTGTAGCCTTCGTGCAGCCTTCGTGTAGCCTTCGTGTAGCCTTCGTATAGCCTTCGTATAGCCTTCGTATAGCCTTCGTATAGCCTTCGTATAGCCTTCGTATAGCCTTCGTATAGCCTTCGTATAGCCTTCGTATAGCCTTCGTATAGCCTTCGTATAGCCTTCGTATAGCCTTCGTATAGCCTTCGTATAGCCTTCGTATAGCCTTCGTATAGCCTTCGTATAGCCTTCGTATAGCCTTCGTATAGCCTTCGTATAGCCTTCGTATAGCCTTCGTATAGCCTTCGTATAGCCTTCGTATAGCCTTCGTGTAGCCTTCGTGTAGCCTTCGTATAGCCTTCGTATAGCCTTCGTATAGCCTTCGTATAGCCTTCGTATAGCCTTCGTATAGCCTTCGTATAGCCTTCGTATAGCCTTCGTGTAGCCTTCGTGTAGCCTTCGTATAGCCTTCGTATAGCCTTCGTATAGCCTTCGTTTAGCCTTCGTTTAGCCTTCGTTTAGCCTTCGTTTAGCCTTCGTTTAACCTTCGTATAGTACTCCATTTATATGTTTTTGAACTAGAGGTCGTAGGCGAACATGAACAAACACGTTCATTGCAGAGCTCTTTCCGGTCCGACGGCCGGCTACGCACTGATGGAGCTAACGTATTGTCACGCTATTTATACTCTTTTCGAAATTGAGCAGAATGACTTTTTGACTCAAATAAATGATATTGTGCTCCTTAATGCCTTCGTATAGCCTTCATATAGCCTTCATATAGCAATCGTATAGCCTTCGTATAGCCTTCGTATAGCCTTCGTATAGCCTTCGTGTACCCTTCGTGTAGCCGTGCGACTCTGCTAGTCTGCATGCTCCGCAGCCGGACTTTATCCCATGCATGAACAAATCATTAATACAGAAGTAGTGAAGCATTCATTTCGAAAGAGGCCAGTGGGTGATTTTTCAAATGATCTTCTAGTGAAAATATCACAGAAGACGGAGCGCGTTGCAACAGACTCTTCTTCAAATGAAATGTTCATGCACATTGGATCCATTTTTGCCAGCCAGCACGTGCACTTTTCCCAAATGAAGTTTTCGTGCGATTAAGGGTCATACACTCCTGTACCAAATGAATAACACATGAATTTTGAAGTACTGAAAATAGCGGCCATCTCCTAACAAAATTCATTAGAAGTAAGGGTTAGTAATGCGAGTAGTCGCAGTATGAATTTTCACCACTTCGGAAGTACTGCAGAAGTAGTGAAATTTCCGGCTGGGTCTGGTCTCGTGTAATGTCCCAGCTATGTTGTCATGTTTAGCTAGTGTGCCATTAAATCGGCTAATTTGCTGTACTATTAAAAGCTACGTCTGGATGAGGGCAAAATAAGCATGGAAAATAATAGCTTGGATAGTAGTTCTATCTCAGGTACATCAGATGATGTGGAATTGATGCTGCGATCTATGGAAAGCAATAAAAGGTCTACTGAATCGTATAAAAAAATCAAGCGCTGCAAACATTTTGTCTTTGATAAAGCTTTTCTACAATGGTGGGAACGAAAATCAACCGAAAAACCCATTTTGTATGATATGCACATATGCACTAATACACTCTCAGTTAAATAGAGAGTAGCACCAGCCCCTGTTGCATTTACCAGGCTTACTTTTTCTTCTAGTTGTTGAATTTGGAGCAGGTGCACTAAAAACTAGAGCCCAGAGCCACAAAAAAAAAATTTACCGTAACCGTTATTCGTTTCGGTTGCCAACCCTGCTTTCGTTATGCCAGGCCGTTTTAATCAGGATTGTATAGAAAACCTGTTTGCTGCTTTAAGGTCAAATCTCGGCAACAACTCCAACACATTGGCCAGAGAAGTTCAATATTTAACAGCAAGATTGATGTCGATGAGAATAGTGCGACAGAACTATGTGAAAAACCAAAATTTCGCCGAAGAGAAATGTGAAGAAATTTATCTAGATTGGAATATAACGGACTTCAACAGAGGAAAATCACAAGAAGAAAGCCACATTCAAAACTTTGCGAAGAGTGCCGCTGAAAGATACTTCTCTGGGTATTCCTGAAGCACCAAAGCTTTTAGGAAATTGGAATGTGATCAATGCGATGACTTTTTAAAGAAAATTCACAATAGCCATCTTAACATTTCAGAGGAGTTCATTGAGTTAAAAATTACCTGGATGAAAAAATTCTTCTCCAAAATCCAAGTGCAGAGTTTTTTAAAGTATGCCAAAAACATTTTGAAGTTTTTGAACACACATGTTTAAAATCAAAATGTACGTGTTCACAGTAAAATGCTCTTTGCTCATGAGCAAAATATTCTGATAAAACACATGACATATAATGCACATGAGTATGTTTCGAAAATATTATACATTGAACATGTTCGATCGAGAAGTGTTCAGTTCACACAGAAAATTTTCATGTTCATAAAAGATTCTATTTTGAACACAGTGTTCTTTACGTGTTCAATGTTCAGATGTTTTCATGTTCAATTCATGTTCATGTTCAGCTCAAACAGAGAGTATTCTTTACTGAATAAAAAAATTTTATTAAAAAATGTTTATTAAAAATTAATGGAGATAAACTGCACAATGTTTTACAGAAAGTAATGTGTCAAAAGCCAATAACTTAAAGTTTGCTTAAAGCCATGTTAAGCAAATTTAAGCCTTCTCTACCATTCCCTCTCCCTCACTCTGTCCATCACCTTCTACCGCACCATCTCCATCACTCCCTCCCTCAATACTAGAAGAGAGTTTTCGCTAGCGTAATAAAAACAAGTAAAGAAGTTTACATCAGCTAAGCCGATTGCACACATATCTTTTCCTCAGCCTAAAATATGTTAAAACATTACCCTAACAAAAATTCCTGCCGTTTTTGTTGTTCTAGCTCGGATATATAGTTATACCTAATCTGTTTCTCGATTTAGCTTCTCAAACTCGACATTATTATTAAGTAAAATATTTTCGCGAATGGTGGTCATGGTCGAATTTTAACCGTAAGAGAGTATTAATCTAGCTGCGAAATACACAATTCGAAAAAGTGAAAATCAAATTTTTGCGAATTTCGCGGATGGCGGTCTAGGTTAAGTTTTAACTGTAAGGGGGAATTATATCCAGCTGCGAACGACTCAATTCCAAATAGTGAAAATTAGATTTTTGCAAATTTCGCGAATGGTGGTCATGGTCAAATTTTAATCGTTGAAGGAAATTTTGTCTAGCTGCGAAATACTCAAATCAAAATAGTGAAAATCAAATTTTTGCGAATTTCGCGAATGGTGGTCATGCTCAAATTTTAACCGTTGGAGGACATTTTGTCTAGCTGCGAAATACTCAATTCAAAATAGTGAAAATCAGATTTTTGCGAATTTCGCGAATGGTGGTCTTGATAAAATTTTAACCCTTAGAGAACATTTTGTTTAGCTGCGAAATACTCAATCCAAAATAGTGAAAATCAGATTTTTGCGAATTTCGCGAATGGTGGTCATGGTCAAATTTTTTTTATTGGCCTCCTTCAACACGTCAAATAATTGCTTTCCGTCCATTTTTGTAAAATGAATTTATGGAAAACAATTTTGAAAAACTTTGAACACGTCTGAACGCAAAAAAGTTTTTATAAAAAACGCAAAGCATAGATAATTTTCAATTTTCAAAATGTTGTGTTTGAGCTGAACATGAACATGAATTGAACATGGAAATATCTGAACATTGAACACGTAAAGAACACTGTGTTCAAAATAGAATCTTTTATGAACATGAAAATTTTCTGTGTGAACTGAACACTTCTCGATCGAACATGTTCAATGTATAATATTTTCGAAACATACTCATGTGCATTATATGTCATGTGCTTCATCGGAATACTTTGCTCATGAGCAAATAGTGAAATGATCGAACATGAGCAGCACATGTATGTTCAAATACGAACCCTGAGTTTTTCAAAAGGAATTCGATTAAAACTGTTGGAGAATTGGATTATTAAGATTAATAAGGGAAAAATGCGTAGCCGAAACCAAAGATTAATTTGCAGAAAAAAATGATTGCTTAGAGCCACCGCCTAACCATATTAGAAGTGCTGCTTCAAATATTGATACGAAAGCACTGTCGGTGGCTTACGCCAAAAAAAGATTTAGAAAAAAAGAAAACTCTCCTCACGAGCCTGCTACGAAAAAACTTCGCATACTGAAAAGTAAATAGAACAGAACAGTGTAGGTGGTGCTTCAGCATTTGTGAAATAAGGCAAGAGTGCCACCAGCCCCACGAAGAAATAGTGAGCGCATTTCTGGGGGGTGAATGGTTGATGAACTGAAGGGGGTAGGGTTTAGTACTTAGGCACTGTAATAAGAGTGGGCAGTGAATCGTGCATGCGGCTGAACGTGGAGAAGTCCTTTTAAGGGCCTTTTATATATTCTACCACATGCTGCCTAAGCCAACAAAATCAACGCTCAGCTACTTTTGTTATAAGCCTACATCCTGAACTCAAAACACCATAATCGACTTCGGTTTTGCTCGTAAAATTTTATTGAAACATCTGGAGGCCATTGTTTCTCTTGCTATGGATCTGGAGGACATTACTTAATCTGCTTCGAATAGCCCAATGGACGCACTCGTATTTAGAAAACAAGCCACAGTAACCTGTGAGTTAAAAAAAAAGTAACTTTTACGCATAATTTATTTTTTATAAAGTCAAAATTACACCAACTTACAAGTAAAGCTACGCACCCTTATTTTTCAAAACAAACCGACGATTTCAAACCCTTTCAACAACTTTAAAGAAGTGGTTTTAAGATATATTTTATATTTTTATGACGATTAAAATCAAATTGAATGTCATTAAATATTTGACGCTAAACGGTTTTTAGACAAAAAATATATTCAATTTTATTAAAATAATCGAAATATTAAACTATAGATATTTTATTATAAAAACATATAATTTTATCTTTAAAGAAAAAAACTCATGACCGATGATATATCGTTTTATGCTTAAGGCGCATAGAGTTCGGATAGACCTAAACAAATTTCTCGTTTTACCCATATAAAAATAATGTAAAAAATGTGCGCTACTCGAAGAGAAGCACGACATCGTATAAAGCACTTCGGCTCGTTTGCTACAACATACACACAAGCTCCTACAAACATATTAATACATACCGATTTGCAAATCCCGTTCATTGACAAAGCCAAAACGAACCAAACGCGAGTTTCGTGTGCTCGACCGGATCCAACATAAAACAGCGTGTTTGAAAAAGGTTTGAGTTCGCTTCCTCTCGCTGCTGGTCCGGGTGAATTTCTATACTCTTTGTACGTGTCGCCGCGACAAGTCTTCTAATGTTATATATGCTCCTAATCTAAACAATGACATTATTAGCACTCTATTTTTCCGATTGTACACGACGTGACGTCAAAATGAAATAATGAAATAATGACATGTACTGTTTTTTCCTTGACCCATATGGTAACCCTAGCCAAGGGTATAAACTTAAGGGGGTCTTCTCATTGAGCAACTTTTTTTTTCGACTTTTTTTTTTTGCATTTATTTATAGCTTGGGTAGTTGTGAATATGCCCCTAAAAGGATTTTTTGAAATTCGAAATAGTTTAGAGGATATAGCCTTCTTTGTCGAGCAAGATCAGCGCTAAAACGAGTAATTTTTGCGTTGCTTCAAACTTTAAACGCGTTTATCTCGAAACCACGTTTTTCGAACTGGCGGCCATGATATCTCCAGTTCAACTGAACCGATTTTCATGAAACAAAGTGGAATCGACGCAGAATTGTCACCATTCTCGGGTGAACCTCGACCATAATTTTAAAAAATTTTTTACTATTTTTTTTTTATACTAAACTACAAAAAAAAAGCCCGAAATTGAAATTTTTTTTGAATGGCCGCCATTTTGTCAAAAAAAATCACAAAATTAAGCTTGAGGTTCATTCGAGAATTACATCTATACTGATTATAACCCCGTTTTTTTTTCCATTTCGGACGCTCCGGAGACCCGGAATCGTGACCTTTTTTTTTCACCACCAACTTTGAAGTCTCATTACTTTTTGAACAGCCCACGTATCGAGGCAAAAAATTTTTTTTTATTTACTTTGAACCTTTTGTAATACAATAAATAAAAAAAAGTTTTCAATTATTCTTTGCGTTTTAAAATAAGAATTTTTTTAAAAAGGGTCCAAAAAACGGGTTTTCAATGAGAAGACCCCTTTAAGAACCCACCACACAGAAATGAATACTCTTTTTTCGGACGCTTGCTTATTCGTTATTTGTTATTTTTTAATCGCGTTTTCATACATAAAGTTGAAAAATATTTACAATTTTTAGCAAAATATTTCGTTAACATACATTTCAAAACACGAGAAACATTAGATCTTTGGTTAGTCAGAGAGTGTTTTTTTTTTTATTATTAATTCTTTTGATTCGATTTGATTGGAATACCAAAATTATTTTGAAATATTTATGGGATGCTCACATCGGGGTTTAAAGCGGAAACATTATATTCTTCATATTTAAATAAGATCGGTTTTTTTTTTTTTGTCTTGTTTTGCTTATGTTTTGTATAACAATCAAAATTTCACGTTCAGCGCGAATATTCTCAAGCTTCGTTCTAACTGCCTTTTTTTTTAAAACCATTTAGAGATATTTTCTTTGCAACAAGATGTGCACGTGCGCCTCAACACAATAGAATTTGTTATACTAAAACTAGAATATCCTTAAACCAATTTGTTTTTACCTTCAAGGTTTTTTTATTGTTCTTGATTTCACTGAAAGTGGGCTTAGGAAAATATATATGTAGATTTGACATTTGATGACTTTTCCTTATTTTTTTTTTTTCTTTTATTTTAATTATTTTGACCTTATTATATTTGGTTTTAAGTGATTTTTCCATTCAACGTATTAAGGGTGTTCAAAAGCTGTGCCTGGTCGCCGGCATCTGGTAGTCTCCCGATGCGGTCGTGGATGTGTAAGATCATGAATTCGAAGTGGATTCCGATTAAGGCTAATCGACCAGTGTGAATGCTGATGTTCATCGTCCACGATCGTCCACGATGATGTCCACGACAGAGGGAGAGGGAGATGGAGATGAAATTGAGAGGGCGAGATAGAGACAGGGGCGTCCGATGATATATTTTCTATTTGCAGATTTCTCTCAACTGCTACATCGACAAAAACTTGGATAAATATTTATACCTATATATTATTTTGTTGCATTTTAAGGTCGTTTTTTTTTTTCAACTTGAACATCGTGTTTTAATATATACGGGACTACGTCGTGCTATATATTGGGAGTTTCGAGTTTTCCGAGTTTTCGTCAAACTTTCCGTTTTAAAATTTCGAAATGCTATTTAACCACTTAAAATTTTTGTTTGTTCTTTTTTTGTTTTCATATTTCTCAACATCACAGATTACATACAAATATATGAATATATATATAAATATATATATATACAGGGTGTTCCATACTCAATGGATCAAAAAAAAAGGAGGTGATAGGGGGAACCCATACAAGCAAAAAATTGTATGGAAAGGGGGGTCCACCTTGCACTCGTAAGGAGCTAGAGGCGCGGAAAGAATTCGACTAAATTGGTGAGCATACTTTTAGGCGGATATATAAAACTAAAACACTATTCAGAAATTTTTAAATTTCTTAGATTTTTCTTTTTCTCATACTGCCTAAAAGTGTGCTCAATAAATTTGATTAAAATAACTTTTCTGGGAGTCAAAAATACAAAATAATTATTTTCAAACCTTAGTTTTGCATTGATTGTGAAACTTTTTTTTAGCAACCTTGGTATCAAATTGAAGAGAAAAACTCAAAGTTTTCGAAAAGAGTAAAAAAAAGAGGCTCGATCGTATTTCTTTTGAATTAAATCACTTTAAAAGCCAAAATTACACTATTTTCGGCTTGGATGGTAGTACCAGAGAAAACGGAGTTAAATTATTTAAAATCGTAGTATGCAGTGTTAACGGAAAACCGTCAAGCTTTTCATATCATATGTGATTTTGAATTTACGGCCTGTAAGTGAGGAGCATCAGTGAAAAAAACAAAATTTTGTTTTTTCCATGTAACTCCTCAGGGGTGCATTTGCGAAACCCCCTGCCATACGATTTTTGGTCCATCTGGAACCCCCCTACCACCTCCTTTTTTTTTTTTTTTGATCTATTGAGTATGGAACACCCTGTATATATAGAAAATGTTCGCTTTTTTGTTTTTAATTCACTTATTTCATTTGACTCGAATACTTTTAGATACCTAATTTTACAGAGTACACACGCTCTACTCGATTCCAGTGATGCCAATGTTTGGGAATCAATTTTCCCTCAGAAATAAAAAAAAAAAACATTCTTTTTATTTGAAGTGGTTTTTGATTAAAAATAAAATCGGGAAAATCCCTCAACCTGGCATCACGGCGCTTGATTCCGCTCTGAAATGCGGATTTCGCAGAATGTTGTGTGTCGCTGCAGTAAAGCTCGTCATCTTCATAGTCTCATTGACTGAACGGGACGAGCTTTTCAAAATGCATTTATTCTCGCATGTGAAGATGTTTCGAAGTGTATTGTATCTTCCCAGCAAACATTTGGAGTCCTAAATGAGTCATTTATGAATTCTTATTCTGAGTGTGAACCCACATAATGAACGTGCTTCCCCTTCTTGCCAAGATTGTCCTATATGAATCCGAAATCATATACCGGATGAGCCCATATTAGTCATATACATACATATATGACTCCTTCCGCACTCATATTTATTTCTCGATTTTTACTCATTTCGGACTCATAAATATGAGCCTCTTACTTTCTTCATAGTTGTGACTCATTTTGGACTCGTATTTCTGAGGACTCCAGATTGTATGCTTGCTGGATTGCATCTAATATTTGAATGCATTAAGAATTTGTGAAAACATTACGATTGAAATTATCGAAGAAGCTTTATAATGAGCTGTCTTTTTTTTGTTTTTTTTGTTTTTTTTTGTTTTTTAATTATAATTAAATACCTTTTGTCAATTGCATATCATTGATATAATTCAAATTAATAATGAATAATAAAATGAAATATTTTATGTTCCGTATGCACACATACATTTATATATGTGTATATATATATATTACATAATAAATTATTAAATTACCTATATATATTATATATATATATATATATAAGCACTATCATTAATCGTTATCGTTATTTCATTCTTCAAACCAGACGTTCGCAATGAATAAACACATACATACTTAAATAGTTATGTGCACTCTATTTATGTATGTATATAGCAATATCGCATGTATGTATGTATAGCAGCGATTGCTATATAGCACATATTCTCAATAGTTATGTATGTATTTCTCGTACTTGAATAGCGTTGCCATTGCATACACAATGGCGGCTGCTTCAAAAACATTTTACATTCTTTCGTTTCTTATTTAAAAAAAAAAAAAAAAATAGTCGCCCTGGTCTAACTCTGGTCTGGTCTAGTCCATCAAGCGCGTAACTAATCTAGTTTTTTCTTTATTTTTGTTTTTTCCTTTGGAAATATACAAGGATTCGCTTTCTTTTTTAAGAACTATGACAAGAGTATGTTATAAATCGACACATACTGTACATACACATATCCACATACATATATTTATATATATATATATATATATATATATATATATATATATATAAGTATATAGGAATCGAAGGAACAAAGTGAAAATAATTATTCTTAATTAACAACACAGAGGGTATCATCAAAGGAAAGCAAATCTTGCGAGGAAAATTTTTTTGCGAGAAATAAGGAACAAAATCAAATAAAACCAGAGACCAAAAAGCTTATGTCAATCCAATTTGTAAAGGTTCTTTCATTCAATATATATGTTCTCTCGCCTTTCCATTTTTATTTATTTACTGGAAGACCCGGCGAATTCTGTACTGCCTCCGAAGGAATTAATGTGTCAAAAATCAATTACTAAAAATTTACTCCAAAAAAAGTACAAAGTACTTTTTTTTGTTCCGTTGTCCCCTCACAAAAATGTGCGACCAAAACAGAAAAGTCCCGTGCCAATTGTGGGCCCCTTCAGAAAACCCGGGAAAATCCCCATTTTCCGTGCCCCTCTCTACAGGCCTGAGAACGCCTGTTTCTGGAGATTGTTCGACTTCTTTACTCTTATGAAGAGTAAATCGATAAATATGGCGCTTCCATTGGAACGTTGACGGAACGTTTTAAAGCACAATGGCAGAAAACAGAGAAGAAAAAAAAAAAAATTTTAATTTAAAAAAATCGAACGAGTTGAGTTCCCCAAGCTAAGCGATAATCCAAGATATAAACGTGTTTAACTGTATGCATCCTTGATCCACTATCTTAAAAAATATATTGTATATATAGCAGCTATTGCGACAGGTCTTTCATACTTAGGGGCTATCTCCAGAGCTCTGTCAGAAATGAAAAACTTCATATAAAAAAAAATGCTTCAGAAATGAATCAGAAATATTTCTGGTTTTTTTTATATGGAGTTTTTCATTTCTGTTTCATTTCTGACAGAACTGGAGCGAGCCTTCTTAATTCGTAAGGTTCAATCAGACATTAACATGAAAACGTAAACTATGGTAAGCTTGAAGAATGGTGCCAATGAAGGATTAAACTATATATATATATATATGTATAAGCATGAGAATTCTAAACACTTTGACAATTTTTTTTAAATTTTATATCACGCCTGCGTTCTTTATTTAATTTTGAATTTTTATTTAAAATTTCCCTCACAACACACAAGTCTTCAATGACGTTTCGAAGCATTTTTTTTTTTTTGATCCATTAAGATTTTCTTGAGCATGCGATTAGATTAAGTATGTCCACTATACAGCACTATAAACGTGCTCGCTTGTTCATTTTGCTCAAACCTGTTCACATATTAAAAAAAAAAAATATTCATAAAATAAAATAAAATAAAAAAAAAATATATATATATATATATATATATATATATAGTTAAGCGCGGGTCTACAGTGCATTTCAAAACTATAGAAAAAACAATTGATCCTCTTTGTATAGAGAAAATATGACCGTTTCCAAACAATAGGTTCCTCGTCGTACATAAAACTTCTACTATGAATTATTTTCTCTATAGTTCTCAAACGCACTATCTTCCTTCAGCAAAAAAAAAAAAAAATAATAACACCTCCCTCTCATCCGTGATGATTGACATTCTCTTTTTATGTCTACCCGGTTAAATTGTTTTTTTTTTCAATTGTATTTTTTCGTCCATTTGTGTTGTTCCTTTCGCTCACATTCACACTACATGCAACTCTCGTCAGTTTCCCCTCATGAAGCAAAGCCTAAACATAATTTTAAGTTTACCTTTTCCGGGCTATGGGTATGAAAACGATACCATATGCGCAGCAACACAATTTTGCAACACATTCTACCCCCGGAAAGGGTTATAAAGTGTTTAAACTTCAATTAGTAAAGTAATTAATGCGAATAGATACATCAGAGACATCGATGTCACGATAATCGTCATTACTATCAGTACGGTACTAGCGAATATAAGCAAACATCAGTCAGCTGGGGCTTTGCACAATAGTTTTCTGGCAAAGCCGATGGCCGAATCTCAGAGAATCTCACAACAGCGACAATACCTCGGTCGGTGTCCAGTGGTAACTGGTGGCGGTGTAACTGGTGCAAAGTAGGCGTGTACCTTTATATTTGGTAAGTGATTCTGCGGAGAAGAAAGAAAAAATAATAAAATCATCTTCTATTTTGAGACACGATCAATCAATCGATCACTCACCTTTAGTTTTCGTATTGCTGCACGCGTTATCATTTGGCAGTCGAATAGCTCGATTCTCTGTAAATTGTGACACGATACTAAATGCTCTAGTGTACGATCGGTTATCAATGGACAATTGTCCAATTCGAGGACGGACAGGCTCTCCGCAGCGCAGCTACCAGCGGCCAGTTGTCGTATACCGTCATCCGTTATAAGCTCGCAATGTGACAAAGTCTGAAATTCAACGAAGAAAATATAAGCGATGAGATAAATACATACATACATATATGTACAATGTACATATTTATAGGTGTTCTTGTATCATGGGTATTTCCATGATACAAGAAAACAAGATAGCGCCACTTGAGAGAGGAAACGTCACAAACTCAAAATCGCGATTCGGTTAGCTCTGATAATCAACCATCTATTTTTCATACTCCTAAACCTTAACATTTGGTCCCATCGAGCAATTTTTAGTTTTAATACCCGACGTATGAGCAATGTTTTTTTCAAAAGTAGGCCGTAACATTACGTATACGTCTTTTTTTCTTCTAAAAATTGATCAACTGTTTTATTTGAAATATACAGGGTGTTCCATACTCAATGGATCAAAAAAACGGAAGTGATAGGTGGGGGTTCAAACGGACCAGAAATCGTATGGCAGGGGGGTGGGGGGTTTCGCAAATGCACCCCTGAGGAGTTACATGGAAAAAACAATATTTTGTTTTTTTCACTGGTGCTCTTCACTAACAGGCCGTAAATTCAAAATCACATATGATATGAAAAGCTTGGCGGTTTTCCGTTAACACTGCATACTACGATTTTAAATAATTTAACTCCGTTTTCTCTGGTACTACCATCCAAGCCGAAAATAGTGTAATTTTGGCTTTTAAAGTGATTTAATTCAAAAGAAATACGATCGAGCCTCTTTTTTTTACTCTTTTCGAAAACTTTGAGTTTTTCTCTTCAATTTGATACCATGGTTGCTACAAAAAAGTTGCACAATCAATGCAAAACTAAGAAAAGTTATTTTAATCAAATTTATTGAGCACACTTTTAGGCAGCACGAGAAAAAAACTAAGAAATTTAAAAATTTCTGAATAGTGTTTTAGTTTTACATATCCGCCTAAAAGTATGCTCACCAATTTAGTCGAATTCTTTCCGCGCCTCTAGCTCCTTACGAGTGCAAAATGGACCCCCCTTTCTATACAATTTTTTGCTTGTATGGGTTCCCCCTATCACCTCCTTTTTTTTTTTTTTTTGATCCATTGAGTATGGAACACCCTGTATAGAAAAACGCATTTTTTAAATTAATAAATAGAAAATTATGAGTTTTGAACGTCATGAGAAAGAGCGAGAAACACAGAATCAAAGAGATCTGCATGTTTTTGGTAATTGATCTTTGACACATTGGTTTCTGCTGAGGCGGCACGACGAAGTTCGACGGATCAACTAGTATTTTTATAGGTTTATAATGATGATATTCACCGCATTCGCTTTTTTTTTTACAGCCAACTTCCTTATCAGTGTTACATGATCCTCTATAAGGGCATTTTATCTCCCTTTTTTATCGCACGTCATTATTTCAATAACACGTTCAATATTTCTCTTTCTCACTCCTGCTAATACATACATAGGGGTACATATAATATGCTTACCAATTTCTCTAAGCCTGGACAACCGGTTGCCAGATGTGCAAGCGTTAGATCGGTTATCTGATTGCACTCCTCCAAGTCCATGCGTTCTAAATATTTGCAATTTTTGCCCAAAGCCTGAAATCCGATGTCCGTGAAATTACGACAACCGGACACTTCTAGTGTGTTGAGAAGAGGATTATTCTGCGATAGCGCCATAAGCGAGAGATCCGTCAGTTCGGCGCATTTCGAAACGCATAATTTCTGTAGCTTATGACAATTTGCTGCGATCTGCCGTATCGAGGCGTCGGTTATCGTCTGCGGGGGGGAAAATGATTTTTGTCAGCCATTCAAATAGTCATACATCTACATTATGGTGGATCGATTTTGTAACCTCCAATTGCCCTAGCAGAATATTATTATTCTGTTGCCCATACTTAATAATTATGCCGAAGAAACTATAGGTCAACAATCTCACTTCAACGTCCCTCAAAACTCGAGCAATTGAAAAAATTTTATATTTTCTTTAATAACTGTCTTAAAATGTGGCCAATTTATGATGATTTTTCATACAAAATTTTACTATTTCTCATGCCTAAAATTATGCTAAGAATCAAAATAAGAAAATTTCAATTAAAAATTTTTTTTGATTAGGTAGAAACTTCAATAATTTGTAGCATGCTTTTAGGCATATTTATGATGGGCCTTCTTTTTGAAAAGCGGAAGAAAAAACTTCGGCTTTGACCTATGGTTCCCTGGGCATTTTTCTCAAAAAAAAAAAAAATTGTAGAATCTTATTTCACTGGGGCAATTTTTTTTTTTTTTTTTGTCGAACAAAACGATCCACCTTAATAATCTACATGGTTTAAATACTAGTACAACTGCTCACCTCACAGCTGTGTAAGCTGAGCACCATTAGATCCGGACAGTATGAGGCCAAGCAGGAGATGGCATTATCGTTAACCTGCTTGCAACCTTTGCTACTGAATTTTCGTAATTTCACGCAACCGCGTGCGAGCGCTTCGACGCCGTTTTCCGTTATTTGATGACACCAAGACACGTTGATCTCGAGCAGGTGCTATAATGATTTATATGTGTGGGTGATATTATTGTGTGTTCAAAATAAGACCATCGAATTCTCTAAAATAGAATTTAAAAAAAATAATAATAATAATAATGATCAGGGCTCGGATTTTGTTGACTTTTACAAATTTAAAGCATACTTTATGGGGCAAAAATATTTTCGTACCAGCATTTTGCGAATAAGTTAAGCGAAGTTGAACTTCAAATCGCTTTTTTAATATCAAAAAAATTCATATTGAAGTTAAAAATCGATTTGAATCCTAATTTTAGGTGAGATGTTCAAAATTTGTGCTCCATAAAGTATGCTTTAAAATTATAAAAATCAACAAAATCCGAGCCCTAATAATGATCCATTTTGTAATTGATTTAAACCAGTGCTGCCCAGAGTGATACTCTTTCATACGGCCGGGAGGGGACTATTTCCGCTTGTTGCTTGGTTTCTCTTATTCAAACATAGCGTCGGCGTAAGCAAGTGAGAAAATTCACTCAGTTGACCATAAAACGAACCAAAACAACAGAGCGTCGCGCTTCTGTTTTTGCGTACACGTTAGAAATGAATGAGTATGCAGAATAATTAATTTTTTTTTTATAATTTATTTTGCTAGACTCAATGCTTGATATGCGATCAAACAATTGAAGAGAAAAGAAAATAAAAAGCATTGTGATAGATTTTATGCTGTATATAGGAATTCATACAGCTTTGAAAATGCCCACTTATATTTTTTTCAGTGCACATGACTCGCTCAATCACAACCGCACAAACATTCCCTCCTATCCCAATTTTCTTTATACGAAATGGCGAAACAACAAACAGCAAACGCTATGTAACGAACCTCAGCCACGATCACCAAAACTACTTAAAAGACAAGTGATTGAAACATGAGACCTAGAGCATTTGAGCGACGACACTGTTCGGCACAAAGAACAAGGGAATGAAAGCTGAGAGATTTTTGGCGACAATGACAACGATAGACACAGAGACGGGCAGCAAGTGACATGAAGGAAGTCATTAGCTTGCAAGTCATAAAGTAATAAAGCGACTGGCAGAAGCTATGCGCAAAAGATTGTACGTGCTCAAGACCGATCGAGGGCGAGGGCGACAGCAAAAACATCAATGAATAGAACACTGCATTTGATAGATATGGAAGGAAGAATTTGAGAAAATCAACGGAGACCACTGATCGCGTGGGAAATGCATCCTGCATCAATATTTACCTATAAAAACGGAGCATCGTCCACTGGACACGCAGCCTGATTTTGGATGTCTCAACTGTAGCGTGCGTAGGTACTCACCCAGCTGCCACGGCGAGTAGAGAATAAATTTCAAGTTGTAATTCTGTGTTAGACATAAGGATTATTCAATAAAAGAAAGGAATAAATTTTAGTCCTTTGTCTATTCATTGTTCAATGGGGAATATAGGGACGACTATACGCTCGAAACCGTCTGAGCGTTTTGCACTCTCTATCCTAACACGCATCTTGATAGTTATAAGCAGGGCGTGCAACCGGAACCGAAACCGTAACCGTAACCGATTTTAACCGGTTTATTTTCCTAACCGAAATAAAACCGAAACCGATGTTTTGTTTTTTTGGAAACCGGTTCCCGAACCGAAACCGAAACACCGAAACCGGTTCGAAACGGTTTCTGAAACAATTTCCAACATCTTCCCCAAAATTTCATTTATTTCATGGTCGCTCATTAATGCGCCACATAAACATTCAGTCTGACTGATCAGTTACCAGTGTGCGGGTTTTTTGTACTCTTGCCTATATATTTCCCTTCATGTGTCGGTGTGCCGCACCCGTGCTTTTTTCACTAAAACAATTAACTGACTCATTCAGTCAATGTTTATGTAACTCTTAATCAATTACATACCATGTTTGCATGACCACTTGATACGTATTTACTCGACACGTTTAAGACTATCTGTCTTTTTTTGCCACCAGTAAAAATCGTGTGGGCAAACAGAGACATATAGACTTAAGTGTGTCGAGTGAACACGTATCTAGCGGGTAGTGTAAACATTGTAAATGACGATTTAAAAAAAATAGCCACATCTTACACCATGTCATAACTTCAGCCAAAGATGCACCTTTTGGAAGCTTTTAGATTTTCGGCACAAACATAATAAATAAGATATGTACGCATTTACACGTTAGGACATATCGATAATCAAACACATTTTTTGTAGGCCAGGCGCAAAGGGATGTGTCATACAAGTGCTTTTCTCCCTTCCAGTGCGTCCCTTGCTGGCGAAAATTGTTTTCACTGTATGCCGGGTCAGATTTGTGAAACTTGTTTCGAAATTATCCCTTTTGAATACATGGGAAAGAAAGAGAACCATTGATTGAAGTATGAAGAATATTGTTCCGGAACAGTTAACAAACACCGTCTCTTTTCTTCTTACGTCTTTCCCTACTTACTTAATTTTCTCAAAACATTTGTTCGTGAGTCTGACTCTAGAATATCGAAATTTCTTAACGTGTAAATGCGTATTGACAACACCAAATTTTGTTTTGTGCTGTGAATGTCAATGGTCTATAAAGCGAACCCGACACGGTACTGAATTGCTTACTGAATCCTGAAAGGTTAAGGTGCGTTTGATGTCTATATTTCGTAGTCAAGATTTTTTATGTACTGCAACGACAGTTGAAAATTTGACAATTTTAGGGTTTGCTTTGCAAGAGATTAATATCTTGAATTTCATCCGCGATTCTTAAAATCTTTGAAAAACCGTAACTGGAACGAAACGATACCGAAACCGAAATCATTTTTTTCAGAACGAAACCGTAACCAAAACCATAACCCGAACGTTGATTGTTTCGTTTGCACGCCCTGGTTATAAGGTCTTTTGTTAAACATTTGAAATTAAGATTTTTGTGCGTCAATACAACCAATTTTTTAATCAATATAACAAATTCGTTGTTAAAACTCAGCCTATCACAGCTTTTTGTTATATTAACAAATCGTTTAATTGGGACAATTACTCGAAGTATTAACACTCAATAAACATTTTCAAACAACGATTTGTAATATCAACAACCAAAGGTATTATTAATAAAAATCAACCAATTATTTTAAATAAATAAAAAAAAGGAAAAAATGCCTCATCTACATATTCCATAATAAAAATCTGAGTCTGTTTACGGAACATAATTATACATTATAACACCATAAACATATGTGAGCTAATTTTTGATTATTTTGTCTCTTCTTGTATGTAAGTCCGCATAAAGCTAATGAGAATTTTAAAAAAATATTTATATGCACTTTCAAAAATTTATACCTATGTTTTATTAATTCAATAAAATCCTGTTTTTGGAAAAAAAATATCCTGTTTTTTAAACAATTTTCGCATGCTTTTCCTGTATTTTAAAAAAAAAAAAAAAAATCTGAAAGCATTATTTATGGCTAAAACTTATCCCTCAAAATGGACAAAAACTCCTCAATCCTGAACCACTGGTAATAACTAAGTTGACACGAATCCATTCAAACGTCATAAAATCAGATTTCCTCCGAACTTTTATAAGTCCGTCCTATTTTCTAGGTCTTAAGACTGCCAAGAGAGATCCGTAATGCTGAATAGCATACAATTGAATATGACATCGTGTTATTTTTTATATATATATATTTTTTTGTCTAATAACCAGCGAGAAGGACGAGAAAATCGTTATTTAAATGAAACCATACAATATTTTCGAAATCGTCGATATATGTATGTATGTATTCACATACATAGATTCCAACAATGTCACGCGGCGAACAAAAAACTTATGTAGGTCAATGCAAATCGAATAAAGAAAAAAAGTGATGCTTTTATGTGGGGCATATCCGAAAAAGAGCAGCCATCGAAGGGCGATTGGGAGGCTGTGTGCATTTTACACATTTACGTATGGATATAAACATACATACATACATATTTGCAAGGCATTCATACAGGAAGCTCTTGAAATAGAAATGAATGTAGCACAAATAAGTACAAAAGCAACGAATCCATCAGCCAGCCGCATGTACCTAAACTAGGCCAAGAGGCGCAATTTCCTATTTCCCACTTTCCACTTTCTTATTTGAGATGAAAATAGCAACGGAAAACCCCCACCCCCACCACCACCTTTTTATGCTAGCCAGCGAGAGCAAGCATAAAGCATACAAAGTCCAGATGTGAGAGGAGATGTGAGAGCAGAAGGCCTGGAGGGAGCTGAGAAGTGGACACTGTTCTTAGCCTAAATTCGGGTTTATTACGAATGATGTGACAACAACAAACGTCACAAGGAAGGACAGTCAGCAACAGCGTTTGCAGCAGCAGCAGCAGCACAGCATTTGCAGCTGTGAAATAGGCCCTGTGTATGGATGTGTGAGTAAGTGAGAATAACTAGAACGAACAGCTTGAAGCAGTGATGCCAGATCGAGGGAATTTTCACGTTTTGAGGGACTTTTTCGATTTTACTTTTAACAGAAAATCACTTCAAGGCTTTCTTCTGATAATTTTTGTATTAGAAAACAGAAAGGGATTTTTTTTTTCCAAATATCCGAGGGAAAAGTGCCACTAAAATACTGGCATGAAGTAGCGAGAGCGTTCAAAATTCTTAAAGAGATGAGCGAGTGAGTGAGTAAGTGAGTGAGTGAGTGAGTGAGTGAGTGAGTGAATGGCTTGAGTGAAGCACATAATAGAGCTGCATAATAGGCAGAAAGAAAATTTTATTTCAATATTGGTTTGCCCCCTAACCATCCCTCACCGCTCAACGCAAATGTTAAATAGAAAGAAAGAGCAAAAATGCGAAAACGAATCGACGAAGAGTGAACAAGTGGAAACTGAAAAGTGCATGGAAAAGTCATGCAGAAAAAGAATTCCAGTTTCATTGAAAAGATTTTCCAACTCGACTTTTCATTTTTTTTTTTTTTTGCTCTACAAAGGTCGCAAGTGAAAGCGAGAGAAGTCAGGCTTTCAATTTTGCTCATTTTGCCGTCTTCGTGTGGGAAGAGGAAGGGGGGAAAGAAAGGAAGTTGATGTGTTAGTACAATGGGGCTTACCGGCTTTCATCGGACGAAAATCGAGTAGATTGGAAATTATATATATGTACATTTTGTTCGATTGGTTGGAAGGAATTGGACGGATTAAACAGTTGCTAAGAGTGAACTCTCTATTTCAGAGAAATTTCGGAGGAGATGAAAGAATATGCTTTCTCGGGAAGAGTCACCGTCGGTATAAAACCGGTTTCTAAGAAGTTGCAGGGTTCAAAGAACCCTTTTGCGCTATATACAGAAATCAATCGTTTGATACTGACAATTCTATTTACATTTTTAACCCCTTAAACCCAAATGGGAAAAAATTTGTGTCCCCACAAAAAATGAACGATTTACATAGCGATTTATTGTAAATAAATAATAAAATAATAGAATTTATTTTGTGAACTTACCGGGCATCCATCCGAGATATATTTCAAGCTATTGTCGGTTATGTTAGAGCATGAGTCCAAATTTATGGATGATAGTTTCGAACAGAAGCGGCTTATCGAATTCGTTGAAATATCCGTTATTTTCTTGCATTCGGATAAATCCAAGTGCTCTATGTTGTGGCAGTGATTTGCTAAGGTTCTGGAATGGCAAAAGAATTTCAATTTAGATATCACATGAAACGGAGAGAGGAATAGGGAGACAGGAGGAAAAGAGAGAGTAAGAGGGATGAAGAGAGAAAGAAGAATGGGGAGAAGAAGAGCGGCAGAAGAAAAGAGAGGAGAAGAAAAGTAGGAGAGCAAGAGAAGGGAAGAGGAGAGAAGGAAGAGAGAGAGAGAGGAGGAGCGAGAGGAAGAGGAGAGAGAGGAGGAAGAGAGGAAGAGAGAGGAGAGGAAGAGAGAGAGAGAGAGAGAGAGAGGAAGAGAGAGAGAGGAAGAGAGAGAGAGGAAGAGAGAGAGAGAGAAGAGAGAGAGAGAGAAGAGAGAGAGAGGAAGAGAGAGAGAGGAAGAGAGAGAGAGGAAGAGAGAGAGAGAAGAGAGAGAGAGGAAAGAGAGAGAGAGAGAGAAGAGAGAGAGAGAGAGGAAGAGAGAGAGAGGAGAGAGAGAGAGAGAGAGGAAGAGAGAGAGAGAGAGAAGAGAGAGAGAGGAAGAGAGAGAGAGGAAGAGAGAGAGAGAGAGGAGGAGAGAGAGAGAGAAGAGAGAAGAGAGAAGAGAGAGAGGAAGAGAGAGAGAGAGGAAAGAGAGAGAGGAGAGGAAGAGAGGAGAGAGAGAGAGAGAGAGAGAGGAAGAGAGAGAGAGAGAGGAAGAGAGAGAGAGAGGAAGAGAGAGAAGAGAGAGAGGAGAGGAGAGAGAGAGAGAGGAGAGAGAGAGAGAGAGAGAGGGCGAGAGAGAGAGAGAGAGAGGAAGAGAGAGAGAGAGGAAGAGAGAAGAGAGGAAGGAGGAGAGAGAGAGAAGAGAGAGAGAGAGAGAGACAGAGAGAGGAGCGAGAGAGAGAGAGAGAGAGAGAGAGAGAGAGAGAGAAGAAGAGAGAGAGGAGAGAGAAGAGAGAGAGAGGAGAGAGAAGAAGAGAGAGAGAGAAGAAGAGAGACGGAGAGGGCGAGAGAGGAAGAGGAGAGGGAGAGGGGAGAGGAAGAGAGAGAGCGAGAGAGATAGAGAGCGAGAGAGAGAGAGAGGAAGAGAGAGGGAAAGGAAGAGAGAGGGAAAGGAAGAGAGCGAGGGAGAGGAAGAGAGCGAGGAAGAGGAAGAGAGGGGAAGAGGGGCAGAAGGGAGAGATATTGCATACTCAAAATTCAGAGACTTACCTTATTGATTGATCTCCAACTGATTGACAGCCACGCAAAGAGAGGAACTTCAAAAATCCGCCACATCGTTGGGATATATTCTCGATGACAGGACCCTGTGAGAAAATAAATACAATAAAAATCAAATGAAGCGAATCCGGAGGGAGTAATAGAGTGTGAGAGCCAACCTCTATGTCACGTTGAAAGTCGAAGAGGTTTATTTTCTGCCAACTGGAACCGTCTAGCGCGAGCACATTCCAATATTTGCAGACCTTAGTAGTAAATTAGAGCAGAAAGGAAAGATAATGAATATTGTAACATAAGAAAGATATTCAAATAAAAACTAATAAAAAAAAATATTTAAATCATTGTCCAATTATTTAATTTAAACCTTCAATATTTAAAGGAGAATTGTTCTTAGTAACTATTTGGCCCAAACAAAATGGCACCCTACAAAGTGATTGGAATTGAAACTGAACGATGGAGACAGCTAAAAGTTCCCAACTGTTGGGGAACCCGAAATGAAATTGATCAAATAGAATTCAATTCAATTTCTATGATGTTAAAGGACCTCAACTGGAAATTGAATGAGAAAAGCGATGAAAGCAATTTAAAGTTGATTGAATGAAAAAGTTCGACGGAGGGGTGAAGATTCAGGACAAGCCTTAAATCAGAAGTGTTACAACATAGTAAATTGCAATGAAACAAAGAAAGAGAAAACCACCTTATGTGTAGAGTCACAGACACTCACTCGGGTGCAGAGCCGGATTAAGGTTTCTGGGGGCCCGGGGCCAGAGAATTGTGGTGGCCCTTTTTTAATTAAAAGATATTATGATGATGAAATTTCAAACGGTCAGTCCGTTCTTGACCAAATTTTGGCGCGAGTCACCATGTTTTGGTGAAAAAGTTCAACTGTGGTGAATCCCGCCATAGCTCACACTATAGTTTGGTGTACCACGTAAAAGCTTTTGGCCGAAGCAGCAGCTATAATTCTATATGCTTGATTTATTCAATGAATGAATGAACAATATTTAGAAAAATAGAACCAGTACTTAGTAACGATTACTTCACCAAAAATAACGAATACACCCGAGTAGTGTAGATTGATGCATTTTTACAGCTCTATTATTAATGATACTTCATCGAGAAGTTTTTGTCTCTTTTTTTTGGAATTCAGATTTATTATGATGTGCTTATTCATAGAAAGCTAGTTTCTTGATCCACGGTACCAAGCAAATTTTTATCACTGCTGGTGGGGGCGTCCAAGTGGTGGAGGCCCGGGGCCACTGGCCCCACTCGTGTGGCTTTGCTCGCGTGAACAACATCGAACGAACTCAGTAGCCGAACAAGAATACGCAAGGAGAAGGGCGTGGTGAGGCGAGGTGAGACGGAATAGCATGAAATGAAATTTTATGGAAGCAAACAAAATTGCTTTGTGTCTGCTTCATGTCTGTTTAATACCCGCCGCCACTGACATGTAAAACTACATCACTATCGCTCTTGCCGTCACACCATCACGGGCATTACCGCCATGGACTCAATCGTCATCAAGAGAACACAACTCAACAATGATGAGGTACGTTTCATCTGCGCTGCACTCAATCATGCATGCATGAGCCCATGCCAAGCCAGACAACAAAGGCCGAGCATGAAACCGAGGCAGTGGCGCGCACAGTGGGGAAGCCGCATACATTTCTTGGAAAAAAGTAGAAAGAGTAGTCCAATGAAAGTAAAAATTGGCACACTTGGTTTTATGAATGTAACTAAAAAAAAAAAAAATTCTCAAAATTGGTCAACCCCTAGGAATACCTCCCATAGACCCATAACTATAGCTTTGTATGGTGGCTACCTCTAAAACTCAACCGATTTTTACGAAACTCAGTCAGAATGTTGGCTATGCAAAAATATGGATGTGTGCCAAAAATTATTAAAATCGGTCAGACCCTAGGGGTACCTCCCATAGACCCATAACTATAGCTTTGTATGGTAGCTACCTCTAAAACTCAACCGATTTTTACGAAACTCAGTCAGAATGATGGCTATGCAAATATATGGATGTGTGCCAAAAAATATTAAAATCGGTCAGACCCTAGGAATACCTCCCATAGACCCATAACTATAGCTTTGTATGGTAGCTACCTCTAAAACTCAACCGATTTTTACGAAACTCAGTCAGAATGTTGGCTATGCAAAAATATGGATGTGTGCCAAAAATTATTCAAATCGGTCAGACCCTAGGGGTACCTCCCATAGACCCATAACTATAGCTTTGTATGGTAGCTACCTCTAAAACTCAACCGATTTTTACGAAACTCAGTCAGAATGATGGCTATGCAAATATATGGATGTGTGTCAAAAATTATTCAAATCGGTCAGACCCTAGGGGTACCTCCCATAGACCCATAACTATAGCTTTGTATGGTAGCTACCTCTAAAACTCAACCGATTTTTACGAAACCCAGTCAGAATGTTGGCTATGCAAAAATATGGATGTGTGCCAAAAAATATTAAAATCGGTCAGACCCTAGGAATACCTCCCATAGACCCATAACTATAGCTTGGTATGGTAGCTACCTCTAAAACTCAACCGATTTTTACGAAACTCAGTCAGAATGTTGGCTATGCAAATATATGGATGTGTGCCAAAAATTATTAAAATCGGTCAGACCCTAGGGGTACCTCCCATAGACTCATAGCTATAGCTTTTTTCGCTATAATGCGTTGAAATTTGCATAGCTCCGTTAACTAATTTGTAAGTTTTTCAAAATATGGGTAAAATTTGGGGATTTTTATTGATGATCAGTTGAATCAGTTAGTTTAATTTTTTTGTGAAAAATTAAATGCTATATTTAAATAATAATATGAATTAAACTGCATAAGCAAACATTTCATCCATATACACGTTACCAAATTACATGAAAATTTCCATTACTTTTTGCCGTAAAATTTTCAGCTGAACTCGCATAACTCTTTCTAAGGCAAAATATAACATTTCACGGAAACCAAATTTCTTCAGATTTCTCTTAGTCAAACTATCCTCTATCAAACTGCATCATTAGATTTTTGAATAGCATTAGTCGAAAAGTGACTTTTTCCGCAAGTTCCCCACTGTGCGGTGGAGCGGCGCGGCGCGCCGCGTCGGAGACGGTAGTTAAAGTATTGACAATGTAGAGCGACACAACGAGTCATAAATCCAATGTATCGCTGGCAACGTTCATATTCTGCTTCTCTGTTCATGACGGCATCCACGC
Source organism: Chlorops oryzae (assembly GCA_020466095.1). Taxonomy (NCBI): domain Eukaryota; kingdom Metazoa; phylum Arthropoda; class Insecta; order Diptera; family Chloropidae; genus Chlorops; species Chlorops oryzae. Next base: position 718,389 of record CM035806.1, on the reverse strand, counting down.
TATGTTCCCTGTTCCTCTTCGGTGTCGGTGTCGGCGTCGGTCTCTGTGTCTGTCCGGATTTTTTGCGTTGAAGTCCGTTTGAAATGTTAAGTCTTGCCGTTGACGAGTCAGTTGTTCCGAAAATTCGTTCGATTTATGGCGCATAATACATATATGAAGAAAATCCACTGACTCATACAACACCAGAGTACCCCAAACATTTAACAATTTCTTCAATTTACCCCCCACCACGCCTTGTTTAAATGTTTCTTATGTCCTTAGAATGGATCATCAATTTTTTTTTCTTTTGTGTGGAATGTTAGGAATGAAATGGAGAATGAGAAACTAATGCGACTATATACAGTCAGTAAAAAAAGGTTTACACCTTGAACTTCTCAACATAACACATTTAAAAATCCCACGTACATGTTTGAGTCCACTCCATCCAAATGTATCCAATTTAGAATGGTGAGTAATAGTAAAAAGTTGCTAAAAAAAAGTTTTGAGTCTCAATATGATATTTTTTGGTGGAATAGACTCAACAATGTTGCTGGCAATGTTGCTGAAAATGTTTCTCGCAATGTTGCTGGTAATTTTGCTGGCAATGTTCCTGGCAATGTTGCCGGCAATGTTGCCGCCAATGTTGCTGGCAATGTTGCTGAAAATGTTTCTCGCAATGATGCTGGTAATTTTGCTGGCAATGTTCCTGGCAATGTTGAGGCCAATGTTGCCGCCAATGTTGCTGGCAATGGTGCTCGTAATGTTGCTGGCAATGGTGCTCGTAATGTTGCTCGTAATGTTGCTGGCAATGTTGCTCGAAATGTTGCTGGCAATGTTGCTCGAAATGTTGCTGGCAATGTTGCTCGAAATGTTGCTGACAATGTTGCTTGCAATGTGAAAACACGTTTGAGTGGGCGTGGCACAAAAATTAGGCGCAGAAGCGTTACGAAATTATCCTTTTTCAACATTGAACTATGTTCCGAATTTCAACACTGTTGGTTCAAAATTTTGGAATTTGGGTCCATTAATTACGTAAGGTTTTTATTACTGTTTTCACGTTCGCGTCTTAAGTCTTTGCTCTATCTCTCTCGCTTTAAATAACAGAATTGTCTGCGCAAAGACTTAAGACGCGACGTGAAAACAGTTTTAAAAATCTTAAGTAATTAATGGATATCCCTTAATTAAAAAAAAACTAAAGTGCATATTGTTTTCCCTCAATGGATCAAAATTTAACCAGCAATTTATTTTTCCCTAAAAGCCCATAAAATTGGCTTTCGAACTTCATTGCAGTTTATTTTCTACTATAAACCATTATCGCGGGATAATTTTTTTTCTCGTCTTACTGCCTAAAAACTTTAAGACCCTGGAACTCCTCAGGGGTCCTGACGTATGAGCAACGTGATTTGTATAGAGTTGAGTAAGGAGTAACATTACGTATACGTCGAATTTTTTTTAACCACTGCCACGCTACACTTGTTTGGTCGCTTTTTATACCCAGCGTAAGCGGGGTATATTAGTTTTGTGCGAATCTTGTAACAGGGAGAATTAAGCTCCGGAGATATAGACATATATATATAGAAATGATCAGGATCAAAAACTGAATCGATTTAGACATGTCCGTCTGTCCGTCCGTCCGTGGTCGGATCTCCTCCGAAACGGCTGGACCAATCAAGTCGAAATTTGGCACACATGTATATCGGGGTCCGAGTATGATCCTAAGTAAAAATTCCCACTGCCACGCCCACAAATGAATATATTGTGTTTTCAGAAAAATGCTTTTAACTTGCGGACCACTCAACACATTCCATTGATATTTGGTGTACTGGTAAACTACGAAAAGGGACATATCCTGGAAAAAAATGGACGCCGTCCTCCTTGAGCCATGCCCACAAATAGCCCACAAATAAGGGTTTATCGTAACTTGTGAAGTAAAAGGCGTAGAAGCTTCAAATTCGCAACATAGGTTCACCAAGGCGAATGAAAGGTGTAGGGAAATAATTTATGTGGCCCGCCCACTGCCACGCCCACAAATAGAGAAGCAAAACATGGTGCGCTCATGTCGGGACGCTGGGTATTTCAAAGTCGGGCTTGACCGACTTTAGCTTTCTTACTTGTTTTTACTTTATTCTGCGATCATTGTCATTTCAATTATGTCCGTGGTTAGGTTAGTTCAACAATTTCAATTTAAATCCATTTTTAAAAATTATCATGTCAATTCGACCTGAAATATGGTTGATTTAAAAGGAAAATCTTTATTTTTTCCAACAAGAAAAATTGTTAAAATTAAAAATATTTTGTATGTTTTTCCTTTTGATTTAACCAGAGTTTTCTGGTTGATTTTTTTCTCTGTGCAATAGAAATTGAATAGGAAAAATCGAAATAAATAATGATTTTGAAAAGGTACCCCGCCCCCCATGAAAATTTTACCTGGTCTTGGACGATCATCATTATTATCATTATCTCATTATCCTCATCATCAACATCATTAACATAATCAACATAATCAACATCATCAACATCATCAAGATCATCAACATCATCAACATCATCAACATCATCAACATCATCAACATCATCAACATCATCAACATCATCAACATCAACATCATCAACATCATCAACATCATCAACATCATCAATCATCAACATCATCAACATCATCAACATCATCAACATCATCAACATCATAACATCATCAACATCATCAATCATCAACATCATCAACATCATCAACATCATCAACATACATCAACATCATCAACATCATCAACATCATCAACATCATCAACATCATCAACATCATCAACATCATCAACATCATCAACATCATCAACATCATCAACATAACATCAACATCATCAACATCATCAACATCACTCAACATCATCAACATCATCAACATCATCAACATCATCAACATCATCAACATCATCAACATCATCAACATCGTCAACATCATCAACATCATCAACATCATCAACATCTCCAATATCCAAAATTTTGTTATTTTTTCAGTAAATAATTCCTTCAACTTTTTTTCTCCTTTTTCAAGTCCAATAAAATACATTTGAGCCAAAACAGCTTGTCACCGAAAACCAGTATTTTTGGGGGGAAAAGCAGTAGGTACACAGTTTTTGAGGTCGAAAAACAGTACACATACACGAGCACACATGAAACATTTGTCAAACACTTTTTGTATACCTATGGATAAATTCTAATGACAAGCCTGTCTGTATAAAAAAGAAATTATAAGGCATTCAGCATTGGCATTGTATGCACAGCACCCTAAGCGGTATTATTCGTGCATTTTTCATGCATATTTTTTCTACGTGTACGTGAACTTTTTTGACTCACTGTACGTACGCTGTCCGTGTGCAGTGCTGTCACTTAATTTAGTTGCCATCAAACCATGACGTTAAAAACGTCAATCAACAAAAATCGAATCGCTGCTTGTAAGACAAAGAAACACTTCGGAAATCGCATCGTTTTACTTCTTATTCTTTCTTTCTTATTCGAGACGTCTCTTCTTAAACGTTTCGTTGACCTACCACACATGTTCGCCGCTTAACTTTGGGTCTTATGAGCTCGAATGCGGAATAAAAGCGTCATTCGCAGAACGCCACGGCAGCCGGCAGCCGGCACCCACTCCGCGCCACCCGCGGGACGCAATTAAATGAATGTTTAAATGAATAACTCAATGGATGAATGGATGGATGGATGACGGAACAACAGGAAGAGGAATAACACCGCAGGCTACAACGCAAACACATACACAACAGAGCATAAAGAAGCGTTAACGCATTACTTAACCGTATCAACATAAAATCGACCGAACACTCCAAGAGCGTGAGCCCGAACAAGTTCTTAAACAGCATTGAAGACGTAGAAGAATACGAAGACGAAGACGGGAACCGTATTCGAATCGAGAGTTGCACGACCTCCGTCTATTAAAAATTCTTAGACCAATGACCGCTGCTGCTGCTGCTACTGCTGCTGGTGGTGATGAAGCTTTTTGAAGGTATTTCGACCTCCAAAAATCAAACAAAGAATGCGTTTCAGGGTTGCGGAACGTTGAGCGAGTCAACGAGGAACGAACTGAAATCGGAAGAGTCTGGACGATGTGCCACCTTCCAGTTTATCACATCTGCAGCAACTGTAGAGTAGGGTTTAAATCTAAACGATGGTTCTTGCCAAAGCATTTATTCCTCCCTCATTCTCATGGTCGTATTATTCGAATGCGAATTCATCAGTTGAGAAGGACGATAAAAGACGGGAATAGAATAAAACTTTGGATAGATACCTCCCCCCGTCCAAGCAAAACCCCATCGACCACAGACACCGACAGTGTTGCCCTTCAACGAACACATCAATTATCGTAAAATTTGACGCTCGGGTTTGGCCAACATCAACAAATTGCTCACCAGCGTTTACAGTTATCTGTATGTCGTCGGTTGGTAAAGACTTGCGCGCGACAATGGAATCATGTGCGCTGAGACGTGCAAGAAATGGAAAAAGCGGAAACGGTTCGATGAACTCTCGATTAAGCTTCTGCACATCGCTACGTCGCATGCAATCAGTTACTTCTTGATAGCGTCCTTGGTGCACTCAACTCGACACTGCAGACAACGCGGACGTCGACGGATGTACGTATATGTAAGTAAGCAAATAAAATTTTTTCAACAATCCCCTAACCCTCCCCCAACACCACCGCCGCCACCACCGCCACCGCCACCACCACCACCACCTCCATCGACAACTCGAATTTAATATAATGAAAAATAAATTCTTCAGTTCAACACGCCGCACTGAACGCGCGAAACAAAGAAACTCACCTCGCACTCACACTCATTTTGCACTCTCGCCACCATGTCTTCACCATGTCTGTTGTGTTTAATAAACAAAAAACAAAAAACTGAAAGATATTATAAATTATATAAATGAATGCAATTTTCTTTCCAGACAATGAAGGAATTAAAATGAATTTCAAGGAGAAAGATTTCATGATTATTCAAGTCTTTCCCCACACGTTTTGCGAGTATGGACATAATCTAATGTACATACAAACATGTGTATCTGCGAATGGCGTTTCATTTCGAGTTGAAGACTAGACTATTTCGGATACCTACTTCCATCAATCAACTTCTCTATCGAATTTGGTGTGCTAAAAATATGTCTGTCTGTTGTTGGGGAAACACAACAATATGTAGAAGGGATGAGTAAGGACGCTAACCAATCCGATGGCATTCAATTTGAAATGACAAAACATTGAAGCTTTCGATGAATATGATCGGGGATTACCACCATTCGGATACATGCAATACTAGATGGAGTCTGTTGTAAAAACCGAAAGAAAAAAAAAAGGATGAGAAAACTGATTGAGCAGCTTTCTGGATGTTCTCATAAACATTACATATAAATAGTATCTGCAAGAAGGGTTTTATTGAGCATCATCTAGGGGGAATTTTTTCGAGATGATATTTTACTACCACCGGTTACATGTCATCGTGGGATTAGAAAACATCACTGGTGACTCTTAGCATGACATGTCATGCTAGTGGGTGCGATGGCGAAAAAACAAATGAGAGCAGGAAATTTTCTTATGTCTCTAAATGTCAAATTTAAGTAAAACCAGTTAAAAGCTCCCTTCTTTGTCTTCCCTTTTGAATATTTCGTTAACGAGCGCGCGATCTTCGGATTCTGAGTCGAGCACTCCATCCTCTAGGCCACTTCATGCCAAAAATTTTAATGCAGTTTGAAAGTCAATTGTGCAGGCTTTAAGGCAAAACTAAATTGATGGGTAAAACTTCAGCTATTGTGTGAAAAAGAAACGGTCAAAGTTATAAATTCTGTACGATATATCGTTGAACAAAAATATCAGTAGAAATTTTCGATATATCGTTTTGAAAATATCGATGTTTCGATATATCGATCTTTTTTACCCATCCCTAGTATGAATGTAATGGATGTAAATAAGTTTCGACCATCCGAGACCATAAATGGACAGATGGATATGGAATTGCATGTGCGTCTGGGTGGGAGCAATAACAATTGTTCGGTGCAACTAAAATGGAAGTGTTGACATTTTCTGCTTTCAATTGATAAATTAGTGAAGAGGCGGCTGACGGGACAGAGAGAAACAGACGACTAACGACTTACGAAAGCAAATTATGAGAATTAAGTTTACGAACGAGCGAACGGAATCCGCTGTGATTGCTCTCCATTCAATCGGAATTGAGCATAAGGATGTTTCATTTGTGTGATGAAAATAACGATAACTAATATGATGATATGATGATAGGTGCTGTGCCTGAGATGAGAAGCTTTGAAGCCTTTTTCTCGAGTTATTACAGTTAACTGAAGCAATTTTATAGTGCGGTCGAGTGGTTGAGCGATACGTTCCAACGTCGGTCAACGATGCTGACGAAAGCATCACATGATGCTGGATGGATGGCTGGCTGCGTTGAGTAGTGCTGGGGCGCACAAATTCAATTTGAATTTCAATGAAAATTATGAAATTATGGGGTCAAGAAATTTCAATAATACAAAAAAAAAAAAAAACTAAAAATAATAATAATACAATTTTACATACATAGAGATTGTATCCTTCAAATAGTATACGGTATATACAGGGTGTTCCGTACTAAAGTGATTTTCTTTATAGGGTTGGTCGAGGGGGCCATTGTGAACAAAAACAATCGTATGAGAGGGGGCGTGGCGTCTAAATTTTAACCCTGAGGAGTTATAGCGCCTTCAAGTTTTTAGGCAGTAAGTCTAGAAAAAAAATTCTCCCACGATAATGGTTAATCGTTGAAAAAAATTTAATGCCGTTTGAAAGCCAATTGTATGGGCTTTTAGGGAAAAATTAAACTGATGCTAAAAATTTGATCCATTGAGGGAAAAATAAACGGTCAATGTCCAAAATTTTGAAGAAAAAAAACTATCAATTTTTTTTGTACTTTGGGAGCCTACTCCTTTTTTTTTTTGGTAAATTGACCTCTTCATTACTACAGGGTTGCAAACACGGATGATTCTGATTTCGGGTAAAGATTTTTTAATTTGCAGTGCCAAAACGTTTTCAAGGAGTGTTCAGATGCATTAAGTGTGCCGCAAGGCGTTGCTCAGTTTTGTATTTCCTTCAATTTAATAAAAAAAATAAAAAAAACAAAGTGTTCATTAAATTCTCTCCGGTTTGGGAGCTATGAGCCAGAAATGGTCAAAAATTTGATAATTTTAAAATTTTAGAGATTTTTTTTTTTTTACCTACTACATGGAGTTTTTCATGGTTTACGATTTACGGGGCATACAGGCATAAGTAAAAGCAATAATATTGACATATAGCCAATTTAGTAAAACTAAAAATACGGATTAAATCCGGACTTTATCCAGCTATTATCCAGAGTTCATCCGGACTTTATCCAGATTTTATCCGGACGTTATCCAGATATTATCCGGACTTTATCCAGCTATTATCCATATTTTATCCGGACTTTATCCAGCTATTATCCAGAGTTTATCCGGACTTTATCCAGCTATTATCCAGATTTTATCCGGACTGTATCCAGCCATTATCCAGATTTTATATGGGTTTTATTTATCCGGATTTTATCCCATTTGACTGTTTTCGAAGGTCACAGCACGGGACTAGTAGGCTTTATATGCATTCATTTTGTTTCATTCGTTCAAAGACTGCAGAAAAATGCGCGCCAAATTAGTCCCTTTATCACCACTGTTATCCCCAGAGACAAAACAACTAGATATACGGACAGTAGAAACTAACTATTGATTTGGTGGGGTAGTAGTGCGCATTTTTTCCACCCGAAAATGTATTTAAGTTTTGTCCCGCATATTTTGGGGAAATTTTTGAAAAAAATACCGATTAGCAAGAAGGCATCTGGCAACGCTGGTAGGTACATACATATGTAGTTTTATGACATAAATAAAGACAAGAATATTTCATATGTAATTAACCCTCTAAATCCCGGGGTTTGTTCCAATAAATAAAAAATATTTAAAAAATATAAAAAAAATACCTAAAAACAATTTATTTCAGATTCGTTTTTCTCTACCCGAATTTAGTCTTATCTGATTTTTTATTGACAAAAAAAAAATAAAAATCTTATAGAATTCGAGGGTTAAATGCAAGTGTAAGTTTCTCCGACTTACCTGGGCACAACGGCATAGTGAAACGACGTCCAAGTATGAAAATATACGTAAAATGATTTCCTTTGGCAGTTGTTTTATAGGTTCATCGTCAGAATCTGGCGAGCTGAGGAATGTTTGCTGCAACGAGAACGAACGAGAAAATAAGAGACATTGTGGTGAGCCCGTAGGTACATAACATATCTATTATATTCAATTTTAGCAAATTCTAAATGAGTCTGTCTATCAGCGGATTAATTAAATTTAAAATTTAAAATTTAAAATTACAAAAATAAATAAGAAAGAAGACAAAAAACCAAAACCAAAAAAAAGAACAAAAAAACAAAAACAAACAAGCAAAAAACCGAAGAATAAAGAAGAGAAATGTGTAAACTAAACTGCAAAATGGAATTCACGTTGCGACTTGTTGAGTTCGTCCATTCATCCATTCATTCATCCAGCCAGCCAGCCACCCGCGGAAGTGTTGAGACGACGGCGCCAGTTTTAATAAACCGACGACGCCGACGGGTGGCCAGCATATCTTCACGTTCAATCGATTCGAATGGCATTGAATTAATTAACAATGAAAAGAAATTAATTAAAAAGAAAAGCCACAATAAAAGAACAACGATGAGAGGCAATGGAATGGAGCGCAGAGGAGTCCCCGCCGTCACGAGAAACCAATTTGTGGACGGGGCCGGGGACGCGGACGGGGACCGAACGTTCAATTGAGCGGCTATTGCGACTAAATAAATTCTCCCCATGGAGCAAATGTTAAATGCGGTGTGACCTTGAAAAGGATACACGAAAATTCCAACGAAAACAGAAAATCAATAAATTTTAAGGAAAATTCTATTTTCCCGTTGCCTGTTGCCCGTCGGCCGGCGGCCGTCGTTTGCCGGCCCGTCGCCTGTCGCCTGACGCCCAACGCCCATCGCCCGTTGCCATTAGAACGACAACAATAAAAATAAAAAAAACAACAACAGAAAAAAATCACTGCTACAGATTTAATTGTAAATCAATATCGTGGCCGGTGGCACAACGGCGGGGTCGGTCGCTACAAAGCGAGACCGAAGCGAAAAACAAAGAAAATGAAGCGGAAAAGCGTAGCTCGGCCGAACGGCAACACCTCGGAGCTGTAAACATGAAATTTACTCGGTTAACAAAAACGATGGGCAAGTGAAAGCGGTGATGGGGAAGGGCCGAGCGTGTCTAGCTCGTGTTGAAATCCACCCAATTTTCCATTGAATCACATCAGCTGATGGCAATGGATGTGTGCACGAGCTTGGGAATAAACACATTAGCCGTGGAAGTTCGATGACAATTTTCCGATGGTGGAGGAAAGTTTTCGGTTTTTCCGAACGCCGAAATGCGAACGCAAAAACATGGAAAGGGAATTTGTTACTTGTTATTGGTTAAAGGCAGCGAAGCTGCTTGGTCTTTCGGCTGATAAATTTCGTTTCACTTGTATATATGCCAAATGTTGGCAAAATGAAATGTGAAAATGAAACGCGATAAGGAAAATCAAGGAACACATACAGTCAGAGTCAGACAGCGATACAAGTCTTTAAATCAGGGGTCGGCACGCTAGGAACAATTTTTGCGACAGCTACTCACACGTATTGCTTACGCTCTTGTCTCAGTTTGACGGGATCAGCCGAGCATGCAACATCGAGAGCGGGTATACGGAAATTTATAGCTTTTTCCGTCAGTTTCAGCTCTTTTATGCTACTTCTAGCTTTTATTTTTAGCTAGTTTCAGCATTTTTTTGTTTATTTTCGGATATTTTTAGTAGCCGCTCTGCTCTGACTCACACAATTACATACCCATTTTGCCGACCCCTGCTTTAAATTCAACTTGAGGAGAGAGAGAAACAGAGAAAGAGAAAATGAGAGAGAGAGAAAAAAAAAGAGAGAAAGAAAAGGAGAGAGAGAAAAGGAGAGAGAGAAAAGGAGAGAGAGAGAAAAGGAGAGAGAGAGAAAAGGAGAGAGAGAGAAAAGGAGAGAGAGAGAAAAGGAGAGAGAGAGAAAAGAGAGAGAGAGAAAGAAAGAGAGAGAAAGAAAGAGAGAGAAAGAGAGAGAAAGAAAGAGAGAGAAAGAGAGAGAAAGAGAAAGAGAGAGAAAAAAGAGAGAAAGAGAGAGAGAGAAAGAGAGAGAGAGAGAAGAGAGAGAGAAGAGAGAGAGAAGAGAGAAAGAGAAGAGAGAAGAGAGAGAAAGAAGAGAAGAGAGAGAGAGAAGAGAAAGAGAGAGAAAGAGAAGAGAGAGAGAGAGAAAAGAAGAGAAGAAGAGAAGAGAGAAGAGAAAAGAGAGAGAGAAGAGAAAGAGAGAGAGAAGAGAAGAGAGAGAGAGGAAAGAGAGAGAGAGAAGAAAGAGAAAGAGAGAGAAAAAGAGACAGACAGAAAGAAAGAGAAAGAGAGAGAGAAAGAGATAGAGAGAAAGAGCGAGAGAGAGAGAGCGAGAAAGAGAGAGAGAAAAAAAGAGAGAGAGGAAGAGAAAGAGAGGAAGAGAGAGAGAAGAGAAAGAGAGAGAGAAGAGAAGAGAGAGAGGAAGAGAAAGAGAGAGAGGAAGAGAAAGAGAGAGAGAGAAGAGAAAGAGAGAGAGAGAAAGAGAGAGAGAGAGAGAGGAAGAGAAAGAGAGAGAGGAAGAGAAAGAGAGAGGAAGAGAAGAGAAGAGAGAGGAAGAGAAAGAGAGAGAGGAGAAAAGAGAGAGAGAGAAGAGAAAGAGAGAGAGAAGAGAAGAGAGAGAGAGAAGAGAAAGAGAGAGAAGAGAAAGAGAAGAGAGAGAAGGAAGAGAAAGAGAGAGAGGAAGAGAAAGAGAGAGAGGAAGAGAAAGAGAGAGAGGAAGAGAAAGAGAGAGAGAAAGAGAAAGAGCGATAGAAAGAGAGAGAAGAGGAGAGAAAGAGAGAGATAAAGAGAAAGAGAGAGAGAGAAAGAAAAGAGAGAGAGAAAGAGAGAGAGAGAAAGAGAGAGAGAAAGAGGGAGAGAGAAAAAGAGAGGGAGAAAGAGCAATACAGAACCGATAAAGAGGAGAGGAAAGAGGAGAGAAAAGAGAGGGAAAGAGAGATAAAGAGAAGAGAGAGAGAGAGAAAATAAAAAGAAGAGAGATAAGGAGAGAGATAAATTTAGAAAAAGAGAGTGAGATAGATAAAGAGAGACTAAAATCCTTCGAAGGTCATGTTATAAGGACACCATAGAACTGTTTCGTGCTTTCAAAAACATTTCCGATATTTTGGGTGTCTGGGAGGTGGCGGTCGAATTTTTGACTACCCAATTTTGCAGCTGTGTGGCATAGATATATGTACAAATGTACATACATATATCTATTTTATCTGAACAAAAGATCCCTTAAGTCGTAGTGCTCTCGCAGCCTAAGTTAATTAAAATATTTTATTTTATACAGTTCAGCGTCCAGTGATAATTTTTTTTTTTTTTTTTTTTTTTTTAATTTGATTCCGTGTCACGAATTATTCTTCATAACATTTTTAATTTTTAACTTTTTTAAATTCATTTTAATATGAATTATTATTTGGTTAAAGAATGGTCCAAAATAGTTGTTCGTATAAAACTTGATGTGCACTTGGTGTGAACGATCGATCGTGAAAAGTTCAAATTTATTTTGAAAGCCAATAAATCGAGATTGATTTTGACATCTCATCTCGCCCACCATGTTACCGTGCGAAGAAAAGAGATGGATTTTTTTTTTTTTTTTTTTTTTGAATGACAGGTCGAAATATGGACCAGCGCTCCACAATGGGTTAAATAGAATTCGGAACCGTTTTTATTTGGAAAATTTATTACTAGACTAGATCAGACCATGATACAAGAAAACAAGATAGCGCCACTTCAGTACCGCTATTTTGAGGCTCTCTCTGAGAGCCGAAAATTGAGTTTTATGACGTCACTGAGCTAGAAATTGTTGTTGTTTCCCATGCTATTCAAAAAAGTAAAAAGCCTGTTTAACATGGGGAAACAACAACAACGAATCGCGATTTTGAGTTTGTGACGTTTCCTCTCTCAAGTGGCGCTATCTTGTTTTTTTGTATCATGGATCAGACAAGGTTTGTCAACTGTCGTTGGGCTGTCTACGAGGTCAGTTCAGTTCGGTTTGGTCCGCCACTGCCGTCCCTTTCCCTTCCGTTCCGTTCTGTTCCGTTCATTGGAATGGCTTTAAGTTTGTTCTTATCTCGAAGCTCTAATGTTTGTGATTAAAAATAAAAAAGAACCAAATTAATTGAAAAGTTCTTAAAATTTGATAAAATTATACGTTTTTTTTTTTTTTTAGAAACTGACGGTAAAAAAACACATATTTGTGGATGATCTTTGGGAGTTCGAATTAGAATATTTTCTACATTCTTGCTCCGAGGAGATCTCATATCAGAGCAATCAATGAGAAGAGGGGCCGCGCCGAAAAGCAACGCATGAAATCCCCTTTAACCCTTTAACGAAGAAACATAAGGGACAAATTTCTACGCATATATTTAACGATTTATAGGGGAAATATTTTAAATAATAAATCGTTTTTATAGAGGTTTTTTTCGGATCAAATTTATCCCTTATGCATCGTTAAAGGGTTAAAAACGAATGAGAATGTGAATCTATCATCACAAAGACTGAATGATGGAATAAAAAAAAACTATACATGCAAATGAAGGAGCCAAAAATGCATGATGCTTAAATTAAAGTGATCCCTTCTTCGGCCTTTTGCATCACCTCATCGTATTCCTCCTCCTCGTCCTCGTCCTCCTCCTCCTCTTCGTCCAATTCCTCGACCGAGTCCTCTTCATCCATTTTGATGATCGCGCTGCTCTCGCTTCCGACGAAAACTCGAGCTATTGGCAATGTGATGCTAGTGCTGCCGCAACCGCTATTCGCAATTCCGCCACCGCCACCGACAGCGACACCTACACCGCTGCAGTTTCCGCCGCTCACTCCAATTGCGCTATTACAAACGGACTTGATCAGGTGTTTCGCGCGCTCGGCTCCGGCGCCGATGCCAGCCGATATGAATCCGACACCCAAAGAACCCGAACTAGACGTCCCAGCGGCCGCAGTGTACGGAACGAGTGAGCTCGGCGATAGCGACGATGACCCCGACGAAGGGCCCGACGACGACGACGAGGATGAAGTCAGTGCAGCCGAAGTCGGCGATGCAGCCGAACGCCAAATATTGAGCAGACGTTTGCTTTGGCTATTTACGTTGGCGTTGATATTGCTACTGATATTGCTGCCGTTGTTGTTGCTGCAGCTCCCGCTGCCGTGCCCGTTGCTGTTGCTGCTCAAGCTCAAACTCAGATTGAGATGCCTTTTCGAATTTTGATTATTAATGTTATTGTTATTGATGTGCGCCGAGTCCGATTCGGTATTGCTAATATTGATTGTGGGGAAAAGCAGTTCAGCGCTGCCACCCGCAGCCTCGCCTAAGCTGCTGCTGCTGCTGCTGCTGCTACTGCTGCCGCCACGGCCGCTGTTGGCTCCGACTACTGAGACCAATGCGTTGCCAACAACAACCCCACTTATTGGCTGTCCGAAACCGCCACCAGCCGCTGTGCCTCTGCCTCTGCTACTGCTACTGTCGCAGCTACTACCGCTGCTGCTGCTGCTGCTATCTAGAAGGGTATTGTTTCGGATGAACATTTGAACTGAGTCTTCTCGGCGGGTACTTTCACAAAATTTCAATAAATAGAGGCGTCGCAGCGGCAGCGCAATTTGATCAAGTTTTTGCAAATTTTTTTGCTTTTAAAAGTCCTCTCCACTTTTTTAAGCTCGAGTTACATTAAAAAGCGAATTTGAGGTTATGTTCCCGTGTTACGATCTATACTGAACAAAAATATTATACATGCAATACGTCTTATATCTTTTATTAACGAACTCTTCGACGTCTTCGAAATTAAGGGGTTATTCATATGTAGCAGCCACTTTTTAAAAATCGATTTTTTTTTTCCGTCATATTTCAATAGTCGAATCTATTGAGAATATGCTGTGAAAAAATCATATCGAAATTTTAATTATTAAAATTAAAAAATTTACACCTCATGATCGTCGACACGCTCCAAGAAGCGACTTGTTCGGCTATCGAAAAATCATTTTTTTTTTTTGTTCTGGCACGGTCAACATCATACACCGAGAGAAATAACAACAGTTAAATCAACTACTTAGAACAGTTAAAGTAAGAGTGGTCAAATGAACTGTATTCCGCGTTAAATGCACTGAAAAAGGCAGTCAAATGAACAGTTGAAAAACAGTTACTTTTTATGTTCAAATTCGCTTTCGTTCACTTAGACGTATACGTTCGCATTCTGATCAACCGTCTCCGGAGGTTTCGATAGCTCAGTTGTTTAAACTGTGATTCGACAGTCGTGAGCTTTGGGGTTCTATCCCTGCTGGCGGCGGGAATTTTTCTTGTTCAGAGTGTAGTTGTTTTGGGAGACAAAAATTTTCTCCTAAATTTTTAAGGTTTTAATTTATTTCATTTTCTTTTAATGGTTCATTTTCAAGCAAAAAATTTTGGGAGTGAAACAATTCCTTAAGCACGTTCCCCAAAACTTGAGCAACCATAAACTCAAGTGAGCATTTTGACCATGGTGAGCATGGTTAAGACGTTCGTCCAGCGAAGTGGTGAAGTTCAGCGGTTCAAGGCTCGGCCGAGGCGAGAAAATTTAAACAGACGAAAGAGAAAAAGATTTAAATAGAAACAAATAAATAAAGAAAAAATATAATAATTTAATAAAAATAAAAAAAATTTAATAAAAGAAGATAAAAAAAAAAGTCAAAGCAAAAATTATTTTTTTTCCCAGTCGCTGGTGACAGTTGATTTAACCGCGAAGACAGTTATATCAACCATCGGGTAGTCATATCCTTATTGACTGTGTTTGTACTGTTGAATTGACCGCTACTACACATAAGCTAACAATTAACGGTGAACTCGGTTATTTTAACCTGCTTTTTCAGTTAATATAACTACCTTTTTCTCTCGGTGTACAGACCAAACTATCAAACCGTATTCCTTTGAAACTTTTATTTCTTTTTCTACTTATTAATAGATCTCGCAGGTACCAGAATTATATTTTCCCGAAATTTATTTATAATTTTTCAACAATTTTTTACAAAAACAATCACGTTTTTTTCGACACTTTTTTTCTGCAGTCCGTCAATTTTTTTTTTTTTTTTTTTTAATTTTTCATACAATTTCATAATGCTGGTACGGACGATTACGACAGACATACTTAACACCACCACCTGAAAAGCCGCTACCGTGTTGCCCAACGACCTACCTTTTTTTTTTGTGTATACTTTAACTAAGAAAAAGATAGTAACAATGTAAATGATAAATATTTAAGTATATAAATTTGTGAGCAGTTGAAGTTACAAACAAAAACATAGATACGAGAAATTTAAAATGGTTGAGCTTTATTGTCTCATGGAAAAAAAATTCCAAAAAAAAAAGAGGTGCAATTTATGCGTTTACATCAGAATAACCCCTTAACACAGTCGGTCCGGTCCGGTCCGATCGTTCAGATCGGAACATATATAACTATATATGTCACTCAGGAGCCGTTTCTATTTTGGCTCTTTTCAACACAATCTTGGGTACCCACCACGGTCTTGGGTACCCACCAAAATGAGTATTTTGCACTTAGGTACTCACCAAAAGTATTTCTCTCTCGCTCTTTTTTTGCCTGCCAAGTAACATCTCTTTCTAACTGGCGCGAAATGTCCCGCCCAAAATCTATGAGAGTGACATATATAGTAATATATGGATCGGAATATCAATTTTGGCAGCAAAAGAACGACGATTGCAATTGAGAAAAGTCCAAAAAATAGCTTTACAGATTCAATTTCCAATTCTTAGAGAATTACTCTTTCGATCTTATACATATGAGGCACTACATACATACATATCTCCGACAGCGGCGAACGTACCACGGAAATACCAAAGCCCGAAATTATTGAAAACTTAAAAAAAGGGGAAAAATAACGCGCCGCAATCGACGTAGAGTGAACGTACGATTAATAAGTGACGCACATAATCATTTTAATATACATAAGTAATTAAATAAATAAATAAATAAACAAATAAATAAAATAAAAAAATAGATTTTACATACGAACACACGATTTAGATAGACGAATTTGAAGTTTGAAACTCTTAACTGAACTGAAAATCAGCTGATAAAATTTTTTTTCATTCCTTTTTGGTCTTTCCTTTGCATATATGCCCGTGCGAGCGTGTTGTCGTGTATGTATGTGTTTACACACGCTGTGTACCCTGCAGTAAATGCGTGACCAGTGCTGCACCAGAGACGAAAGAACCAGATATACGGATAGTAGAGTGGCCTCACTACTGACATGGTCAACGAGACGTCTACAGTTCGATTTTCTCGTTTAATCATGTTTTCAATTCGCTGTGCATGCGAATCGAACGGCTCGGCTCGGCTCGGCTCTGTAGCGTATTGGAAGCTACTTATTGCACTTAGCAATTTAAGGTCCGCGAGTTCGAATCCCGGGGCAGGCGAAAAAAGTGTGCAAAAATGGTAACATTTGAAAGAGAAAATAATGAAAAGCAAAAAGATTTTCCACGCTCAGTGATCAAATTTATTATCATCAACCGTCATCTTCCAGAAGCTCCTCCCTCTCTCCACCAGCCCCCTTTTGAACACCATCTTTGAGCCCTTTATTATTTCACAGTTTTATAGTGTTTTCTTTGTAAGTATGCCACGGAATTTGAATATGTAAAAAAATGAAGAAAAAAAAATTCAAAAAATATTCAAAAAATATTCAAAAAATATTCAAAAAAAATCAAACAAAAATGCAAAAAATTCAAAATATTTAAAAAAAAAAATTCAAAATATTCAAAACAATTCAAAAAAAAAAAAAAAACAAAACAAAATATTCAAACAAATTCAAACAAAAATTCAAAAAATATTCAAAAAAAATTCAAAAAAAAAAATTCAAAAAATATTCAAAAAAATTCAAAAAAAAATTCAAACAAAATTCAAAAAAAAAAAATGCAAAAATTCAAAATATTCAAAAAAATTCAACAAAAAAAATCCAAAAAATATTCAAAAAATATTCAAAAAAAAATCAAACAAAAATGCAAAAAATTCAAAATATTAAAAAAAAAATTCAAAATATTCAAAATATATTCAAAACAATTCAAAAAAAAAAAAAAAATCAAAATATTCAAACAAATTCAAACAAAAATTCAAAAAATATTCAAAAAAAATTCAAAAAAATTCAAAAAAAAATTCAAACAAAATTCAAAAAAAAAATGCAAAAATTCAAAATATTCAAAAAAATTCAAAAAAAAAATTCAAAAAATATTCAAAAAAAATCAAAAAAATATTCAAAAACTATTCAAAAAATATTCAAAAAAAATTCAAACAAAAATGCAAAAAATTCAAAATATTCAAAAAATGCACAGTAAAAATTTCCAAACTAGTTCGATTTACTATGCCTATTAAAATTTTGAATTGTCAAATTAACAAAAAAAAAAGCCTACTTCAGTGAATATAATATTCAAAAAGCACAGTTAAATGCAAAATAGTTCAAAAAAAATTCAAAATTTTCAAAATCCGAGCTCTACTTATAACACAAAGATAATGACGTGATCATTAAGAATTGACCCCGCTGCTTCTGCTCCCCATCGTCATCAACCGCCATCATAATTCGCGAGAGCTCCCCTTTCCCACCTGCATGATGGCCCCTTAGGTGCAAAAAATCCCATAATTTTGGTTTAAAATCTTTTTTATTTTCCGCATAAAAATTCGTTCTTGGAAGCCTGTTTGTTTTTTGAACTTACTCTCTAAGTACCTACTTATAAAAGGAAAAAAAAAAGATTAATAAAAAATTTCAATGGTCGTCTGATTTGGATTTCGAACTCGGGAGCAATCGGATTGCAATTCAAATGCTCTATGCTCTGACACACGCAGATGCAGCTAATTCATAACATTAAGGGGGTCTTCTCATTGAGCAACATTTTTTTTCGACTTTTTTTTTTTTGCATTTATTTATAGCTTGGGTAGTTGTGAATATGCCCCTAAAAGGATTTTTTGAAATTCGAAATAGTTAAGAGGATATAGCCTTCTTTGTCGAGCAAGATCTGCGCTAAAACGAGTATTTTTTGCGTTGCTTCAAACTTTAAACGCGTTTATCTCGAAACCACGTTTTTCGAACTGGCGGCCATGATATCTCCAGTTCAACTGAACCGATTTTCATGAAACAAAGTGGAATCGACGCAGAATTGTCACCATTCTCGGGTGAACCTCGACCATAATTTTAAAAAATTTTTTACTATTTTTTTTTTTCACTAAACTACAAAAAAAAAGCCCGAAATTGAAATTTTTTTTTGAATGGCCGCCATTTTGTCAAAAAAAATCACAAAATTAAGCTTGAGGTTCGCCCGAGAATTACATCTATACTGATTATAAGCCCGTTTTTTTTTTCCATTTCGGACGCTCCGGAGACCCGGAATCGTGGCCGCCGTGACGGCACCTTTTTTTCACCACCAACTTTGAAGTCTCATTACTTTTTGAACAGCCCACGTATCGAGGCAAAAAAATTTTTTTTATTTACTTTGAACCTTTTGTAATACAATAAATAAAAAAAGTTTTCAATTATTCTTTGCGTTTTCAAATAAGAATTTTTTTAAAAAGGGTCCAAAAAACGGGTTTTCAATGAGAAGACCCCCTTAATGATTGAGCAAAATTGGAACTGTAGACCGTGTCAATAGTGAGACTATAATTGACCCCAAAGAATAATAGATTATAAAATTAAATTAAGATATTCTTGTAAAATGATCAATTAAAAAGCAAAAAATTTTAATAACTTGAACCAAATTTTTACAAATATATTTTAAAAACTTTAGCTCCGGCGTCGCGCAGCTGGTGTCCTCTCGCATATGCCATCATGCCAAATGTCAATAGGAGATGCAAATGCAATGCGACGGGTACAGTTGGTCCCTAGTACAAACTGGTGACAAATACACCAGTGCAGGAGTGACTCTAGCACTTGTGACATTTGCTGCAGGGTAATTGAAACACTTGGAAGAGAACTACTC
Source organism: Chlorops oryzae (assembly GCA_020466095.1). Lineage (NCBI taxonomy): Eukaryota > Metazoa > Arthropoda > Insecta > Diptera > Chloropidae > Chlorops > Chlorops oryzae. The sequence continues at coordinate 699,217 of CM035806.1, read as the reverse complement.
GTACTTATAATTGAGCTTTATTTGTAACGGCTATTAGGAATTTTTTACTTCATCGTTTGCTTTTGCTGCGTATTTGATAACATTTTAAGCTAATCGGATTTTTCTCCTTTGCTTTTCATTATTATTATTATCATTATTATTATTATTATTATTATTATTATTATTATTATTATTATTATTATCTATCTATCACTTTTATTGTTATTATTACTTGTTAGTATTTGTTTTGTAGTAAACAGTGAAGGCAAAAAGCAGCCGATAATTTCTTTTTATACGATATTTGCTTGTTTTCTCTTCGCGCAATCCAGCGAAAGGAACGAAAGAGAGCGGTTCACATTTAATTAGAATTGCACGTTGCGTTTAGTCGATTAGTTTCAATTAGTTTGCAATTGTCAGCTGTCAGCTGTCAGCTGTTGAACGTAAACAACGACGCACTATTGTCTTTGTCCCGCTCGATGCGCTCGCTGCTTCTGTGTTAATAGCTGAAGCTCTAAAGAAGTCTTTTGAATACCTTGTTTTGAAATTTTTTTTTTTTGTTTTGTCCAAGTTTTGTGCATGTTTGACGACAAAGATCGCATACAAGAATGTTGAGAGAAAAAAGAGAGAGAGAGAGAGAGAGAGAAAGAGAGAAGACAAAAAATACACAAGAAAATATTTAATTACAAACATTGCTTTTCATTTTTTCTTACACTATATTTTGCTGCAAAAGCAATTTTTAGCGCAAGGCCAAAACAAATTCAAAATGCTTCAATGGTAGGCATTCATAATGAGGTGGAATGGATGGATGGATGTAGATGATCGCGGTCGTGATCGCGGTCATGATGATGACAGATGTGGTTGATCAAAACACATAACATACCTAAATGGTATGTTGAATCTGTGTTGTCATTATTTTCGTGCCATTTTTCCCTCGGATATACAAGTACATATGCAAAGCAATCCCTTTTGTTATGTTTTCTGTTGAAAAATGGTCCAAAAAATCCCCTTTTATAATTTTTTTTTTTTGTTGTTTTTGGTTAAAAACTAATTCAAAGAATCCCGAAATCCCAGAATGTCCAAAGACTGTGAAGTCAGATGATCGATCGGCGGAAATTTGTAGGTCATTGGCAAAGTACGGGTAAAGAAAATGCCAATAAAATGTTTAAAGAGAACGCATGACTTTAACCCTTTAACGGAAACGAGATAAATTTGTTCATTTTTACTTATTTATAATCTTCTATTTTAACGAGTTATGTTAAATAGTCAACGTTGTAAATAGCCAATCTCATAAGGCTATAGTTATGTGTGAGGACAAATTTGTTCCCTTACACCGAGAGAAATAACAACAGTTAAATCAACTACTTAGAACAGTTAAAGTAAGAGTGGTCAAATGAACTGTATTCCGCGTTAAATGCACTGAAAAAGGCAGTCAAATGAACAGTTGAAAAACAGTTACTTTTTATGTTCAAATTCGCTTTCGTTCACTTAGACGTATACGTTCGCATTCTGATCAACCGTCTCCGGAGGTTTCGATAGCTCAGTGGTTTAAAGTGTGACTCGACAGTCGTGAGCTTCGGGGTTCTATCCCTGCTGGCGGCGAGAATTTTTCTGAATTTTTTTTTTAATTACAGTTTTTTTTTGTTCAGAGTGTAGTTGTTTTGGGAGACAAAAATTTTCTCCTAAATTTTTAAGGTTTTAATTTATTTAATTTTTTTTTTAATGGTTCATTTTTGGGAGTGAAACAATTCCTTAAGCACGTTCCCCAAAACTTGAGCAACCATAAACTCAAGTGAGCATTTTGACCATGGTGAGCATGGTTAAGACGTTCGTCCAGCGAAGTGGTGAAGTTCAGCGGTTCAAGGCTCGGCCGAGGCGAGAAAATTTAAACAGACGAAAGAGAAAAAGATTTAAATAGAAACAAATAAATAAAGAAAAAATATAATAATTTAATAAAAAAAAAAATAAAAAAAAATATTAATAAAAGAAGATAAAAAAAAGTCAAAACAAAAAATAATTTTTTTTTTCCCAGTCGCTGGTGACAGTTGATTTAACCGCGAAGACAGTTATATCAACCATCAGGTAGTTATATCCTTATTGACTGTGTTTGTACTGTTGAATTGACCGCTACTACACATAAGCTAACAATTAACGGTGAACTCGGTTATTTTAACCTGCTTTTTCAGTTAATATAACTACCTTTTTCTCTCGGTGTATGCACTCAAGGGTTAAAAGCTTACACTTACAATAAAAAAATTTTTTTAGTTCTTTGCTTCCAGATCCCCTTTTTTTTTTGTGTGACGTTTTGAGTAGAAACTGTGTTATTTATCGAGATGCAACGGATATCCACATACCGGGTATTACCAACTCTCTAACCGGCCGGTATAGCCGATAACGAAAATGTATAATTACTTATTCAAACAGTTTGTATTGGACCGAGTAGGGTGGCGTTGGCGTAGTCAAAATTGTTTTTACTATGGAAGCTGCATTATGAAGAATGGCATGCATCCTGGTGATGATAAGGCATGTAGTCGGATACCCGGTATCCGTTCACTATTCGTTGCATCTCTAGTAATTTCACTGCCGAAATGTTGATAAACATTTTCAAAATTTGTCTTCCCCTTCAGAGTGACAATCTTTTTTTTTTTTTTGTTTTTTTAAATTTTATATTTCTGAACTAAAAACGAAAATTTGATTGGTACTGGTACTGGTGCAATCATCACAATTGAATTACAGTAGAGTCTGGATAGAGTGAACAAATTTTTGCATTGGTCTGTTCACACTACCGAGGCACAATTTTTGTGTGTTTTATTTGCTTTATATGGTTTAAATATGTACACAAATTCACAAGTTTTTTAATCAATAATGGGGTTTCGATTCGTGTGGCTTCGTTCCCAAAAAAAAAAAAAAAAAAAAAAAAAAAAAAAAAAAAACAAGCGCGTCAAGGAAGGGCGGAAATTTCAACGTTCAATTAAACGATCACTGCTGCGTGCTTGGCTAAAATAAACAGCAAACCAAAACATCACATCGCAGCAGAGAATTAATGCGATGCATTAAGGCACAACGACCTCAAAAAGACGAATCTCGGGAAATGTTATTAACCCGATTCTGGGGAGATTGAACTTCAACCGAGCACTCGGTCGACGGGGGACGGGCGACGGTGGTTGCGTCGTCGTAGCTGAAGCCGAAGTCGAAGCTGAAGTCGAAGTCAAGTCATTTTCGAATCAATGATTGAGAAACAGAAGCAGCAGCGGCAGCAAGTGGCGAAAGGATAGGCTAAAAGAGTGCATAATCCCAAGCACAGTGTAACGTGCGCGGGCAAAATGGAAAAACTCCTCTCAGAATAAATTTTCTTAATTAAGTGTTTAACAAATTTAGCAGAAAATATCCTAAGCCAACCTAAGACTTATTGTCCATAATAGACAGAACTTTGTACTACATAAATAAAAAAAATAAAATAAAACAAGTAAGGGTGTTATAGTCAGGCGAGCCTGACAATAGAATACCCGACACAGACACACATTTTCAAATAATTTTTAACATCAAGAGTTATTTCAGGCCATTAGGGGCCCCATATACCGACTTTTGTTAAATTTCTTTATGAAAACCGCCCTTTTGCCACGCCCACTTTTCCAATTTTTCAGAATTCTAATCGGAGGCTTAAATATACGCGCAAATTCCAAGTTTCATTGAAATATTTCGAAAAAATCCGATTTTGAGGTACTTTTGAGATTTTTGTGACAGACCCTAGTACTGGAGGTACCCTTAATAATGGACCGATCAAGAAAATTTTTGGGCAGGATGTTTATGGCTACAAAGGAAGTATAAGTGCCAATTTCGTTCAAGTCCCATAGGCGTTTCGGGAGTAGGAGACAATTTTCGAAAAACGCCCTTCTGCCACGCCCATTTTTCTGATTTTTGTAAATCACATTAATTGGCCTAAAATATGTTCAAATGTCAAATTTCATCAAAATATCTTGAAAAACTCAGGTTTTAGAGCAGTTTTTGTGATTTTCATAACAGACCCTAGTACTGGAGGTACCCCTAAAAATGGTCCGATCGGGTCCATGGAATGTTGCAATTGAAAAAAAAAAAAACAAGAAAAAAATCTCTAGAGAACTCTCCAACAAAGATCTTATAACGCATTTGCTTTTATCATTTGAACCATATAGTAATATAGGGGACACTTACAACAACAACCGAATTCCATGGTGAATTAGTGATGCTATAATTTTTTGAGTATTCACTCAATTTTGTAACTAAACATACTTGCGATGAAATTTTTTTAATGTTTTCTTTCTAATGTAAAACTTTTTAAGGTTTTTATGAGTAGTTTATGCAATTTTGTACCTTTTTCATTCAGAAGAGATCCAAAAATATATAGTTTATGAATTCTATTTATCATGATATGTAATAAGTACTTAAGCCACTAGTTATGTAACGAGCAATTTTAGTTATGATATCACTGAATATTTCATATCAGCTGTTCTGTGGTGGAATTCAAACTTTTTGAGAATCGGTCATGTTCGACGCATGAGTACTCTGCTTTAGCGTTCATCAATAATATGAGCAAATTTTTATGTAATGATTTTTAATTGTATAAAACTAACATATTTTGCTGTAAAATATAATGAGTTCTTATGAAAAACCATTGATTAACACTTATATATATCTGATTTTTAACAAAAATTTTAGTTCATGTTACAAGATAATAAAATATTTGTTAGACCGGAACCGGAATTTTCAGGGGGCGTGCTACGTTTTTGATTTTTCCAAAAGAATGCATGCACAGGGGGCCTACTTCAATTCAACACACACGTTTTTTGCCAACTGCCATCTATAGTACTATATGATTGGAACCATTAATAACAGCTGAGAGTAGGTAATGTAGTAAAAAAAAACAACGTCGTGGTAGAGCCATTGACGTTTTTTTTTTTTTTTTTTAAATCAAACGAAGAAGTCTATTACCGCGTTTATGCGTACCTGTAAATCGCGATTTAGCTGATCGCGTGTTAGCTTACCCATCGTTTATGCGGCAACTAACTAATAAAAAATTAGGCGTGGCAGTCAAAAGTTTTTATTTTTTTATAACTTGAGAGACTTAAAGTAAGGTTTCTGTCAAGTTTCAAGTCTCTAGGTCAAAAACTCAAGATTTTGGCATGTTGTATATGATAGGTGGGCGTTGCAGTCGACGTATTTTCAAGATTTTTTTCAAAATTTCTTAAGTTTATTCTAATCCAAATTTCATTGCTCTACGACCAACGACCACTCCTTCTATTTTTGGCCACGACATGTATGGGGACGTTACACTGTGCGGTGTCGGCAGATGAACCAAGCGAAACAATTGATATTAATCGGCGAAAATACATGTGTAGGTACTCAAAAAATAAAAAAATTAATCAAATTTCGCTGGCAACCAGCCCTGCGCTTATCACATGGACAGTTCGTGGATATGAAGTCATTCATCGGAAATGAATCACGTGGAATAAATATTCACGCTGTCCTCAGATTTGAGATCAGAGTACCTACCACCTTCTTATGTATATTGCATCCTGTTTTGGGAATACAAAAATGAATTTTAGCATGTAATGCCTGGTTTTCAATAGTGCCGGAATACGAGCGCAATTATTTAACACATGCAAACACATGGGACCAATTCGAATTCAACTGCCCTTTTGATTGTAACTGGTTTAATACGTTTTCATTTGTTGAATATTTGCGCAATAATTGCTGCGCACTATTGGAGACGAGGCATAATGCCATCGATTGCAACCGATAGACATTGCTCTACTGATCTGTGATAAGCAAAGAAAATATTAGTGAAAATGAGAAGTTCTACCTAATTACAAGGGATTTCATGTATGCATTCGTCGTCGTCGTCGTCGTCGTCGTCGTGGTGAAGCAATCTGAATTGGGAAGACAGCGTTTTTGCTGTTAATATTTTAAGCGATACGCCATCTGACAACCAGGAAGTCCAATGAGAAATTTAAATTCTAAGCGTCTCGGAGAAAACTGGTTAATACAGGCTTTAAACAGAATTGACCCTGTGAATTCGCAATCCTAATGTGTCATTTATTTCCGGTTAAAAGCTTTCGTTTTCCAGTTCTCCGTGTGTGTTGGCTTATTATATTTACATTCACTCGTACAGTTTATGATTCGCCGCTGTGGCTGATCGGGTGCTTCCCAGCAAACGTAATAAAATAGGCTCAGAAAAATGACTCCGAAATGACTCCGAAATAAGTGGGGATATAGCATAAGAGGTTTAGAAATTGTATAAAACCAATTGTAACACGGGTTCTTGTACATCACTTAGCGTGGCAGAGCATCACAGGAACAGGTAACACTCAGAACCAGTCGAGATAGACCACACAAAATGTACACTGAGCGAACTTTACCATGATTTTTTTTTGAAAAGGGCGCATTGTTATTCACAGTCATTTTGATTTTCGAGCAGAACGAAAATTTCAAAAGAAAAATGGTTGAGTCAACAACATTTTTGGTTGATTTGAAAGGAAATATGTTTAACTACATTTTTTTTCGTTGTGTATAATTCTCATTTGTTTTATAAAATAGGACATACAAAGATATTCATTCATCTTAGAACTTTTTAAGCATTGCGAAAGCAGTCACGACAACGGAGTGATGAGATCGGATGAAGTCCATCCGATGGCTATTTTTTTTGGGGGTTATGTTCAGCAGAGACCAATTTACTTTGAACGTAAATTAAATTTGTTTTGACATTTCTTCTTGTATAGGTATTTTAGATTTTTTTTTTTATTTTAAAAATAATCTTGTCATTCCAATTATGTCCGTGGTTAATTCAACAATTTAAATTGAAATCCATTTTTAAAAATTATCATTTCAATTCAACCTGAAATATGGATGATTCAAAAGGAAAATCTTTATTTTTTCCAACAAGAAAAATTTTTAAAATAAAAATATTCCTTGTTGAAGCAGTTTTTGTATGTTTTTCCTTTTGATTTAACCAGTTTTCTGGTTGAGTTTTTTCTCTGTGTATAGAGAAATGATCAGCGTCACCAGGAGATTCGATTTAGACATGTCCGTCTGTCCTGTCTGTCTGTCTGTCTGTCTGTCTGTCTGTCTGTCTGTCTGTCTGTCTGTCTGTCTGTCCGTCTGTTTGTATATAGTTTTCTTATCGAAGGAGTTGAGCTATCTTGGACCCGATCGGACCATATTTAGAGGTACCTCCAGTACTAGGGTCTGTTATGAAAATCACAAAAACTGCTTTAAAACCGAAGCTTTTCAAGATATTTTGATGAAATTTGATAGTTGTACATATCTAAAGCCAAGTAATATGATTTCCAAAAATTTTAAAAGCGTGGGCGTGGCCGAAGGGCGTTTTTCGAAAATTGCGTTATACAACGGACTACGCTGGTATGCTAAATTTTCGCAAGAAGACCGTTCAAAAGTCATTTATAGGACACGTACGAACAAACGTCCTTACTGAACTTGTTCCCAAAAAAAACGGAGCTTTTATAAAAAAAAAAATTTGCGACCCTTGTTTGAAAACTTGTGTACAATAATTGAATCATATAAAGCAAATTGAACTCACAAAAATTTTGCCTCGATAGTATGAACAGCCCCAGTAGTGTGAAAATGCACCCTATCCAGACTCTACTGTAAATAAATATGGCGCTATGTGTATGTAAATGAGCTAACACCCAGCAGGCAAATACATATATCTAGCAAAACAAAAACATTAGTGATATCACTGGGTCATACAGGTGACATTGTCATGCATGCCAAATTGGGGGGACATGTCATCGTGGAGGGATGTGGCTACCGAAATTTAATTCCCCATAAATGTTACCTCTGACAAAACAATCTTCAGTTACCCAACGGAAAATTATCTCCGGCATGACAAAGTCACCAATGATGTCATCGATGACATATAGGTGACATTGTCACGCATCACATCTTGGAGGACATGTCATCGTGGAGGGATGCTGTTCATGTTCTTGAATCTCATTAGCTACTAAAGTTTAAATCAGGTCTTAGCGTCAGTTAAGGACAATGTCCTGCTGGGCAACTCACTAGTGACTTTTTCTTATCCCACGAAGAGAAAGTCACCCAGGAAGTCCCTGTCAGTTCGTGTACCTACAAATGTCATACAAAGTGTCCTACAAATTAGCATGCATACCGGCTCCAAAGTCACCCTGACATCACTGATTTTCTCAGGGGGACTTTTCCTGCTGGGTAATGTCTTCGCAATGCTGTCGCGAATTTAGAAACGAAAGACAATAAAAAAAGCATATTAAACTTGGAAAAAAAAAGAAGAGAAACAAAAAAACAGTGTCAAGAAAAATAAAAAAAGTTCCAAACAAAATTCCAATACATATTTTCTAAAATAAATTCAAAAAGGAAAATTAAGCAACACTTTCGAAAACAGCGCGTGTGATGGCAAATGAGGGTTCATTTCAGATTTAAAAATGTTTTTTTTTTTGCATTTTTTTTTTTTTTTTTGGTAAATATAAGCAAAACCAAGAGAGCACATTAAAACCATTAAAAAAAATGAATAAAAATAACGCCGGCTCCTAAAAATATCACGAAATAAATATTATAGCTGTGAATTTCAGTTCAAAATACTAATGTCAAAAGAGAGCAAAATGTTATCTGTAACAATTAAATTCGAAAATGACGGCCAAAAAGAATCAAACTGGAAGGAAGTGTTACTAATTTTGCACTGTATGATTTTTCGGCTGAAATTCCGGATGATCGTTAAGTTGGCTCACAGGATCGTAGATCGACAGTTTCATCGAGGAGAGGTTACTAGAGCTGGAGAAACATTCGATAGCACTATCGATACTATCGAAAACATCGATGGTTCTTTGACAACCACCGGTAGTTTTGATTCATTGACATTTACTTTAGCTTTGGAAAGGTGGTACACTGGCGGTGACAGAGAGGTGTTTTTTTTTTAAATGGACATGAATTGACATAAAAAAAAAACCCACGATCTGGCATCACTGCTCCAGGTCATGAATTTTCTGAAGCTTTATTTTACATGGAGTTTTTTTTTAAGTTATGTTATGTTATGTTAAGTTAAGTTATGGATAGATATCTGAAAGTGAAGAGAGTAAAAAAAAAAGGTTTTAAAATCTGCCTCCTTGTATACTCCCACGTGCTATTAATTGAGGAAGGATACGATTGCAACCAGACAAGCTATAAAATTCGGTTTGATTGATGTATATACTAGAGCTGCAACGGATATCCGGCCATTATCCGGTATCCGGCCTTATATTTAGTATCCGGCCGGATACCGGATAATGGCCGGATACCGGATAATGGCCGGATACCGGATAATGGCCGGATACCGGATAATGGCCGGATACCGGATAATGGCCGGATACCGGATAATGGCCGGATACCGGATAATGGCCGGATAGATAGATGGTATCCGGCAGCCGGATACCTCGCATTAAACATTTGCTATATTGTATTTGTACTATGTATGCAGATTTGAAAATGGAGCGATTGCAGGAAACCGGATGCAGTTTCGCTAACATTTGCACAGAAAATTTATATTTTCAGAGATTTTTTATTACAGTTCGGTGCAACCACTCGAAACAGCCACTACACTCTAAAGTGTGACGTGTCAAAAAATAACGTTGGACATTTTTTCTGTAAAACGGCAACGCCCAGGATCATTGCTATGCCATTCAATATGGCATAAAAACCAAAAAATATAAGTATTACATAAAAAATGAACTATCCGGCTATCCGTTCGGGCAGCCAGCCGCATATCCGGTACACTATCACGTTGCAACACTAGTATATACTCCTGTACCAGATGATAGCAGGACTGGCTCTATGGTGAATATAATTTTATCGCATTAAATTCTTTTAATCCAAATTTTAATTCGAAGCAATAGCAAGCAATCTGCCGTCCAAATTAGTTGAAATTTTAAAATGTGACTTCCGATAGTACTATCGATGGTCAGAACTATCGATAGTTCTCCAGTTCAAGAGGTTGACCAAAGGGAAGTTTGATGCTTGAAGTTATTTCATAGATACTTCAAATCCTTATCTTTTAAATGTTTTCCTTTTTTTTTGTTCTATAATTCTCAGGAATTAATTCCTCTATTTTATTCGAGCTTAGGGTCAGATCAACAACTTATTTTAATTTTAGAAAAATTTTGTAATTCTCACACTTTTTTTTTGCCAGCAGAGAACGCACCAGTACCATCATAATGTAATTTCCCTGCAGGAAGCCTGTCGCCCCCCATATGGCCCCATGTCTATATTGACGTCAATATAGACAAGAGAACTAGTTCCAACGTCAACAGTATTTATAGGCGGTGTCATTAACTGTACTGTCAAGAGGTATAGTTCATCTTTATTGACCATGTCGACAACATGTCTCCTTATAAAGCGAAAGAGTACTCTTTTTTGTCTACATAATAGTACCGACGTCAATAGATCGTCATTAGTTCCTTGGTCTACATGTAGACATGCAATGACAACTCAATGTTAAATGTCTATAGCGCAAAGCATTGCGACGGGTATGGCTGGTCAGTAGTACTGTTGACGCAGTCATAGATTCACTATTGACATTTCCTGCAGGGTTCTCATCAGTCAATGCCCTAATCTTTTTGTATGTAATTGTAGCAAATTTTCCCTTCATCCAAAACAAAACAGAAATTGATTTAATTTGGTTCAAAATATATTAAATTAATATTTTGTATGGGTTCGATGATATGTTGACCATAATCCCCCCACCCCCGCTCCTCTCTACATACATGCATACTATAAAGCCAGCCGTTGACCTATTTAAATGAGGTTGTCGTTTCGTTGGAGCAACTCGAAAGTTTTCTTCATGCATATGATTGATGATAAGCTCCTCTTCGCCATAAGGCATATGGAATAAAATAACTTTGCGTTCTTCTCCATAATTTCACGATCATTGCAAGCGCACAAAAACAACAATGAAATTGTTCAAACAAACATATGTACAAATTTTCATATAAGTACATTTTTAATTTCCAGACTTTATCGCGCAAAGTTGTTGTGTACATGCATATACATATGTATATATAAAATTATATTTCTTTATTTATTTATTTTTTGTTCGATTCGGAAGAATTTCTTTTGGGCTTTAAGACACTCAATTGAATGACTTTTTTCGTAAAACGTCGAAAATATAAAACAAAATATAATAAGAATAAGAATCTGTATAGACGAAAATACACAATTATACAAACACGCACATACACAGAGGGGCAATCGCACATACACATTTGAGTTGTTGTTTTCACAAGCAGAGAACGCCAGAGGGCGAAAGAGCGACCGTCCGATTGGATGAGAGAGAAAAGCGAAAAACAGCTGATGACGATGAAAATATAAACGGTTGCTTTTAAATTTTAAATGGACACACACACACACACACACACGCGCGCGCATACGTACGTGCTGAAATTGAGTGTTTATAGGCATGCATGCACGTACATATGTTGACTGCTTTTCGGGATTGTATATATTTATATGTGTATGCATGCGACTATTTTTTTTGTTTTTTTTCTTTAATCAACAGCAAATTGGTTTCACTGATACGCTCGTCGTTCCAATATGTTAAGCAGCACAAAATCGCGCATTATTTTGAATTTATTTGAATTTATATACAAAAAACACAAAAACAATTCGAATAAAAGTATCAAAGAAGAAGAATAGAATAGAATAGAATAGCCGCCTGGAATGGACCAAAATCGCCAGGAGACAAAGCTGAAGCATATGTATGCCAAAGCTGGCCTTAAAAATGTAGGTTACGGTTACAACAAATAAAATAGGTTTGCCAAAATTCATACAGCTGGTCTTTAGCGTGACTTTAAAGCCCGAAACTACCCAAAAGGGTTGAGGTGACATCCATAGCTTATATATCTCTTTTATATTTTATTTAGTATATTGTATATGCACATATGTTTTTATTTATGAACGTAATCAAAGTTCGTTTCATCACAACGCACAAATAGAGAGAGATAGAGAGAGAGAGAGAGATAGCATATGTAGAAGGAGAGAGAGAGAGCAATGAGAAAAATTAATTTTTCTGTTTTTGAAAATTGTTTTTATTATTACGAAAAAACTGAACAAAACACGGAACGACCCACGATAACCGCACATTGGAGCAGCTAATGCTAGACTAGACTAGACACAATAACCGAAATGTCTATGGATGATGAGTTGAATCAGCGAATAGCGCGCGCGATACGCGAGTTCTTCTCAGACTCTTGTGCTCGACGAATTCTCCAAACCAACGACGAAAACGCGCCGAGCCATCGACGATGATACACACTTACACACACACACACACACACACTTGGCATTGGGGGTCGAAAGGCGATTTTGAAATCGAAATCGAAAACGCAGTCGAAATCAAAAACGAAATATAAAGGTGTATCTCAATGAATTTTCATTTTTTTGTTTTTTTTTTTTTATTATTAATTTCGCTTAAACGAGCAAATGAAGGAAATTTTCGACCGCCAACGACAACGATGAACTGTAAAATACTGTGGCACTTGGATCGGGGGACCGTCCAACCGCACAATTTATGCTCTCCGTGCAACTAATTCTCGGATTGCAATTTTCGCTTGCAGATTGAGCAATATAAAATGGAAATGCAAAATTGACAAAATTGAGTGCATAAAAGCTTGCAGAAAAGCACACACACATATACAATTCGTTTGGCCTTAATTGTATGTAACCGAGACTGAGACCGAAACAGAGACTGAGACCGAAACAGAGACTGAGACTGAGACTGTCGTGGTATGCAAGTCAATTCTTCATGGAGTTGGAAACAATGCACTTCAATAGTCTCACCAATTTTGGTAGTTTATTTGAAAAGTTAATGGCTTTCTTCGTCCTTGCGCGCGCCCTGAAGTATGCTGCTTTGGCTTAAAAAATAACTTACAATGAAAATGCATAAAAATTTATGATTTCTCAACGCGTATAAATACAGTAGAGTCTAGATAGTGTAAACGAATTTTTGCACGGACTGTTCATGTTACCGCGACTGTTCACACTATCGAGGCAAAAATTTTGTATGTTTAAGTGGTTAAAATTATTACAAAAATTAAAAAAAATAAAAATTTTTGTTTTGTTAAAATGCTCAGTTTTTGGCAAATGTTCAATATGGACAGTCTTCTACTCTATATAGGTAGATAGGTTGAACTGGCTGCCACTTAGGCCGTTAATCGGCCCATTGTGATACCAAGGAGGTTTTCTTGTGTTTGTGTGAGTGTATATGTCTTTTTATGTAGTGTGCCCCCAACATGTGATTTTTTTTTTTTGATAAACCAGTGCTAGGCTTGGAACATTACACTCCGTTTCGCCTGTGCCGGGAATCGAACCTCGGACCCTGGAATCAAGAGCATAGCACGCATCCCCTACGCTATCCGAGAGCCACTTATACTCTATATAAGTAGTAGAAAACAAGTATCCGTCAAAGATATTTTTTCCAAAAACGAAAAATGGCAGCTATAAAATTTTCTTTTAGTTTTTTTTTTTAATTTCGGTAAAATTTACAGGGCTGCCATTTAGTACCAATCAGGAAATAGAAGTGCTTATGTTAATATAATATAATAAAGCTTTTTAGTATAGGGATTCATTCAGTGTTGCCAGGTAGCTCCCCCTAAAACAACTCCTTAACTTCCCCCAGATTCGAAATGTTCACCCTAAAAAGTACAATATTCGAAATGAAAAAAATTAATTTGGAAAGACACAAAGACAACAACAAATTTGACAGATTTCATAAGTATTTCAAACACAATAAACTTCGCACATCATTTGTTTAAACATACGTATATTTACATATCATAAATCCCTAAAAAATCTCGTAGGAAAATTTGTTCCCCCTAAACGGCCCCCTAAAAGTAGGAAAAACCCCTACTGGATTCATTCAGCTTCGGAAACTTTACGAAACGAGAAATTTTTCACTGAACTGTCAAAATTTATATGAAAATTTCCGATGGCAAGAGTTACAAAGGTATTTTCCAAGCAGCATAAATCTCTAAAGTGTCAAAAACGAAGTTTATGTTGAAGAAAGAAAATAAAACATTGTTAAAGATTATATTTCCCACCCATTTTATATGATTTCGTAACAATACTACAACAAAACGTTCCAAAATACTACTTAATACAACAAGTTATACGACTAGACCAAAATGGAAAACGACAGCACTGCTAGAGGACCGAAAAATGAGCACTAGGGGTATTCACAAAGGCGTCGGAAAATCGAAAAACTTTATCTGCTTAAAAAGTTGTGCAAGATGCAAAAAAAAAGTTTAAAATTTTTTTAAGAAGTCGCAATTTTCCGACTTTTCAACGTATTTAACACGCCTTTGTGAATACCCCTAATATGTCCGCTTTACAGAGGTGTTCACTTAAGAGGAAACTATTTGAGAAGCAGGAACAGCAGATAATACATATGTGACAAAAAAATAAATAACTAAATATGTGATTAATCAATTTTTTGATGCACATCAATATCTTGTTGTGTATTTACCCAGCGGGAAATTATCTCCTGCATGACAATGTCATCAGTGATGTCATCGATGACATATCTATAGGTGACATTGTCATGTGTGACATCTTGGAGGACATGTCATCGTGGAGGGATGCTGTTCATCTGCTTGAATCTCATCAGTGATGTCATCGATGACATATCTATAGGTGACATTGTCATGTGTGACATCTTGGAGGACATGTCATCGTGGAGGGATGCTGTTCATGTGCTTGAATCTCATCAGTGATGTCATCGATGACATATAGGTGACATTGTCATGTGTGACACCTTGGAGGACATGTCATCGTGGAGGGATGCCGTTCACGTGCTTGCATCTCATTGGCTATTGAAATTTGAATAAGGTTTTAGCGTCCGTTGAACGTTAGGATGAAGCGGCGTAGATGATGAGTGCTCGACTCACAATCCGAAGAGCGCGGGTTCGATCCCTGGCTGAGACGAACAAAAATTGTTAAAAATAGATTTTTAAAATTTGCGAAATATCCAAAGAGAAGACAAAGAAGAGAAGTTATCATCAACCTGGTTTCTACAAATTGACATTTAGAGAGAAAAGAGCAACAACGTGCTGCTCTCAAATGCTGTTTTCGCCATCGCACCCCCTAGCATGACATTGTCACTGCTGAAGTCCCTGTCAGCTCCTGTGATGATAATGTCCGGCTAGCTGTCACCATCTCCCACTTCGGATCCCTCCACGATGACAATGTCCGGCTAGCTGTCACCATCTCCCGTTTCGGATCCCGTACGATGACAATGTCACGAGTGATGGCCTGTCTCATTTGTGTAGAAATGTCACTAAAAGTGTCTTACAATTTGTCAGGGGTGCCGGTTCCGGTGTCATGCTGACATCTTACGTGATGTCATGCGACCTTTTCCTGCTGGGTAATCATATGTTAGAAGGCGAGCATTGAGCAATGGTGTTTTCATTAATTTCCAGCACCATGAAATATAACCAATTTTGAATGTGTATATAGCTTTCTCAAGCTATTAGAATAGCTCAGTATGATAAACAATCGAAAATGTTTCCTTACTGAGAAATAAAAAAGTCTCGCGTCATGATCGCCTTTCTCAGATTGGCATTGGCCCCCCCGTTGAGGACAAGAGAAAATTTTTTCCAAATTTTTCTATGGTAAGTCCATTTCATTGTTGAGATACAGTTTCACGGCTAAGGTGAAAAAGTTTCCCCTATTGAAAATAAGTGGAACTAATAATGGATTTTTTTTTCTTTCAGAGGTAAGATTAACCCGTAAAATGCAGAAAACTTTTTTCTTTCAAAAAACAGTTTTTGTTTGAGAAATTTTTTTATGTGTAGAGAGATAGGGTTTTGTGACCTTTGGAAGAAAGTTGCAGCTTTGAAAATGAATAAGGTCCTTCAAACATTGCACATACATACCTAAGAAAAGCAGTTCTTAAGTTATGGTTATTTGAAAAATCAAAAGTAGCTACTAATTTTTTTTAGCTTTGAGGCCATTGCGCCACCTCTAAACTTTGCTTAATCTTCATCAAATTTTGTTGTTGATTGTTACCGTTATTTTCAGACCCCGGGGAACGAGGAATTTTCACCATCGCCAAAAATGGCCACCTTAATGTGACATTCCAGAATCCTCAGACTCCAATATGACTGACTGGCTTAAATGATCACACACAAACAGCAGACGGGTCAAATGAGAAATCATAGGAGGATGTGATGAACGGGCCTTGACACGACGGGACATTCAAAAGTAGCAGTCAAATGAGGCAGAACCACATGACATTAATTGCTGCTTGAAAGACCCAATTTCATTGTGTTCAATGAATTAAAGAAATTGAAATTAACTCAATAAAAATGACTCCATGTAAGAAAATTCATAGCAACAATACTTCAAGTGAAAATAGGTCATGCAGACATTAGAAAGATATATATGTATCTACGTATGTATATATGTATATGTATATACTGTATGTATGAATGTATGTATATACTTCTGTATGAAAAGAAAATATACAAAAATCTGCACAAACCGTCTACAAGCGGTGCAGGCAGTTCAGTGTTTTCGTATACAAGATACTCACAGCACGAAAAACTAATGAGAACGAATGCAAGTGACCTCAGTAGTTCGCTCTTTCTGCTCTTAACTTTCTTACGATAGTTGCAGCCAGTGTTGCCACTTACCAACTTTTTTTTTTTTGGTTTTGTCTCAACCAACAAAAGCTGGAAAACGCGAATTTTTTATTGCAATCTTAATCGAAAATTTTCCCCAAAGGCCTCAATAATGTTATAGAAAAGCAATTTTTTTGCAATGTGGGGGCCCCTATGCCCTGGCTTACCAAGTCCATTCCATGATTCGTCCCTGATTCTAACAAAGAAAAAATTGTTCTGCATCTTATTGTTAAATTTTTTTTTTTTTTTTCATATATAACGGTTTTCCAGAAGATATGTGGTTTCAAACCAGATCACTGGTTGCTGGAGCTCTTAAATAAGCTTTTATTTATAAAAATTTGAACCATGGAATAGTTCACAGTACTCCATTAATAGTGTCTTCAGCAAATTGTATGCTTTTAAATTTCCGCAGACACCATATAGTTTGAGATCCCATTGTTATACCCAGCGTCAGGCTATATTAGTTTCGTGCGAATCTTGGAATAAGCTAGAGCTATGCTCCGTAGATATAGACAAATATGTATATTCTTGTTAGGGATCGAAAACTGAATCAAATTAGACATGTGCGTCTGTCCGTCTCGGGTCAGATTGCCTTTCAAACGGCTGGACCAATCACGTCAAAGTCCGGCACACAAATTTATCGGGCCCCCGAGTATGATCCTAAGTGAAAATTGGCGATACTGCCACGCGCACAAATGAACATTATTCGTAATATCGCAAGTAAAAGGCGAAGAAGCTTCAAATTCGAAACATACGTAGGCTGATCTAGTCGAATGAAAGGTGTAGGAACAAAATTTATTTGGTCCGCCCACTGCCACGCTCTTGGGCTATACGTACGGTGACCATCATATATGTTTTTAGCAGAGCTGTTCTATTTTTTAGGCGCTTGTTCTGCGCCTAAAAAACGAATAAACAAAGGATTAAGATTTCTTCCGTTCTCTTATTGAACACAATCCATATCGCATCCAGGCAACATCCAGGCCGCTGGGTGAGTACGCACGCTAGAGCTGAGACATTCAACATCAGTCTGCCTGTCCAGTAGTCGAAGCTCCGTTTATATAGGTCAATATTGCTGATCTTGTATTTCCCACGATTAGTGGCCGCTCTCAGGATTCATTTTTTTTTTTTTATTTAAACTTTGCTTCTCTTTACTGGATCTTCCTTTGGGTGGGAACTAACAGTAATTATTCAAATCTTATTTTTTAAATATAACTTAACTATTATATGAGTAGTACACACAAATAAGTTTTCTTTTGGATTTTATCGAAAACAAAGTAACTTAAAAAAACTTATCTGAAATGAGATCAACGAGCGCTAATGGGTTATGCGAGAATAACCTCAGCGGGGAAATAACTATTTAGTTATATTACAAAGTTTCACATAAATAAGATAAAACCCTATTTTCGAAGGACTAATTACTTCCTAAATAACTTATTAACCCTTTAACGCAGAAGGGCAAATTTGCCTTCACATAAGTTCAACGATTTATAGCGAAATATTTTAAATTATATGGAAATGCTATAAATTTTTTAAGTTTTATGAGAACGAATTTGCTTCTTTAGCCGTTAGAGGGCTAAGCTAACCATTCATTTTGCATATTTATTTACATAATTACTAACCCGATTAGTTCGGTAGAAAGATACTGCAGTAACGAGCCAATTGGAATTTTTTTGTACCAAAGTGGCAACACTGGTTGCTGCCACCATGTTGCAACTAGCAAACATGTCATGGCGAATATTAATTGTGAGTGAGTTGTGGTGGGTTGTGGGTGGTCGCTTGGTTTCAATGATTTCTGCGTTTCAGTAAGAGATTTTCTGAAGCGAAAATTAATTCTTTGATGTATGTAGCTAAATGAAGAAAGTGTCGATTAGTAACAAAGCCACTTTGTTGTTGCTAAGATGGAAACCAAGCACCGAAGGAAAACGGCGTTTCAATTTTTTAAATCGGTTTTATGAATTGAAGAACTGCTCTGACTCACTGAGAGTAATTGTTCTAAATAAGCGTCCATCCATTTGTATGAAATAATGCCTGAGGCCAGTGAGTCTTAAGCTCTCGATTGCTTAACTCTTTCAGACCTGATTTTTGATTTACGCCCGATTATCTACTGGTCAAAACGCAACACAACAAAAGTGCAAATCTTTGGCCGAATACGGCTTTAATTGGGATTAAAGGGCATAAGCATTGAATTTCAATTCGGTTAAATGATCGCCATTTTTGATAAAGGCAATCCATAATTTAATAAGAATCGCTGTGCGCTCCACAGACGTGGGTACAAAGACAAACGAGTTGCTTAGCTGCTGCGTCCGCAGATCTGGGAGTGAGGAATCCTAAAATGATTATTTTTTTCTGCAAAATAACGAGCACTCTTAATGATAGATACTTACCATATTGTAGTTATTTGAACGAGAAGCGCATAAATAAATTTTGTGCAACAGTGGGTAAGTAAAATGGCAATATTTTGTATGTTATTTCTTCTAGTTTTTCTATTATGCCTCCAGGGTCCGATCCATGCCAATATTTGACGCCACTTAATGGGTTACTGCCTTCGCATATCATATCTATGTGAAATTGCCGATCACCTCTCACAGTGCCGCTCTGGGCGTTTGCCCGGCTGACACCATTTTGTTTTTTGCATTTGCGTTCTTTTTTCAATAGATGCCTTGTCTTTCAGAATATTTTTTTCTTTATTTTGTACTTACATTTTCAACTCCTCGCTTTAAAGCTTTGTTGCCTCATAACAACTTTTAGCCATTCTACTAGGAAACTTCGATTTTTCAGTTGGACTCTCAAACATTTCGTTCCATCGTTTTGAGAAGGCACCAGCGTTACCACTTTGAATAAGTTTTTAATAATTTTTTTTGTTTTTAACATTACTCCATTAATTTGCACGTTTTGTTTGTAGATTCTTGGAGCGCCCATTTGAGGAACGCGATCAAATGCCTTTTCTAAATCAAGGAAGGCCATATGAAGTGGTACTTGTTTTTCACGGTGTTTCTCCATTAAAAGCCGAGCGGCGTGAATTGCAACGGTGGTGCCACAGTTTTTCACGAACCCAGCTTGGTTTTTATCTTTAACCTGACTATTTCACGAATTCGTTGATCCAATACCCTTTCAGACACTTTAATTGTGTGGGGTAAGAGCCTAAAGGGGGGTCTATAATTTGAACAATCTGCTGGGCTACCTTTCTTTTTCCATATGGCTACGGTTGTGTGCTCTTTAGCCAGCCCAGTGAGGGTACTCTCTTTTCTGTTATTATTCGGTTAAATAAGTCCAGTAACCAAGAGTTGAAATAACCTGATTTCCAAACCTCATCCGTACCAGTGGCCTTACCAGTTTTCATTTTACTTATGGCTTAATCGACTTCGTAGAAAGTGATTCTCTGAATGGGAAGCAGATATCGCTTCTATAGTTGGTATATGGGTGGGTTCGGGAATTCTTCTGTAGATACTTTTTCAAAATAATTTCGCCAGCGTTCACGACAATCTTTGCGATCCAAAAATGAGGTGACCCAGAGAGATTTAGCATTTAGACAGTAGACAAATTTTTCACCATCACGAGTACTAAGGCGATTATAGAGCTCCTCGAAATTTGCCTCTCTGGTGCATGCTACCAACTCTTTTACATGCCTTTCTTGCGTCGATTTACTTTTGCCAGTTTTCGGATGTTCTATTCTTTGAAAACAGACGATAGGCCATCCTCTTTTCATCGACTTCCGATCGGACTTCATCAGTCCAAAGCCAGGTCTCCTTATCTATATGTTTTCTGCCTGGTTTCGTTTTTCCCCAAGACAGTATGTCCAGCGCTTTGGATGTGTTTTATACTCATATCCCAAGATTCCTCAACAGATGTGATGTGAGGTAGAGAAATTTTTGATCTGATTTCATCTTGCTGCTCTCCGAATTTCCATCATTTGATTCTCTCAGGACCGTTTTCGATATGTCTATTTTTCCTCGGTCGATGCGACACGAATGTTACATACAACAGAGCGATGTTGTGAAGCAAGAATTCTATCTGAGACTTTGTGGTGCCACCACTACACAGTGGCAGTAAGTTAAAATATGTGATTCTCGTTTCTTCAGTGAAGTATTGCAGACAAAAATGTTATGGAAGTCAGCGAATACAAGGATCCGGTGCCATCATCATTCTTATTTCCGTAGCCCCGTCCTCCATGGCAGGAGTGACCCTCTGAAGTGCTTCCGACATATGACCATTAAGATCACCAGCAATAAATAATCAAGAATTCTTCTTGCGGGACATCAAGGATTACCTCATCAAGGAGTTCCCAGAAAGAATCATTATGCTGTTCCGGTCATCCAGGCTGTGGAGCGTAAGCACTGCAAAAGTGCGTTTTCGTTCCGTTTAAAATAAAGTAAAATTTTTATCAGGCGATCATCTAATCTTTTAACTTCAACTATCGTATCCCGAAATCTCTAAATGGTTACAATACCGACACCGTAGCGAGTTTTCGTGATACCATAATAAAATAACTTATGTATATCCTTCGCCGATGTTTCGAGCTTTTGCTCCACTCCATCGGGTTTCCTGACAGTGGACAGATGTCGATTTTTCTTTTTCTCAGACACAACGCGAGTGCTTGTGATCCTTAAAGGAAGGATGTGTATTCTGAGTAAAAGTTCGTAAACCGATACATTCCTTCCTCTTTAAATAACACGGCGTGATAGACGTTTATTGCAAAACAACATAAGACAGTGACTTAAGAGCTTTTTCCATGCTCTACTAGATGGCGCATATAGTTTATGATTTCAATCTTAAAAATTGACAACAATTGTCTTTGTCAATTTTGTAAATTTGTAGCTAAATTTATATAGGCGACCCTGACAACAAAATACCCGACACAGACATACTAAGAAAGAATATTCAACAGGTTTTTAAGGACATTAGGGGCCCCATATACCAAATTTTGTTCAATATCCTTATGAAAACCACCCCCCCCCCCCATTTGCCACGCCCACTTTTACGAATTTTAGGAATTCTAATCGGAGGCTTAAATATACGATCAAATTCTAAGTTTCATTCAAATATTATATTTCGAAAAGTCTGATTTTGGGGCAGCTTCGGAATTGGTTTGACAGACCCTAGAACTGGAGGTACCCTATAAATATGGTGCGATCGGGTCCATTTTCGAACTTGTCCCTACTCAGGCCCCCGTGAGCATGCATACCGGACGCATACTGCATACAGACCGACGGACGTGACTAAATCGAATACTCCTGGTCACGCTGGTCATTTCTATAGATACATAATCAACCCGATTCTGAATATTCCCGGGGAACGAATTCTCGGGGAATTTACTTTTATCGAGACTAAACCTCTTCCTTCTTAAATATTTGCGGGATGGTTGTGGTTGACATATTCATGGAAATGGCCATATGGTTATTGAGTCAGTGAGGTCATGTTAATGGAGAGCATGAATTGTTGAGGATGGATGATGGTTTGGTGATTCTGTTTAAATTGTTCATGCAATTTTGTCATTGCGAAGTTATGGAGGAACACTCTTAGGTCTCTCCTCCTGTTTGAGCCAGTTAAGACGCAGTCAACTCCAATAGCTTAATATTCGGAGTATAAGTATACAAAATATTTGATAATCTCTCACATGTTTCCTAACCTTTGTGTGTGGAAACGACTATGTTTAATAATGAGATGCTTTCAAGTCTTACATTTTTGTTTTCACTTCCAATTCCAAATAAAAAATAAAAAATTTGTCCTCCTAAAATTCCTAGACGACTACTGTTGGACATTGGACTTGAACCATTGAAATCTCACGTCGAGTGGAATTCAAATTCCATAATTTAACCCTCTAATTCCTGGCTCCGTCTCTAGACGGACTGGTTTCGAACAAATTACCAAAAAAAAAAAAAAATTCCTAATAATTTCAGATTTATGTTTTTCTACCCGAAATTAGTCTTATCTGAACTTTTCAGTGAAAAAAAAAAAAAAAAAAAAAAATTGTGGCATTAGAGGGTTAAGTCGTCATAGGCATTTATCTTTTATTGCCACAGAATTGTTAAATTTATTTTTATGATTGATATATGTTCATGCTTGATATGGATGGGAATGGGTAGTTTGTTTGCCAGTTAGCTCAGACGAAGACGAAGAGGAGGAGGAAGTGGATTTGGAATTGGAATTGGAATTGGAAGAGGCATGAACATGAAGAATGTTCTTCCGAGCTGCTCTTATAAATATTTTCTGCCTCAGAAAATGCAAATGGCTACGAATAAGATCAATGAAAGAAAAATTAAGTGAGAAATCGCTTCCATTCTTAAGACTTACGTCGTGATTTTGTTGCTGTTGTTGTTGTTGACGCACTGAATGGTTCATTTTATTGACAAGGCGTGACGAGGGGGAAGTAAGTCAGAACTTCTTCTTCGATACGCATAACTTGGAACGCATTCGAAACGTCGCGACGTTGTCGTTGTCGTTGCCGCTGCTTTTGCGACGTAGTTTTGAAAAAAAAAAACAATCTTTTAACATCAGTCGTTGAACAGAGGACGAAAATTTTAGCCTCTGTCAAATTTTTCCAATCGAAGAAGACTGCTTTTTTTCTTGTTTTTTTTTTTTTTTATTATTCTTCCTTTGTTTATTTTTGTGTTTTTGTTTTCTTTGGGGACCACTTCCCGCTGGATCTGATTCGTTTAAGCATTTGTGACGAACTGCCGATCAACGTTTGCGGAAAATTGCAATTCGCGAATTTATGAATTCGGAACTTTTTTTTCGCCCGATTTTGAATGCGAGAACAAGATTGATTTTATTCCGCTGCTTTTCTTTGTTGTCTTTATCTTGTCTGTTTATCGACTTTGCATTTCCCTTTGACGTTCACACACACGAACGCACGCACGCACGCACGCACACAATCAGAGCCGAGTAAGTAGACTTTCGATGGAGCAGATTTATGGTATTTTCTTCGTACAAATCGAATTTTTATTGAATTCAACCGTTTAAGTGTCTTCCAAGTTCATTAAGAAATTCATGTTTTCCCCCAATATTATGCGCACAGTTCGTATTCGAGCTCAGCCACGGACGTAGTGCAAATGACGAAATGCAAAAATGAACTAAACACAATTGAGATTCTGGTGCTGCATTTTACAAAAAAGTTCGTGTAACGAGCGATTCTTCGATCGGTATTTCTTCCGGGTTTCTCCAGAGTCAGACACACGAACAATTCACCTATTCACACAAGGTCTGCTAAAATCCCTTCTAATGTTCTAAAGCTGTCAAACTCCATTGTATATAAAAAGCATATTAGCACATTAGAAGGGATTTTAGCAGCCTTTCTGAATAGCCTTAAATATTTCGAAAATATCCCATTTGAATGCCAACAGAAAGAAAAAGAAGCATAGATTGTTCCGGAACATTTAAGAAACAACCGTCTCTTTTCGTTGCACGTCTTTTTCTACTTACATTATTGTTTCAAAACATTGTTGTGTGGATAAAGCTTTTTTCAGTTTATTGAACGATTTGTTTTTTTTTTTTTTTTTTTGTATATATATATATATATATATATATATATATATAAGTAATAGTTCTAAAAAACTGTTAGTTTGGCTTCCAATTTCATTTTTTTTTTTTGATTGAAGAGAAAAACAAGTCAATCTAAGTACCGGGTACTGAGTTCAAAAAAACACACACGGTGATATTTTTGTTTGTTTATTTGTTGCTTTTATTTTGATTATTGCATTTTCCGCTCTCCTGTCCGAGCAGTGTTGCATCGAATAACAAATTCATGGCATACGCTTTTGAGGTGAGGTGAGCAGCGCTGCCACTTTTCGGCTTTTCGGATCAAATTAAGGGCCAATATTACCAAACATATTTAAAAGAATTTTAAAAATAAAATCTGATTTTCATTTTCAGCAACGAAATTTTTCAAATATTTTTAAAACAATTTTAAACTACCTCAGCAGGTCGTTTAAGTTTTTTTTAAGATATGGTAACAGCCCTGTTATGGGCGGTAGAAAAACAGCTGATTACATTCATTCTAAAATTGTACGGATAAAATCTGCGCAAAACGAAACAAGCAAAGCTTTAAATTTATGGATTTGGATTACAGCGATATGAGACTGATGAAAAATCGCGCGCACACGGCTCCATGCTCTAAAATAATATTTCAATTATATGTGAATTTGAATGACTACCCTGAAAATGGAGCGTGCTGCCACATTTTGCTATACTTAAAAAAATTTGCATATTGAAAATGAAATTTAAAATAAAACAATTTTTAATTTAATTTTAAAATTTTTTTTAAATATGTTTGGTATTGGCCCTAAGTCGGTTTTTTCCTTTGGTAAGTGTGGTATGTTGAATCAGGTTTTGGTAGGATTGTATATATATATATTTTTGTTATTGCAAAATTTTATTTATATTCCAAATCTTACACATGGAACATTGAAAACGCTACTTTCAACGATATTTTTTCCAATGTTTCCTGCCCATCTGTCTCTGTCTCTATCGAAAAATATTTGGTAGGAAAAAGAATTTGTCACTGGCAACGCTGCTTGCTACTTTTTGAGCAATTAAGTGTTGATAAACATAATATGGGTATTCATTCAGACCTCGAACTTAATGAACTTTGAGAACTTTTTAAATAGCCGTCAAAGCTTCCATGTATTTTGACAGTTAACGCAAAGAAGTTCTCAGAGTTCACTCCTTCGACGGTTCGAATGAATTCCCATAATATCAACCCACATAAAATTATTCAATTTTAAAATTAAACAAAAAATGTCCACTTCATATTTAAAAAAAAAAATCGTTTTTTCTTCCTCTTCTATCATTGAAATATCTCCGTATGCTTCGCATGATGTTCAATAGTATTAATGCTGATATATTTCAACATTATTAGTATTCAAATATATAATCAGCATGCCTTGACATATTTACGGGAATTTTGTTCATAATTAGGGTCAGGCCACGAGAAACGTGACATAGTGGGTCTGGGATTTTTGGATTTTTGGACCTTACATCCAAAGATTATAGCCGTTCATAACTCCCCATAATATATAAGAGAGAAATTCCCTCAGTTGTTGTTGTTGTTGTTGTTGCAATTTGAAAATCGAAAATTTGACAATTTTTCAATATTTCTCTTTTATTCATAATTTTATATCTAAAATAAGACTTGAGATAAATGAAAAATTCTTTCTTAACTCGTTTAAGAATAAATGAAGAAAAAAATTAAAATTCGAAAAATAGTATACACTGAAAAAAATTGTTCGGAAATTCGAATTTAAAATAAACATTTGCGATTTGTATATAGAGCCGGAGCTAGAAAAATAACCAATTGTACATTATTATGTAGACCATTGAGCTGCGTTTCAGAAACAATAAAAAAAAAAAATGTGTATTTCCAAGGAATTTCCGACACAGAGCGTTTTTTGTGAGACAACCTTCATATAAAAAGTTATCAGTAACTGCTCCCATAGAAAATGTACTAAACATATGAAGTCAGCTGATTGAATAAGTAAAGTTAAGTTACGTTCAATCAAGAGTAACTGTGCCTTTAGAAAATAAATACATTAAACTAAACAGATGCTTCATACTTGCCTATGTTAATAATAGGCCCTTCACACGACTCAACGTATAAAAGTGTATTGCAAAGCAAAAAATAGAAGAAGAAGAAAACAAGGCAACAGCCAGTCGTAGGGGCGTTCAAGAAGTAACCGAAAGAGTTGCGAGTTTTTGTGAACTTATCGACATGGAACGAACCGATATTCGTGTCATTATCAAATGGTATAATCTGAAAGGAAAAACTGTAACTCAAATAAAATCCAAACTAGATGCTGTACTGGGTGAAAAGTCTCCAGCCGTCGGGACAATACATAAATGGGTATCCGAATTTAAAAAGGGGCGTGTTTGCTGTGAAGATGAGAGCCGGAGTGGTCGACCAATAGACGTAACAACGCCGCAAGTAATTGGAGAAATCGTGCGAATCGTTACCAACGATCGCTCGATTAATGTACGAGATTTGGGTAATCTGGTGAACGCTTCATACGGACGTGTTCATAATATACTGCAGCAAAGTTTGAAGATTAAAAAAATAAGCGGCGAATGGACTGCACTAGAATTAAGTGACGAACAACGTTCGAAGCGTATTGAAATTTCTGCACAATGTCTGGCCATACAACAGAAGAATCCGCTTGAATTCCAACAGAGATTTTTGTGCATTGGCGCCAGTTGGATACGACCAAAATATGCCGTTAATGCTATTGAAACAATTGCAGCGAATGAGCCGGCTGCGAAAACGCTAAAGCTTTGCAGCAGCAGCGCAACGGGAATAGCAGCTAGAAAAACTAGAAGCTTCTTGGTCACGTTTTGTTGCGACGCTCGGAAGCTGCTTCAGATCGATTTCAAGTGCTACGAGGAAGTGGAAGAGATTCCATGCGAACATTATATGAAATTTATTGAAGGACTGCGCGACAAGTTGGAGGAGAAACGGATCGATTTGGAAAATACTGCCGCCCAGTCGTTCATACTTCAATTGGGTAGCGCCGGAATTCTAGAGCCCACCGCCGAGTTCATCGAGCGATTGGAAAAATTCCGTATCGAATTATTGCCGCATGCCAAGGAGTCACCCGATTTAACAATGTCGACTTGTCATATTTTTCCATGCCTACGAAAATGGCTAGAAGGACGCAAATTCTTTGACGACGAAGCATTTAAAGGAGCTGTAATGGAGTATTATGGCTCGCTCGGACCCGGGCACTACGAGGATGGTATCGCTAGACTTGATATTAATTGGCACAAATGCATGGAATTAAAAGGCGAATATGTTTGCAAATAAATTCGAATTTTTATTTATTTTTTTTTATTGATTTTTATGTTAATCAGTTTAAAAGTAAGGAGCTTAGGTCTTAAGTGGAAAACATCCGACGATGTAGTATATGGTGCATTTCCACACGGACGCGACAGTATTTTAAGCGTGAGTATTTTAAGTTCGAATTGAAACATTTTCGGTGATAAATTTTTTACCCATTTTTTTTCCCACTTTCACTTTCAATAATATACTCTAGTTCTTTAAGCGATCACGATCAAAGAATTTTCATTTATTCAATTCTTGGACATTTCTCAACACTTGGGAAGATTGAAGAAGTTAGATGACTTTTTAAGTAATGATTAGTAACGTTATTCGCGGCTCCGTTTCAATTAAAGAAAGCGTCAAATAGTAGGTAATTTTTTTTCTGAATACTTTAACCTTCTAATGCCACAATTTCTTTAAGTTCAGATATGACTAATTTTGGGTAGAAAAACATGAATCTGAAATAATTATTCAGGGGTGTCACAGAATCCGATTGCTATCGGTATTTGAATTTTAGTCGACTAAATTTTCATATTTATTTCATAGACAGCCGGATAAAATAGGGTTCTGTGCAATCGAGAACCGATAATAGTTCAAATTCAAAACCAAAAACAACAAAATTTTTAAATTCTGTATGAAATTTCGATCGGTTTTAATTCCGATTCCAACAGCTGTCGAATTCTGTGACATCCCTGATTATTGGTTTTTTTTTTTGGTAATTTGTTCGAAAAAAGGCCATCTAGAGACGGAACCAGGAATTAGAGGGTTAATGCAGCTCATGCGGACCTTTATATATACAGGGTGTCCAGACAATTTTATGCATAATTTTAGTATGCGATAACTGATGTCAAGGGCTATGTTTTTTGTTCTTGCACAACTTGCCTAAAAGGTACCGTTGTTGAGTTATAGCGCACTTTAAAAGAGGACATATTTTGTATAGAAAAAAGAAAATTTTTTGAACATTTTTAAGTATTTTTTTATAGGTAATATTTAAAAATACATATAAAAATCATCATTTTTTTTTAGAGTGCTATAATTCAATGACGATACTTTTTAAGCAAGTGGTGCAAGAACACAAAAAAACATAGCCCTTGACACGAGGTATCGCATACTAAAATTATGCATAAAGTTGCCTTGACACCCTGTATATATACATATACCAAAATTTCTATGTAGATCCGTTGGACAATCAAATATATACGGACGCAAAAAATGCGTTGCTTTTTCAAGAAATGCCCATATAGGGGGGAAAAAAAGGAAATAATTTACTGTCGTAGACGCTCTTAAAAGATAGTTTTAAATTTACCTTCATTTGGTTTCTAATTTTATTTTAATTTTGTTTATTATTTTTAAATGCAAAGGTAAATTTGGTAGTTATTAATTTTCGTCTTTGGAAATTATATTTGTGAGAAATACCCTGTCTGATTTATATAAAATCGATTTGGTTTTTTTTGTAGAAATGCATTTTCACAATATTCGTCGATGCGAAAATCTTATCAAGACATCAAAATTGTTGTTGTTTGACGTCAATTGATACTGCGCGCATCCGTAAAATTTTCTTTTTTTGCAATATCTCAAAATTTTTGAATGAATGCTTTCGACCGAGTGGCCATTTTTTTTTTAAAGATCATTAATTGTGGTGGAATTTGGCATCTGAGTTAGTTTTATAAGATTTATGTTCTATGATCTATTTTGGGCATATGGCTGTCATTAACTTTCCTAAAGTATAAATGCTTAAAAAAATCGTATCACAATTTAAAAAAATAAAAAAAAAAAAAAAAAAAAAACTTAAGTAAAAAAAGATTCAGTCCAATATGTAGTAACATCCATTTTTAAGGGTCGAAATACTGAATATATTAAATAAGAAGTATTTGTTGTAAAATTAATAAATAATAATCCATATGCAGAGCTTTTTGAATAAAGCTCACTTATCATCAGAATTACTATAGTAATATATAGTAATGGAAATTCTATTCGAGAGGGGGGGGGAGAAATAAGGTAGATCGATCTTCGAATCATAAAATTGGCTGAAGATTTTTAAAATCACTCCGCATTACTGTCATTAAGTTCTACGGAAACGTTGTTGCGCAACTTGAATAGTTCACAGAGATTTTCAAATGTCATATTATCAAAGTCCCGATTCTGCTGAGACGCCTTTCCAGAGTAGACCTTATAAATGTTTTCCTCGATGGTACTATCGACGATGAAGCGATGCACTGTTGTGGGCCTGCAATATGTAATGCTACAGTAATACCGACAAAAATTAACCTAGGCTTGGTGGAAACACCAGATTGATCAAAACGAAATATTTTTGTGGCTCACATATTGCAAAATGTACTGCTATTTTTTTTTAGAAAATCAAATCAATCAAATGTTTTGACGAAGCATATGCAGTTGAGTTTTCAGCCATAGGCAGAGTAAAATACCTTGATAAGAGTGCTTACCGTGTTTGTCCGAAGCGATGGACGCGGCCAATTGCTTGCTGCTCTTCGCTAGGATTCAAAATTGGCTCAACCAGGAAAACATGCGTTGCTTCGATTAGATTCAGACCTTTGCTACCCTTAGACAAGGGCATTAAGAGGCATGTGATACCCAATAATGGGTTCTTAAAATTCTCGATGGTAAGAACATTCGAATAAAGCAAATAAGAAATTTTATTCACACGGAATGCATTGGCTAAAGCCTGAGTTATAGACTCCCATTGAGAGAAGACGAGTATTTTGAGAACGTTTTTGTCGGTGTTATCGAGTGTTGATATGGTTGAACTGTTACTGGGAATATCCGATGGCGTTTCATTGCATTCATTTTCTCGTTGCAGCTTCATTACTAATCGAACGATGTAAGTTATTTTTGAGGAGAAATCACCATAAACGGTAAATTGTTCATCTTCGGAATTCACATGATTCTGCAGAACGGTCACAAAGTAAATGCTACGGGGGAAAAAAAAAAAAAACAAAGATCATGTTTTCGTATGTAAAAATTTGCAGTACCACCCCTACTTACTGATATGTGCTTTGAACGTTTCTGCAAATAGAACAGGTTAGGCTTCGTCCTGGTTTGTATTGTCGTATATTCTTGTAGCACGACAGACACATTTGATGGCCACACTCTAAAACGATGTGCTGGAACGACGATAAATCAACATTTTTAAAATATGGAATAAATTTCCTTGTTTTTTCAAGAACAATGCGATAGGAGAAGGAGAAGGAGGAGGAAGGCATCAGAGCATCAGCATTCGATGTTTCAACTTACGCGTACTTCATCCTCCGTTTGACATATCGGACAGGGACCAGCTTCGGTGTTCGACTCCAAATGTCTGATGTACTTCAATCGCGACATTTTTTTAACGAAATTCTGTTGCGCTTCTTGCAAATTAATTTGTTGCTCAGCGTATGCGGTGTCCAATTCGTAACTAGCTAATTTATATTTGGACTTTTCGTCTTCATCGTCAGAGAGTGTTATTCGCATTTTGCACATATCGAGTTCGTCGTATGCTTTAACAGTGAATTCAATTTCGATCCAATACTTAATCGCTTTTTTGCAAAATTGTTGCAAATTTTGTAGGACCATCCAATGCTTTTCTATTCTGCTCGCTAGGGTAACACGTTTCGGCTTAAGAAACGTAAAGATGACTGAAAAATTTCAAAAGAAACAAACGATTGGGAACCAATAACCGAACCGAATTTTCCGGATATGTCGTCAGAGAAATCAACTTAAAGATCGCTGGCTAAAATATTCCCCACTTTGTAGCTGCATATTTTCCTAATCCCTCAAAAATACGCATTTCTTTCAGAGATCATCTCTCAATCCATTTCCAAAAACTTCGTGTCCCAAAAGCTAATTTCTCATGTTTGGGGACGGTTCCGTATCTTTAACTTGAAAGGGTTGGTCACACTCCGATTGTGGCAACAGAAGTTATAAGCAGGGATGCCCACCACTACATTGAAAGCTTGCGATAGTGTGTGTGCGCATTGCACTGAAGAACGTTTTTCGCCTTTTTCAGTTCTCTCTTTTTGCTTCATCCGACATAGGTCTTGCTCGTTCGCTGCCTGATGTCAGACTAAACAGGTTTCGATTTCTCAGCTTGCTTGTTGCCTTTTGTGTATGTACACAAGCAATCGCTCTCAATGCTCCGAAGCTTGCTCCGCGGGCATCAACGCTTATAAGCAAAGGAACAACAGAAGTTATGTTTGGGTAAAAGAAATGAATCCACTGGTCTAGCTGCACTAGCGAAGACACTTCTTATCAAGTTATTTTGGTCAGTTGTAAACAAATATGGGAATATCATCATGCAATACAGTAGAGTACGGATAAATGCAACACGTTTTTTGCTCGAATTCTTGTGCACTTATGCGTTCTTTGCATTAATCCGTGCATGTTTTCATGGGAACTCATAAAAAAGGCTTCAAAGCACCTTGCACTTATGAGGTTTTTGCATTTATTCGTGTTGCATTTATCCGTAGTTCACTGTATATCCGAAATTTTTTTTTTTATATAAACTATCGATTTCTTTTCGAGATTCAAGTTCAACTCACTTTTAATCATTGCGATTTCCAATTGGGGATTATCGTCGCCTTCGGCGAACAATAGACTTTCAAAATTATTGAGCAAATCGCGTAGCTTGCATAATTTGCAGAATTGCTGATTCTTTCTTTTATTTTTCTTAGTAACGGTCCGTCTTGGTCCTAATTCATCGTCGTTTTCCTGCTCGTCATCGCTACTGTTGTTTTTCAATTTCTGCAAAATAGAAAAATTACATTTAAAAAAAATATTAATATTACCCGTTTTAATCGGAGGCGATATATAAGGTTAAGTTAGCTTGTAGGGGCCGGGCCGCCCACCAGAAGGTGGCGCACTTAGACGAATTTGTCTGAAGCAATTCACAATTCAAGTAAACAATTGGCGATGTAACTTACGCGCATTCCATAAGATGACAATCGTATACACTGCTTATAAATTGGGATATATCTTGCCAAACTGGATCACTAACTTGACTCTTTGGCTTAATGTTCGCTGTATAGAATCTTAATTCTTGCAGCGATTTCAAAATTTTCTTATGCTCACTCATCAGATTATCAAACCACGAAACAATCATAAAGAGTACACCTCTTAGTGATGTTGCGGCCTCCAGTCGCATGCTACCAAATTTTCGTACGCACTCATCCAAAATCTTAGCAATCAATTGACTCGGAACATTCGGATCTTCGATGTCTAAAATAACTGACATGAATTCCAAGAGGTTTTCATTTAATTCATTCATGTTCATCTCGAGTGTCTCGGATGCAGACAGAAAGGCTGTCTCCGTTTTCAATAACTGAGAAGCGTACGGCTCCAAGTATTTCCATTCCAATACATTTAATTGGATTTTATATTCATTAGACTTCTCATCTGGAATCGATAATACTAGCTCGGGAGAATTAGTACGCGCTTCAAGTATATTATACAATGCGTGAATTTGAAGTAAGCTATCCACACTGAAAATTGATGGAAACAAAAGTTTATAGCTCAAAATCAAATTTCGAATCGAATCTATGCGGAAGATTTGGGATGATGATATATATATATATATGTACCTAATATTATTTTCAGGCGAATAATCGCGTGCCAATTTTAGTACAGCTTCGTAGTTGGTTACTGCTTCTTTAAAATTCCTTTTGATAAAGTGTATAGCGGCACAACCATTGTACGAGGAGGCCATCGAGCGTAGTTCGGACTTGCATTCCTTTTCGTTTGTGCTTTTCATGTGGGCGTGCAGTTCCTTGGGCTGAAGAAATTGCTTTTGGATAACGCCAGTAGCTTTTGGACGATTGTTAGCGGAAACAACAGGAATCGTGCAGCATTGGCGAATTTTCAAAAGTGGCTTCATTATCTAAGAAAGAAAGAAAAAAAAAATGGGGTTGCTTATTAAGGAGGGCTTAACTTTGTTTTCGTCTACTAACGATTTTCATAATCTGATGTGGAGTGCTGAGCAACGAATCAGTGCTCTCAATATATTTATTTAAAGTAGCGTTGAAATCATATTCGCATTTCTCATGCTGTTGCGTATAGAATAGACGTTCCAAGTCACTCAATGTCACACGATGTATTATTTCAGTTTGGGGCGGTATGGGCAACTCATCAAGTACCTGCTCTTTGCATGTACGCCACATAAAATTACTGAGAATATCGACTAGTTTCGACTTCGATACACTCTCATCGTCGCAATTCAACATGAAATCTTTCACCAATGTATCCCATACTTTTGCATTTATTGATTCTTCTAATCCAATGAAGCGTAGCAACGGATAAAGATCATCAATAGTGCGCTGAATTGGAGTGCCACTCACTGCCCAACGATGCACAGCTGAAAAGATTAATGCAAAGAATTGAATCCGATGAATCTTCCAACAAAAAGAAGAAAAAAATAAAAAATATAACGATTTTATTTCAAATAGGTACCTGGCAAAGTGCGTACAAGGACAGCCATTGGCGATGTGTCCGATTCCACCATTTGTGCTTCATCCAAGCACACCCGAAACCAATTGACCATAAGTAGCGGCGTGTAAAGACGCATAGAACGCGGTTTATGTCTCATAACCCGATCCGAATCCTGTTCGCTGGTATGAAAAACCTCACGCTTTAGTATCGAATAATCTGTAAGGACAACATCAAAATCTCCTAATTGACGTGGACTCATCCAATCGCCATTCGAAATTCCATCATAAACACACAGGCGTATATTCGGTGATGTGTGACGATGGATTTCATCGACCCATTGTTTTTTTATTGTATTCGGCGTAACAATCAATGTAGCAGCACTCTCTACAAGGCCAAAAGTCTCTATATAGGTTCTCCAGCACTTTGGGCAGATGTAAGGTTCATTAATAGCTTCATTATGCTCTCTGTTATGCTTGCTTACACAGCTTTCATGTTGTCTCATATGACAAAGGGTACACTCAACAAGCGCTTTCTTATTGTGCTTTGTGCAAATACAGAATATAGTATCTTTATCGACCACCTGTTTAGATTTCTTAGCTGGAGTATGGTCTTCAGAATTTTCCGGCACAGCCTCTGCCAAGTTTCCGATGTCTTCTGCTAAACGGAAAGTACAAGTTTCACGTTTGTTTAGCAAAATCAATGCCAGCATTTCGACAGTTTTCCCCAATCCCATTTCGTCAGCTAGTATGCCTCCAGGTGCCAATTCTATATTTGACGGTTCGATCATTTCGAATTCTGTATAGAGCATATTTTTGTACACAATTGTACTATTGTCTTTGGCCTCTAATCGTTTAAAGAAATGTGCCAATTGAGTGCCTGATTTTTCTCGCTTGAGAAGCCATCGTACTGTTTGCTCTTGATATCGGCAAAGCTTTGGTAAAAAATTTGATGGTAAATTCAATGTCAATTCGCCATTCTCTAATGCCATCCGAGTTCGCAGTGCATTATACAATTTATTTGTAACGCATTTTTTAATAACTCGCAAAGATTGAACGGTTCTTGTCCCAACTAGAACACTCAAATCTTCTTCTGGTATATAGTTTTTAAATATAAGTGGAAAAAGTTTTTTCTGAATGAAATATTGTTCTTGAGAGCCAGCACGCTTGTTGGTATGAGAAAAGAAAAGTACATCGTTGCGTACAAGGACTCTAAAGCCACTGCGCTTGTAGGTAGCACCTGAAATATTGATTATTTACTCAAGTTAATATACATACTTTTACATTCGAACGAATATGCCGTTAAATATACATTTTCAGACTTACATGTCTCAATGATTTCATGCACGTTCAATTCTTCATTCACTGCATTCCATTGCTTGTTTTTATATGCTATATTTTCGGCGTTCTCTGTTTTTTCACACGCAACTGCGATTTTACAAAGATTTATACAGCGGAGGCCCGAATTCAGCATTTTTTTTGTGATTAGACCAGACGCCACATAGAAATGTAGATATACTTGTAGGTGGCACTCACAACCATGGTTGCCGTTTGACTAAATTTTCTTGCACCACCAAAAAATGCACCAGAACGTACACAAAATCTCAGCCGGAAATTTCACTACTTCCGAAGCGGTGAAAATTCATACTTCAACATTCATGTGTTATTCATTAGTTAAAGGAGTATGTATATGACCCGCATAAATCGCATGATAACTTCATTTGAGAAAAGAGCACATGCTAGCTGGCTGAAATGGATCCAACGTGCATGACTATTTCATTTGAAAATAGAGTATATGAATCAATATTATGAGCAATTTAGGAATACATGTCTTGGTGTATTATTACGTAAAGCATAAAAGTTGGGGGTCTGGTGGGTTGAAAAATTTATCGCACTTGCTATATATGCACAGATGTCTCGCATTTTCTGAAAGATCATTCGATGCGGTTCAAAATAATGGTAAATTGTCCTTAATATATATGGAACTCTCTAATACGACTCCTTTTTGCATCTCATAAGCGTTAATTCTTGGCCGACTGTATATGATCCAAATATGTACAAATAAAAAATTCATTTGAAAAAAGTAAACGCTTCTGGGATATGGGAGGGAAATAAAGAGATATATTTTTTAATTTTTTATTTCCATGTCTGTTAAAAGTAATTCAATGAATATGTTGTAATATAACGCTAGCTCATAGTGTTGATCAACAATAACATAAAACGTTACTGATTCTATCACAATTTTTTAGTTTTAAATGCACTTGAATTAAAAGCAGAAGTGAATTAAATTTGCTCATGCATGCACTTTGTCATGCATGCGATAAAATCCTGCTGGGATAGTTCGACGCGGACCAACAGAAAATAGTTCGACGCGGACCAACAGAAAATAGTTCGACGCGGACGTTTGCGGAGCATCTATCAGATGGTTGAAAGCACGCTTCAATTACTTTTGATCTTCAGCACCCGCAGTTCACTTACATCCATAAGCGAATAAATGTGACTTTAACGACGTTTGTCTAGACTATACGAATAGCTCATTTGTGAAAAAGTTATTATGGATTAATTTGGCAGAATCTTTGAATGACCTTTTTAGCTACCTCCCAATCAGAGTTTTGACGCCTCGGGCTTCTTTACAGTGCGACTCGACGTGCGATAGTTCATCGCATACCATCTGTCAAATTTTATTTATGGTATGCGATGGCAACAGGTAGAGAGATTTTTTTGAGTAGACAAATTTCGGTATGCGATGAGCATTTTAAGATGGCATTCAGCTAGAAAATTCACTGCATAGAAGCGCTAAAGCATTGAAAGGAATGCAAGATTTGTTAAATCAAGAGCAAAAAAGAAAAAAAAAAACCCGACATTCTGGGTAAATCCGTTCTGGCAGAAAAGAGAACAACATAAAAAAAAAACTCAAAAGTGACTGCCTATCGCAAGCGATGGATGGCATGCGATATCGCAAGATATATCTCGCATGCGACCAGCTATGAGCGGTCTCCACTTGCGATCTATCGCAATACTTTCGATCGCATGCTATGAACCATCGCACGTCGAGACCTTATGTTATGAACCATCGCACGTCGAGACCTTAAGTTATAAACTACATTTTGCTTAGTCGTCGTTCATACTATGAGACAAGACAAGCGAGAGACACGGTGAATTCTCTTTTGGTGTCTTATTCGTGTTCATACTAGTAAAAATTGTCTCTGCGACATTTGAAGGAGAAGAAGAAACTGGTTGAATACATTGCTGCCAGAAAAAATATTTTGAAATACCTACTATCAGAATTAAAAATGCCCTAAGCTCTTGAAATAAGATAAATAAATTTTTATCGCGGTTTTCGTCAACATATGTTGGTTCACAGGTAGTTTTTTGAAAAAGTGTACCATTTTCTCTAAAATTTCTCATATTCAATACTTATAAGTTAGCTTTTTAAATTATTTCGGAATTCTTTAAATATGCTTCTTCATAAGAAGAGAATATTTACCCAAATATGGCAGCACTATTTTTATGATGAGAAGGACAAGCACAAAGCGTGTCGCCGAGTACGTAAGACACGTACCCCTCTCTCTACCCCGAACGTCCCTTGCCTATAACCACCGTGTCTCTCGCTTGTCTTGTCTCATAGTATGAACGACGACTTAGAACTTAGATTTTTTCAGCCGGAAAAAAAAATCAAACTGGCAGCACTGGGAATGGAGTCTAATGGCTACTAATTGAAAGCGGTTGACGAAAATTGCAATTGTCAATTGTTTAAAAGCCGATTCTCAATTTTGGTACTGAAAAACCTAAATAAACAAATAAAAAAAACATAGATTTTAAGAAGAAATGTTTGGGACTATTCCCCAAGATTATGACCTAAAAGTGGAGTTAGCCACTTGCTTTAACGGGCTATGCGGTGTTTATCTAGCCCAACACACAAAAAGTGGACAATACGTCGCCATCAAGAAGTATCGCATGGACAAGGCTAGCAAAGAAGAAAGTGCGGCAGTATGTCATGAGATACAAACAATGCGGCAGTTCAACCATCCAAATATATTCAATTTCCATACAACATTTGTTTGGAGAAACGAAATGTTCCTGGTATCTCCATTGTATTGTTTTGGAAGTTGCAAAGATACTATAAAGAATTGCTTTAATACAGGTGAATATAGAGACCAAAATCTGCTAACTCGCCTATTCTCACTTGTCGTCTTTGAAGGTTTCCCAGAAGTACTCGTTGCACTGGTCATGCGCGATGTTGTGAGCGGATTAGAGTATCTCCATCGACGTGGATACATCCATAGAGCAATACGGGGTAGCCATATACTTTTAAATCAGACAAAAGCTGTTCTAACCGGGTTCCGTGAGAGTACAAGCATTATTCTTCATGGACAGCGGGTTCGTGTATTGCATGAGCTGGCAAGTTTTTGCGAACGTAGTTTAAATTGGTTAGCCCCAGAGGTGATCGAGCAAAATCTTAATGGATATACAGAAAAATCGGATATATATTCCATTGGTATAACCTGTTGTGAACTTGCAAATGGAATCGAACCATTCGCCGAGTCACAACCAACATTTATGTTTACCGAGAAGGTTCGAGGTAATGTTCCTGCACTTCTAGATCGATCCACATGTCCGCCAAGTGATGAAATAATCGGTATATACAATATATTCAATGCAATACATTATCAAGACTTAAGTATTTCACAAAAAAACTTTCCATCTGAATACAGAAATCACAGCTGATCCGGATTCATCGATTGCAGCGCAGGCACAAAAGATCTATTGCCAACGAGCATTCTCTGATGAGTTCCATCAGCTCACGGAGATATGTATGGAAAAGCGGCCCTCGAATCGTTGGACTGCCATGCAATTACTTAGCCATCCATTTTTCAAACAATGCAAATCGACGAGCATACTAACCCAATTGCAAAGATACGGTGTCGCTATTTCTGACTATTCCCAGCTGCGTGATGACAGCCTGCTTCTAATAAGCAATGATTTAAGCGAAATGAACATGTATGACAACAGCGATTGGAATTGGGAGTTTTAGGACACTCGTAGCTGGAAAACTGCTTGGGGGGGTTGTCTTTTTTTTAATTATTAAATAATAATAAATGCCTTTTTATTTAAAATTCATTTAAATGGTTGTTACAAATTCCTTTAATGTATTACGAAAACGATACGAAGTTTGGAAGAAAATACTTTTCTTGGCGCAAAAGAACAAAACGGAAAATGTATAATAAAATATAATTGAGGATAGATACGAGTCAAATGGAAGATTGGTTTTTTGGCAATTTTTATATAAAGCAATAATCGCCTTTTAGCCATTCATAACCATACGCACAAACTCCTCGTAGTTGACATTGCCCTGTGAGTCCTCTTGATTGGCGAGCAATTGCTCAACTTCTTCATCGGTGAGTTTTTCGCCAAGCGTTGTTAGCAAATGGCGCAGTTCCGCCGATGAAATAAAACCACTAGCGTCCTTGTCGAAGTGACGTAGTCCTTCAATGAAATCGTCAGCTGTATCACCTGATCGGGCTTTTGATATTGCTTGATAAATGGGTAAGAACACCTCGAAAGAAATGCGCTCATCGGGCTTTAATTGATGTGTGCACTTTTTTACATCCGATTCGGTTGGATTTTGACCCAAGGCGCGTAGGCATTCGCCAACTTGACTCAGCTGTATTTTACCATCGCCACGATTGTCAAATAAGTTGAAGGCTTCTTGAAATTCTGAAGATATACAAATAGGACAATTGATCAATTTTAATTTTAATTTTAGAGAACATCGAAAATCGTTTAAAATTTTTTTGCCCATTTGCACAAAACAATCGAATTGATGGAAATTGTATAATTCATTTTCTCATTCAACAAAAATTTTAACCTTCAACTGTGGTAAAATTATTTCGCACCGGCGTTTTGTAGAAATGCATTGTTTTTTGGAATTCAATTTAAAATGAATTTTCTTTTTAAAAAATTCGAACTGCTGAAGCGTGTGTTGAGATTCTACAACTTTCCCAAATGACTTGCGAGAGCGAATTGATTGTAGACATGGTACAAGATTTCTACAAAGCATGAAAATGCATGATGCATCATCCAAGTCACTTCTTTACTCGTTTTTTTTTTCTTAATAAGGCAGTGATGCGAGGTCAGTTCGTCATGTCTAAATTAGTACAGTCTAAAAGACGGCAAATGTTTCTGGTCTTAACCTTCAAATTTCTGGTTCTAAACGGAATTTTCAAACAAATTAACAAAAAAAAAAAAAAAAAAAAAAAATTCAGATTCGTTTTTCTCTGGATTCCTAAGCATATTGCGAAGAAAATATAAAGGAGCAAGAATTTCGAATATTTTTAAGCAGAGGCCATCACATTCTTTTCTTTATTGTGGCTTAGAACAATTCCTATTTGTGCGGAGAAACATTTCTAGGGAAAATTCCAAGGAAATGGGGCTGATAATTTTCCAATATTTTCGATAAACCTTCCACTCAAATAAATCTAAATTATCATATCCCTTTTATATTGAAAATTTAACATAAAGTGTACAAGGGCAACGTCCCTAATGCCTGGATTTGCCATAATATGTATATAGGTATATTTTTTATCAAACTATTAGTAGTTAAATTTCCATCCCAATCAAGGGAAA
Source organism: Chlorops oryzae (assembly GCA_020466095.1). Classification (NCBI taxonomy): domain Eukaryota; kingdom Metazoa; phylum Arthropoda; class Insecta; order Diptera; family Chloropidae; genus Chlorops; species Chlorops oryzae. Next base: position 658,727 of record CM035806.1, on the reverse strand, counting down.
AAAAATTTTCAATACGAATTTTGGAATTTAATAAGCTATATACAGGGTGTTCCATACTCAATGGATCAAAAAAAAGGAGATGATAGGGGGAACCCATACAAGCAAAAAATTGTATGAAAAGGGGGGTCCATTTTGCACTCGTAAAGGAGCTAGAGGCGCGGAAAGAATTCGACTAAATTGGTGAGCATACTTTTAGGCGGATATGTAAAACTAAAACACTATTCAGAAATTTTTAAATTTCTTAGATTTTTCTTTTTATCATGCTGCCTAAAAGTGTGCTCAATAAATTTGATTAAAATAACTTTTTTGGGAGTCAAAAATACAAAATAATTCTTTTAAAACTTAGTTTTGCATTGATTGTGAAACTTTTTTTTTAGCAACCTTGGTATCAAATTGAAGAGAAAAACTCAAAGTTTTCGAAAAAAGTAAAAAAAAAGCGCTCGATCGTATTTCTTTTGAATTAAATCACTTTAAAAGCCAAAATTACACTATTTTCGGCTTAGATGGTAGTACCAGAGAAAACGGAGTTGAATTATTTAAAATCGTAGTATGCAGTGTTAACGGAAAACCGCCAAGCATTTCATATCGTATGTGATTTTGAATTTACGGCCTGTAAGTGAGGAGCATCAGTGAAAAAAACAAAATTTTGTTTTTTGCATGTAACTCCTCAGGGGTGCATTTGCGAGCCCCCCTGCCATACGATTTTTGGTCCGTCTGGACCCCCCCTATCACCCCCTTTTTTTTGTTCCATCGAGTATGGAACACCCTGTATAATAGCATGAATAGAAAGATAAACTCAAAAAAGTATTGGCGACTGAGTCAATTGTCCCAATTCGGCAAAATAAAAAACACAACTCGATTTACGTTAAATGCCATAATTGGCATAAGTTAGCAGTATATAACTCCAATGAGGTTAAAAAAAATTATGTACAGCCTAACCGCTACTTATCGTCACCTTATCAATATTTTTTTCATAACAAGCGGTTTAAGCAAACTAACTATACGATCGATGACCTTTTAAAACAATATTGAAGCTAAAAAATCGTGACACAGTTCTCGTTATTATGAACATTTTGTGACTTAAAAGGCAACTTGTCGGATGCAGTTTGTTATAAATACGGTTACTGTAGGGAGTTTATAACTCATTCGTGTTGGCCGTGTTGGGGTTTCTGCTTTAAACGGAATATTTTATGGTTGAGTATGAGTCATCAATATTCAATCGTTGATTGAATTACTTTAGGCGGGGCACTTGTGAATGAGATTTGATTTTTTTTTTTTTTTTTTTCTTTCCTCAGTGTACAAGTAAGCTGAAGTATCCAATTTCTTTGCAATTCTTTGTTTCTGTTTTGATTTTTTTTTTCTTTCTCTCTCTTTCTCTCTTTCGAAGATGTATTTCTGTGCCGTGAATATTAATAATTTTTCTCTTTTACTCACCAGCAAGTTGATCTTCCGAGTAATTGGCCTGAAAATATCAAAACGTTAGATCGTTAAAAAATTGCTTATTATTGCTTTATTTACCATGGTTAAACACGTCTAGCTATATAGAAAATTAACGAACGGAGAAAATAAAATGTTTTTCGGAATGTGTCACTGAATAATAGTGACGGCAGAATAACTGAGTACTCGTGCATCAAGATAGTGCTGCCACTCGTATTAAGTTTTCTGCGACCTATCACGAAAATGTACCAAGCTCGGATAAGAGCTATAAACATTACTTATATATTGATTTCTTAGAACCCAAGGCATTAAAATTTTTGTATTTGAGCAAAATGCAGACAAACGTCTGATGATTTTAACATTTGCGAGTTTTTTTTTTACATTGTTGTTGTACGACTGCAACCACATTGTTATGCGCGGTATAGACACGTCAAATGTTGTATCAACTTTGAGCGTGTGTTAGTAGATACCAACTTGAAGTTGACTATAAACATGTCGTACGATATTAATTTTTTTAAGCGAATTTCGAGTGTAAAGGGCACGAGCTACCTCGTTGCTTTAAACGAAGCGTATTTTCCCGTCGGCGAAACCTAAAAAAAAAAAAATTATGAATAATGACTATATCCAGTGCCACTTCTTTCTAATGCCAAAATCCTTTTTAATTCCCTCCTTTAACAGGTTCGAAGATTATTAATTGTTTGCGTAAAAACTTTTTTTGTGGTCTCTAGATATATTTCTTTGAGTTTAATTCAAAGCGTTTCGTAGCTAGCGTTTTTTATATTCCGGTCCCTATAATCTTTTGACTTAAAGTTCCTAAAAGCCGGCGGGCTAGAGCTGCCCTTGCGTATTTGCCTAACCCGCTTACATCTCTACACCGCTATCCTACAAACTCGACACGCGAGTGACGAAAAACGCCTCGTGTATAATAGCTCTAAGCCAAAAATTTGTTGGAAGTGAATACTTTACCTTCGTTTATACTGAGCTGTCAAGTAATGAGAAAGTATTGAGAGGGAAGGCTTGCATGCGACAAGCTATGGCCTCAGTTCAGCTAGGAATAAAAAAAACTCCATATAAGAAAAGCTTCAGAAAATTCCTGACAGAAAATTCATGCGGCATTTCTGACGGCTGGCCTCAGTTCAGTAAAAAAGTATCATATTTTAGTGCTTTTTTGCCTAAAAATGCAGATCGAAACCCAGGCTTTTCTAGCAGAAATAATTGAAGTTAAATTGGTTCTTGCAGAAAAGTGACAGTTGATGTCAAAAAAGTTTGAAGGTAGTTTAATAATATGTACTTACAAATAAGTTTCCATTTCGAAATTCAAACTCAAATTTAAATTTAAATCAGCTGTTTATGGCGTCAGGGCTGTTCAGAATATTTTTATGATAACTTTTTTCCTCGGCGAAATAGCCCAGAAATTTCTGCGGGTGTTTCTTACCGAACTGAGGCGAAGCCTTCAACGTGTAAAATTTTTTTGACATAAGGGCCCTTTATACAGTCATATATGTTCACGAACTTAGCATGATGCAAAGTGTGTCATAAAAAAACATATTGTGTTTACATGGACGAACATGTCATAAAACTTCATTTCGTTCTAAGTTTTAGCGAAAAATTATGGCACACGCATTAGTTGCAGCACTTATTATCGACGATATGTTAGATATATAATGTGTGCATGATGCAGCCATTTACATTATAAAGCTTGTTCGTCACACCGACAGAAAAATCAAAATTTTTTGAAAACCGGCGAGCATGTTGTAGAACTTTGCTTTTTTTCCGTTTACACACACATACTTTTCATCATACCCAACAAATCCACGAACATATATGACCGTATAAAGGGCCCTATAGACTGAAGTCAGACGTACCTTAAAACATGTCGATGGTCGAGACTATCGATAGTTTGACAGCCCTACTCTATAGCGATAGTATCATCGATTGCTGGCCAGTTATATTTCATTGCCATCTCTTACCGGCAACGAAATCTTTGTTCTACAATTCAGTTTAAGTTATTTCGTTTTGTTTGAGTCCAGCGCATTGGTGTGGTAAATTTCGACATGGCGGACGTAGATGATATCAAAGCAGTAAAATCCAAACGGAACACTTTGCGCGAAAAGCTTGAGAAGCGAAAAAAGGAACGTCAAATTGGACAAAAAGACATTCAAAGCGCAACGAAGGTGGAGATGGGTAAGAAATAAGCAAATGGCTGGGACACACTTAGGTCCTCATATGCCGAACTCCACAAATGTAATAGAGATGAAACGATTGGTTGACCGACGTCAGGAAAAGCAAATAGTGAAGCAGGAAGCGTGAATAACCCTTCACCACCGTCTTCTGACGGGATACAGGCGACAGGGAGTTTTGACCGAGTTCGTTGCGTTACTGCATCAGCAACATCAGCAAGACCCGAGTCACACTGTTATAGCCGGTGCAGTCGTAAGGCAGTTGTTAGACTAACACAGTGGGCAGATTTACACGAAGATGCTTCAATGTTAATGACGCTTTGTACCGCGGACCGCAACAATGGCCGCAAAAAGAGCGTGTAAATAAATACTAAAATAGAGTATAGGTAGCTCGGTTCGAAATACAATTTATGTTCTTTGCAATAGTTTAAAAGCAGTCTCATGGTAGACACATACAGATATATCAAACAACAGTTGGACTGCGTTAGTGATGACACGAATAATCGATACTTTCCGTTAATCGTTTCATTTTCATTGAGCTAAACTATCAACACAACGGCCAAATTTGAACGTTATTAAGTTAAGACCAATTCCAACAAATCAAATTTATTTTTACAAGCTGTGAGCAACATAATGGTCAATTTAATCATTGTTATTTTACAATTCCCCAATGCAAGTTTCGGTTGTTTTGGAGTGGTTTAGTTTTAGAGTCAAAGTAAGAGCTGAAAGCTTGCAAAATATAACGAAAGTAACTGCTCAATTAAATATTTTTCTGTCAATATCGACCCAATATGTCTAGTCCATGATACAAGAAAACAAGATAGCGCCACTTGAGTGAGGAATCGTCACAAACTCAAAATCGCGATTCGTTGTTGTTGTTTCCCATGTTAAACCGGCTTTTTACTTTTTTGAATAGCATGGGAAACAACAGAGAGAGCCTCAAAATAGCGGTACTGAAGTGGCGCTATCTTTTTTTCTTGTATCATGGTCTAAAAGAAGTTCCCACAACGGTATCGAGCGGAACGGAACAATACTCGATATTCAAAACAGACGGGATGATATTTTCATGTTTATAGAAATTACTTCTTATAAAGAATGTGCGATCGCTTATCGTCTTTCATTATTTTGCAAATCTTACTGTCATCAGTCTGTCATCTTATCGAACCTTAAAACTAAAAAACAATTTGTTCTAGTCCCAGAAACCGATGTGGAAAAATCTATTCTACGCGTACTTTCGTCTAGTTCCCTTGTACTGCCAGTAATATCTACCCAACTAATCGAAAAAATCGAAAAAGCTGCGAGAAGAAAATTGGGCAAACCTCCAGCGCTGGAAATGGTTAACTACATCCTTCGCAAATTGGCCACTCGGGGTGCCATTGACATCAAGAGCGTAACAATTGGCAGGGATAGTGGCTGTGAAATTATTGCCGTTGAATCTGATGTTCTTAACGAGATGTATCAAGATCATCTTAGCATTAGTGTCAGCTGCTTGAAGCAGCCAACCAATGACTGCGAGGATGATTGCAATTCTCCGAAGGTTTCAAGAATTGAGACGGTCACCGGAAATAACGTAACACGTCCCAAAGAGGGTGCTGGTGCTTTGGTCATTAATGATCCTTCAAACGATATTATGGTGGGCTCATCAATTACTATTAATAACATAAGAAATCACAATTAAAGATACAAGCTTTCTTTCTTATAGTCCCTTCTTTCGATGCCTTCAACACGCGAAAAGCAGAGTAAGCAGGTCGGCGAAGAAATACTAGAATTGCTCACCAAGCCAACGGCTAAAGAACGTTCGGTCGCCGAAAAGTTCAAGTCGCATGGTAGTGCACAGGTGATGGAATTTTGTCCTCATGGTACCAAGATTGAGTGTCCTCAAGGCTCAACAGGCTACTGCGGAAATGGCAACAAAGAAGAAACGGGACCATCTGTTGACCATAAAACCGAAAGAAACGGAACTTGCTGCTCGCAAAGCGAAAACGTTATCCAAACATGAAGATAAAGCGTCCAAAAGCAAAGATATTCACCAATCCCTAACAACAGCTCTATGTCTAAGTACCCTATTGCAAAGTGAGGTGACAGCTACAGATTCTGGAACCGAAGATGGTGAAATTGTTGCAGACACTATTAAGGACGAGGAGAGTGGCGACTCGCCACGATCGGGTGACGGAAGAGTTTGTGTTTCTTCAGTTTCTGGTCTGCAAACGAGAGATACATGTACAAAGTTACATTTCAAAAAAATTATCCAATCCCATACGGATGAGTCTTTGGGCGATTGCAGTTTCCTCAACACATGTTTCCATATGCAAACATGCAAGTAAGAGGCTATTTAGACTTAAGTCCAAAAAACCTGAATTAAATGTGGTGCCAATAGCTGTAAAAAGAAAATCGAATGGGGCAAAATTAAGCCTTATTTTTAATTTTTTTTTTTTTTTGCTTAAACACTCAGCATGGCATCATATTTTATTGTTAGTTTTAAATAAATCGATTATCTAATCGATTCTCATCTCTTAAGGTATGTGCACTATGAAGTCGATACGCTTCCGAATATAAATACAAATAAGCCTGCTGACGTTAAAACCAAATTACACTTCTTTTCTCATCTCAAAGAGCATATAACACTCTACCCACCACAATGGATACAATGCGATTTGCGGTGAGAATTTCAAGTAATCAGTTCGTTGTGTGATTAAAATCGATTCTGATTATTACAGGTACTTGGATATGACGGTATTAGGAAAATTCGCCGTCGTAATGGCCGATCCACCATGGGATATTCATATGGAGTTACCATATGGTAGGTTTAAAGTGCTCCCAGTATTCACTACCTTAACCCATTTTTTTTTTTGTTTTTTAGGAACAATGTCCGATGACGAAATGCGTCAATTGGGCGTACCAGCCTTGCAAGATGACGGTCTTATATTTCTATGGGTAACGGGGCGAGCTATGGAACTGGGCCGCGAGTGCCTGAAACTGTGGGGGTGAGTAAAATATTTGTTCTTGTTTAATCCGCTAGTTTACGACCCCGAAGTATTTGTAGTTTGATCCGCTTGACAGTCTACTTTCGTCGCGATATGCGAAAGTTTTTGTTACTTGCTGTCCTATGTAGTCATGATAATAATCGTTGATGCCCGCGGAGCAAGCTTCGGAGCATTGAGAGCGAATGCTTGTGTACATACACAAAAGGCAACAAGCAAGCTGAGAAATCGAAACCTGTTTAGTCTGACATCAGGCAGCGAACGAGCAAGACCTATGTCGGATGAAGCAAAAAGAGAGAACTGAAAAAGGCGAAAAACGTTCTTCAGTGCAATGCGCACACACACTATCGCAAGCTTTCAATGTAGTGGTGGGCATCCCTGATAATAATGAAACAAATAATTCATAATTTTTTCCTAACATTTCAATGGTTAGCTTCATATCATCTTCAGAATTTTTCAAATTAAGAAAACTTTCATTATTTCCCTGAATTATTATAATAAATAACAATAAAAATGTTTTTCAACTTTTTTTTTTTTTTTTGATTATTTCATCTTCAAGGTATGAACGTGTTGATGAACTCATTTGGGTGAAAACTAATCAACTGCAAAGAATTATTCGCACGGGACGCACCGGCCACTGGCTTAATCATGGTAAAGAACACTGTCTTGTCGGTATGAAAGGTAACCCCACGAATTTAAATCGTGGCTTAGACTGTGATGTTATTGTTGCCGAAGTACGTGCCACTTCCCATAAACCAGACGAGATTTATGGAATCATTGAAAGACTCAGTCCAGGTACACGGAAAATAGAACTTTTTGGAAGGCCACATAATGTGCAGCCTAATTGGATAACATTAGGAAATCAATTGGATGGTATATATATATATATATGTATACCTAAGTCTGTTTTTACACGGTAGATTGGTTCCAGAAGAAGCCGTGTAAAAAAAAACCGTGTAAAAAAAGACATTGATCATACTTCATAAAAATTAAATTTGACAAAAAAAATTTAAGTACATAAAATTTCAAATCGTGCTAAATGGAATAAAATCGTGTAAAAAAATTAAAAATATTCAATTTTCAAACCGTGTTATATCAAAACCGTGTAAAAACAGACTTAGGTGTATATTGAATATTGAACCTCTACCTAAACACGTATATTATGTTTTTGTTTTGAAGGTATTCGCCTAGTGGACCCGGAACTAATAACGCAATTCCAAAAACGTTATCCCGATGGAAATTGTATGTCGCCAGTTGCAGCAACTGGTGTTGGTAGTAGTACGACAACAACAACAGGAGCTGTAGGAACTGTTACAATTAAAAAATAGTAGCTTTAATATATTTTTATAAGTTGGGCTTAAGTTTTTTTTTTTTTTTTTTTTGTATGTGTTCCTGATTGTAAAAAAGAAATTATTCGGTGCAGGGGACTTAATATTTTATAAGTAGCCAGAGTAGTGAGCTTCTTTCGTATTTATTTACTTTTGGTATATGTTATTTGCTTTAAGTTTTTATACCCAGCGTAAGCGGGGTATATTAGTTTTGTGCAAATATTGTAACAGGGAGAATTAAGCTCCGGAGATATAGAAAAATATATATAGAAATGATCAGGATCAAAAACTGAATCGATTTAGACATGTCCGTCCGTCCGTGGTCGGATCTCCTCCGAAACGGCTAAACCAATGAAGTCGAAATTTGGCACACATGTATATTGGGGTCAGAGTATGATCCTAAGTAAAAATGGGAGACATCCGCCCACTGCCACGCCCACAAATGAATTTATTGTGTTTTCAGTAAAATGCTTGTAACTTGCGAACCACTCAACACATTCCATTGATATTTGGTGTGCTGGTAAACTACGAAAAGGGATTTATCCTGGAAAAAAATGGACGCCGTCCTCATCGAGCCACGCCCACAAATATGCCCACAAATAAGGGCTTATCGTAAATTGTGAAGTAAAAGGCGTAGAAGCTTCAAATTCGCAACATAGGTTGACCAAGCCAAATGAAAGGTGTAGGAACAAATATTTATGTAGCCCGCCCACTGCCACGCCCACAAATGGAGAATTTTCGTAACTTCCGAAGTTAAAGACGTAGAAGCTTCAAATTCGCAACATAGGTTCACCAAGGCGAATGAAAGGTGTAGGGAAATAATTTATGTGGCCCTCCCACTGCCACGCCCACAAATAGAGAAGCAAAACATAGTGCGCTCATAATGTCGGGACGCTGGGTATTTCAAAGTCGGGCTTGACCGACTTTAGCTTTCTTACTTGTTTAATTCTCGAAATAAGAAAAGTACTTTGACGATTTTTTTTAAATAAAATTTTTGATAACTTTTTTTTTTTTACCTCCCACTGTATGAAATAAATATGTAATTTGTGTAGGTGCTCTATATATTGCTTACCATTATTATATTTAAATCAATTTTTCATTCAGGAGAAATTATTATATAATTTTTACAAGCACTGTATTTTTGAATGTAATTATATAATATTACATATGGTTTTTTTTTTTATAAAATGATTTTTTCGTATTAGAAAATACAGTATTAAGTTAATTTAAAGGAAAAAAAAAAAATGTTTGTCTTACTTTTTCTGCTTAAAAAGTTTCCAATCCAATTCCATTTCTATTGCGTTGAAATGGGTAAATACAAAAATATTTTGCACAGAAGCGTGAAGCGCTTCGTTTGGATTTAAGAATATCTACATTAAATATCTGTCCTCCTAATTAAGTCATTATTATTCCCTTACAAAGGTTCATGTTTGTAGCACTGCAAAAGCCTTAATTTAATTATATAAAAAAAAAAAAAAAAAAAAATAAGCAGACTACTGTTAAGGTCTTCTTATCCAAGGTCCAAAAGAATGCTTTTTGGTTGTTGACACTGCTTATTATATATATATATATAAAACGTCGATCAAGTCAGTAAAGTCAACGTGAATGGCCAGTTGTTTGCAGTGCTTTCATAACAAAGAATCCGATTACTGTTGCAGCAGCGACGCCAAGCCCAGCCTTCCACCAAATTGTCGGATCTTCAGTCATAAGTCCAAACTGTCGCAGATGCCTTTAAATACAGGCCGAAGAAACGAGAAAAAAAATAGAAAACAAATTATTAGACTGATTTCATTTTGCGATGAATTTCGATGAAAATCGCGAACAGGCATGCGAAGTAAAAAGCAATAAGATGCACCTAGAAAGCAAACGTATATACAATGCCAAAAACGATTCAAATTCTACAAATTGTGCCATATAAAAACCATATATGATGAAATTATAAATGTATTTTGGTGTGTGAACTACTTTTACCCACCCAACATTTGGAAGACTGTTTTATGAGAAGATTCATTTACGAGTCTTTTTCGAGCCCCCTTCATGATTAGAAAGTGATTGATCACATGCATGACTAAAAGAAGACTCGAAAACGACTCTCCAATATGTTTCAAAAGCGAGTCGTATTCAAATTGCAGCAACAAAATAGAGAGCAATCGCGAATTAATCACGTAGGGGATTGAAATATGATCATTCAAATTGTTTCTATCTTATATTTGACTCAAAATTGAATTGAATGGAAATCGAATTTAAAGTTATAAACTAAAAATTTCCATGACTTTCGATTTGGAAAGCTTGGTGTCGACGGTTGAGCACAGGACTAGAAAACGAGAGCTCCTAGGTTCAAATCCCACACAAGGCAAGGGAAAAAAAATTTGAATTTATAATAATAATACATATAACATGACATATACACGGAAAAGCCAAAAAATGTGTATTGATTTAAAATTTTTTTTATTTTTTTTATTTTTGGTAAGCAATTGATTATAAATATGAGCCAAAGAAGACTCCAAAATGATAGCAAATATGAGTCGTAGAAGACTCGAAAATAGTAACAAATATGACTCGAAAATGATAACAAATATGACTCGAAAATGACTCGCAAATGATATCAAATATGACTCCCTAAGAAGAGTCGCGTCTAGGGTTCCAATTTCTCCCGACAAAAGTATCATTTTTGATCAGAAAACGAGCGCATATTTGATCTTTTTAATCAGAAAGGCGACTCGAAAAAGACTCGCTTTTGATCAAAAATTTCGAAAAATGCTAGCTGGGTATAAACGTTTTCTTTAACTAGACCAAAACGAATATTTCATAACGTCACAAATATGGACATTGGAGTGATGAAAAAAAAAATATTTAGATGGCAGATCGGGGCAGTTAGCTGAGATCTGCCTCGGTCAGAAGAAAAACATTCTGCCGCCGGAGTTAGTAAAATCTTTTCGACAGACTGTTCTAGAGCGATGGGATGATTGCAAAAGGAGGATAATAACACTAGCTAACAATATTCTGAATTTTTGGGAGGGCAGAGTGAAATTGTTGATTTTGAAATAAATTTAGGGTCATTGATCATGAAAATTGCATACATTTGTTTGCTTAAATAAATAAATAACAATAATATTCTTTGGTAAAATGAATGCAAGCCTTTTAAGCGATCAGCGACCACAAAAATTATGTTTGAGCAATTCCCTTATTTGTAAACTGGTGTAATTAAACATACAAATAGGCACACAAAGACAACTGTTACGTCAGCGCTACCATCCAATTTTGTGCAAGAACGTGTGATAGCGTAAAATCCAACTGCAAATACGAAAATTCTATATTAGATATTTTAAGTCAGTATTGGGCATCCTAGTTAGGCATCACTTGACTCTGAGGGTTTCCACACACACAGTGTACCAAATTTTATCTCATGCACGGGTATAGCCACAAACAATATCCATTGGTCGAGATTTGGTGCCAGCTCACTTTATTAACAACCAAAGCCCCAGATAGACTTCCACAAGGTGTCCTCCTCCCAAAGACCAAGCACTAAGGCCAAACTGATCGTCGGGCTCTTGGCCCCTGCTGTACGAATTTAACAACGTCGTTTAGTCAAACTTTCGTGCCACTAAAGCCACTATCAGTTTGCGATTCTAAACCTAATCAGTCAGTAGGTACTGTTAGACTGTTGGCTAGGGTCCGCGGGTTTGCCAAGCCCGTAAACCATAAATGGTTCCCCTCGCGGGAGCAAATACGCAAATGTATGAATGCTCGAGAAAAAAAAAAAAACTAGCTGTGCAACTCGCGACGATTTAGGCTTGATTAAGCCGAAATTAAACAAATGCCAGCGAATCCATAAAAAAAAAAACGCTCTATTATTGTTCGTAGGGTGTTAAGGATACATTTTCTACCCATTTTTTTTTTTTGTAGGCTTTAATTTTAAACCCCATTTCTTTCATGGTGATATCAATTCCAGGTCTAGTCTTTTTCTAAACCGATGTAGCCAAATGAATCCTGCCCATGTGTGATAAAAAATAAAACAAGTGCTTCAACCTATACTACTTGAACATAAGCTAATACTGGTATGAACCCATGATACAAGAAAACAAGATAGCGCCATTTCAGCCCGATGATGTCACAAATACAAAATGAGAGCTTCGTTGTTGTTGTTTTGCATGTTAAGCCCAACGTCACAACTATACTTTAGCATGGGAAACAACAACAATGCGAATGCTACAAAATAGCGGTACCCGAAATGGCGCTATCTTGCTTTTATCATGAGCAGGGCTCGGATTTTGATGCTTTTAAAAATTTAAAGCATACTTTATGGGGCAAAAATCTCTCTAATCAACCTTTTGCGAATAATTTTAGTGAAGTTTAACTTCAAACCACTTTTCTAACTTGAAAACAATTCATATTGAAGTTAAAAATCGATTTAATTCTTAGCTTTATATGAGTTGAACAAAATTTTTACGCCATAAAGTATGCTTTAAATTTATAAAAGCATCAAAACCCGAGCCCTGATCATGAGTCTTAACTTTCCGTCTAATCACAAAATGCACCCATAATGTAACTGGTATTCAAGCAAAAAATTTTTGCTCCAATAAGAAACGTGATCAGGCAAGACTAAAAGAATGAAATCTATTAACTTTGTCGAGCTTAGCTGGGGGTTAAGCAAGATTTTTATCATATCAATATGTAATATGTATTTTAAAATTCGAATTCATTGAGTGTTGTTTATTTACATACATCAAGTAATGAATGAAGTCATGCAATACTGTCTGTAATGCTAAAAAAAAAGGAATCCGAAAATGAAAAGCGAACATTGCGATAAATTACTTTAAAAAATACATTAAGAAAAATAAAAAAAGAAGTTTTTGTTTTCAACTCGTGCCGCATTGAAAAGCTCATTTATGATGAGTTCGCTTCGCTCTTTACAAACTTGGCAAATACGGAAATATAAAGAACACCGGCGGCGGATGTGGATCGGTATTAATACAACTATTTAGTTAGTTTTTTTTATATTAAGGATTTTTCACTTACGCTGATTCCCACAGCTGTACCAACCTGTGCTTATAGAACAGTATCCAAGCGGCTTGAAAACGACTTCATTTTTGTATTGAAATTTTGATGATCGAAGAAAAATACATATATATATATAAAGAAAAGAATTTTTTCGTAGATTATTGCATTTAAGATGTTGAGTCGGAGTCGTGCAGGTAGTAAATTGAAAATTAGAAATAAAAAATATACTTCTTAACAGGAAATGCTTCAATATATATACATAACATATACCATTAGGGTGTCCAATATATGAAAATTCTTATTCTTTCGGAATTCTAATAGTAGAAACGTAAGGTTTTCCGTAAAAGCTTATACAGAAATTGGTTCAAAGTCATCATGTTATGACGAATTTTTTCAGATTTTTCGTAACCAATGGTTTAGGAGGTTGCGCTCAGCGGATTTGCCTCAAAAAGCCACCACATTTAAAAATTTTTGGAGATAGCTTCTGTCATAAAGAATGCTTTTCAGGATTTTTAGAGTATTAGTCGGTGGAAATGAAGTATTACAATCTTTGTTCATCAGTTACATAAACTGCAAAATACGTGAACCAACTTTATAGGCTATTTAGGCATCTTTAGTAGACATTTTTACGAACAAAATCGGGCGTCAAAAAAAGAAAGGCCCAAAATTTCTTAATTTTATATGAAAATGGTTGAAAAGTAATGATGCAATTTCAAAGAGTACGAATTCCTTTGTAATTTGTTAAAGGAAATTAGGATTTTAATCTTATTGTTCCAAAGCTATGCCCCATTATCTTTTCCAAAACATTATAACAAAAACACGTTGCATACTTCCAGGCTTTCATTTGAAAATTTCATTGCCTATATGATAGCCAATCAATATTAAATAGACTCAAAATGACGAGTTTTCCATGGGCATTGATTTTCGGCTAAATTTCCCGCCGTGCTAATATCCCTTTTTCTAAAATCTCTTGCTATAAGACGAATTGGCTTTTAATAAAAAAAAAAAAACAATATAAAAGTATGAGTTACGGTAAAAGATGCATTCTTAGTTTTAGCAATAGACATAATAAACCGATTGCAACATGGAAAGTAGCTTCAAAATATCTATATAGTCACAAATAAATCTTAAAAGCATACAAGCCTCCCAATAAATACGTCCGAAACCGAACATTTAAAAACAAATTCCCTTAAAAAATATATAAATGTACACAACAACCTTTACAAACAACACAACTGGACTCGTTTAAATGACTAACAAATTAATCTGACGAATAGGTGGTTTTTTGTACAGTAAGACCCCGTAGTAAACTCCTCATTGAGTGTAATGAGAATGTGAGCGATACTTACGGAAACGCTGCCATTGTTGCCAATTTTGTGTACAATTCCTTTTTGTTGCTCTTCAGACTGAACATGTGCGGCGGCAGGAGTTTATATTTCTGACAGAACTCATCCGGTTGCAGCAGATAGTCTTGCATGCGTTCTTCCAAATCACTTTTTGTCGCTACAATCATCACTGGAATTTTGCTATCCGCATAGTACTTTATGTAAATGCGTGCAATGTATTCAAAGGATCGTGGATTTGAAAAATCATAGACGAGACAAGCCACATCGCAATTGACCTCCTGCGGCTGCAGAGGATCCAATGTATGCTTGACATCTATTTCACGTAAAATAAGATGTTTTTCCTGCCCGTAAACCTAACCGGAAAAGATTTTTTCCGCATAAATTTTATATTTGTTCACATAAATTTTTTTTTTTTGCCTTACTTACTTGCACTGTGTTCACACAATGAACGATTGGGGTTTTGAACTCTTTGCCAATAAGACTTTTCATATCGTCGAGTAGAAATCCACGACACAGTCCGGTCTTTCCGGAGCACTTTGGTCCAATGACGTGGCACATATACACGGAACGTGAGCTTTGTCGCTTGGCGAGATCAATGCGACGTTCTCTAGTTACATGTATTGCTGCCAATTGACTGTCGTTTTCGTGAACATTGAATCCCAGATAAGCTAAGAATTCCAATGTCTTGACCACATCGACAAGCGTCATTAGCGTCCATCTGCAAAGCCAGCCATGCAGTGTTACCCATCCAGCGTCATTTGTTGGGCAGGATTTTCGTATATCGGTTGAGTACGACCACGGTGCTGACGGGCATATGCTAAATAGTGTCCTATGCTCCTCTGGCGACAGAGCGCCATCACCATCTTTATCGTATCGTTCAAACAATGATATCAAGAATTGCTGTCCGCGATGAGATAGCTCCGTACTGCTGCCAGGCGGTATTTTTATTGTTGGTCTCAAGTAATCCTTACACATTTCCAATTGTTCATTATAACCGAAACGCCTTAGAACGGTCCAAGTCGTCTCGTTGCGTCCGCGTTGTATAAACAAACAGTGTAAGAAAAGGAAGCCCTTAACCGTGACCGAATCGTTGTGGATGCCATCTGGCGTATTCCTTAGAATAACATCCTTGACCTCGTCAAGTATTTGCGGCTGCAACGGTGTATTGAAACATCGACGTTGAAACAAATTTAGCTCGTAGTCGTTTAACAGATTATCACCATCGATATCGCAGATCTTGAAAATGCGCATCAACGCTTTCTTACATGTTGGAGTGAGCTGGCGAATAGGATTATATTTTTTTTTATCTCTCTATTATACAAAAAAGTTTTTTTTCGCGTGTACTTTATTTTTGTTGGCGGATCCGATATGGCTGACTTTTGTCAAAGTGAACTTAATTTGAATTGGCTAAAGGAAAGGTTAGAGGGGGAGGTGATATGATTGGCGGTGAGAAACTAGAGTGTGAGAAAGGAAGCCCTTAACGTGACGAATCGTTGTGGATGACCTATGTGGCGTGAGTATGGGGGAGAGAGCGTTAGAGTAAGATGAGAGCGTGAGAGGGATCGAAGTGGAAGGAGAAGGAGAGAGAGAAAGAAGGAGAGATGGAGAGGGTGAAAGGGGAGATATGGTGAGAGGGAAGGAGGGATGTTGACCAAAATGGTGGATCCAATATGGAAAGTGGGAGAGATGGACAGATGGAGAGAGGGATTGATGGAGAGAGGGGGAATTGGTGAGAGGGGAGAGGAATAGATGGAGAGAGAGTGAAATTGAAGAAAGATGGAGAGCGGAGTGGGAGGGTGACGGGATGTGACAGGAGAAGCAGACAGTTGGAGAAGGATGGCAGTGAAGCGAATTAAGTGGAGTGAGTGGCGAATGAGGAAGTTTGGGTTTGGTGAGCGAAGCGAACAGGGGGCAAAGCCCCCTAGTAAAAAAAAAAAAAAACATTCAATTTTTTGATTAACGACTCACGTCTTGTTCATCCATTATATAAAGTGGAGATGTTGGATGTAGAACGGCTTTTTGTGCGTAATAAAACATTTCGGATATATTGTGCAATGTCTTCGCCGAGCATTCGACACAGCTTTCCACCTCGGGAAAGTCTTCCATTATGGTAAGAACGCTCTGCAAATAAAATTTTGTAATACGTTTAGCCCAGGTAATGTCAGTATGCGTGCCAAAGTGAGCGTGCGTCGATCTGTCGAGCGCTCTTCTTTGAACTGATACTTTTAATCGAAAACCTACATCTATTGTTGAGTATTCAATGAGATCGACTTTATTGCCAACGAGTACAATTGGTTTTCGGGGCTGATCGGCTGTAATAGCATTCCGAATCAATGGTAACCAATACTCAGTGATACGATCAAGCGAAACGGGATCATCTACTGCGTACACTATACAGACAACATGTGCCTTAGCGATTTCTTCATTTAAGTGTTCATCCGTTTGCTCTGCGCCTGAATAAATAAAAAAAAAATAAAAACCACATATTCTCTTAAAAAGAAATCCAAAAGTCTACCTGAGTAATCGACGATATTCGTTGGTACTTGCTCCGGCGTCACGTTTGCAGGTATTGTTATTTCCTCTGCTTTCGGCGGGACGTCCTCGGGAAACTCCTCACTCACCAATGACAGTATAAGTGACGTTTTGCCAACGCTGGGATCTCCAACAAGCAGAATACGCACGTTCTTGCGCTGTACAACGTTTGACTGTACCATTTGGTCGGACTTCGTCGAGCTATAGAAATTTTTATGTTTAAACATTTAACATTTCAATTAGAAAAAAAAAATATATATATTTTTAGAAATTATTTACGAAATCATGAGTTTCTATCAAAGCAGGAAAGACCAATCTGTAGCAATTTATAATCCAAAACAAATAGTATTACTTCTGTTGACCTTAAGTCGAGAGTTTTTAAATATTTTTCAGATATAACAATGACATTATTTTGCTTCAAAATTCGCATTTTTTTTAGTTATCTTTTTTTTTAAGTTTTATCCTTTGAAATCATAAATATTGCAATCGTAGTAGTTTTAGCTTATCATCCCTTTACCGCTCCCATTTGACAACATTGACCATTTGAAAGGGTTTGAGTCTGAAAGCCTCGTTATTCGGATTTCTTTGTATTATTATTTATTTATTTATTTATTATAATCAATCATAACCTTACGTTATAATCAATTCCTTAAAGCACTAGCTGCCAGGGCTATCGGCTATCGGATTTCTTTGTAGTTTCCAGTGAAATCATACAAACAGGACTGTTTCAGTTGATGTTGATTTTTCTCATCAATCAATTTTTTTTTCGTCGCTTCGATTGTTCAGCGAGACGAATGTCAGTGGAAAAGAACACGTATTTGTTTTTATTGATAGTTTTATTACTTCCAAGAGCTAGTGATCCAAGTTAAATGACGCTTTCTTTGATTTTTAGTTTAATTACATAAAATGCTTACCAAGTCGACAAACCTTCGTAGAAAATAATGCAATAGTACTCTCTGGTGATGGCAAACTAACGATACTATAGGGCCCTTTATACGGTCATATATGTTCGTGGATTTGTTGGGTATGATGAAAAGTATGTGTGTGTAAACGGAAAAAAAGCAAGTTCTACAACATGCTCGTGGGTTTTCAAAAAATTTTGATTTTTCTGTCGGTGTGACGAACAAGCTTTATAATGTAAATGGCTGCATCATGCACACATTATATATATCTAACATATCGTCGATAATAAGTGCTGCAACTAATGCGTGTGCCATATTTTTTCGCTAAAACTTAGAACGAAATGAAGTTTTATCACATGTTCGTCCATGTAAACACAATATGTTTTTTTATGACACACTTTGCATCATGCTAAGTTCGTGAACATATATGACCGTATAAAGGGCCCTTATCGATCAAGTATTACAGTCAGTGCTGTCGAAATGCTACTATAGTAGTTTTTTTTGCTTCTTTTTGTCTTGCCGTACTACTTTACTACTCCTTTCGCTAACGTCTTAGCCGATACTTTACTACTCCTTCGTAGCGTATACTATTTGGTTGTAAAATTCACACTTGAACTACTCTTTGTAACCTTATTCTATGAATTCTGTTAAAGGCCCTATTAACTATTAAGTACTTAGAAATTCAATTGAAATTATTAGGTAAAGGAAAATATATTACCTTTTATCAAACTTTATTTAACAAATGACGTGCTGCCTAGCTAAATGGATTCAATTTATTGACATTATTCATTTTCAAAAAGAGTATATGTGTAACATGAATGAAACTATGCATTAAAACAAACACTATGGTAAAACGGGAATGAGGTCACATTTGAAAAAACTAGGATATGCGGGGATTAAGAGGAAAAAAAAGATTTAAAAAAAAAAATTTTTTCGGTACAAAATGGCCATTCTTTCATTTGTCCTATTGCTGAGCGATTTTGCCTTTGTTTTTAAAAACCCTACCTAGTTTTTTTTTACATCTTAAAAACTCCTTATTATTAAATATTATCTATATTTTGAGAAATTTAGCAAAAACCATTTGTTCTTTCAGACATTTCATAGGACTCTCAAATGGAAGTATACAACTCTTAAAATGCAAATTCATTTGAAGAAGGGTCTGTTGCAACGAGCTCTTGGTTTGTGATATTTTCACTAGGATCATTCGAAAAGCACCAATTGCCCTCTTTACATATGAATGCTTCACTTCTTCTGAAATAATGATTTTTTCATGCATGCGATAATGTCCGGCTGGGGTACTACTATTTGGTTGTAAATAAATTTTGTAACAGCTTCTTTGTGCGGTGCAAATTACCTATCTGGCAAGCCTATATATATACTATAAGTACGGTGACGATAAATTGAAATTGAAAAACAGAACCAAAAATATTTTTTTTTAGTCTTCAACTTGGTTTATTTAAATCTTTTACGAGGTTGTCATAGAACGGATCTTTCAATTTTTTTTCGACATTTTCGCTATTTTCCACTAAAAAAAAAAAAACAACACGCAGAAACCAGTGCCTAAAAAACAGAACACCTCTGCTAAAAACAGATATGATGGTCACCATAACTATAAGCAACTAGGATATTCCATTAAAAGTAAAAAGATTTAAAAAGCGAAAGAGTGTAAATTTTTTCATACAAAATTACATTCTTTCATTTTGTAGCCTTCTTGGCTTACGAGTTTTCGACGTTTTTAAACGATAACCCCTACCTAGTTTTTTTTCTTCCATTGCTTAAAAACTCCTTATTTTTAATATACTCCTTTTATTTTATAAAAACTACTATTTAAAAACCATTTTGCTACTTTATCGGATACGAAAACGACACCACTGATTACAGTATGAGAATAGGCAATTCACCAAAGGCAACAACAACCACACGGCATACCAGGCAATCCACCACGATGCCTCATTTATAAACAGAGAAAATCAGATATTATAAAGATTTTTTTAAGAATGATTGTACCATTTTAAGCTGTAGAATTTATTTTAACATCTATTTTTTTCTTTTTAGTAATAGAAAAATTCACGTACTACAAAAAACTGATTTCCGAGTTTTTGGTCTTGTTTAATTTAGACGTTAGTGTGGCATCCATGGACAACAGATGGTGCCAAATGGAACGAGTCAATAGTGCAAATCGATGGTGAAAATATTTATGTAACCGACTACAATTTGAACGTTTAGCTTTTAGAACGATACCTACCTATTTTGTCTGTCTTCATTTCAAAAGTATCTCCTTACTTTGTAATATTCTTTTTTTTATAAAATTCATTAAATGCATTTGCACTATTACGGACTAGCAAGCCACACTGTTCATATAAATATTGCAATTCACAAAGTTGACAACAACCTACTGGTATAGCATCACAATTTCTTTAAAAATTGAATCAGTATAAGACTTTTTAAGATGCTTGCACGCATTTAACTGTGAATTATGGCATCATTTTTTTTCATAAATGAAAATTCACGTACTACAAAGAAACTGATATTAGAGTTCTTTGTCACTATGTTATTAGCTTGTTATAAAACTTGAAGTAAATTGAAACGGATCATTGAAATGAGTGAAAATTGTAAGTCAAGTTGGCGTTTCAAGTCTTAAAAGAGTTTGTACTGTCTGATTAGTCAAAATGTATCCCTTCGATTGTATGGGTTAACTTAATGCCATAAAATTGAACAGTGGCTGCCTGTAAAACCAGAATCTTTTGACATACATAGTGGAATTATTTATTTGGTCTTAGTTAAGGGCATAAAATGTAGATTCCAAATATAGAAAAGTGGCCGCGCCAAAAGGCGTTATTCGAAAAATGAATTTTACACCCAAAATTCAGATGGCGCTTGAAACAAAGACGACATAAATATTTCTTTTTTAATCGTTGACATCCTCTACAAAAATTTACTTAAGTGGACGAAGAATTTTAAGGGTACCTCCAGCACTAAGGTCAGCCTCAAAGATCGTCTGAACTGCTGTTAAGTCATAATCTTTCGAGATATTTGCATGAAATAAGGAATTTGAGCTTATATTTAGCCTCCGATTAAAATTTTAATAGCTGTTTATCTGAGTGAGGTATTCTATGGCCAGTTTCTCTTTACTATAACACCCTTACTTTTTTCATTTTGAAACATGAATTTTAAAAATATATATAAATTCCTTTTATGTCGAATTATCTTGCTTTTTATTTGGTTTTATTATGTTTTAAGAACTCTTTTGAGTACTCGGTTCAGTATCGATAAAAGCTTTGCGCTTAGAGTATTTGTGCATCGCTGACAAAGTCGTTCAATTTAAATGCAATATTGAATACTGAATTGCGGGGGTCGCAGATACTCAAATGTACTCTAAAATGAAGGAGCATCTCTACTTTGTTGTTTGCAACTTCAATTTTACTTAAAAAGTGTCAAAATATAATGTTACGGCATGTTTAAAAAATCGCAAATTCTTCGACTTATTTTTGACAGTCAGCTGATTTTTACTCAACTTCACCACACCATTTGGAGCCATATAGCATTTTGACAGGCTTTCCCATACTGTAATACTTGATTTTTACTATTGTTACCACACCTGGTCAGATTGATTTAAAAAACGTCAATTATTGGGTATTTTTGGGGTAAAAATCGTCAAATCGGTAAAATGCATATGCATAAAAAATCGTCAAATGACGATAAAATCGGGCTATCTGGCAGCCCTCCATTGGAGGTTTGACTGTCAGCTGATTTGTTTTTGTCATGTTTATTTTGTTATGTATTGAAGTCAGTTTTCAATTTTGAAAATCGTAAAGTGCGCGAGATACGATGGCGCTTTTCGAAATGAAATGGCTGCGGCGTTTGGTTCGTCGAAATACTCGTCCGATACCATATAATCAGGCCGATTTATGGAAAAGACGATTGAGTCTAGGGTATGCGATTTTGGCATGGCACGCGTTCGGATTTGTTTGTTATATGATTTACACTGGAAAAAATGATTGGGCAAAATATTATGGATTCAAATCAGAAGCGGAAGCAAAACTTTCACCGGCACAACAATTCGCAACGAGGTTGAACGTTGAAAAGGGGACAATTATACGATTTTCCGGTTTTACAAAAGTGGGTGAAACGACCTTCGATAATACGGTTCAAGAGGATGGAAGTAAAACAATCGAATAGCTTTTGAGTGGAACAACCGTGTCCTCATTTTTGATTAAGTAGTTCACGAGTTAAACATAAAAATTTTATTGAAATGAAAATAAATCTTAACCATAGACGGTTTGAATATATCTATTTTTTTATTCGGCATATCAAAAAATTTCTTGCAGGCATAGCTTGTATGTTCATGTTTCCAACATATCTCGAAATCCGTTCAATATTTTAATTTCGTATCTATCACAATTTATAGTTCTGAACTCATTTTAAATAGTTTTAGTACAAACCGACCCGAAAAAGCTCTATCTAGTAGGTGCTGGAGCAAGTCTCGCAAAATGGACAAACTTGCGCATATCGTTTCGCCGGGAATTCACGAATTTCGGACATTGATTAAGACTCTAATTGCGGAGTTTTCTTCCATGAACAAATGTTTCCAAACTTATATGCAACACGTGCATCGCTTCCAGCTTAAAAAAATTATCTATGATACTAAAATATAAATCAGTTCTATGAGAGAGTACTGTATGATAGTATGGAGTACGTTATATGGGAGTACGTTGTATGGGAGTACGTTACGTATGGGAGTACGTATATGGGAGTACGTTGTATGGGAGTACGTAGTTATGGGAGTACGTTACGTATGGGAGTACGTAGTATGGGAGTACGTTAGTATGGGAGTACGTATGTATGGGAGTACGTAGTATGGGAGTACGTTACGTATGGGAGTACGTAGTATGGGAGTATGTATGGGAGTACGTAGTATGGGAGTACGTAGTATGGGAGTACGTTCTATGGGAGTACGTAGTATGGGAGTACGTTCTATGGGAGTACGTAGTATGTGAACAAAAATTTAACAAGGAGATTTGGGCCGCTAGGATTCGATTAATAACATAGCGTAACGTAACGATAACATACACACTTGAGTTGAAACTACCGAGATCGGTATTAATACCACAATTGCTTCTGACAATTCATTTAGTAAATTAATAAACGAAGTAGTAACTGCAGAGTCAGACCCACGATCAAATGTTTTAAACAATTAAGTAAATACAGAAAGACGTGGGAAGAAAAGAGACGGTTGTTTGTTAAATGTTCCGGAAGAATCTGTGCTTCTCTTTCTTTCTCATGTAATTAAATGAATGTTTTCGCGAGGTGCATCTCGTACAGTACAGCAGGAATATTGTTGTTGATATGTTATGTAATATGTAAATATGTAATAAAACCGAACTGATTATTTTAACTCTTTGGAGTCCGGTACTCTGAAACTCTATTTACTTTTTACCCCCATTTTCTAATCGAAATCTTATACTTTTTTTCAACAAACAAGCGGCATTTCTGCTCATGGTCTGAATTCAGAATTTTCCAAGTATTTCACTTCGAATTCTAACGGAAGTCTGTCCGAAATGTCTGAAAGTTATTCCGAAATTTATTGGACAAAACGTTCCGATTTCTTGTCAACGACCCATACAATTTTCGGTAAGTTTTCTGATCGACTTCGCCATCAGATTCGGCAAAAATGTTCATTGGGATCTCTCTATATTCACTTTATCGTTGGTTCATACAATTGGCCTTTTTTTTTTAGTTTGACAATAGCGGTATTCACTATCCAGTGCATGTGCATGTGCATTTGCAAATTTTATTTTGCATTTGCAAGAAACTGTGAGTGTATTTTCGAAGCACACGGTGCATATTTTATGAAGCAGGATTAGGGATGCTCATTGTTTTATAATTATCGATGTTGCAAGCATTCAGAACCTTAAAGCGATGGCCAGTTTTAATCGGAGATAATACTAAGATATTGCCAAAAGCTTATTTTATGGTTCATTTATTCCGAAAGTGTAGTAACTCTCATAGTCAGCCCATAGACAAAAAGACAAGGAGATTTCCAACTGTTCTAACCTACGACACGAACCCAATAGTCAAATGGACAATGTTTAAGATCGCCGTTGGTTCGACCTATACCCGTCGACCACCTTGCGACACCGATTCTCCATATTCAACGACCTCCCGTCGATTGCCGTGCGACAAAGCTCGTCCCGTATGCGACAATCTAGACCCGTCGAAAGGTACGCACCAACAGCGATCTTAAAGTCGAGCCTTAGCCTGGAAAAAAAGTCCAGAGAGGATGGAACCGTTCCATGGAACCTTTCCACGCGGCTTTTCCATGGATTCCTTCCAAGCGGCAATGACGAGATGGTGTGAGAGTAAAAAGGGCACTCGTTCTCCAGTGGTCATTCCGAACACACTCTTTTACTCGCCCTCGCGCTCGCAGCTGACTTTTAACTGTCTACATTTGATCAGTAGAATTGTCCATTACAAACTTTTAAATAAAATTCCTTATTTTTCGTTATATTTTAAATTTAAAAAGCGTTTCTTCATTTAAAATCAGTAAACGGAAGAAACAGACAAGAAGTAAACTCGTACACGAACCTCATAGTTAAATGGACAAGGAGTACACCCATGCACGAACCCAATAGTCAAATGGACAATGAAATTGGAAAGTATTCACTTAAAAAAAAAAAAACAATAGAAGAATGAGTGTTCAAAATATTCTAAAATGCACGTTTTTTGCAAATCAAATTGGTTATTCCTGACATTATTAAACGCAAAAATAGTAAACATGAAATTAATTATAATATGCACTAAAACAAAAGAAAATGTTTAAATTGAGCCGTAAAGTATGCTCAAATATGGGGAATTTTTAATTTGGCATAATTCGAAATTTTTATCATTAATTTACTCACGAGTATCCATCGTTGCGCTTGCGTTGGGTTGTTTCACGTAACGGTAATTTGTATTTCCTTTAAGGAACTAGTTGAATAAACGGAAATACTTTCCTATAGGTCTATAGCGTATAATTCAATTTTTTTCACTTAATAAATTATTATTATTTTTATACTTTTCATTTAATTATTGGCTTCTTAATCGGCCTATAATACAACAAAGATGTTTAAACTTTGAACAACGATAATCGTCAAAGATCGATATTTACCCAGCATCCCTAAGACAGTTGGAAAGTTGTGCACATGCACGAAACTGATTTTTACACTAGGTTTAGGCGGAGCATTTGTGCAAAATCGGAGCATATGCATACGTGTACATTTTGTTAGTGTAAAGAGCAAAAAAGCATAAATATTTTGCTCATGCTCAAATGCACGGCCAAATGCACTGGCTAGTGAATACCGCTAATAGTTTTTATTATTTTTTTTTTGGCTTTTTTTAGCCTTTTATATTGCCGGTATTAGTCTGCCTGTTGCGCGAAAAATTTCTGGCAGCATTGAGTCGCACCCATTCCGGTATCAGCTGACTTTTGTTTTCTTTTTGTTATCAAAACAAAATACAGTATGAGAATTTTTAATTGCTTTGAAAATAAGCTATTGTAAATAGTTTAAAGTAGTCAACCAAAAAGACATTTGAATCATTACAAAAAATAATAATAATAATAATGGGATTTTCTAAACAATTCCTTGTGAAGCGTAAGATGCAAGTCCTATCACATTTATTTTCACAAAAAACTAGCGAAACTTTTAAACAAAAAAGGACAAGAATTTGTATTGTTGGCGGTGGTCCTGCAGGATTTTACTCTTCGCAATTTCTATTGAAGCATCTCAGTGGATGCGTTGTAGACATGATTGAAAAGCTGCCTGTACCATTCGGACTTGTGCGGTAATTTTGAAAACAAAATGTTTAAAAAACATCATTCATTTTCACGTTTTTTTTTTTAGTTTCGGAGTTGCTCCAGATCATCCAGATGTAAAGAACGTTATCAATACGTTTACGAAAACTGCCGAAAATGAGCGTTTCCGATTCCTTGGCAATTTAAGTTTGGGCAGAGATGTTAATTTGGAGGAATTACGTGAGAGGTATCACGTCGTCTTGCTTACCTACGGAGCGGACAAGGATCGACAACTTGGAATACCAGACGAAGATAAAAGTCACGTTTTATCAGCGCGGAAATTTGTGGCTTGGTACAACGGACTACCGGGAGCGGAAAGCCATTGAATCCTGATTTAACCGGCAATGATGTTACTATTATTGGCCAAGGTAATGTTGCAATTGATGTTGCGCGGATGCTTTTAACGCCTGTTGATATTTTGCGGGTATGTTAATTTCAATAGGTTTTGTTTTTTATTATCATTTTCATTTTCAATTTTAATGACATACTTCAAATAATTGATCATCCCATAGAAAACCGACACCACAGAATACGCCTTGGAGGCTTTGTCGCGTAGTAAAATCAATCGAGTCCATGTAGTAGGACGAAGAGGACCTCTTCAGGCGGCATTTACGATTAAAGAACTGCGAGAAATGCTCAAACTGCCGAATGTGCAGACTATTTGGAGACCAGAGGATTTTACAGGTTAGCTTTTGAGATACATATATGTATATCCACACACAGATTTAAGAACAATCTTGGTCCTTTTTTTTTCCTTTCTTTACGGAAAGCAGACATACAATCGAAACTGGAGAACTTGCAACGACCACGAAAACGTTTGACCGAACTAATGCTCAAAAGCTTATCTGAGCAAAAAGAACCGACGAACGAAAAAAAGCAATTCTTGCCAATTTTCCTGCGTGTTCCTAGAAGAATTTCCGATAAAAAGGAAATCGAATTCAATATAACTGAATTAATAGATGAAATGGCCGTGTCTACAAAAGCCATTGAAAAGTTTCCTGCCGATTTGGTGCTTCGCAGCATTGGGTACAAATCTGTTTGCGTGGATAGCAGCATTTGCTTTGATGAGCGAAACGGAAGGGTTTTCAACTCGAATGGACGTGTTCTGAAGGATGCTGTGTCTAGGGAAATCGATAAAGGACTCTATGTTGCAGGATGGCTGGGCACTGGTCCAACCGGAGTCATTCTAACAACAATGAATGGGGCTTTTTCAGTAGCAAAGCAAATTTGTGACGATATCTCAGCGGGTCTGATATCAACTGAAGAACAAAAAGAAGGTCTTAATATAAGTGAACGAAATGTAGTCACTTGGCAAGCTTACAAACGGATCGATCAGGCTGAGATTGAAGCCGGCAAGAAGCTTGGAAAGCCAAGAGAAAAGATTGTAAGCACTGAAGAAATGCTGCGCATCGCAGGAGTTTAGATTTTTATATGCTATTAATTGCATGCGCAAATTTTAATTATATAAAATTAAATGCATTTCAATTAGCAATTATCTTCTTTGCGAGCTATTCAACGATTCCGTACAAATTATGCATGGGGATTCTTCTAGCTATTCGACGACAGCTTTTAATCTTTTAAATAAATGGCTATGTAAATAAATGGTTATGGTGATATCATAATTGCTGACTGAAGATATCTAAAAAGGGAATGGGAAACAGTTAGGTATAATTAGAATCTTCAAATGTCACGACTTTCAAGAATAAACAGCAGAATTTTTAAATGCCTTGCATATTTCCTGCCGCACTAGAGTAGTTTTTCTGCTGTTACACTGGACTGGTATTGACCAAAAGGTTACATATATGTGTAATCATTATTGAACCAATGTCTGGAATATTGCAGCTCATAATCAATTCAAAAAGTTGATCGCAGTTGAATTGAAATTAATTGCTGGCTAGTCACATTATCGTATTTGACAAGCAAAAAACGATCTTTTTATTTTTGCTGATCAAAACGTCTCGGAGCTAATGGAGGAAAATACAAAAAAAATCGATGCCGTTAAGACTAAAAACCATCTTCCTTGAGCATAGACTTGCTTCGATTTTTCCGCTAACTTTTGTTGTTGTTGAAATTCGAATTCGTTTGTTTTTTTTTTGCATTCGATAATACATAGGCGAAAAATTGGTGGAGATATCCTTTTACCAAAATGCGTCCTATATTCTCATACGATATGATTGTTTGCATATTTAAATTATTGTATGAAATTGATGTTTCATTAAAATGAAAAGAGTGACAAAGGGAGGTGAAGAGACGGAAAGAGAGATATGGTGAATGAGGGTGGGAGAGGGAGCTTTACTTGCTTAAGTTATTTTTTTTTTTTTTGCAAATTTTAAGTTATTAGTGGGACTCATGCAGCTTCGCAAATTGTGAGAAATGAGAAATTTGTCACACAACTGTCAAAATTTATATGAAAATTTACGATGGGAAAAGTTGCGAAGGCATTTGCGAAGCTGCATGAGTACCGCTAATGTCTTTTCAGATATTAGTGGGATTCATGCTGTTTCGCAAATTGTGAGAAATGAGAAATTTGTCACACAACTGTCAAAATTTGTATGAAAATTTACGATGGGAAAAGTTGCGAAGGCATTTGCGAAGCTGCATGAGTACCACTAATATCTTTTGAGACATTCGTGGGATTCATTCAGCTTCGCAAATTGTGAGAAATGAGAAATTTGTCACACAACTGTCAAAATTTGTATGAAATCTTACGATGGGAAAAGTTGCGAAGGCATTTGCGAAGCTGCATGAGTACCGCTAATGTCTTTTGAGACATTAGTGGGACTTATGCAGCTTCGCAAATTGTGAGAAATGAGAAATTTGTCACACAACTATCAAAATTTGTATGAGATTTTACGATGGGAAAAGTTGCGAAGGCATTTGCGAAGCTGCACCACTAATATCTTTTGAGACATTAGTGGGATTCATGCAGCTTCGAAAATTGTGGGAAATGCGAAATTTGTCACACAACTGTCAAAATTTGTATGAAAATTTACGATGGGAAAAGTTGCGAAGGCATTTGCGAAGCTGCATGAGTACCACTAATGTCTTTTCAGATATTAGTGGGATTCATGCTGTTTCGCAAATTGTGAGAAATGAGAAATTTGTCACACAACTATCAAAATTTGTATGAAAATTTACGATGGGAAAAGTTGCGAAGGCATTTGCGAAGCTGCATGAGTACCACTAATGTCTTTTGAGACATTAGTGGGATTCATGCAGCTTCGCAAATTGTGAGAAATGCGAAATTTGTCACACAACTGTCAAAATTTGTATGAAAATTTACGATGGGAAAAGTTGCGAAGGCATTTGCGAAGCTGCATGAGTACCACTAATGTCTTTTCAGATATTAGTGGGATTCATGCTGTTTCGCAAATTGTGAGAAATGCGAAATTTGTCACACAACTGTCAAAATTTATATGAAAATTTACGATGGGAAAAGTTGCGAAGGCATTTGCGAAGCTGCATGAGTACCACTATTACATTCCTCTGAGGCGGTGCGAAGTGCGCCGGGTCGTTTAGGAACATTTAGAATAGCACTACAGTCTAAGAACTTGATGAGTTTCGAGGGAAATTATTCATAACATCTGGGCGTATGACAAGCCTTTTTTTCACCCGAACGAGTTATGACCAATATTGAGCAATTTCCGCATTTCCGGCAAAGTCATTGCCGCTCCGGTGTTAAGTATTGACGCATGGCATAACCCACAGCTTCGCATCCACATCAGAATATGAATATTTTGGACAAAGTTCGAGTCGCGATGAGCGAATGAACTATTTTTGATGTATTTGCATGAATAATGAACGCGATTTTTGAGAGCCGAACGCCCAAAGTTGCTAATTTTCCGCAGTTTATTGCATGATTCACCACCGGCTTCGTATAAGTTCCATCCAACGGTACAACGATTGTCGCAAATCGTTAAGCTAACAAAATTTTTATAAAAAATAAATTTAAATATATATGTATTTGTATATGCACACATATGTACAAAAAAATTAATAAAAATATTCGCTTACTTGTGGCGGAGTTCTTGGTTGAGATTCTTAGAGATTTTGAGTTTCTTCGCCTTGAATTCGGCTAGGAGGGCGATAATTTCCTTTCTTAATATTGGAAATAATCTGAGAAGAGTTGGTTTTTGTTTACTCTCGTTTAATTTCATTTAATTTAATCTGAACTTTAAATGTTCGTTCAACATGTCGCCGCCCCCTTTTTCGCGAAATTATCGTGTGTTAGAAAAACTAAATTTTTACAGGAGAGCTTTTTTTTCTACTATTCTTTCCATATGCGTCTGTGTATAAGCTAAAACTAATTCCGCATTATCTCCATAACTACAGTGCTCAGTGTTATAATAGGGGTATTCACAAAGGCGTGTTAAAACCGTTGGAAAGTCGGAAAATCGGAAAATTGCGACTTTTTTTAAATTTTTTAAACTTTTTTTGTGCCTTGCACAACTTTTTAAGCACTTAAAAATTTCCGATTTTCCGACTTTCATATTTTCCGACGCCTTTGTGAATACCCCTAATATTTTGCCAGGAGATGAATCGAAGACATTAGAAGAAATTTGCATCAAAAAGTCAATTTCGTAAAAAAATTGTAACAAACGATGAATTCGCGAAAAGGGGTCGATGTGTGCGCCACACGAAACGTCGCACAGTGGGATTGCTCCATACAT
Organism: Chlorops oryzae; assembly: GCA_020466095.1. Classification (NCBI taxonomy): domain Eukaryota; kingdom Metazoa; phylum Arthropoda; class Insecta; order Diptera; family Chloropidae; genus Chlorops; species Chlorops oryzae. The sequence goes on along the minus strand of CM035806.1, from coordinate 628,519 downwards.
CTTGCGGACAAAAATTGAAGTGAGTGCGTCCCATCATAATGAAAATTTGTATTCATAAATGGTTTAGTTGGGGCAATTAAGATATAAACCAAATTTAATCGTAATCGCTCGACCCCTTGGGATAGACGTTGAGATAGACTTAGAGAATTTTAATAAAAATTCAAATTGAAAGCAACAGTGATGAATTTAATATGGGAAAAAATTCTAACCAATTTGGCAAAAATTCTTTCCATTTTTTGAAGAAAAAATTTTTCTAACTTTAGCTTAATTTTTTTAGATACAAAAAAAAAGTGTTTTGAAAAACCAGTTACGGATTTTTCGTATGTAGAAATTCCTCTATTAGAAGATATCACTAAATCATAAGTATAAATAAGATGGCCGAAAAATGCTATTTTTTTCCGCTCAAATCCCACTGTGCGTGGTTCCAATTAAAACAAGGAAAGAGCTAAAACCTGCTGGACGCTCAGCGATAAGGTAATTCAAGTAAACTTATTAGGGTATATGAGCTGAGGCGAAAAGACGATGTGCCAAATTGAGAGAGTTTCTTTAAGTAATATGCATTAACAAACGCAATGTCTTTTAGCGAGTTGATAAATTATGCCATACCTTACCCGTTTAAGGGATTTTTTGTTCACATTTTATTCCATTTCTTTCCCTTTTAGATTCATATGATTTTGCCTTGATGCGTTTTACGCACGTTTCAATAGGGGTATTCACAAAGGCGTCGGAAAATAGAAAAGTCAGAAAATCGGAAAATTTTAACTGCTTAAAAAGTTGTGCAAGATACAAAAAAAGTTTAACAATTTTTTAAGAAGTCGCAATTTTCCGATTTTCCGACTTTCCAACGTTTTTAACACGCCTTTGTGAATACCCCTAATGTAATTTTTACCCATCAGAGTGAGAGAGTTCTTCTTTGTTTTTTTGTTTGTTTGTGGATTTAACGTAATGAACGAAGACCGTGTCCATTCGGTATTGTTCGTAACAAGCGCGTATGTTGGGTTGTTGGTTTTGGAGGCAAAATCCCACTCCGAAATGCGTGGAATCACAAAAAGAAACACGAGAAATTAGTCACGATGTAAGTGTTTTAAGGGGTTTAAAACTTCTCCCCTTGCGAAATAATTTTCTGCGGACGCACGTGGGTTGTGCACAACTATTTTTTGGGAATCATCATCTATCATGCACATGTCCATGGTGCAAATAATTGAGGCCTTCTACACAGGGCAATTTTAGTTGCGCAACTGGCAACTCTCGTTTGTAGGAGAGACGAGGTACGGGGAAAATTGCTGTCGCGAGTTGCTCGTACAGGCAATTTTGTGCGATACGCTTTGTGCATCTCTTTCTTACTTTCAAACGTGAAAATGGCGTCGGGATTGTTTTTGACGATCGCGCAACTCGAGTTGCAGGCCCAATGTAGACTCGAAAGCAACTCCAAAAGAGAATTCAATATGATAGCATGTTTCCACATAGTGCATTAACTCAATTAGCTGCATTAACTCGTTAACGCATGATTAAAAATGTGATTATCCATACAAAAATGTCAAGTTAATCACCTCAATAATGCATGCATTAAAATTTAACGCAGATAAAATAGCATGGTTGCATTTCGACTTGCTTGCAAATGTTACGAAAAATTGCACCCCTAAATAGAAAAGTACGTAAAATAACAACCGTTCTGTCAAATTAAAAGAACTGCTGAAATAAAAATCAAATTGCAAATGGAAAGTCCAAGGCGTAAGTAAATTTATTTAAGCTTTTTCACAAATTGAAATCAAATGAAGAATGCAAAATAAACATATATCGTTTATATCTAGCAAAATTGAAGAGAGGGAAATTTTTCACTTTTTTTACAGCAGCTTCCGACGAAATCAGCTGATTAGTTAATGCACAGCCCGCAAGTGGAAACGACAGTGATTAACTATATGCGTTAACTTTAATGCATATAGTTAATGCACTATGTGGAAACATGCTATGAGTTGGGCAACTAAAATTGCCCCAGTGTAGAAGGCCTCATTAAAGCTAATAACATACATTTATGCTACAAAAATTCAATTGACTTTTTATTATTTTTATTATTGTTCACATTAGCAAGAATGTTAATTAAATCATTTTGAAATCATTAAGAGTTCGGACGCTTGACTTATTTACTTTTTTTTCGTTCAAATCTTGCGAATTTCCGGGGACTCCCACCGGATCCTTTACTCCAATTTTCAGTTATGTTATGAAATTGGCTGCAATTCTACTTACTTCCAAAAAATAAAAAAAAAAAACAAAAGCGCGTAACGTTAACCACAAAAATTCTCCTTCATTAAAATTGTATAAATGTATGTGAGTGTTAATTACTCGAAAAACTTTCCTTGTGAGTATACCTATAAATAGCTCTTCAAACTCTGTCAGCCTCGATATTGTTTTTGTTGGTTTTTTTGTTTTTTGTTGACAAGATTTAATTAATTTAATTATAATATTATAATTATTAAATGGTTTGATCTCGAATAGTCCGATTGGGATTGAACTTTACTGCTGCAGATAAAAAATTTTTGTACACAAAACAATAATTGCCATGAAAGACGTCAGCGAATTTTCGCTAATGCCTGAGATGTCGCACAGCGGAAATTTTTGGCTGCAAGTAGAGAAATTATTCCGAACGCACAAGCAAAACAGAAAAATGATTAACAGAAATGTACATATGTATGTAGATATGGATGTGTGTATCAAGCATTAAATTTCCTTTGAGGCCTTAGAAATAAGACGGGTATGAAAAAAAATGTACAGAGAAGGTGGAGGCTCCTGCGTTTTTTTTAAGTTATTTTGAAGTTCATCATTCTAAAATGCGACTGCGACTGCGACGCGCTGCGTCACTCTCATAATGGTTATCGCTCAAATTTTTGAAGGTTAAGTTCAAAACTTGTCTTTGATAACATCGGCTCGTTTCGACTGCTGGTTATTCTTGTCTTTTCATTATTATGCAGCGCGATCAAGTCGAAATGCATAAGCGCTGCACTCTCAATAACCACCGACGCGTCGCGTCAAAACGAAAAACATTTCGTCTCTTTCGGCTGAAACGTTCGCAGGAAAGACGAAGAGGTCGAAACTGAAGCATATTTATGTGTGCTCGTGAGTTTTGTGGGAATGTGATTTAGAACCACACACACACACATACATACTTGCGCGACTTTAAGTCTCGAATTGAAGAATGCGGTAAATAGTACTTTTGTTTCTTAAGGAGGTCTTCTCATTGAGCAACTTTTTTTTTCGACTTTTTTTTTTTTTTTTGCATTTATTTATAGCTTGGGTAGTTGTGAATATGCCCCTAAAAGGATTTTTTGAAATTCGAAATAGTTTAGAGGATATAGCCTTCTTTGTCGAGCAAGATCTGCGCTAAAACGAGTAATTTTTGCGTTGCTTCAAACTTTAAACGCGTTTATCTCGAAACCACGTTTTTCGAACTGGCGGCCATGATATCTCCAGTTCAACTGAACCGATTTTCATGAAACAAAGTGGAATCGACGCAGAATTGTCACCATTCTCGGGTGAACCTCGACCATAATTTTAAAAAAATTTTTACTATTTTTTTTTTTACACTAAACTACAAAAAAAAAAGCCCGAAATTGAAATTTTTTTTTGAATGGCCGCCATTTTGTCAAAAAAAATCACAAAATTAAGCTTGAGGTTCACCCGAGAATTACATCTATACTGATTATAACCCCGTTTTTTTTTTTCCATTTCGGACGCTCCGGAGACCCGGAATCGTGGCCGCCGTGACGGCACCTTTTTTTTCACCACCAACTTTGAAGTCTCATTACTTTTTGAACAGCCCACGTATCGAGGCAAAAAAATTTTTTTTATTTACTTTGAACCTTTTGTAATACAATAAATAAAAAAAGTTTTCAATTATTCTTTGCGTTTTCAAATAAGAATTTTTTTAAAAAGGGTCCAAAAAACGGGTTTTCAATGAGAAGACCCCCTTAATACAATACTTTCGTGCAGCTCATGCGGACTTTTATATGTAATTATAAAAATTTCTATGCCCATCCGAGAGGCAATCAGATTGTATATAGGGCGGCGAAGAACCGTTACTTTTTCAGGAAATCCCCTTATGAGACTTTCCAAAGTCGAATCGTATTGCATATTGCTGTCCTCTCGCGCTGTAGGGTGTCCGAGAAGCTGTCGCGCTATTTTGAAACACGTGAGAGTACGTGAAGACAACAATGCTGAATTCTGGGGCATTCCTGCGGAAAGCACCTCGCAAACTCCTACGCACACACCTTGACTGAACTTGTTATGAATGAAGCTGAAAACCAAAAGGAAAACAAAACAAAAGGAAAAAACTTGAAACTAGTTCTTGGAACCGTTTCGGAATTTGATTTAATATTATGTTCTTTTGCATATTTCATAATATACATACATACATACATATGTACATATTTGATGGCGATGGGAAATACTTTAGATTGAGAAGTAGCGTGAAAATATTTTCAAATTCAATCGACGTCATGACTAGACTTGTTTTTCAAATTGTTCCAAATCGTGAATAATCAGACGCTTTATTTTAAATCAAATCTGGTATCGCCTTCGACCAAAAAAAAAAAAAAAAAAAAAAACAGAAGAAGAAGAAAAACATTATCTCGGTTTGATTATTATTTTTTTTTTGCTTTTGTTTTTTGGGGTTCCAGTAAATGTTTTCGAAATGGTTGTGTCGCACATACATATCAGCGAAAGAAAATTGTGTTTATTTTTTATTATTATTGTTTTTTTTCGATTTCTATTGCATTGGACAATTCTGAGAATTCGACCGGCTTCTATGAATTTCATCCGATTCTATGAATTCGTCTCGTATTGAAGCCTTGGTAGATTGAAAAGTTTAGCACAGTAGAGTCCGGAGCAAATAAAAACAGGGACATTCCGCATAATCGATAGTCCAGCAAGTTGATCTCAAAGTCAAATCAAGCAATTATTAAATTTCATACACATATGTATGTATGAATGTATGTATGTATGTATGGTGTGTGCCATAGAGACCTATAAAAATTTTGATTTTTTATGTGAATATTTTAACAATAGCCGTTGTTTAGGAATAAAACAATCGAGTACCTTATTTGATCTTAAATTTTGATTGCAATTTTTGATTAATTGGGTTATTCGATGGGAAGAGCCAGTGATGCCACTCGCTCAAAATATAATGTATCAAAATAATTTTCAAAAGTAGGTATCAAAAAGTATCACCATTTCTTAAAAAAAAAAGTATCAAAAGTTTAATTTGATAACGCCAATGAAAATTGTCCATAGAAAATTGTGAAAACTCTACTAAAAGAAGAAATGGAAACTCTTTCCTTTCTTCCGGGCGCATTAGAATTTTAAAAAACTTCAAATTTCAATGTTAAAAAAATAAGTCTTTATTTTCACAATTTCAAAAGTTAAAAAAAAGAACAAAAAAAACAGCTATTCATATGCTTACAAACATAACAATCGGGCTTAAAATATACACTACAAGTACATTCCAATAAAAAATCAAATTCATAAAAAAGGACTTTTCTTATCGGTAGAGCACATTAGGTGTTTATTTTCAAAAGGCAAATATCATCAGCAAATAAAAAAATATAAAAAAAAAACACAGATCAGTGATAGATATCAAACGAAATGGGAATGTCAAAATCCGTTTAGTTCTAATTAAACAGGGTTGCTAGCCCTCAAAACAAAAAAAGGTATCAAATTCAGAAAAAAAGCATCTCCGTATTATTTGGAAAAAAAAGTATCTCTTTTGATACAATTGTATCAGTTTGGCAACACTGGTAAGAGCCACGTGCAATGTGTCCGAATAATCGAATATCCACATAATCGACGTTCGGAGAGTCGTCGGGATTTTGTACTTGCATTTAGCTTTATCCTTCGTTTACCGGCCGGTGGCTTCTCTCCATCCTGAACGCTGAATTAATCTTAAGGAACGAGGACGGAAATGAAAGCTGCTTGGCTTGCAAAGTTGACTTCACCTCCATGGGTAAAATATTTGTCACAATTTCATAAACAAAAGTCACTTTATTTCTTGATCTTTAGTTAAGTCCGGTAGTCGGTAGCAACTGTAATTTTAGTTTTTTTTTTTTTTTTTTTTTTTTTTTTTTTTGGCTCATTAAAAATGGGCACTTATCGGGGAACTGGGGAATAAAGCTTTTTATGTATGGAAATGTGAATGTGTTTTGTCGTTCGTTGCAATTGAAAAAAAAAAAAAAAAAAAAACTCGCATTTTAAATTTTTCAAAATTTGGACTCAACTGACAAGACAATTGACTGCTTTCCAGAAAAAATTTATTGCAATGATTTTGAGACTTGGAAGAAACTCGTCCGAATTTCGCATTCGTTGAACTTTTCGCTTTTCGAAACAAGTTAGCGCAATTTGAAATTTCGCATTCTTAGACACCGTCACTCTTACATTAATGAAACATTCTAAAGGCAAGTAACGCTCTTAACCCTTTCACGCGTAAGAGACAAGTCCATGCTCACATGAGCTTTACGATTTATCGCATTTATTATTTACGACATTGCTATAAATCGTTCAACTTACGCGGCAAAATTTTGTCCCTTGCGAATTAAAAGGTCAAGGAGTTGATCAGCGATATATGTACCTATTATCGTATTTGTAGGCAATAATCGTCCGAGGCTTCCAAGGAATTATATTAGGGGTATTCACAAAGGCGTAGGAAAATCAGGAATGTCGGAAAATCAGAAAATTTTAACTGCTTAAAAAGTTGTGCAAGATACAAAGAAAGTGTAAAATTTTTTTAACGTTTTTAACACGCCTTTGTGAATACCCCTAATGATTACGAACAATTCCATGATGGAGGATGGTAATGTAACAAAATGGCTTTTTAATTCCGACGCTTATCGGACTATCGGATTATGGATTTATACGGAAAGATTTTGTACTAGTACAAAAAAAAAAAAATCAAATCATTGAAAATATTGACTTTTTGTTCGTTTCTAGTCAACAAAATTCGCAGCTGCCCTTTAATTTAGATAGTTTAAGGACTGGATTCCGATTAAGAGCGCATTAATGTCACACCTTCAGAACTGAACCCAGCAGTAATTCTCACAATAATTGATATATTCTTAGAGGCACCCCCACATACAGCCCCAATGACTCATCGTGGTACACAAGCCGCGAATCGCGAATCGCGCGCTCTGGGCCAATTTGCGGTGCATGCATGAAGCGTCATGATACGTCATGGAAGTTGTAACAAGCCAGCCATGTTAGATTTATCACTCTGCACCCTGCGCCTAGCATCCATCTGCTAATGACAATTGCTGTTTCGTTGCTAATTCTCTTAAATTTTTTTCATTCAAGTTTTTTTTTTTCGTAGATTTTGAAAAGATCAGCGAACCAGTCCAGCCAACCAGCCACCAGCCGCCAGCCACCAGCCGCCAGCCACCAGCCGCCAGCCAACTCAGCCACCAGCAATTCAGCCACTGCTAGCTGTGCGCTGTTCGCTGCTTGATGCTCGATGCTTATTGCGTCTACGTCTCGGATTTTTTAATATAAATGGGAAGTTGTCATTGCGATTCATGACAGTAAGCCACCAAGATCAAACCGTTAAAGCGACTAGCTCGAGCAACGGCAAAGCGGCAAAGCAGAAGGAATTTTAAAGATTTAACTTAAACTGAAGGAAAGAAAAGCCATTCGGAAGTTGTGAACAAAGTAATTTTTTTTTTTTTCTAATAACAAAAATCAACAAGCGAATTCGAATTTCGCAATAGACAAAGAATCAAGACAAGTGATAACGAATTAAACACACACACACACACACACACACAAACAGACACAGAGTGAATAGAATTTGAAATTGAAAATTCGAAATTCTTAAATTATTTTGAAGAGTAAAATTCTTGTGCGTCTTATTTGAAATTTTTATTGACGTCTTCATCGAAGTAGAAATCAGCGAAAGTAAATAAGTTCAAAATATCGATAATTGGGACATCGAAAAAAAAAGGAGAACTTCAAAACAAACAAATAGCACTAAATACATACAACAAAATGGCCGCGGCGACATTAACAAAAGTGAGTAAATATTACATTTCACAGATTTTTAACCTATTTTGATATATCATGCGGTCAAAGGCTAATAAAACCATTTATAGCGATTTTGTTCAACTATTAAATATTTAATGCAGAAAAGGGTTAATAAAAGTATTTACTGAGAAAAAATCTTTTCGCCAATTTTTTGATATACATGCCGTAAAGGGTTAATAAAAGAATTTACTGGGAAAATTTTTTTTCGCCAAATTTTTGATATATCATGCATTAAAGGGTTAATAAAAGTATTTATAGCGAAAAAAATTTCGCGCTTATTTTAAATATCATGCAGCAAAGGGCTTAGTTTATTTAAATTGCACTCTTTTTTTTTGACTTTAACCCTTTGCCCATTTTAGCAATGTTGTAAATAGTAAATGCTATAAATCATTAAATTTTTGTAGCGAAGCATTTGTCTCTTATGCGATAAAGAGTTAAATACGTACTGATACCGATCGACTTTTAGACCGATTAGAGGAATATTTTAATATTGAAACATAATAACTTAAAAGGGACAAATTTTGTATGCTTCTTTGAGTACTGCTATTGCAATATAATCAACTAGGGCTGCCAGATGTACATACATACTTGTCCTAAAAATAGAAGCGCTTTCATTCATTAACCCGGTAGCGCCTAAATTAAAAAAAAAATTAATATAAAAAATAAAATGAAATATGAACTGGTTAAGGTATGGGGATGGCAGAAAACGAACCCTTTCAGTGATGCCATATGGCCGGGTTAATTACAATACGGGTCCGTATGCTCTTATTCATCAAAATGAGAATGAATTTCATGTTTTTCTGTTGCTGTTACGAAAGCTTTGAGCCTGACTATTTTCAGGTAGACAAATTAATTAGTTCGCGATTTGTGTACACCCATAAGTAAACTTGTTTATCTTTCTCTTGAATAGGCGATTTCGAAAATCGTCGAAAAAACCATGGCTTTTCTTCTCTCCCTTAAAAGTTGGTAGGGCAATTTTTTTTATCGACTTCCTTCTTCTTTATTTGTTGTGATAGATGGCATAGCTCTTCGAGTCAATTAAATTGAAATAAACAAGAATTTTTCTTTAAATTAATTAAAAGTATTAAAAGTAAGCAAACGATGTAGAATCAATCGATCGATATAATGACGAAATTTAATAACTTGAAGGCCCTTTCAAAATAAATCTGAAGACTCGCCCCTTATTTACCCAGATAGTATATATTTTGGAATTTTTTTAAATCAAAAGCGAGTCTTTCAGTTTCACTTTGGAATTCGATTGAAAAGGTTTTTCGTGCTGTGTTCACACTCTCAACTGACTCCAATTCGCCACGGGTTACTCAATAAAAGCAAAAGGATCCAAGAATCCAATAAGGATTCAAGGATCATCTCGGTTCTGTTCCTGACGACGGTCATATAAACGTTGAACTTTTTAACTAAAAAGGATATCAACTCTACTGCAACACAGAGAAACTGCAGAGGCTGAATTCTTCATTTTATAATCAACATATGGAAGTCTAATCTAGACAGAGAAAAAAATTAATCAGAAAATCAAAAGTAAAAACATACAAAATGACTTCAACAAAGAATATTTTTAATTTTAACAATTTTTCTTGTCGGAAAAAATAAAAATTTTCCTTTTGAATCAACCATATTTCAGGTTGAATTGAAATGATAATTTTCAAAAATGGATTTAAATTTAAATTGTTGAATTAACCACGGACATAATTGAAATGACAAGATAATTTTTAAAATGAAAAAAAAAATTTCCAAAAATTCCGATAAAAGAAAAATTGTCAAAACAAATTTCATTAAAGTTCAAAGCGAATGGCCACAGAGCCCGCCCTGTGCTGAACATAACCCCAAAAACTAGCCATGGGAAAGACTTCATCCGATTTTGTCACTCCGTTGTCGTGACTGCTTTCGCAATGCCTAAAAAGTACTAAGATGTATAAATAACTTATATGTCCTATTTTATAAAGCAAATGAGAATTATTTCTCGAAGTACACCCTGGCGGATATGCGGATCTAAATTGTGTCCCAGCCAACTACTTTCAAAAATTAAAAAAAAACCGAGTTTGCGTTTGCGTGTGATCAGCAGTGAAACTTTCGTCGGGAAAAATGGAACCGTAGTCGCTCTTTGGGGGTCATATTTGATATCATTTGCGAGTCGTTTTCGAGATATATTTGTTACCATTTTCGTCTCATATTCGTTATCATATTCGAGACTTTTTTGACTCATATTGGTGATCATTTTGGGGTCTTTGTTAACTCATAGTTGATATCGTTTTTGAGTCTTTTCCGAGATATTTTTTTTGCCGTGTCAGGAATATTTTCGTTTATAACTTTCAATTTAAATTCCATTCAATTCAATTTTGAGTCTTATTTTGAGTGAAATATAACATAGAAACAGGTTGAATGATCATATTTCAATTCCCTTCGTGATTAGTTGGCGGTTTCTCTATATATATATATATATTTTTTTTTTTTTTACTTTCAATACGACCAGCTCTTAAAACATATTAAAGAGAGTCGTTTTCGAGTCTTCTTTCATGTGATGAATCGCTTTTTAATCATCATGAGGGCTCGAAAAAGACTCGTATATGAATCTTCTCACAGAACCGTCTTCCAAATGCTAGCTAGGCTAACACTTCGCTCTGATTTAGAGTCAACTTTTGAACTTGAAATTTTTTTTTGAACGTAGGCATTTTCTAAAATATCCAATATGAATAAATTAAAAAAAAAGGTTATACAGAAACACACGCACCAAAAGCCAGGTGTTTCTAAATTTAGAAATTTGCGAAAAATTATGTCAGCATGTCGGATTCTCTGAAATTTTCCAGTCCAAGAGCAAATTTACAATATTGGAGGCCTCAAGCCAAAATAAAAAATTTTATAAAATCACAAAAAAGCATTTAACTCGTGTTTAACTCTTTAAATGAGAAATAAATAAATATATTTTGACATCCGCACGCGTAACTTGAAAGGCGAAATTCGTCATTGAAGGAACCGATTACAACGAACACACAATGCGCCATCTCCAATGTCTCATCAGTAAAACATAAATTATGAATTTATTACTCGCTCTTGGGTACTTCTGCTTTATGTTTTCGATTTTCGGTTTGCACTCAAAACTATAGCAGAACAAAAAGTCCAAGACCACATGCCAAAAAAAAAAAGAGTTAAATATTCAAAATAATTTCATTAAAAAGCGATAAGGCTACTACGATCGCACGGGGCACACAGAGTAACCGGTTCCTTAATAGCTCATGGCTGCGCTATAGCCGAAATTCATTTAAAACGTCTTGTTTTTTTTCGTAAAGCGATCGCGATCAATATTCTCAATAAAAGTAAATAAAAGCAAAAAACATATGGAATATTTTTGTAACAAATGCATTTATAAATATTTCGCTTAGATTGCAATATATTTTTTTTCCTTTTTCGGACGCTATAAAAGCCAAAAAGTATCCCAACAGGAATAATCATCAAAAAAAAAAAATGATTCGGACAAAAGACCGAATTTCCTGATGGAATTGATTTATTTATTTATCTTTTTTGTTTTTATAACTTTATACAATAATTTTATATGAAAATATCTGCTATACTCGGAACCTAGCACTAAGACCGGTTTCGCTAACAGCTAACTTGCAGCTTATTAAAGCTAATCGAACGTGTTAATTACTTGTTCGCTTTGAAACTTCTATTCAAAGCTGTTATCACCATGCATAACTCTTAAAAATATCTATATATCTCCTATATACATTGTATGTACATAGATGACAAACATGATAAAATTATTGCTTTTGATATATTGATTCAAATTCCGGTCATCTTAATTTCCTTCATTTTCATAGTGTCTATTTTGCGAAAAACATGGTACAGAGAACAAAATACTAGTTGGTCCTCATGCTGGTTCGTGTATTTTGCGATCGCTAATTTTCTGACGCTGCATGAGCGATAATAAATTAATTAAAGTAAATTAAAGTTTATATATCTTCCGACTGTTTCTTTGTTTTTCAAATTAAAAGTTTAAAACCATTTTTATTATACCATAAGGCTTGTCAAACGCGATTGGCTGTGTATGCCCGCCCCCAACTTATTATGCGAACTAGCTAACGACGTCCATACAAATTTTGACAGTTCAATCTCCATTTCGCAAAGTTTCCCGTTTCGGAAAAATTGCGAACCTGCACGAGGACCACTATCTACTGTGTTTATACGTACGCCTTAGACGCGATTAAAAATATCGTGGAGTAGCGAATTTTAACCGTATAAACGGTGATAACGAATCTAACTTGCGAATATAAATCGTGAGTAGTGAGACTAATTGCAATAAGTACGGTACGCCAGATGATGCCACTCTTTTTGCAGATTGTGCTGTTTTTGACGATCCGGCAGGGCTGTTTGTTTCAATCATAGGGAAACAGAAGCATTTCATAAGAATATCCTTTCGCTTGTGCATTCAATTTCATTGACAGGAGAACAACTACCTATATCCGAGTCGGACGTTTTATCGCATGTGAATGGGAAATTGTAAGAAACTCAAATAATATGGTTTCGTATGTGTGCTACCACTTCGTTTTATTTGTAATAGTCAGGTAGCACGAAAAAATTTTGTACTCGTTTCTGGATTGTTGTATAAACGGTGATTGGACAACTCTCAATTAATTTCTAATTGCGATTATACGGCATAAACGTAGTAATAGTTTCTTCAGCTCCTAGATCTCTAATACTATGTTAATGCGGCAGCAAATCATGATTTAAATAAATCACGATTTAAATAAGTACCCGTTTATGCGAAATGTATTTTATCACGATTTAAGACGTATGTACGTACGTAGTTGCTATAAGTACTTACAAAAAAATGTGTATATGCATGGCAGCTTTAATTTTCCATACCGTTTCTGTTTTCCGTTCTTTTTTTTTTAGTGTAACCTTTCATTTTCATCAAATAGAATACTAATAGCACTGACAGACATAGGTATTTTACACCATGATGGTATGAAGTCTAGGTGACACACATAGGTATTTCTCAAAAGTCTACCTTAGCCAACATAGACTTTTTATAGACTTCACACTACATTGAAAGGGAGGATTTATTGTGGACTTCTTAGATTGTATGGCAACGCCGCACAAATTAAACGAAATATCGATTATTATCGAAACCAGATGTTTAAATTTCTATTTCAAGTAATTTATGCGAAATGCATGAAATTAATTCCATCGTATGGATTTATATAACAAACAAACGATATTTCCATAGACTCTTTTGAGATAAAATCGAGGCTAAATGCTACCAAAATGTGTTTATTGTTTTTGTTGTTGTTTTAATTTTCAATTATCAGCTGTTTTAAAGAAGTCCACAATAGAAATCCACAATCAATTATAGTGTGTCACTCCAACATAGACTTTTTTCATTGTAGTATAAAGTCTATAGACTTTACACCATATGTCTGTCAATGCTATTAGTGTAACCTTTCATTTTCATCAAATCGAATACTAAATTTGCAAAATTTATTAATTTAGGTGGCAGCATCTCAAAAATAACTCGCGAGCTACTAGCAAATAAATCGTATATTGATATCATGATTTAGCTAAGACACAAATCGCGAGTTAGTTGCCGCATAAGCTAACTCGCGATTTACAGGTACGCATAAACGTAATATCAGATGACTGTGAGACTTTTTATACCCAGCGTAAGCGGGGTATATTAGTTTTGTGCAAATCTTGTAACAGGGAGAATTAAGCTCCGGAGCTATAGAAAAATATATATAGAAATGATCAGGATCAAAAACTGAATCGATTTAGACATGTCCGTCTGTCCGTCTGTCCGTCTGTCCGTCCGTCCGTCCGTCCGTCCGTCCGTCCGTCTGTCCGTCTGTCCGTCTGTCCGTCCGTCCGTGGTCGGATCTCCTCTGAAACGGCTGGACCAATCAAGTCGAAATTTGACACACAGGTATATCGGGATCCGAGTATGATCCTAAGTAAAAATGGGAGACATCCGCCCACTGCCACGCCCACAAATGAATATAATGTGTTTTCAGTAAAATGCTTGTAACTTGCGAACCAGTCAACACATTCCATTGATATTTGGTGTACTGGTAAACTACGAAAAGAGACATATCCTGGCAAAAAATGGACGCCGCCCTCCTCGAGCCACGCCCACAAATAAGCCCAAAAATAAGGGCTTATCGTAACTTGTGAAGTAAAAGGCGTAGAAGCTTCAAATTCGCAGCATAGGTTGCCTAAGGCAAATGAAAGGTGTAGGAACAAAAATTTATGTAGCTCGCCCACTGCCACGCCCACAAATAGAGAACTTTCATAACTTCCGAAGTAAAAGGCGTAGAAGCTTCAAATTCGCAACATAGGTTCACCAAGGCAAATGAAAGGTGTAGGAAAATTTTTTTTATGGCCCGCCCACTGCCACGCCCACAAATGAAGTTTTTTCGTAACTTCCGAAGTAAAAGGCGTAGAAGCTTCGAATTCGCAACATAGGTTCACCAAGGCGAATGAAAGGTGCAGAAAAAAATTTTTTGTGGCCCGCCCACTGCCACGCCCACAAATAAAGATTTTTCGTAACTTCCGAAGTAAACGGCGTAGAAGCTTCAAATTCGCAACATAGGTTCACCAAGGCGAACGAAAGGTGTAGGAAAAAATTTTATGCGGCCCGCCCACTGCCACGCCCACAAATGAAGATTTTTCGTAACTTCCGAAGTAAAAGAAGTAGAAGCTTCAAACTCGCAACATAGGTTCACCATGGCGAATGAAAGGTGTAGGGAAATAATTTATGTTGCCCTCCCACTGCCACGCCCACAAATAGAGAAGCAAAACATAGTGCGCTCGTAATGTCGGGACGCTGGGTATTTCAAAGTCGGGCTTGACCGACTTTAGCTTTCTTACTTGTTTAGTAAGTCAATTTGTAGCGGACTGAAAAAAATTATATTATGTTATATTTGAAGTAGACGACTCAGCAGAAATTGAATGCTCGGGAAATGATTTTTATCTTATATGTATGTATAACCTAACAAAAATAGTTCCAACAGAAAATCCTATTGTTCACAAAAAATCACGCCATTTGAAATTGAAAAAGGAGACTCTATAGCTCCGATGGGGGTGTGTATGTTTGAACAGGTGACAAAATATTCTTATGTTCCCAGCCAGTAGTACCAGTTGGCCAGGTCAGTTGACATTTTAATGTTTGTAGATAATTTGCATCTCTTTTTACCAATTGGAAACCACTTTTTTTTTTTTTTTTGTTCGAAAACAAGTCATTAAATGCCTTTATGCTATCAACGGATGGATAAACCTTTTGAAAGAAAGAAAAACGTGACTCAATTCGGAATCGGTATTCCAACCAAACACGAATTTATGCAAAAATGTTGCTATTCTGCTTCTGGTTTTCGAAGTGCTTCATTCAATTGCTTAATTCCAAGCGAGAAGTTTTTGAAAGGTACCTACAATGTCAGCCTTTTTGTAGAATCTTATGGTTTTTTTTTTTTTTTCTTTTTTGAACCAAACTTTTAATCCGAAAAAGATTGTCAGAGTAAATTTTGAATTTTAAATAATTAAAGTTTCGCTGTCCACACAACAATTTTCGAAATACTCTTCCTGAAGCCGTGCCATTTTGTTTTTGATGTTGTTACGTCGCAAGCGTACAGTACACTGAGCGAACTTTACCATGATTTTTTTTGAAAAGGGCGCATTGTTATTCACAGTCATTTCGATTTTCGAGCAGAACAAAAATTTAAAAGAAAAATGGTTGAGTCAACAACATTTTTGGTTAATTCGAAAGGAAATATGTTTAATTATATTTCTTTTCGTTCGGTATAATTCTCATTTGTTTTATAAAATATGATATATAAAAGATATTCATTCATCTTAGAACATTTAAATTAGAGATGGGCAAATGGGGAAAATACATCGATATATATCGTATCGATTTATTTAAAAAGCATCGAAATTGAAACGATACTATCGGGGGAGAAATATCGAGTTTTCGATATATATCGACATTATAAATACCAATCAGTGATGCCAGATTTTATCGATAAAAAAACCCTCATATATTGGAAAAAACCCACTTTTCCCCATTTTCAAAAACTAAAAACCCAAGAAAAAACCCAGAATGATTTTTTGAAAATATGGGCGTACCAATTTCAAAATTGAACATTGGATTTAAACACAATATTTTAATATTTTAATAAAAGTATGAAGAAAATAACAAAAAATAAAAGTAACTTAAAATTGCAGTCTTATTCATGACTTAAAAAAAAAAACCAAGTTTCTTTACAACACTTAGGGAACACGCGACTAGATACAGCAAAAAGAGTCATGCATGGTACTGGAAGAGGGAAAACACGATTTTCATTCTCATAAGTAGTAAATATACCTTAAATGTAGTGCATAAATTTCGATATAAAATTACCCATACTTTTCCCCATGTCACGATATTGGAGTGAAAAAACCCACAATATGGGGAAAAACCCACAATCTGGCATCACTGATACCAATTAAAAATGACTATTGTACTAAAATACAGGACAGTGTACCTTTTGCTTAAGGAGAACCCTCTTAAGCGGACACTACTCTAAGCTGACAGATTTCTAGTGCGCTCCTGCTTCTCAAATCGTTCCTTTTAAGCGTTTAACACCTCTGTTAAGCGGACAGATCTTTCGGTCCCGTACGTATTTGCTTAAGACAGAGTACACTGTTCATATTTTAGACAAAATTGGAGTGTACAAAAGGACGTTTTCGAGTTCTCAGATGGTATGATAAGATATGATACGATAAGATAAGACATGAACGATTCAAATGCCGCTTTATATCCAAGAGAAATACGTGTGAAGCACATGTTTACAACGACAGGACATACACAAAATATCGCTTTCGATGTTCGGGAAAGGTATATCGATGTACGATATATCGCCGAGCAAAAATATCGGCATACATTTTCGATAAATCGTTTTAAAAATATCGATGTTTTGATATATTGATATATTTTTGCCCATCCCTAATTTAAACATTGCGAAATCAGTCACGACAACGGGGTGACGTTAATTAAATTTGTGTTTTTGACATTTCTTCTTTTATGGGTTTATTTAAGAAAATTTTTTGTTTATATTTTAAAAATTATCTTGTCATTTCAATTATGTCCGTGGTTAGTTCAACAATTTAAATTTAAATCCAATTTTGAAAAATATCATGTCAATTCAATCTGAAACATAGTTGATTCAAAAGGAAAATTTTTATTTTTTCTAACAAGAAAAATTGTGGGTCTGGGATAGCGTAGGGGATGCGTGCTATGCTCTTGATCCCAGGGTCCGAGGTTCGATTCCCGGCACAGGCGAAACGGAGTGTAATGTTCCAAGCCTAGCACTGGTTTTTCAAAAATCGCATGTTAGGGGCACACTACATAAAAAGACATACACACGCACAAACACAAGAAAAAACTAATTGTGGTATTACAATGGGCCGATAAACGGCCTAAGTGGCATCCACTTCAACCAACCAACCAACAAGAAAAATTGTTAAAATTAAAAAAAAATTCCTTGTTGAAGCCGTTTTGTATGTTTTTCCTTTTGATTTAACCAGTTTTCTGGTCGATTTTTTTTCTCTGTGTACAAGTGGTGGATTGAGGCAGGTGCTTGCCGGTCCCCCAACTGTGGCAAACTGCCTCGAATGCCCTAAATGAAATATAGGAAAATCTTTTCCGCATAAAAAATCACTTGTAAATTTATAATTTCATGTAGCCCCGATCACGATTCAAGTCCCGGGGCCTCATGACACTCGTGTCCGCCGCTGCTGCTGCCATTCCACAAAAGCTTTAAAATAATAAAAATGTTATTTTTGGAACAAAAAGCCGCCATGTCTTCCTAATAAAAAAAAGTTGTTTTTAAAGCGCTTAAATGATTTATGCAAAAAAAAAAAAAACGAAAAAAAAATGAATAAAATAAGAAATCCAGTGAGCAGGTTCCGATTAATCTTTAGGCATGTACAATAAAGTTCTTAGACGAGACAGAAGATTCCGCATTCGGTTTGCAACTGTCATCTGAGTGACCGGAATAACCATTATATACGTCAATTTTATAGTTAACGGCTCAACTGTTAATGGGTCCGGCTGTTTTGGGCAAAAAAGTAAACACCATAAATTTCCGATAACAGCTTAAAATAAAACTCAAAATCAAAAAATGAAATTCAAAGCGAATGACTAGAAAAGCTGGTTATTTTGCCCATTTTCACATGACTTGATGTCCATCAAGCGACAGACGAGACGAGACGAGACCGTTAGAAGTAAATGCATAGGAATTGATTTTTAAAATCGCAGACAATAACAAAACTTAAGAACAACAACAAATTTTTTATAATCCACAATTATTATTGTTTGTTTAATTGTTTATTTATTTTTATTTTTTGTTTTTTTCTGTCCATTTTTAGATCGTTCTAACGCTGTGCGTTGCAGTTCCCGTTCTGAGTCAAGGCAATAACTATTTAGACATTGAGCAGCCAAGCTTTTTCCAGTACAATTCACCGCTGCAGCATCCGGAAAGTCTGCGATCGCGTCCGTATTTCGATTTCCTCAGCACGCTGTACCGACATGATACGACAAAAACCGACCTATTCCGGCCATATGCTCGCCAGCGACGCGATGTCGCAGCACCAGTATCGAATGTGATCGCTGTTGCGCGCGATCCCTTAGCTGAAGCGGCTGCTGAGCCCTTCTCGCGGCCCGAAAAGCGCTCGCGACGTGCCATACTGTTCCGTCCACTATTCGTGTACAAACAGCAGCAAGTGAAGAAGCAGGAAGCAGCCAAACGACGCAGACGTGTCTAGGTCTCTCTTTAATTATGATCGTTTCGTTTTCCGTTTTCCGTTTTTTTTACAAGTTTTGCAAAAAAATTGGTTTTTATAATTTTTGTCACTTCGCGTAGTTTTAGCACCACCCCCTCTCACCTCTCTCTCTCTCTCTCTCGCTCTCTCTGTACTGATCGAACTTAGAATTTTTTTTTCAAAGTTCTTGTTTCGATATTGTGTTATATTCTTCCACTTCATCACGCCACACCTAAGCACTTCTTTGTATTTAAAAACTCTTTAATCATAAGCAAAAACATTTGATACACGATTTTCTCTTAATTGTTAAAATTAGGCTAGTGGTCGTCTACATACACCTACACACGTACACATGCATACATAGTCTTTAAAAGACATGTTGAATAGTTTAAATAAAAAAAAATATTATGAAAAAATTTTTGTTATATTCTGTTTTTTTATTGCGGCTTAGCTCTGCATGCGGTGCCTTCACCAAGACACACGGACATATCAAAAATTCAAATTGAGAAAAAAGCCCATCATTCGACGCGGCACACAGTGAGATTTCAGCGGCAAAAATAGGATTTTTTTGACCATCCTAATTTTATGATTTGTCGATTTAATCTAACTGAGAAAACTCTAGATAAAAATAATTCAAAACTGTTTTATCAAAAAACATAATTTTTTTATATAAAATAAAATTAAAAAAAAAAAATTTCAAATTAGTTCCCATTTTTTTTTTGGATTAAATCTACCACTGTTGCTATAAAGGTGATTTTTTTATTTAAAATTAAGAGTTTGATATTTAAAAGGAATTAAAAATTGTGGCATTTTATTGAATATCGAAGAGGAGGTGGGCTATCAAAAATTCTACCTCGAAAATGACGCCTTTCCTTTTTTCAATGGACAAAAAGTTTATATGCTTTGTGTCGTGCTTTGTCTTCTAGTTGATAAAAAATAAAAGTCTGGAGTCTGTTCTAACGATCTATGAAAAAAAAAAAATTACCGTCCACTTACGATTGTCTCGATAAAGTCCATTTTTATGTTAAAAATTACCGGGCAAATGTCTGGATATTAAGAAAAAAATCATTGCATATGTTAAGGATGAACAGTATTCATTAACGCTTTATTATAATTTCTGATGGCAATGTTTAGAAGAAATTAAGAACTAACTAAGAAATTACAAAAACAAAACATTATATTAAAATTTTTGTTTACGAATGTGAGAACATACGAAACTATGATGCGATTTATACTGAAACGGCAGTTATCCAGTAGAAGTACCCCTAGGGACTGTCAGAATTTGAACCATTTTTTGTATATATTCGTTTTTGAGTATAAACAACATTCTGACAAAGTTTCATTAAAATCGGTTGAGTTTTAGATGTAGCTGCCATACAAAGCTATAGTTATGGGTCTATGGGAGGTACCCCTAGGGTCCGACCGATTTTAATAATTTTTGGCACACATCCATATTTTTGCATAGCCAACATTCTGACTGAGTTTCGTAAAAATCGGTTGAGTTTTAGAGGTAGCTACCATACAAAGCTATAGTTATGGGTCTATGGAAGGTACCCCTAGGGACTGATCCGAATTTGAAGTTTTTTGCATACATCATATTTTGAGCATAGCAACATTCTGACTGAGTTTCGTAAAAATCGGTTGAGTTTTAGATGGTAGCTGCCATACAAAGCTTATGTATGGTCTATGGGAGGTACCCAAGGGTGACCGATTTCGATAAATTTTTGTATACACATGACCATATTTAATTCGCATAGCCAATTTTCATTGTACTGATTTCGTAAAAATCGTTGAGTTTTAGAGTAGCTCCATACAAGTATAGTATGGGTCTAGAGTACCCACTAGGGATCGACGTTGATAATTTGGCACTATGATTTTGCATAGCAATTTCTGATGATTTCAATAAAAATCGAGAGTTTAGATCGAAGCTTGGTATCAAACTATTTATTCTGATGGACAACTGACCATTGTGAAATTAATTAAGAGAATTAAAGTTAAAAATAAACAATCCCACATTCTGCAACGATGTCTAAATTTTATTTAGAGAACTGCCATTAATATATTGCATTTGAAGGTTATCCTTCATATCGATACTGAATAATTTGGATGTATCTAAGCATTCATAGTTTATGACAATCTATTTGTAGTTTGTTATCAAGCATTTTTGAGGTCCTTGAGACTATCACGAGAATGAATATGCAAAATATCAGACGATGTAGTTTGTACTTTGAATATTGTAGGTCCTGGCATACATAACATATATTTTGTGTATGATCAGCGTACCTGATGGACGCAGATCTATAATATGTATATACAATATTTGAATGCAAAAGTATGCAGACTGATATGTACAGTATTTTGAGTCTATCAGACATGTCATTGCCTGTGGCCTTAAACATACATACACAGAAAAAAAAAATCCATCATTTCTGCTGTTGGCATTCAGCGTTGCCGTTTTGGAGACAAAATCGTATCGAAAATTGGATACCTTCAAAATTATAAGAAACCATGATTCGCTGTCGATATGTCGATTTATTGAAACATCATTGCCTGCTGGTTTGAATGAAATAATTATGTATAAAATCGATCAAATAAAAGCAAAAGAATTACAATTTTAAATTTGAAGCCTTCTCGCAAAAATACGTTGCATACTTTGAGGAGCTCTGATGTGAACGCATAAATTGGAGCTCTTGTTCAGCATTTTCTTCTTCTTTTTGTGACAAAAAAGTTCAATCATTTACATTAAACTTAAGCACCATAACAAATTTTGTATCTAAAAAAAGTAGGTCATGGGCAATACTGGTAGAAGAGGCTTCAGGTTCTGAAATAAAAAATCGAATGGATTATTTTGAAAGCTAGTCTATGTTCCTGGAAAAACTGAATCGAATTTTTTTTTTTAAAAAATCTTTAAAAAAATTAGTACTTTAGTGATAATAAATTTCAGAAAAATTTGACCTGCGAAAACTATAATAAGTGGAATACAAAATAGTGTCAAGTTTGAAACAATCGGTTGACATCGATCGTATGCCGAAAATGATGCACAATCATTAAAGATCATAAAAAAAATTTTGATATTGCTTTCTGTTAAGACGGGTAAAACCTGGAGGGAAGAATGCTGAAAACTAGTGCAGGTAAAAGCTGGAGAAACCAATCGATAGCACTATCGATAGTATCGATGGTTTCAAACCATTTGAAGACTATCGATAGTTTTGATTCATGGACATTTACTTTAGTATTGGAAACAGGGTTGGAACCTGGCGAAGCAAGAAAGTGCAAGTTTTAAACAAAAATAGGGCAAGTAGATTTGTTCAATAATTGCGCAGTTAAATAATGTATAGCAAAATCATTACGAGTATCTTTTTTGTTTATATAGACGACAAAACTAGTATTTTAATTCTTCGCATTCAGTAATGTAAAAATAAAAAAAAACAAAACAGTACATCTTGCATGTACAATAATTTCTCCATATTGCGCGTCTTCCAATGTGAAGCGAAAATTGCTTTGACAGAGGGATTTTTTCTATTGAAATGACGATGCTAGTCAAACTGTTTATTGATGCGAGAGCATATAAGCTTCAATGGAAAATCCAAGATGTTAAACGAATGACAACAAGTTATCTTTGTAATCGAAATAGATGATTGCGGTGATTGATATGTATGCCAAAATTGGTACTTTGTTTTTGGTAGTTATAGGTTAGGAGTTATGTTTGACAAAAACATATAAAAATCGAGTGACACCAGAGCGACAAAAATCCCTAATGTTAGAGATTTTAAGCTTATTCGCATGGTGACAAGGAGAGTGAGAGTGTGCAAAAGATTTCAAGAAAATTAAAAAGTACGCAATGTTAGATCAATACTGCAATTACAGTAAAGTTCCAACCCTAATTGGAAAGGTGGTATGCTGGCGGTGACAGAGGGCTTTCTCCTATTTGAAATGGACGGATGCCTAGAAATGCCTTTATTTAGATAAGGGCGAGAGCCACTCGAAAATTCATCTATCGATTATCAAAATTATCGATTGCAAAAGTTATCGATAATCGAAACTATCGATGATGATCGTGATGATGATGATGGTAGTGAGGTTGGTGTTGATGGTGATCGTGAAGATGATGGTTGTGAGGTTGGTGTTGATGGTGATGATGATGATTGTGAGGTTGGTGTTGATGGTGATCGTGATGATGATGATTGTGAGGTTGGTGATGATGATGATTGTGAGGTTGGTGTTGATGGTGATCGTGATGATGATGATTGTGAGGTTGGTGTTGATGGTGATCGTGAAGATGATGATTGTGAGGTTGGTGTTGATGGTGATCGCGATGATGATGATTGTGAGGTTGGTGTTGATGGTGATCGTGAAGATGATGATTGTGAGGTTGGTGTTGATGGTGATCGTGATGATGATGATTGTGAGGTTGGTGTTGATGGTGATGATGATGATTGTGAGGTTGGTGTTGATGGTGATGATGATGATTGTGAGGTTGGTGTTGATGGTGATGATAGCAAGCATTACCATCAAGTAATTAATTGATTCTGGTTCAAGTGCCAGGAATCAAAGTTGCATAAATCGCCAAAAGGTTGTGGTTAAACCTTGTTTTGAATGCAAAAGTAAATGTAGGGAATTACTAGCT
Organism: Chlorops oryzae; assembly: GCA_020466095.1. Lineage (NCBI taxonomy): Eukaryota > Metazoa > Arthropoda > Insecta > Diptera > Chloropidae > Chlorops > Chlorops oryzae. The sequence goes on along the minus strand of CM035806.1, from coordinate 605,031 downwards.
GATCCGTCAAACTTCGTACCGCCTCAGCAGAAACCAATGTGTCAAAAAAGATCAATTACCAAAAACATGCAGATCTCTTTGATTCTGTCTTTCTCGCTCTTTCTCATGACGTTCAAAACTCATAATTTTCTATTTATTAATTTAAAAAAAATGCGTCTTTCTATACAGGGTGTTCCATACTCAATGGATCAAAAAAAAAAAGGAGGTGATAGGGGGAACCCATACAAGCAAAAAATTCTATGGAAAGGGGGTCCATTTTGCACTCGTAAGGAGCAAGAGGCGCGGAAAGAATTCGACTAAATTGGTGAGCATACTTTTAGGCGGATATGTAAAACTAAAACACTATTCAGAAATTTTTATATTTCTTAGATTTTTCTTTTTCTCATGCTGCCTGAAAGTGTGCTCAATAAATTTGATTAAAATAACATTTCTGGGAGTCAAAAATACAAAATTATTATTTTCAAACCTTAGTTTTGCATTGATTGTGAAACTGTTTTTTTAGCAACCATGGTATCAAATTGAAGAGAAAAACTCAAAGTTTTCGAAAAGAGTAAAAAAAAGAGGCTCGATCGTATTTCTTTTGAATTAAATCACTTTAAATGCCAAAATTATACTATTTTCGGCTTAGATGGTAGTACCAAAAAAAACGGAGTTAAATTATTTAAAATCGTAGTATGCAGTGTTAACGGAAAACCGCCTAGCTTTTCATATCATATGTGATTTTGAATTTACGGCCTGTAAGTGAGGAGCACCAGTGAAAAAACCAAAATATTGTTTTTTCCATGTAACTCCTCAGGGGTGCATTTGCGACCCCCCCCCCCCCCCTGCCATACGATTTTTGGTCCGTCTGGAAGCCCCCTATCACCTCCTTTTTTTGATCTATTGAGTATGGAACACCCTGTATATTTCAAATAAAACAGTTGATCAATTTTTAGAAGAAGAAAAGACGTATACGTAATGTTACGGCCTACTTTTGAAAAAACATTGCTCATACGTCGGGTATAAAAACTAAAAATTGCTCGATGGGACCAAATGTTAAGGTTTCGGAGTATGAAAAATAGATGATGGCCGATTCTCAGACCTAATCGATATGCTCACAAAATTTTGTCAAAGTCGGTCCAGCCGTTTTGAAGGAGTTCGGTAACAAACATTGTGACACGAGAATTTTTTATATTAGACACAGTGAAACCTTTTAAATGTGGAAACTCATGGCGACGAACTTTTTGCCCGCATATTGGGGTGTCCGGATATGAGGGAGAATTTTGTATGAGCAAGTAAGTACAGGTACAAAATGCTGAGGATGTCCGCTGTTGCGAGGCTTAACTGTATTAGAATAAATAAACCAATTTATTTAATACGTTATTTGCCGTCCTTTGGCCAATCAATAAAATCTGATGAAATAAGGCATTTCTTTTGCATCATCGCTGCGACGCATTATTTCATTAGATTATTTTATTGATAATACAATAGTAATGCCTCACTTTGATAGCAAATTATTCTAGTACAAGAATGATATACTAAAATTATGAGATTAATTGATAAATTCAATAAAGTCTGAGTGAAAAATTACGGAGTTTTTTTTTCATGAAAATTGCAAATCGCCCAGGACTAGTTTCGGTTATTTAAATATTCCTGCAAGAAGGACTTATTTTGATTTTATGCCTACAATCTTCAACGAAGAACTAGGACTATTGCCTCCAGCTTATCAAATATGCAAATATTTTGGTTTAAACCTTCACGAGGACTATGAGCCTCACGGATGCCATGGGACGCAAATAAATATGTGCAAGGGAAAAAATCAACTTTACATTAATTTATTATCAGTAGAACATATAACCTGTTTGATATTTCCAAAGAAATTCAGTCAAAAACTGAAAATTAATAACCGTGCTGTCCATATCCTCCGTGACCACCGCCGGCTGGACCTGCTCCATGGCCCCCAGCGCCGCCTGCTCCGTAGCCCCCAGAGCCACTTCCTCCATAGCCTCCAGCGCCGCCGGCTCCATAGCCACCGTGACTACCTCCACCAAATCCACCTTGTCCATGGGGACCACCTACTCCGCCATGGGGACCACCTACTCCGCCATGGGGACCACCTACTCCTCCATGGGGACCACCAACTCCGCCATGGGGACCACCTACTCCGCCATGGAGACCTCCTGCTCCGCCATGGGGACCACCTACTCCGCCATGGGGACCACCTGCTCCGCCATGGAGACCACCTGCTCCGCCATGGGGACCACCTACTCCTCCATGGGGACCACCTACTCCTCCATGGGGACCACCTACTCCGCCATGGGGACCACCTACTCCGCCATGGCCAATGGCGTTACCATATCCACCTTCTCCGTGGTGACCAACCGGAACAGATCCTTGATGACCAACAGCGACAGGGCCGCCGCCGCCATAGCCACCACCAGGTACTGCAGCTACTGACACAACGAGCGCCACGAGCACAATCTGGAAGAAAGAAAAGATTTGGGTAATGGAAATAACCCAAATAGACCCATTAGCCCTAAGGAGGTCGCGAGGTCACTCACCAGAAATTTCGCCATTTTTTCACCGGATTCTCAGTTTTTCAAATAACTAAACTCATCGGGGGTCTCGGTTGTACTTTTATAGGCACAGCTCTGGACGCTGATTTATTTCACATTTTTCGCAGCATTGTAATCGGCCTTGCGCACACTCACACTCACACACACACACGCACACAGGCACACACACGTGCGCTCATCGTAAGACCTGATTTTCACGCGGCACAAACAAGTTCATAGGTCTTCAAAAAAGATCTTGCGTTATCATAAGTTCAAGACCAAAGAGAGTGAAACTCATTCAAGACGCGATAAGCGTCCCCATTCAGGGTGTCGTCTCAAATGAGGTGTACCTCTGCCTGAGTACATTTCAAACATTCAAATGCATTGAGCTTCTCGCATTTCGAATGGAGATTTGAACGATTAGCTAAACATAAATCGAAGCGCGCATTGCATTCGACACATTTCTCCAAGTCGGAACGGAAATAAATCTCTCAGCCAAGTGGGGCGGAACAATCTCTAAGAAATTTTCTTTGGCACATTTAAATCTCAAAAGCAAAAAAAAAAAAAAATTAAAGTAAAAAAAAATTAAATTAAATAAAAAGTAAATAAATAAAAGTGCCCATCATTTTGTGTCTGGTAGTAACCTGGTTTCCGGGAAGCATTCTAGATAAAAAAGGGCCAATTCATAGACCAACATTAGTTCAAGAACTTTTCTTCTTTTATAAAATATCATTATATCAATGATATACAGTGAATCCTCTCAACTGCGGACTTCCTCATACTCTTTTTTTTCTCCTCATACCACTTTTTACACCCCTGCAGTAATGAGCCGGTCAATTTCCTAAGAAGGACTGGCCTTTGACCGGTCCAAATCGTACCGGTTATATTATGGCAGTTCGCTCCATCGAATTCGGCTAGCCGGCGGTCGGTAATCAACGGGTTGGTTAAAGGTTAGTCTGTAAATGACACTTTCCTCAGCGTAGAATATATATAAGAAATTGGTTTTTTATTTTCCTTATTTGACTATCCAAAAAACCAGACAAAATTACGACAATTGACCCAAAAAAAAACTGCCGTGTTTCGAACTAATCCCTCTCCAATGACAGTCCCATGTTAAAAAGATCAGTTGAATACCTACATTTGAAGCATGATACAAGAAAACAAGATAGCGCCACTTGAGAGAGGAAACGTCACAAACTCAAAATCGCGATTCGTTGTTGTTGTTTCCCATGTTAAACCGGCTTTTTACTTTTTTGAATAGCATGGGAAACAACAACAATTTCTCGCTCAGTGACGTCACAAACTCAATTTTCGGCTCTCAAAGAGAGCCTCAAAATAGCGGTACTGAAGTGGCGCTATCTTGTTTTCTTGTATCATGATTAGAAGTGGAATTATGAGGGGACTAGTACTGGTAACATGAAGGCTACACTTGGGTCAGTCCATATTACTGCAGGGACCCGACATACTCTGCGGTTTGTGCGGTTGTGTCTAGCACCCAGAATCAGTCGAGATAGACTATACAAAATATGTATGTAGAAATGATGAGCGTCCACCCGGGGATTCGATTTTGAAATGTCCGTCCATCTATCTGTACGTCTGTATACAGTTTTCCTATCGTAGGAGTTGATGAGTAAGAACATTTTCAACAATGGACCAGATCGAAACATTTTTAAGAGCACCTCCAGTTTTAGGGTCTGTCACGAAATATCCAAAAAAAACTCAGCTTTTTTCGAGATATTTCAATGGAATCTAGAATTTGTGCTAATATTACAGCTTCCGATGAAACTTTCAATAGTGGGCGTGGCGAAAGGGCGGTTTTCATCTGTCTGTCTCGCTGTTTCGCTGTCTCAATGCCTGCTTTAAAAAATATTCAAACTTATATAAAAGCTAATCTGTATCGGATATTGTATTATCAGGTTCGATTGACTTTAACACCCGTACTTGTTTTGTACCTACATACATACCTACATACTTGCTTTATTGTGTTTCATAAAAAATTTCGAAAGCCCGAATTGAATTTCAAAATTTGATAATTCAAATTCCAAGAATTTCAACTTCATGTCGGGTCAACGTGCTTTGGGGGCGGGGATAAGAAAAAGTGCTCATTTCCTAGAACCTTTGTGCTGTCAGTATTTTGGTGGAACTTTCCCCTCGGATATAGGTGTACATATGTAGGTATAGAAAAGAATCCCTCCCTCTATTCCTGTTTTCTTTAGATAAATAATTGGTTAAGGAAGGTGGATGCCCGGGGATGATCCAAAGCGAAAATGGGTGATATCCGTCCACAATTTTTTGTATCTTCCGTTAATAGATAGAAATAGTGGTCGAATATTGTCGGGCCGCTGGGTACATCACAACGGGCTTGACTCACTTTAGTTTTCTTACTTGTTTGAGTTTTCTTTTTTACTTTGAACATATTTTTAACAACTACTATATAGATACAGCCAGTAAGAATTTTATAGAACCGGCTTTATAATGACCGTTATAATTTCCAATTGAAACATTTCGAATTCTTAACAAATTTGCAGGGCATTTGCCTTCTTTTTATTTATATTATGTATGTATATTCAAACCCCTTTGGGATTAAGTTACTTTAGTGAAGGAAGCCGCGTACCTCAGCCTTTTTCGGGATAATATTGAGGCCCTTTGTTGTAGTATGACGGGCCTTTATTACTCTGCTGCTGCTGTGCCATATAATATGGATATGCGTAAGCGGCTTGATAAGCGGAACAGTCCGGACAAACTCCAGGACTTCCGGGTGCTCCTTGTTGGCCAGCATCACCTAAAATTTGGTTCAATTAAAAATTATAACTAGATAAAAAAAAGAAAAATATGGAAAACTTAATCCTTACCAGGTCTACCTGGCATACCAGATTCACCTGGTCTGCCAGGTTGGCCATCTAAGCCACGCGCACTAACACCGGGAGGACCAGGTGGCCCCTGCGGTCCTACAATGCCAACGCCATCTTCACCACGATCGCCTTTTTGACCTTGTTGACCACGTTGACCCATTTCACCTTGGGCTCCAGGGAAACCAATTCCCGGATATCCACGCTCTCCCGGATGTCCCGCCGGTCCCTGATCACCTACAAATCGAGACATTTGAAAACAGCCATCAAAAAAATAATAATTGAACAAAATGTTAAATTCACACCTCTTAAGCCTTGTGGGCCTGGTGGTCCCGGACGTCCAGAACCTGGCCGTCCAGGTGGACCAGGTGCACCAGTTAGACGGATAGTCTGCTCCGTAATAACGTCTAAATAAAAAAAAGAGAAAAAATCGGGCCACTTAAAAAAAATTGTTCACGAGCCGCAAAAACATCAACAGAGGATTTCAAGGAATTTACCCCTGACAATAGCCAAACAAATATCGCGGATTCTACGTTCGTCTAGAATTTCACTTGTAACTCCTTCTTTTCCTTCCGCCAGCAGGACTCCTGGTGGCCCAGGTGGGCCCGGTGGGCCAGGAGGTCCCTGCGCTCCAACGAGCCCGATTGCACTAATTTCACCAGGTTCACCTTTTTGACCTTGAGCACCTCCGAGACCTTCAGCACCACGTTCTCCCTTCGCACCATTGATGCCGTGCAATCCATCTAAGCCAGCTTCACCCTTTTGTCCTTTGATCGTCGTTATTTCATAGTTCGCACTTTGAATTCCGGGCGCTCCAGATAACCCAGGTTCACCCTATAAAAAAAAACATAAGGAGAGATTTTTACTTTTAGAATCACAAATCATTATTCAGCTTTGCTAACTGGCATTCCAGGTGCTCCAGGTAGTCCGGGTGCTCCAGGTAGTCCAGGCGATCCAGGTGATCCAGGTGCTCCACGTGCTCCCGGCTGGCCTGGTGGTCCTTCAGGACATTGCACTGGGCAGGCATGTATTTCGGTTCCTTGTAAATATGACGGTGTCGATGAAACAATCCATGGCGTTTGTGGAGTAGACGTTAAAAAGGCTAAGTCCAACGGAGGAAGCGAAGCGTCCTCTTCGACAGGTCTTTGTGTCACGTTCACAACAGGATAATTGGGATAGTTGGGATTCGGATAATTGGGATAAATTGGACCGCTGGGGATATCACTGCATCCCGATTGAAGTGGCTTCTCCGTGTCACAACTGAAAATCATCCATTGCAGATCAATCTAAAAAAAAAAAAAACCAAAAAAAACCAGGGGAGGAAGAAGCATTAAAAATATCATTGCTGACGAATTCCTATCGAATTCGTATCATAAAGAAAATCCTTTACCGGTACAGTGGCGCGTGATTGACAATTGCGGGCTACGGAAAATGTTCCATCGGTTATATCAACGGGACCACGTAAATCCAATGGGACAAGCACGGCTCCATTCCGATCTGCTACAGGCTTACAATCAACCCATAAGCGAAGGGCGTCCTGACCAACACTTAGCCCGATTTTATGCCAGGCCTGATCGAAGAGCTAGAGTAAAAGTTGATGGTTAGTCATCATCTCTATCGCTCTCTATCTCTGTTCTCCCTGTCTCTCTCTCTCTGTGAGACTGAATTTACCTGGACTTCGTCAAATGAGATAGTTTGAAGGGACCCATCATATTTGGGCAGTGAAAATTCGACTCTGTTATAAGCCTCATTGATCGCAACGCTCATTTGCGATTGAAATGCATAGTCGGACAATTCGAATAGGAACCATTCAACCGGATCGAATTCGTCCTGTCGTCGGAACGTGGCTTCGAACGAAAATTGCGTGGGCATTCCTTTTGGAAACGCTTGCCCGCTACTTATCGTCGTATTGGTATACTCCTCGATATGATAGGCAGTTTGATAGCTTGTCGATCCCTCGATTCTCTGCACTCCTTCGAATTGGTTATTGCTCTCCCCGAAGCGATAGTTCGATAGCATATCGAAGTTATTCAAGTCCGGGTCGCCAGGACGAACGGCATCGCAAGGACTCGGCTGATTGTACTCATCCAGCGTATCGAAATACTCCGCGAAGCTGTCTGCGAAAGAGGCTATGGACAAGTTTCCGATTAATTTTTAACTTCAAAACTAGGAGAATCCACGTGACGTGAATTGCCCAAAGTATTGGAAAAAAATATTTTTTAAATTATATTAAAAAAAAAAAAAAAATCTCAACTATGGACGGACGAACAGTCCAGCGGATGGAATGAACGAAAAATTATTTTCGGTCAGGGTAAAAGGTTATCAGCAAACAGAGAAATTTCGACAAAGTTTTTTTTTGAAGGTACAGTTAGAAACCGAAATGCTTCGGCAATACATTGGAGAAAGTTGGACGTTTAAATAAACAAAAATACAAAATAAGATTACATTTACAATTAAAATAATTTGATTTAAATTTTATTTAAAAAAAAAAATAGCACTTCCGGTCCGCCCGAAAACATACCAAGATCTTGTTGCGCCGCGATATTGCCGAAAAGGCAGAGTAAAAGAACAACTCCGCTGCGCGAAGGCATTTTTCCAAAACTTTCTTTCTTTTTGTGGTTCAGTTCCTTATTTCCGGTATTTCATTAGTTGGACTGATCGGTTTCCGTAATTCCTAAAAAAAAAAAATCAATTGAATTCCTCTCATTGATCGGGATCGGTGAAAATTTTCAATTTGAAAAGCAAAACTATTACAAAGTTTTTTCGAATACTTCTGAATCGTTGCCTGGCAGACTGAAAACTGAACTTCCTGGCTGGCTGATAGAGACCTAGACTCGAACTCAGTTCAATGGATGCACGTCGATTTCTATACAAGAACTAAAAATGATATTCATAAATACATACGTACGTACACACACTATATTGATTGGTCGAAGAAGATGGTTTGGCAATCAAATTAAGAAAATTGTTCAACGAGATAGCAGAAGTGCTAGAAGCTTGAGCTCAATCGAGTTTGCAAGCGGACGCGATCAATGAAGCTTTAGATAATCAAAAAACGAATTTTTTTTTTTTCTTTTTTATTATAACAATAGAAAGAGGTTGCGGCATCAACCTTGTGATTTTGCGTTCGCTTGGAAAAGTCAAAAATTCCATGAATTCGAAGAAATACAATTTATAATTGTGAAGCGCCGACTACAAGAATAACAACATATGTTTATGTAGGATGCAGAGATAAAAATTAAAACTAAATTTATTGTCAATTTTTAATTCTTAAAAAATTTTTTTAATTTTTTAATTTTTTAATTTTTTTAATTTTTCTTAAATTTAAAATAGTCTAATTTTTATAAGAAAGAAGAATCCTGAAGATGGCTTTCAATGAAAGCCGAAATATCGATAATGACGTTATATATTAAATAAATATATATAACACAAAAATAAAACGAAATTTTAGTTTTATTATATTGACCTAAGGCCCGATTAACAAGGAAAATCAACACATAATTCGTTTAGTTGGAAACAAAATTTCGTATTTTTTTGAGGGCGAAGAATCCATTTGCTTGAGTGTCCCCTTATTCATAAAAATTTGTAATAGGTTTATAAAGGGTTTATAAGGCTGATAGCCTAAAATGTTATTCACATACGCACAGTTAGGATATAACAGATTTAACAAAGGCTTTATAAAGTCAAGATACAAGAAAACAAGATAGCGCCACTTCAGTACCGCTATTTTGAGGCCGAAAATTGAGTTTGTGACGTCACTGAGCGAGAAATTGTTGTTGTTTCCCATGCTATTCAAAAAAGTAAAAAGCCGGTTTAACATGGGAAACAACAACAACGAATCGCGGTTTTGAGTTTGTGACGTTTCCTCTCTCAAGTGGCGCTATCTTGTTTTCTTGTATCATGTATAAAGTATCAAAATTTATGGTGCCGTCAAAACTTCTACAGGGTGTTCCATACTCAATGGATCAAAAAAAAAAAGGAGGTGATAGGGGGAACCCATACAAGCAAAAAATTGTATGGAAAGGGGGGTCCATTTTGCACTCGTAAGGAGCTAGAGGCGCGGAAAGAATTCGACTAAATTGGTGAGCATACTTTTAGGCGGATATATAAAACTAAAACACAATTCAGAAATTTTTAAATTTCGTAGATTTTTATTTTTCTCATACTGCCTAAAAGTGTGCTCAATAAATTTGATTAAAATAACTTTTCTGGGAGTCAAAAATTCAAAATAATTATTTTCAAACCTTAGTTTTGCATTGATTGTGAAACTTTTTTTTTAGCAACCATGGTATCAAATTGAAGAGAAAAACTCAAAGTTTTTGAAAAGAGTAAAAAAAAAGGCTCGATCGTATTTCTTTTGAATTAAATCACTTTAAATGCCAAAATTACACTATTTTAGGCTTAGATGGTAGTACCAGAGAAAACGGAGTTGAATTATTTAAAATCGTAGTATGCAGAGTTAACGGAAAACCGCCAAGCTTTTTATATCATATGTGATTTTGAATTTACGGCCTGTAAGTGAGGAGCACCAGTGAAAAAACCAAAATATTGTTTTTTCCATGTAACTCCTCAGGGGTGCATTTGCGAACCGCCCCACCCCCCTGCCATACGATTTTTGGTCCGTCTGGACCACCCCCTATCACCTCCCTTTTTTTTTGATCCATTGAGTATGGAACACCCTGTATAAGTGTTTTATAAAAATTGTATTCACGAAATATCAAAAATGTTCTTTTATCGTGTAATCTGAAAATGGACGATTAAAAGGATTCGTTATTTCATATAACTCCTTATCGTGGGTAGGTACATACTAAGGTGGATCGATTTTGTAACCTCCGAATTCCCTAGCAGAATATTAATCAATGGACCATACTTAATAATCAGGGCAACCAAAAATATTTAAATTCGGCCCTAAAAGTATGCACGTCAATATTGAAGAAAACAGAAACGCATTTAGAAGTATTTGCCTGTGTAACTTAGTTCCCGCCATTTCATGGTCCGTGAAATTCGATAACATCCTTCTGAAGGTGTGTATAAATAGGCGTGCACTTTGAAGAAAAAAGCACAGAGTTCCAGCATCGGAAACATTCGCAAAATATTGACATGTATATTTTTAGGGCTCAATTTAAATATTTTTCGGTGCCCTGTTAAAAACACTGTGCTAGTTCAAAAAACCGACAGACGGCTTTCATATCTAGAAATATTAAGTCAAATGCGCTGAATGCAATAGTGATATTGATTTTTTTTTTGGGATTGGCTCAGTTAACGGAGATTTTCGCGTTTATAGGTGAATCCCTAAAGTATGCAAGCATAATTTTGTTTTTTACTTAAAAATTTTACTTGCTCAAAAAATTTATTTCGATTTTGGTACCCGTTTTTATATTTGACAAGACAGCATAATGGGAAAGCATATGACTAGGCCTTGAACTTCAGAACTCTCGGTTCCTAGTCATATGCTTTCCCATTAAGCCGTTTTGTTAAACAATCTTAAAGTTCTTTTTGAGAACTGTTTCTTTAAATTTGAAAAAAATATATTTAAAAAAAATCGAATTTCAACAGTTTCACTTCCCCTAAAAGTATGCTTCAATTTTTTGTTAATAAATGTTGAAAAATTGAAAGAAGCACTTATAAACAGGGCTCGGATTTTGTTGACTTTTATAAATTTAAAGCATACTTTATGGGGCAAATTTTTTCTTACCAACAATTTGTGAACAAGTTTAGCGAAATTGAACTTCAAACCGTTTTTCTAACTTCAAAAATATTCATATCGAAGTTAAAAATCGATTTGAATCCTAACTTTATGTGAGTTGAACAAAATGTTTACTCCATAAAGTATGCTTTAAATTTATAAAAGTCAACAAAATCCGAGCCCTGCTTATAAAATACCAACTACCGTTGCGATTGCAGCGAAGTTTTGGACAGGAATTCTACTAAATACAAGTAATTAACGTTATCGTCATTATGCTGTCGTAAATATATAGCAACATGAGCGAAATATATATATATTTTTAATGAAGTTAGTCACAATTTTTAAACCGCGATATCTCAAAAACTAGAGCCAATCTAGGAAAACGGTTGATGGGACTGAATTCAGCGCCCTCCAATTATGTTTACCAGATATGTCTCCATGTTTTCGGTAAAAAAAAAAGTACCAAATTCGAGCACAGTGTAATTATGCCGAAGAATGTGAATTTTTGACCTTCCGCTGTTGCAAACAAAGGTTTTTCATGCTATATTCGATTTTTTTTTTGTCAAAATTGTTGGTAAAAACATCTCAAAGCTCCAAAGCCATTTAAAAAATTTTATTTTTTCTTTAATAACCAGGGCTCGGGTTTTGTTGATTTTAATAAATTTAAAGCATACTTTATGGGGCAAAAAAATTTCTTATCAACATTTTTCGAATGAGCTCAGCGAAGTTGAACTTGAAACCGTTTTTCTAACTTCAAAAAAATTCATTTCGAACCTAAAAATCGATTTGAATTTTAACTTTATGGGAGTTGAAGAAAATTTGTACTCCATAAAGTATGCTTTAAATTTATAAAAGTCAACAAATTCCGAGCCCTGTTAATAACTATAGGTATATTGAAATGGCCAATTAATGATGATTTTTCAAGGAAAATTTTAATATTTCTCATGCCTAAAATTATGCTAAGAATCAAAATGAGAAAAAATTCAATTTAAAAACATTTTTGATTAGAATGAAATTTCAATAATTTGTAGCATGCTTTTAGGCATATTTAATGGACACCTTCTTTTTAAAGAAATTCGGGTTTGACCTATGGTTCCATGGGCATTATTTCTCCGAAAAAATTCTAGAATCTTATTTCACTAGGGAAATTTTCTTTTTTTTTTTTTTTTGTCGAACAAAACGATCCACCTTTCTACATACCCATATGGAACATTTGTCCATGACACTGGCGGGGACCCTGCTGTCATGCCACACTCAGAGAATTTTTTCGTTCGATTTTAACGAAAAACAAGGACAACTGAACTTCGTTTAGAATTTTTGATTTGTTGCTAATAAAGTCCTTCGTCGGTTTGCCTCAGAAAAAAATAAGATATTCCTTTTTCAACCATTGCTCGAGCGCGGAATCGACCTCGCCAAAATTTTGAATAAAATTAAGAAAATACTTTTTTTTAATGCAAGGTGTTAAATACACCTCACTCGCCATTTAGTAACAAAAAAGGCTAAAAATTTCATAAATGTTAAAATTTTTAACCAGTTTTTAACCGTTTCTGAAATTTTTTTCAATTAAAATTAAATTAATATAAATCTGGACAACCCCTTCCAGCAGGTGCAGTGTTAATGTAAAAATGTTTACCCGAGATCAGAAGGAAAAGCTAATAGTTGCCCTTTAAAATCCATCATCATCATCACGTATCACCAGGGGTCTCAGTAAAACAAGTTTCACTGTATTTCGTCGCCTCATAAAACCATTCTCGTATGCCATATTTGTATGCTGCGCCTTAATGTATACATTGTGTTTTTGTCTAGCTCATCGTCGGAGCCGAATGTTCTACGAACGACTCCAGCTGCAATTGTGAAAGCTTTCGCGGATTTTCTCTTCATAGAAATTAATTAAAAAATTTAAAATTTGTATGGGGACGACCATAAATATTGAACATAGAGGCTAGAACGTACTTCTGAAAAATTGTTGGAATCAAAAAAAAAAAAATTGAGGGTCGTTCATACTTCGTTTGACTATTCCAACCCAAATGAACAACTGTTCTAAGCCTTGCAATATTCTAATAGGCAAATGTACAATGAGTTTTAACCTTCAACGAAAGCCGAAGGCGAACGCTGATAAACAAAATCTAATCATTTTAAAATTTTAAAAGAAAAACAAAAAACTTAGCACCTCAGTTCCGAGTTAACCCTCTATCGCATGCGAATCCATATATGTATGCTTTCTGACAAGCAAAAAAATCCGAAATTATTTTTTGATGGAAAATAATACAATCATTATTTTTTAAGCCGTAATAAAACAAATTTAGTAAAGGGTTAATAAAACCAATATTTATAGCCAATATTTAAAATTAATAATTATTTCATGCCGCATCTTTGATATTCTTACATATCATGCGGTAAAGGGTTAAATGAAATATCAATCTCTGTGTGCAAAATATCGAAGGGAGAATACTAAGTCCGAGTCAAGTCGCTTTTGGCGCCTCGGTTGTATTATATGAAGAATTTTTCAGCAGGGCTTATCTCGATATCTTGCGGATGAGGACACGATCCAATGATTATACCCGACACACTCTGTGTCGAGGGTATATTGCGTTTGTGTGGTTGTGTGTAACGGCAAGAACCAGTCGAGATAGACCATACAAAATATATATAGAAATGATCAGCGTCACTAGGAGATTCGATTTAGACATGTCCGTCTGTCTGCCCGTCTGTCTATCTATCCGTCCGTCTATCTGTCTGTCTGTCAGTCTGTATACAGTTATCTTATCGAAGGAGTTGAGCTATCTTGACAAAATTTGGTATGCGTGCTCACGGGGACATGAGTAAGGACAAGTTCGAGAATGGACCCGATTGGACCATTTTTAGGGGTACCTCCAGTACTAGGGTCTGTTACGAAAGTCACAAAAACTGCTTTAAAATCGGAGTTTTTCAAGATATTTTGATTAAATTTGATATTGAAGGCCAGTAATATGATTTAAAAAAATTTGAAAAGTGGGCGTGGCAGAAGGGCGTTTTTCGAAAATTGTCTCCTACACCCGAAATTCAAATGGGACTTGAACGAAAGTTGGCACGTATGCTTCCTTTGTAGCCATAAACATCCGCCCAAAAAAATTCCTAGATCGGTCCATTATTAAGGGTACCTCCAGTACTAGGGTCTGTCACAAAAATTTCAAAGCTGCCCCAAAATCTGACTTTTTCAAAATATTTCAATGAAACTTGGAATTTGCGCGTATATTTAAGCCTCCGATTAGAATTCCGAAAAATTGGAAAAGTGGGCGTGGCAAAGGGGCATTTTTCATAAAGAAATTTAACAAAAGTCGGTATATTGGGCCCCTTATGGCCTTATGGGGGGGAAAAATTTCCTTACCAACAATTTGCGAATTAGTCTAGTGAAGTTGAACTTCAAACGGCTTTTCTAACCTTCATAAAAATTCTTATTGAAGTTAAAAATCTATTTGAATCTTAGCTTAATGTGAGTTGAACAAAATTTTTACTCCATAAAGTATGCTTTAAATTTATAAATGCATATATATATCCGAGCCCTGATACATAATTAACTCAAAAATTTTATACATATCTATATAAGATTCGTAAAACTGCATAAAGGTTTCCGCGGCCCAGCATAAATTGACATTCAGGGGTGTCACAGAATCCGATAGCAGTCGGAATTGAAATTTTAATCGACTGAATTTTCATATATATCTCATAGACAGCCGGATAAAATAGGGTTCTGTGCAACTAAGAAACCCGATAATGATTCCGATTCAAAACCAAAAACGACAAAATTTTTAAATTTTTTATGAAATTTCGATCGGTTTTAATTCCGATTCCTACCAGCTATCGGATTCTGTGACACCCCTGATTATTCTTACAAAAAAAATAACTGATTCTCAATATTTGAAAGCATACTTTTCAGTGCTGAATTGAAATATTTTCTATTGGTTTCAACGCGAGATGCGCGCGACACTAACTAAAATTTATGTTTTTTGTTTGTTCTACGAACATCAAATTTTTTGATTCTGTGAGTATCCCCCGCCGTTTCGCCGCTGTCGTCGAATTGTTTATACGCATCTCCGAAATTTTGCTTCTTATCGCATTTGGAAAAACCTCTGAAAAAACATCTTATCGCGTTTGAAAATGAAATTTTCTCTATTTGAAGAAAAGGCAATTCGGTGTTTGGTCAACAATTTTGAAGGCGTCTATGGCCTCTTACGATGATAAGGCATAAGCCCAGCTTGGTAGATTCCAGAATGCCTTATCAGCAGCATCCGTTTTGGATGAGAATCGAATTTTTACATTTTCGTATAAAAGCCACAATCCGTTTCACATAGAGCGTAGTTGCGTTAGAAGTGCTCTACTCGAAAAATAAAATAAAAAATTTTAAAAAATAATTTAACAAAAATTGTGGAAAAAATGGCGAAGTTCTTGGTAAAAAGAAGAAGCACTGGAACCAGGATTCGGTGAAAATTCATTCGTTTTTTTTTTTTTTACTTTTTCGTAGATTATTGTTGCAGCACTCGTTGTAGCAGTGGCTGCAGCTCCCGGCGGCTATGGCGGAGGCGGTGGTGGATATGGTGCAGGCCCTGGCAGCGGATATGGTGGTCATGGTGACTTCGGACCCGGACCAGCCGGGCATCACGGTGGTGCCCACGGCGGTCCTCACGGCGGTCATGGTGACTTTGGACCCGGACCAGTCGGGCATCACGGTGGTCCGCATGGTGGTCATGGTGACTTTGGACCTGGGCCAGTCGGGCATCACGGTGGTCCCCATGGCGGTCCTCATGGCGGAGGAGGCGTTGGTGGATATGGGGCAAGCGGTTACGGCGGCCATGGCGGCCATGGCGGCCATGGACCAGGTGAGGGCTATGGAGCCGGCGGTTACGGAGCGGGTGCAGCCGGTGGTGGTGGTGGACACGGAGGACATGGAGGATATGGCGCACACGGTTATTAATTTTCAGAAAATTCATGCAAAAAATCCGAAACGCCTTCTTTTGGCTTTATTAATTTAATAATAAATTGATGTGATGAGTGTGGAAGAAAAGGAAGTGGTTTCTAGCATCAGTAATTCGCCATACAAATGAATGAAACAGGAAACGTTTCGATGGCAAGTGTCTCAGGTCACGTTCAATTATATTTTTCAAGCACTTTCAGTGGACAGATATTTTGCTTGTTTTCCCTATTTGCCCAGATTCGTTCGTTCGCCTAGAGCACAGCATTTTGTATGCGCTCAATTAACAGTTTCACGCCAAGTCAGGAATCAGAGCGTATGTAAATAAACAAAAAATGAACAGCGATTTAAATTCAATAACATGAGTAACAAAATAAAACAAAATAAAAAAATAAAACAAAAAAAACAAATATAACAAATAAAACAGCAATTGAAACGGCGCCAAAAATATCTAATCGAGCAAAAATGTTTATAAAAGCCAAATGAGTTGTAAATGAGTTCTCAGAGTCGTTGGACTCCAATCAAGATCGAATTATATTGATAGTATAAAGGGGTCCAATATCCCATCTAGCATTTTGAGGACTTCTTTGTGAGCAAATACGATTCATATACGAGTCTCTTTCGAGCCCTCATGATCAATAATAGGTGATTAGTCTTCCCGATGTCTGTTCGAAGGACATTTAAACAGGACTGCTCCAATTGATACATAAGTATGTATATAATTTTGTTGTCTATTATAGGGTGAAACCAGGGACAATTATGGTCAATGAATTTGTGTATGCACCTATGTAAAATCTTTTTTGTCATGCCCGACCGGTTTCGCCAATAATCTTTGCTTCAAGCTTACAGGAGAGATTTTTTCAATTTTTTTTTTTTACACTGATTAAATTCATATATAACAAGTAAGGGTGTTATAGTCAGGCGAGCCTGACAATAGAATACCCGGCACAGACACACATGTTCAAATAATTTTTAATATCAAGAGATGTTTAAGGCCATAAGGGGCCCAATACACCGACTTTTGATAGATTTCTTTATGAAAACCGCCCTTTTGCCACGCCCACTTTTCAAATTTTTTTGCAATTCTAATCGGAGGCTTAAATATACGCTCAAATTCTAAGTTTCATTAAAATATTTCGAAAAAGTCCGATTTTGAGGCAGTTTTGGGATTTTTGTGGCAGACCCTAGTACTGGAGGTACCCTTAAAAATGGACCGATCAAGGAAATTTTTTGGAAGGACGCTTAAGGCTACAAAGGAAGCATAAGTGCCAAATTTCGTTCAAGTCCCATTTGAATTTCGGGTGTAGGAGACAATTTTCGAAAACCGCCCTTCTGCCACGCCCCTTTTCCAATTTTTTAAAATCATATTACTGGCCTTTAAATATGATCAAATATAAATTTTATCAAAATATCTTGAAAAACTCCGATTTTAAAGCAGTTTTTGAGATTTTTGTGACAGACCCTAGAACTGGAGGTACCCCTAAAAATGGTCCGATCGGGTCCATTCTCGAACTTGTCCTTACTCATGTCCCCGTGAGCACACATACCAAATTTTGTCAAGATAGCTCAACTCCTTCGATAAGATAACTGTATACAGACAGACGGACAGACGGACAAACAGACGGACATGTCCAAATCGAATCTCCTGGTGATGCTGATCATTTCTATATTATATATTTTGTATGGTCTATCTCGACTGGTTCTGGGTGTTACACACAACCACACAAACGCAATATACCCTCGACACAGAGTGTCACAGAGAATGCGAGAGAGCAGCGCAACTGACGCTCTTTTTTTTTCGTATGTATGCTTGTTGTTTTTGTGCTCGTACACGCTAAAAAATGAGCATGGCGAGTCACCACTGGCGAATTCTATTTCTTTCCTTCGATAGTGCTCAAGCGAAACGGACGTTTTTTTTTTTTTATTTTCAAAATACTTGTTGCATAGCAGAATGGAAATGCGACACGCTATTAAATATGATATTCCACTACAAAATGCAATTTGAATGATGCAAACAGATTTGACAGTTCCAGTTCACATAGGAATTAATTTTTGGAAAAATATTGACGAAGTAAAGTATGGTCAAACAAAGGAAGCTATGGACAAATTGCAGTCGATGTTTAGCCCCACTTACTTATTTGAAAGTTCCTTCTCCTTCCTCAAACTAATTCAAACAAGTCATATAAGTATACATAGGTACTGACAAATAAACACTTTCAGGATTTACTTCCTTCTTCGCAGCATTAAAAGACTTCAAATATTTTCATTTTTTTTTTAATTTCCTTATATTACTTTTCTTATACCTACATACATAATTTTTTCAGTCAGAAAAATTTGCACAAAATGTCATTGAAATTTGGTTTTTCTATTTGAAGTAAAAGGTTTTTTTCACTGTAAGCTTTTAAAAGCACTTATGCGTATGTATCGTACCCGGACAACCTCTGCTTTAAAACCATAGTACATATGTCATTCTTTATTTGTAGTCTTACCCATGATACAAGAAAACAAGATAGCGCCACTTGAGAGAGGAAACGTCACAAACTCAAAATCGCGATTCGTTGTTGTTGTTTCCCATGTTAAACCGGCTTTTTACTTTTTTGAATAGCATGGGAAACAGCAACAATTTCCCGCTCAGTGACGTCAAAAACTCAATTTTCGGCTCTCAAAGAGAGCCTCAAAACAGCGGTACTGAAGTGGCGCTATCTTGTTTTCTTGTATCATGTACTGATCTTGTATCATGGTCTTACCCAGGAAAAATGTATTGACAATCAGGCATAATTTGTAGTCTCTGACGGGACAATAAAAATCAGATAATGATCATTATATGTATGTCGGTTCCTGGCTTAAAAGAGCAAAAAAGAAAGAAAGAAAGAAATTCGACTTTCGCTTTGAAAAAGTTTACTAAAATTCTTAATCCTAGTATACATTGGTATACATATATATATGTGTATATATTTCTTTGACTTAAGAAAGTAATCTATTGATTCAAACCGTATTTTAAATAAGGTCTAAATGCATAATAAATATTAAGAAATCAGTCTATGAGTTCATGTCTCAGAAATGGTGCCCACATCAAGCCGCCGCAATAGCCAAAGGCGCCATTTAACCAAACAAATTGGGAACAAAAAGCTTCTTACGCTTGGTCCGTGTGTGCTTGTATCTGACGAGAGGCGTAAACTGAATGTTGGGACCACCTGCGGTCTCATCTTTTCGGCGATTCGATGTGGGAATGGAATTAACCGGAACTGCAGTTATAAAGCCATCATCAATGTAATAATAGCCCCGTCGAAGCCGATGCAAATTCGCATCCGTTAGTTGTCTGCTGTTGGCGGGCCTATAGTAATCCGAGTCAAAGCGTTCCGCACCATAGTCATAAGTGGCGGGCATCGCATCTATGCTATCTGCTATGATAAGCACCAAGACAATGAGTAACCAGCCGCAAAGACGCTGTAACAAAAACGGACAAGAATTATAAAACTATATTGGATGCGCATTATAGCGGACCAGCGGACCATCGGACCATCGGACCAGCGGACCAGCGGACCAGCGGACCAGCGGACCAGCGGACCAGCGGACCAGCGGACCAGCGGACCAGCGGACCAGCGGACCAGCGGACCAGCGGACCAACCAGCGGACCAGCGGACCAGCGGACCAGCGGACCAGCGGACCAGCGGACCAGCGGACCAGCGGACCATCGGACCAGCGGACCAGCGGACAAGCGGACCAGCGGACCAGCGGACCAGCGGACCAGCGGACCAGCGGACCAGCGGACTAGCGGACTTACCATGGTTTCCATTTTATTTCTTATCGTAAAAATATTTTCCTTTTTTGTAGTTTTTCTCCCCTTTGAACACTTGGCGTTGTTGGATTAAATGTTGTTTCACTTTCGCGATAGAAGGTCCTTCAAAGAAAAAACCTTTCAAATTTTCACTTCCGATATTCCGATCAACTTGAATTCGGTTGCTGGTATGCTATCAATTTGAGCCAGCGACTTTCTTTTATATAGATCTCCACGTTCGGAGATCGTTGCTTTTCACACGATCACATCGATTTCGCGCTGCTCCAACCCTTCGCATCCCCTTCGCTCGTCACATCTCTCCAATCCGAGTGTATTGTATGTATGGCTCGGGCTTTTTCGTTTATTTTTGCAAATTTTCGTTTCGTGTTGCACACATTTCCACGAACATTACTATTTGCTTCATACATATAACCCGTAGCCCTCATTCTCTCTCGGTGCGCTGCGAGAAATCGTCGTCTAACGTTTTCTCGTGTTAACGTTTCTTTTGTTGTGATTCATTCACTTCGTGATTTCTCAAGTCTTTGCTCAAAGTGGACATTATAACTTTACGAATCCGTTCTAATTAAATGTTTATCAAATTCTTTATGCGATTTTTCCTTATATTGCTTTATATTATTTTTAAGCTTTTACATTTTTCTTCCCTTGCGACGCATCGTTGACTTGCCTATTAATGTTTTTTTGTTTTTTTCTTTTTGTTTTTTGATTTTTGTTTTTTGATTTTTTTTTTTGATGGGTGGAAAAATTGTAATTTTGACGTCAGAAGTTACATACTTGGGGGCTTTGCCAATATATTTGACAAAATATCAACGTAACTCTTAGCGAACTGTTAATTGAGTTTATTTTGGGAGAAAGCGCCAGTCCACACCGCAACGTGTCGTCGCACAGTGGGATTGGAGCAGAAAAAATAGCATTCGATTTTTATTGATTTATTGATTTCATCTAATATGGTTTCCAGACTATTGCGTTAAACTGAATTTAGTACGTTAAGTAGACTTTAGTAGTGAGTTTAAACTGAGTTTAGGGTCTTTAAACTCAGAAATAAACTCATGAGTTTAGGCATTCGTTGCTGCAACCCTTACCTTTTACTCCCTTTTTTTCCAACCTACAGGGCAATACCTACATACGAAAAATTCGTAACTGTTTTTAAAAACACATTACTATTTTTTTTATCGAAAAAGTTCAGCTGAAATAAGAAAATTTTTTTCTTTGGAAAACGTTCATTTTTTTTTTAGCATTGATAGCAATCAGTAAAAGTTTGATTTAAATCAGTTTAACACTCTTGTAAGGTTTTTCAAATTTTCCTTAAAAATTAATTACTTACTTAGAACTCCAGGAAATTAGCATTGCTATGATGTAGTTGAAGAGTCCTACTATAACTAACCTCTACATAAGTTATGTAAGAAAATTGTAGTATTTAAATTTTGTAATTAACAATTAATAATAATAAATAAAATAAAATAAATAAATCAGTTTAGTTTTAGCTTGTAGCTGTTATACAAAACTGCAACTAGGAGTCTATGGGGAATAGCCAATGTAACCAACCGTATTGTTTTTGGGAATACAGTACCTTTTTTTTGCGATCCGATCCGCGTACTACGTACTTCGCAGTACAGCTGAATGTACTTCTTTGTACTGTTTGTACTGCTTTTAACTGTTAAATAAAATTAAGTAATGAAAAATTTCCAGTGTACTACTTTGTATTTCATTTAAGTCTAAAATTTTTTTATTTTTATTTAGCAAATTACGATGAATTTTATTTTATAATTAATTTATAATTAAATAATTACCCCAATTAAATCATGTATACCAAATATTCATTATGATAGGGCCACTCCTTCTATTTTTTTTTGTCCGCAAGTTGTATGGAGCGAGCCCACTGTCGCGGCACTCGCGTCTTTGTATTTAATTCAAAAAAAAAGATCAAAATTAAAAATAATAATAATTATAAAAACAATAGACTTTGGCAACGAACTTGACGTCACAATCGCCGACTCGTTAGCAAGAAATATAAATTTTCTAGAAGTTTCAAGAAATTAAAATGTGGCTAATATTAGCGTTGATTTATAAGTATTTGAGAGTAGACACGAATTCTTTTTTTAAGTTTCGAAACATAAATAAAGTTTTTCGTGATCTTCAGGAGGAGGTCAAACATTTTTCAAATAACGCCTCCTCCTCCTCTTCTTCTTCTTCTTCTTCTTGTTTTTAAACCTTTGTTTTTCATTTTCAAAATTCGCTCGTGCTCCTCCTGAGGTGTGGCTGTGTGATCTCAGCACCCATCTACAGGCATTCCGATCCAGGATCAAATTAATTTTTTTTTTTTTTTGTTTAAGACTCATTAGAGTGCACCACCTCTGCACGGAGATCTTTAGTAAAAGGCGAAAGATTCATTCGACAATTGAAGAGAAAGCGATCCTGGATCATATCATAGCTGAGATCCATCCTTTGCTGATATTTTTTCATCTGACCGATTCACGTATTTTTTTGGTCAATCTGCCCCCTCCAGCCTCGGAGATGTGCCCTGCTTCTTCTTCTTCTTCTTTTTCTTGCGTTTTCAAGAGTGCCCCGGCCGATCCCGTGGTCCGTCCTTGTTGTTGGTGTTGGATCCTTTATATCCTTGGGGAGCAAAAGGGCCTCGCCCCTAATTGGAATAAATTATTGTATGTAGGCATTTTAAAGCAATTTGAACATATGTTATGATCAAGCAGTTGAAATGTTGACAGCAAGGTGTGATTTCTTCTTCTTCTTCTCGAATCTAAAATGTCAACGAACGTTGCAAATTTTTACATTTCTATATTCTTTGCAATAATGAGGCAATGTGAATGTTCCTTCCTGTCTTGGCGCACTTTTTTTTTTAAACATTTTTTCAATCAAAATTTTTAAGAAATTATCTAACGAGCCAAAGTAAAAGGAAAGAGTTTAAATGATCGCACAATCGTTTAATCGTAATATCAATTAGAAATTTCTCGAAAGTGAAATTTTCGAAGCTAATACCTACATACATACTTACATACATACATATATTATTATGAGCCGTAAGTTGTTATAAAAATGGAAAATTTTTCATACATTTGAGGAGAGAATAAATAGAAAATAAACAAGGAATCCAATAAAATTTATTAATTCAGAATCATGTTCATTCATCCAAGGTCTGACAGGTGTAGATCCAAAAAAACAAAAAAAAAAAAAGAAAAAAAAAAATCTTAAATGGATTGCTTTTTAAACAAGTTGATTCGAGCTTCAACATCTGGGTGTGAATTGAATCGTGGAAATGAGTGCTTAAAAACCTTCTCCACGCACCGAATATATAGGAGGAAAACATAAATATCTATAAAAAGAGACTCTTAAGCAAATATTTGTTGGAATTTCGTGTGGAATTTTTTTTGTTTACAATTATTTTCAGCCTGATTTAATGGCAGCAAAAGGGGGTTTCAAGTTAGTTCCTATATTACACCTGATAGCAATCAGAACGATTGTTAGACAACGCAGGTCAGCAAGAAACAATTTTTGAACTTTGCCCAATTTTTGGATCGCTCGGACATCTGCCCAGGAAGTGTGATCAATTTTCGCCATCACTTTCATATTGCACAGATCACAAAGTCTAGTAGGTATCCCAGTAGTCAGTAGGTCGCCCCCGATATTTGTGACATGCCAAAGTGCCAGTCCTTGATGACCAGCCATTTCACCTATCACATGAACCTGAAAGAGTAGATAGGCCTCAGTTCACATTTCCCTATTCGAGGCGTATGATTGTTTTTGCTGTTGTCTGCTTTTACCTCGCATTCTGATCATTTGTCCGTCAAGCGTTCGATAGCTCAGTGGTTCAAACTGTGACTCGACAGCCGGGAGGTTCGGGGTTCTATCCCTGCGGGCGGCGAGAATTTTTCCTAAATTTTTTACTTTTTTATAAATTAGAGTTTTTTTTTTTTTGTTCATAGTTCAGTTATTTAAAAAAAAAAATAATAATAATTAATAAAATAAATAAATAAAAAAGTCAAAACACAAAAATAAAATTTTTCTTTTTTCTCAGTCGCTGGTGCTAGGCCATTTTCCTGCCCCTTTTCGCTAGCGAAATGACTGGTTAAAGGTGGCGCATAAAAGGACGACCTGTCCCCGGCAATGAGATCGTAATGTTAAATTCGCCAGCGTCTTGGATAGGAAAGGGACCGATCCCCGACACCCAGTGACTAGTGAAATCGCTAGTGTTGTGGTGGCTCCGCTGACTACTGGGTATGGTTCAAATGAAAACTCTCAGCACTTAAATGTATTAGATCGAAACGAGCTTTAATGACCTAAGTTTGTTTTAAGCGCTGAGATGAGGAAAGCCAATGGACGCGATGGGGATCAAGGTGCTTGTAAATTCGATTTCGAAAATTATATGAAAATATATATATATATATATATGAAAAAATTTATATATATTTATATAAATATAGTCCATCGATAAAGAAGCATAGTTTCCACTTTTTGTGCTTTAGTATTGAATTTTACCAACTTTTTTTAATTCTTTTTAATAATTATTGCTTTTTAATATTGTAATTGAACCGAAGGCCCAAGTAGCCAGCGCTCCTATTAACTGGAAACCTAACTATTCATCGTCTCCGTTTCCTTGTAAATAAATAAATAAATACTGAAAATATTTTTGTTAAAATTGAACGAAAGGTATTCAAAATATTGATAACTCGATGAATTGTTTTTCAGAAATTAATTACCTTCTTAATGAAACGTTTGCTCAAATGGTTGAATACCATTAATATTTTAGTCACGTTGATTGCGGGATAAAAGAAATGGTGCCCTAAACGGCGTTTCAGCAACTTTCCTAAATTTATCAATAAATTTTTCGTAACATCATTGTTAAAGACGCAAGTAAGGGTGTTATAGTCAGGCGAGCCTGACAATAGAATACCCGACACAGACACACATCTTCAAATAATTTTGAATATCAGGAGTTGTTTAAGGCCATTACGGGCCCCATATACCGACTTTTAATGAATTTCTTTATGAAAACCGCCCTTTTGCCACGCCCACTTCTGAATATCTGAATATCTGAAAAAAATCCGATTATAGGGCAATTTTGAGATTTTTGTGACAGACCCTAGTACTGGAGGTACCCTTAATAATGGATCGATCAAGGAAATTTTTTGGAGAGGATGTTAATGACTACAAAGGAAGCATACGTGTCATCTTTTATTCAAGTCCCATTTGAAATTCGGGTGTAGGAGACAATTTTCGAAAATCGCCCTTCTGCCACGCCCCTTTTCCAATTTTTGAAAATCATATTACTGGCCTTTAAATATGTTCAAATATCAAATTTCATCAAAATATCTTGAACAACTCTCGTTTTAGAGCAGTTTTTGTAATTTTCGTAATAGACCTTAGTACTGGAGGTACCCCTAAAAATGGTCCGATCGGTTCCATTCTCGAACTTGTTCTTACTCATGTCCCCGTGAGCACGCATACCAAATTTTGTCAAGATAGCTCAGCTCCTTCGATAAGATAACTGTATACAGACAGACAGGCAGACCGACGGACATGTCCAAATCGAATCTCCTGGTGATGCTGATCATTTCTCTATATATTTTGTATGGTCTATCTCGACTAGTTCTGGGTGTTACACACAACCACACAAACGCAATATACCCTCGACACAGAGTGTGTCGGGTATAAAAAGCATGTTTGAAGAAGGTTTCAGTTCGCTTCCTCTCGCTGCTGGTCCGGGTGAACTTCAAAATATATAAAAAGACATCTCTTGTTGGACGTCATTGGGGACGTTTTGCGCCAGTTAGAAAGAGATGTTACTCGGCAGGCAAAAAAAAAGCGAGAGAGAAATACTTTTGATGAGTACCTAAGTGAAAAATTCTCATTTTGGTGGGTATCCAAGACCGTGGTTGGAACCCAAGACCGTGTTGAAAAGAGCCAAAATGGAAACGGCTCCTGAGTGACATATATAGTTATATATGGTAGGAGTGTAAATGGACTCCTACCTATACACCTTGGAGGAGAGTTTTCGGAGCGTTCTGACATTTGGGATCCTCAAAGGCACCGTTAAAGAGCGTTCAGCGAGTCATGCTTTGAAATTGAATTGAAGGCAAGCAGTGACTCAGATTTCCAGGAATTTCCCTATCAAAGGAAACATGAAAAACGATACATTATTTCTCAAGTTTTTAAGCAATCAATCAATCCAAAAACACTCCTTCTGGGCTATCTTTGGATTAATTTAGGAGTCCTTTTTGTTTTTAATTGTAGCCTTATAGCGGAATCTGCACAGAGGCCATGCGGATTATCTGAAGGAGCATTTTAGGTGGCCGAAAGCACT
Source organism: Chlorops oryzae (assembly GCA_020466095.1). Classification (NCBI taxonomy): domain Eukaryota; kingdom Metazoa; phylum Arthropoda; class Insecta; order Diptera; family Chloropidae; genus Chlorops; species Chlorops oryzae. The sequence goes on along the minus strand of CM035806.1, from coordinate 578,902 downwards.
CCTTTAAGGAGTCCGCAGGGCACACTTTTTTCATATGTTTTGAAAAGGCCCTTTTCTCCCGCCAACACGCTGATTTAAGATTTTTTTAGGATCTCTTTAGGAGCGTAAACGCACCGCATTGGGAGTCCTAAAGGTGCACCGTGGGGACTCCAATGGTTAGCTGAGATAGAACACCACATTATATCGAACTGTAGGTCTAAATCTTCTTCTTCCCAGTCCCTGCAATGTGTTAGAGCTACGCTCAGAGTTCTGACTATACTCCGATCGGAGTAGATCTGCCTTCGCATCGCCTTCGTATCGCCTTCTTATCGCCTTCGTATTGCCTTCGTATTTCCTTCGTATCGCCTTCGTATTGCCTTCGTATTGCCTTCGTATTGCCTTCGTATTGCCTTCAAATTGCCTTCGTATTGCCTTCGTATTGCCATCGTATTGCCTTCGTATTGCCTTCGTATAGCCTTCGTATCGCCTTCGTATCGCCTTCGTATTGCCTTCGTATCGCCTTCGTATAGCCTTCGTATCGCCTTCGTATTGCCTTCGTATCGCCTTCGTATCGCCTTCAAATCGCCTTCGTATCGCCTTCGTATCGCCTTCGTATTGCCTTCGTATAGCCTTCGTATTGCCTTCGTATAGCCTTCGTATCGCCTTCGTATCGCCTTCGTATCACCTTCGTATTGCCTTCGTATCGCCTACGTATCGCCTTCGTATAGCCTTCGTATAGCCTTCGTGTCGCCTTCGTATCGCCTTCGTATCGCCTTCGTATCGCCTTCGTATCGCCTTCGTATGCCTTCGTATCGCCTTCGTATCGCCTTCGTATCGCCTTCGTATAGCCTTCGTATCGCCTTCGTATCGCCTTCGTATAGCCTTCGTATAGCCTTCGTATAGCCTTCGTATAGCCTTCGTATAGCCTTCGTATAGCCTTCGTATAGCCTTCGTATAGCCTTCGTATAGCCTTCGTGTGGCCTTCGTATAGCCTTCGTATAGCCTTCGTATATCCTTCGTATATCTTTCGTAAAGCCTTCGTATCGCCTTCGTATCGCCTTCGTATAGCCTTCGTATGGCCTTCGTTTGGCCTTCTTATGGCCTTCGTATAGCCTTCGTTTAGCCTTCGTTTAGCCTTCGTATCGCTTTCGTATCGCCTTCGTATTGCCTTCGTTTAGCCTTCGTATAGCCTTCGTATCGCCTTCGTATCGCCTTCGTATAGCCTTCGTATAGCCTTCGTTTAGCCTTCGTATAGCTTTCATATAACCTTCGTATAGCCTTCGTATAGCCTTCGTATCGCCTTCGTATCACCTTCGTATCACATTCGTATTGCCTTCGTATCGCCTTCGCATCGCCTTCGTATCGCCTTCGTATCGCCTTCGTATCGCCTTCGTATAGCCTTCGTATCGCCTTCGTATCGCCTTCGTATCGCCTTCGTATCGCCTTCTAATCGCCTTCATCCTATATAGCCTTCGTATCGCCTTCGTATCGCCTTCGTATCGCCTTCGTATCGCCTTCGTATCGCCTCGTATCGCCTTCGTATGCCTTCGTATCGCCTTCGTATCGCCTTCGTATAGCCTTCGTATCGCTTCGTATCGCCTTCGTATGCCTTCGTATCGCCTTCGTATCGCCTTCGTATCGCCTTCGTATCGCCTTCGTATCAGCCTTCGTATAGCCTTCGTTATAGCCTTCGTATCAGCCTTCGTATTGACCTATCGTATAGCTTCAGAATCAGCCTTCGATATCGGCCTTCGTATCGCCTTCCGTATCGCTCGTATACGCCTTCGATGAGCCTTCGTATAGCTCTCGCTATTTATCAGTTTTTGAACTAGAGGTCGTAAGGCGAACATGAACAAACACGTTCATATGCGGAGCTCTTGCCGTCCGACGGCTGGTAACGCACTGATCGAGCTCACGTATTGTCTCGATATTTATACTCGTTTTCATTGAACAGATGCTTCGTATTGCCTTCGTATGCCTTCGTATCAACCTTCGTATTGCCTTCGTATTGCCTTCGTATTGCCTTCGTATGCCTTCGTATGCCTTCGTATTGCTTTCGTATTGTCCTTCGTATTGCCTTCGTATAGCCTTCGTAGCCTTCGTTAGCCTTCGATGCTTGTATGCCTTCGTATCTTGACCTTCGTTAGCCTTCGTATGCCTTCGTATGCCTTCGTATAGCCTTCGTATAGCCTTCGTATAGCCTTCGTTGGCCTTCGTATGCCTTCGTATGCCTTCGTATTGCCTTCGTATTTTTCGTAAAGCCTTCGTATTGCCTTCGTATCGCCTTCGTATAGCCTTCGTATAGCCTTCGTATGGCCTTCGTATGCCTTCGTATGCCTTCGTATAGCCTTCGTATAGCCTTCGTATCGCTTTCGTATCGCCTTCGTATGCCTTCGTATAGCCTTCGTATGCCTTCGTATATGCCTTCGTATAGCCTTCGTATCGCCTTCGTATCGCCTTCGTATCGCCTTCGTATGCCTTCGTATGCCTTCGTATTGCCTTCTATGCCTTCGTATGCCTTCGTTACGCCTTCGTATCGCCTTCGTATCGCCTTCGTATTGCCTTCGTATGCCTTCGTATCGCCTTCGTATCGCCTTCGTATGCCTTCGTATTCCTTCGTATCGCCTTCGTATTCGCCTTCGTATCGCCTTCGTATCGCCTTCGTACGCCTTCGTATCGCCTTCGTATCGCCTTCGTATGCCTTCGTATCGCCTTCGTATCGCTTCGTATCGCCTTCGTATAGCCTTCGTATAGCCTTCGTATAGCCTTCGTATAGCCTTCGTATCGCCTTCGTATCGACCTTCGTATTGCCTTCGTATCGCCTTCGTATCGCTTTCGTATCGCCTTCGCATAGCCTTCGTATAGCCTTCATATAACCTTCGTATAGCCTTCGTATAGCCTTCGTATAGCCTTCGTATAGCCTTTGTATAGCCTTCGTATGCCTTCGTAAAGCCTTCGTATCACCTTCCTATCGCCTTCGTATGCCTTCGTATATTTCCTTCGTATCGCCTTCGTATTGCCTTCGTATCCTCGTATGCCTTCGTATCGCCTTCGTACCGCCTTCGTATGCCTTCATATGCCTTCGTATGACCTTCGTATGCCTTCGTATAGCCTTCGTATAGCCTTCGTATAGCCTTCGTATAGCCTTCGTATAGCCTTGGTATAGCCTTCGTATCACCTTCCAATCGCCTTTGTATTGCCTTCGTATCGCCTCCGCATCGCCTTCGTACCGCCTTCGTATAGCCTTCGTATAGCCTTCGATTTATCAGCCTTTGAACCTAGAGTCGTATTAGCTATCTGAACAAACCTTCGTATCGCCTCCGCATCGCCTTCGTACCGCCTTCGTATAGCCTTCGTATAGCACTCCATTTATCAGTTTTTGAACTAGAGGTCGTAAGCTATCATGAACAAACACGTTCATATCGGAGCTCTTTCCGGTCCGACGGCTGACAACGCACTGATGGAGCTCAGGTATTGTCACGCTATTTATATGTTTTTGAACTAGAGGTCGTAGGCGAACATGAGCAAACACGTTCATTGCGGAGCTCTTGCCGGTCCGACGGCTGGCAACGCACTGATCGAGCTCACGTATTGTCACGCTATTTATACTCTTTTCAAAATTGAACAGAATGTATTTTTGACCTCAAATAAATGATATTGTGCTCTTTAATGCCTATGCCAGGGGGACATTTCCTACAGGGTTTTCGGCAACTTTTCTTTGCTGAATGTTTCCGTACATTGTAAAGATAATTCACGAGAAGAAAATTCCATGAAAACTCTATATTTTCCACCCATATAAAAATACTTTTGTATTTTCCTTCCCAAAGAAATATAAATTCCCTTTATAGGTTTCCAATCATTCACCTCAATGACCTGCCCAGAGCTAACCTAAACTCTATTTAGATGTTTTTGGAGTAGAGGTCGTAGGCAAACATGAGCAAACACGTTCATTGCGGAGCTCTTGCCGGTCCGATGGCTGGCAACGCACTGATCGAGCTCACGTATTGTCACGCTATTTATACTCTTTTCAAAATTGAACAGAATGTCTTTTTGACCTGAAATAAATGATATTGTGCTCCTTGATGCCTTGATTCCTATGCCAGGGAGACATTTCCTACAGGGTTTTCGGCAACTTTTATTTTCTGAATGTTTCCCTGGATCGTAAATAAAATTCACGAGAAGAAATTTCCTGGAAAACTCTATATTTTCCAGCCATATAAAAATACTTTTGTATTTTCCTTCCCAAAGAAATATAAATTCCCTTTATAGCTTTCCAATCATTCACCTCAATGACCTGCCCAGAGCTGACCTAAACTTTATTTATATGATTTTGAAGTAGAGGTCGTAGGCGAACATAAACAAACACGTATAATGCGGAGCTGTTACCGGGCCGACGTCCGGCTGCAAAGAGTATAGAACAACCACCAGCAATCCTTACAAACACCCCATTACGAACACAAATGGAAAAATTGAAAAAATGTTTGAGAGTATTGAATTCCTGAAACATTTCAACCAATTAATGCGCCTTCATTGCGATACATCTCAGGACTCAAAAAGGAACTGGAAGCTGTAATAGCCTTGTCCAAAGAGCTCTTGGAATTGCCTGAGGTCACTTTCGTTATGCCAGGCCGTTTTAATCAGGATTGCATCGAAAACCTGTTTGCAGCTTTAAGGTCAAATCTCGGCAACAACCCCAACCCATTGGCCAGAGAAGTTCAATATTTAACAGTAAGATTGATGTCGATGAGAATAGTGCGACAGAACTATGTGAAAAATCAAAATTGCGCCGAAGAGATATGTGAAGAAATTGATCTAGATTGGAAAATAACGGACTTCAACAGTGGAAAATCACAAGAAGCGGCGTGCACTATGGAATATTTAACAGCGTCCACAATAGATGAAGATGAAGAAAGCCACATTCAAAACTTTGCGAAGAGTGCCGCTGAAAGATACTTCTCTGGGTATTCCTGAAGCACCAAAGCTTTTAGGAAATTGGAATGTGATCAATGCGATGACTATTTAAAGAAAATTCACAATAGCCATCTTAACATTTCAGAGGAGTTTATTGAGTTAAAAATTACCTGGATGAAAATATGCTTCTCCAAAATCCAAGTGCAGAGTTTTTTACAGTATGCCAAAAACATTTTGAAGTTTTTCAAAAGGAATTCGATAAAAACTGTTGGAGAATTGGATTATTAAGACTAATAAAGGAAAAATGCGTAGCCGAAACCAAAGATTGGTTTGCAGAAAAAAATGATTGCTTAGAGCCACCGCCTAACCATATTAGAAGTGCTGCTTCAAATATTGATACGAAAGCACTGTCGCTGGCTTACGCAAAAAAAAAAAAAAAAAAGATTTAGAAAAAAGAAAACTCTCTTCACATGCCTGCTACGAAAAAACTTCGCACACTGAAAAGTAAATAGAACAGAACAGTGTAGGTGGTGCTTCAGCATTTGTGAAATAAGGCAAGAGTGCCACCAGCCCCACGAAGAAATAGTGAGCGCATTTCTGGGGGGTGAATGGTTGATGAACTGAAGGGGGTAGGGTTTAGTACTTAGGCACTGTCATAAGAGTGGGCAGTGAATCGTGCATGCGGCTGAACGTGGAGAAGTCCTTTTAAGGGCCTTTTATATATTCTACCACATGCTGCCTAAGCCAACAAAATCAACGCTCAGCTACTTTTGTTATAAGCCTACATCCTGAACTCAAAACACCATAATCGACTTCGGTTTTGCTCGTAAAATTTTATTGAAACATCTGGAGGCCATTGTTTCTCTTGCTATGGATCTGGAGGACATTACTTAATCTGCTTCGAATAGCCCAATGGACGCACTCGTATTTAGAAAATAAGCCACAGTAACCTGTGAGTTAAAAAAAAAGTAACTTTTACGCATAATTTATTTTTTATAAAGTCAAAATTACACCAACTTACAAGTAAAGCTACGCACCCTTATTTTTCAAAACAAACCGACGATTTCAAACCCTTTCAACAACTTTAAAGAAGTGGTTTTAAGATATATTTTATATTTTATGACGATTAAAATCAAATTGAATGTCATTAAATATTTGACGCTAAACGGTTTTTAGACAAAAAATATATTCAATTTTATTAAAATAATCGAAATATTAAACTATAGATATTTTATTATAAAAACATATAATTTTATCTTTAAAGAAAAAAACTCATGACCGATGATATATCGTTTTATGCTTAAGGCGCATAGAGTTCGGATAGACCTAAACATATTTCTCGTTTTACCCATATAAAAAAATGTAAAAAATGTGCGCTACTCGAAGAGAAGCACGACATCGTATAAAGCACTTCGGCTCGTTTGCTACACTCATCACGCATATACGAAACCGAACAAGAGAATCAGAAAATATAAAATTTCCTGACTTGACTGCTTTGAAAACGCTGAGCACACACACAAGCTCGTACAATCATATACATGCATACCGATTTACAAATCCCGTTCATTGACAAAGCCAAAACCAAAGATTGCGTCAAACGCGATTTTCGTGTGCTCGACCGGATCCAACACAAAAAAGCATGTTTGAAGAAGGTTTGAGTTCGCTTCCTCTCGCTGCTGGTCCGGGTGAATTTCAAAATATATAAAATGACATCTCTTGTTGTTCTATACTCTTTGCCTATAGTTCTATATGGGTGTGATATGCTCAAAACTTTTGAATATGTGATAGCGTCTTATACTTCCAATTTTATAAACCTAATGAGAATTATAAAGAAAAATTAAACAACGCAGCGAAAAGTAGTTGAACGAATTTCCTTTCATCTGCAGTATGCAGCAATATTGCATATATGCAATATATCAGCAATGTTAAATTGTAATATTGCGAGTGCAACATTGCTGTAATATTGCACCAATACTGCATTACTTAATAATATTGCATATGCAATGTTGCAGCAAAATTACAGCAATATTGCTTTTCCAATATTACAGTTTAACAATGCTGCAATATTGCCCTTGCAAATGCAGCTTACAATGCCGACTGGGGTGTTACGAATAAGATTCGATTCGACATTTCAATCAAAGGGCAACAGGCGAATTTACCATATTCCAATATAAAAATGGCGAATAAATTTTAGCCATCGAATGATTCATTGCAATTTGTATCATGCTTCCGGCTGGTACAGTTAATCCAGAAATAGATATTGATATCTTTAAATAAACTACACTAATTAAGATGTCATCGCGCGGTGCCGTCACCACATTCGCGTATTATGATGGTGAATCACAAAAAATTAGCTTTTTCAGGCTACGGTTTTTAGACCGTTTGACAGTGGGGAAAACGCAAGCGCATATTTTGCTAGTTTTTGAATTTTATATCTTTATAGGCCTGCAATTATTTTCATTGGTTTCATAATATAAAAATTTTGAGTCACGAAAGAAACTTAAATCCCATTTGAATGTTGCCAAAGTTGCATATTCTTTCGCCATGTGGAAAGAAAAACCATCTGTTTTATAATTATCACATCTTATCAATAACGTGAAATCAATACATTTTTTAAGTCAAAATTTAGATTTAAAAAAATTAAAAAATAAATATCAAATAACCTCCTTTGAGGTGAGGAATATACTCCTAGGAGTACTCCCTTTTGTACCTAAATAGCGAGTAGTGGTTTTCCAATGCCGCCATAATGTTAAAATATCCAGTCCACCTTATGCAAAAGCAAATAAGAAGAGGGTACTTGTACTCCTTTTGGGAGTACTCGAAGGCTACTCTTGAAGTACTCGCTTTCGCTGCTGGGTTTATGTAAGTACATACACAGAAATTAATACGCTGCAATACTCTCGAGTTACGAGCGCCTTTTTATTATTTTTTTTAAACGCATTTACTTGATTTGTAGCCATGCCAGTGGGCGTAATTTGAACTCATGAGAACAATTAAATTGACCATTTCAAAAGCATTCTCAACAGATTCAAAGGAGTCGCCTCCTCATAACTCATACGAAGATACCCCAGGATAGGGTGTTAATGGGTGGAAAACATGTGGGGTCGAAATGAATATTTCTGTATAAAAAATTTTATCGACGTACCAGGCGAACATGAAAAGATAGCAGGTCGACGCCAGATTTCAGGTACCGTTTTTCTCTGCAAATACTGGTATTTTTCGCGCTTAAAAGCTTTTCATTTTTTTTTCTCTCTTAATCGCCTACGGAAAATACCGGCTTCCGTTTGAGCCTCCAGGACACTTTGCAATGAATAAAATTTTAATATTTCCATGGGTAAGGAAAATAGGTGCTTCAAATGGGGCGAAAATTCAAGTTTTTCCAGGAATTTTCTTCACAGGAAGTTTTTTTAGGATCTAAGGAAAGAAAAAATAGAAAGAAAGAAAACTTTTGGTATAGAGATCTAGTGCAGACACTAACTTTTTGGTATAGAGATCTAGTCCAGACACGAACTTTTCGGTATAGAGATCTAGTCCAGACACGAACTTTTCGGTATAGAGAGCTAGTCCAGACGCAAACTTTTGGTATAGAGATCTAGTCCGGACGCAAAATTTTGGTATTTTGCGAATATTAACGTCCGAAAGATATACAAATCTATGGATGGCACATAATTGTGAAAATTCTCAATGGAATGTTTTTATTCATGTTCCAATATCCAATTTGCGAAAGAAATAAATCAAAGACTTGAGATGCGAACGTGAAAACACGTTTGAGTTCAGACACCAACTGACATAGCGAATACACAACCTTTTAGCGAGGGAATTAGCTCAGATCTACACCAAAAACAGATAACATGCATACCTAAGACTCGAACTTTGTTTTATAGAGACATAGTTCGTACACAAACTAATTTGGTAAAGACGCAAAATTCGATGCTTGGGGTTTGAACAAAGAGTATAGAATCTATACTCTTTGGTTTGAATAGAATTCGCAAATTGGGTTCGAATCTTTTCCAGAATACACTTTATATACTAGGAAAAGGTTAGTGACTTCGATTATATTTAGCAAAGACCACCTCCAAACGGCCAGCTTTCCAAATATTCCGCCAGATTTCCAGCCTACTACTACTTTAATTCACCACGCTCTTCTAAATTATTCATTGTAGGGCTGCAAGAAAATTGATGCGATTATCGATGTCAGTGATTGTTATCGATTAGGTTCGGATGACTTTGATCTATTTTACACGAGGCGTTTTTATCGCGCGTTTTGTAGACTTAGAACGTAGATATTATTTTGCCATTATCCGTATTTTGTTAAAAAATTTGTTAAAATAACTGCTTATTTATAAAGTTAATCAGATTTTAATTTATTTGAACTATTTTAGACTTAAATTTAAATTATGGTAGGTATAACTAATCAGTAAGGCATTAAGAAATGCTCTAAAAACCACTGAATATGTTAGAAGGAGTTGTCCTAGAGCCATGAAATTTGGCATGGACGTTCCACTGTAAATATCTATGAATATAAAATAAAAATTTTGGAAATCAAATCACCCCAACCCCCATTTCCCTGAAAAGGGGTGCACCCAAATTCCACAATTTTGAATCCACAGAGTTAAAATTCGGAACATAGCTTACTGTTGTGCCCAAAATTTCGAAAAGTTTAACTTCGTAATGCTGCCACGCCTACTTTTTGAGTTACGCCCACTGAAACGTGTTTTCCGTTCGTGTCTTAAATCTGCTCTCCTTCTCTCTCTATATATATATATATATATTTAATTTTTTTTTTTTTTTTTCTGTTAGAACACCTTTTTTTTCCCAAAGAAATTCTTTAAAAATTCATTTAGAATGGGTTGTTTAAGAAAATGAAACTTTAAACAACAATATCTTGTGATTTTACTAAAGATTTTTCTTCTATTCTTTTCAATATTCTATTCAAACCAACCCGGTTAAATTTTTCCTATAGTATTCCTTCATACATTAAATCCAATATCTTAAATTGAATTTTTCCACATAAAAGAATTTTGTCTTATGTTATCCCCGGGAAATTAAATTCCCACAAGCGATGCAATCAAATTTATTACCCGTCCAATTTAATTCTTAACAACAATAATTAACATAAATATTCATTCAAATTTTGAATTTGATTCCCTATTATGGGAACGTTGTTGGTAGTACGGGAAAATTAAAAAATCCCTTTCTAAAGCAAAGATAAAGCAATCATTTAATAACCTAATTTTCAATGCGATGACAACAAATAAATCAAGCCATAAAAAAATAGTCCAAAACAAAGGCCCCGCAATATTTTGACTTCTTTCTTCCGCCTTTTGAATCGCCAAAACGTTGTTTAGGAAGAAGCCACTTGAAAACTCAACGTTTTTTAAATTTTTTGCCCTTTAAGCGATTTTGAGATGGAAAGAAAATAACGGTTATCAACCATATCATGGATGTATTCACCCATTGGAGTCCTCCATAAAAAGTGTAGTCGGGCAAACTTGACCCGAACAATTGGGATTTTAGGAAGCCTCGATTACGTTTGGGATCGATTTTTCAGAATATGTAATAGAAATGGCGACCTAAATCGTGCACGGTAAACCAAATTTTAAAATTTTCTTTTGACTTCTAGGTGGAAAAAACGAAATAATTCAATCTATGGAGTTCATCATGAAGTTTTTCTGAATGAAACCGGCTAACGATGTTCATATTAGCGACCCTTAGAGGCCATTTACATTGAATTTCGATAATGAAACAAACACATTTTTGTGGGCTAGGAACGAGCGGGGTGTGGTTTGGTAGCGTTTTTCTCTCTTCCCCTGGTCCTTTTTGTCGAAAATTTGTTTTTATCGAAAGTCTTAACGTGTAAATAGCGTATTAGACGTACGTCCACATTTCAAAACGGATAATAGATTATAAGGTTACGACAATCAGAGTTCAAAATTTGATTCTTTGCCATGTTCACTTGGACGTAGCGCTAAAAGAATTCTGATTTGTGAAAATTATTGAAAATTTTCAAGACAAAAATTTTAAATTAAAGAATTTATGTGTTTGCAACGTGCCACTGACGTTCGAAAAACATACTACCAGTTCGAAACTTTCACAATTTTTTACAAAGTTAAAGCAACTTTGTGGCAGCACCAACAAAAACGTCACAAGTGCTCGGATAAAAGTAAGATTTGCGCATGTCCTTATCTTATATTCTATCATTATTGGTTCAACAAAACGCAGTTTCTCGGATAGACGGTAGCGGGGAGAGGAAGATGAATTTCTCTTTGTGCCTATCTTTTTAGCGTGAAAGTTGAAAACAACCCCTGTGCGAGTTTTGACATTTGTGTCACATATTTTCGTCATTCGAGCTGAAACGTCGAAGTTCTTCCACAAAAATTTGTTTAACCGGTGCAACAAAGGCGAAAAATTGAAAATTTTTAATTATGCAATTCCTTTTCACCATTATTTATTATGGGTATTCATTAGACCTCGAACTTAGTGAACTTTGAGAAGTTTTTAAACAGCCCTCAAAGCTTCCATGTCTTTAGACAGTTAACGCAAAGAAGTTCTCAAATTCACTCCTTCGAGGGTTCGAATGAATACCCATATTATTTTCACAAAAGATGCTCAAAAATACTTTTCTTTCTTCCAAGATGCGTTCTTTTCAATTTAATTGAAGTTAATAGCATGTCCTCACTATAGCCCAATTTAAGTAATTTCAGCGTTTTCGTAATTTCGCTTGAAATTAAACGTCATTTCGCCATACTGAAATCTGTCAAATGAAATAACCTTCATATCGTCATTTCTACGAAATTATTCACCAAATTAGTATGAAACCGGATACAACCCTGAATTTTAGTACATTTTGCTTGAATTCTCTGTAAATGCATCCCTGGAACATTGAATGAAATTTCGTACATTTGAAATCTTATAAACGGAAAGAAAATGAAATTACGATTACCGAAATTACGACAATGTGGACGGACGGGTTTGAGGTTGAAATTACGAAAACACCGAAATTACTTAATAAAACTTGTGTATCGAGATTCGCGAATATTGCATTGTTGTATTTTGGTCAATATTCGCAATATCAACCCTCTTTAGAGATGCATTAGCATTTTCTTTTCGTTGATTTTTTAATATCAACCCTTCGCGAATGAGGGAGGTTAACGTCAAAATATAAAATGTTGAAGCATTTGTTCAACGAAGCAAATTTTGCCTGTGTGGACACGAACGAAACATCAAAAGGGAATCTGATAATTTGTTTTGAAATTTGGGGAATTCCTCTCCCCGCCCCACTTTCCAACAAACTGCGTTTTTGAACGATGTTGACGGTATGTGTAAACGGGCGCTATATATATATATAGTGACTTTTCCTAACGGGGATTGCGCCAAGTGGTTGTTGATAATTGTTAATTTTGAAACATTCTTGACATATAGAACGTTCTTGATTTCGTGCGATGGATGGGCCGCTCCGTTTGCAAGTACGCCGGAAATGTCCAAATCCAATGTTCGAGAAATGGATAGAGGAATGGCTGGAGCAGGCGGAAGAACGAAATAGCAGGTCGCAAGGCAAGTTACGTGAAGCTCTTGAGTCTTTAAGGTTGTATCCTCTGCCACTTGGTAGTGGAAGGGAGTGTGCGATTTTGCGTGGATTTGGTGTTAAACTATGCAACCTTATCGATGAGGAATTGCGTAATTGGCAAAGTAAGCAGCCAGCTCAAACCATGGCAAATACCAGCGTTATTTTCAAACAAGATGTACAAAAACTTGTTGCTTCAGCAAAAAAAGCAAAAAGACCACGAAGGCTACCACCTCCAAAACCAACCACAACCAACAAAGATGTTGAGAATGCACAAAACAATATGTATGAAGACCAGGGCGGACAGCAGTCGATAAATATGGCGCCAGGTTGTTTTCGTATATTGTTGCTTGTTGACACTCAAGAGACAAATAAGAAAGGCAAAAGTCAGCTGGATTACGCCAGTAGTTCTTTGAGAACACTTGGGGTAGAGTTCGAGGTACGTCGTCTCACTGTTGGAGATTTTTTGTGGATTGCTCGTGACGAGAGCGGTGGGGAGCTGGTCTTACCTTACATTGTTGAACGAAAGCGTATGGATGATTTAGCATCGAGCATCCGCGATGGAAGATTTCATGAGCAGAAGCATCGCTTACGCAATTGTGGTATACAAAATGTTATTTACCTAGTTGAAGATTATGGCAACAATGAGTATGTTGGTCTACCCATGGATTCTTTGTTGCAAGCGATGGTTAACACGCATGTCCATTCAAATTTCAAAGTCGTACACACAGAGAATCATTGGCGATCGATCATATTTCTAAAGAACATGACTAAGTCTCTGTTACGAATTTTCAAGGATAAAATGCTAATTGGTACGGAGAAAGAGGACTTGATACCTATGCAATTAAGTGATGTATGGTGGGCCTAATGAAGTTTCGTGCTTTGTATGAAGATTCAGCACGGAACGCTCTGTTAAACGTGCGCGAAGTTTTCCTTCAACAATTGCTTCAATTGCATTCTTTGTCATTGGAAAAGGCGATGGCTATTGTAGAAATGTACCCGACACCGCGCTTGCTCTTCGATGCCTATGAAGCGTGCGAAAACGTGAGGGAGGCAAAACTGTTGCTTTCGAACATACGTTGCGGAAGGCTGCAAAGAAGTATTGGTTATAAAATCAGCGAGACTGTTTACGATTTTATAACTCTGAATTCGAAAGATGAGGGAAGATTTGGTCTTAAGCAAGGAATGATTTCTTTTAATTTAAAAGTTTTTATATATATATATTTTATAGTTTTAGGAAAATGTATTTGGAAAGCATTGAATTAAGAAAACGTATTATAGCATGTTTCCACATTGAAGTAACATAGTGAATTAACCATATGGATTAGAGTCTGTAAAGCATCTGCATAAAATCTTATCAACATTATTTTTGTTTTTTAGTCTCCTGAACCAATATTTTCAATAATAATCGGAATTATACGCTTTTAATGTCCGAAATAACTCTAATTCATTTAGTTAATTCACTATGTGGAAACATGCTATTAGATTATCAATAAATGCGTAAATAATTTAGAGTTCAAGATTAATAGGTGCTGATTATGTGTTATAAGTAGTGTCCGACCGAAGGTTCGGCTTCGGTAATCGGCATAATCGGCCGATTCTTAATCTTCGGCTTCGGCTGGAAAAAGCCGAATATTTTTGCATTTTAATGGAAGTAAAAAAGTCACGATAGATTTTCAATTGCTTCATTGAGACCTTTTACACTAGTGAATTATTGCCGTAAATTCTCACTTTGTGGGCGACTAAAGCGAAAGAATTTAGAGAAAATTTGAGCGGTTTTTTTTTTTGTGCTTGTCAAATGAATAAAGACTGATTTTGTTTCCTTACTGTAAAATTTTTTGCATTCGGCTTCGGCCGAAGTCTTCAACTCTGCCGATTGTTCGGCTTCGGCTAAAAATCCACCTTCGGTCGGACACTAGTTATAAGAATACTTTCTTGGTATTGGGCACAGTTAAATCAACATGGCATTAAGTTTGCATTGTTCTTTTGGAAAGATATAAGCGTAAAAGGCTTTGAACGAATAAGAGACGTTCGTCGATATTCGATCACGATAGTATGAATGATGGATAGTCTGATAACTGTAAGCCCGCTGGTTGCAAGAAAAACTAGCATCGTTCTTGCCAGCTAAACTATCATTATACGGACATCCTGAAAATACAAAATGTTACATAAGTATTTCCTTTGTAAATCATGTAAATGTCCAAGCAATCAAATCGTCTACATCCTCCAAATCGGCCAAGTACGACGACACGAACTAATTCATAAGGGATATCACTGTAACTATTGCAATAAAAAATCCTGTCGGCCACATGGAACGAATGACACCACATTTTAATGTTTGCTGTACGATATAGAATCGAAACAATGTTGAAGCTCTCTCGAAATAGAAATTTAATTAAAAGGGGATACCTCTTTATGTGAACTACCGCTCCGCTCCGTTGGAATTTTATTCAGGGAATTTCCGTTTGAATTTGAAAGAATTGTTTAATTTTAACAGGTATGATAAGAGCCTATAACATCAAAGTATCATACAAGTTTGAACGTGCATATGCGCCTTCATTTCAATTCCGTTGCCTGGTGAATCAATGACGTTTCGTAAACAAATGACATTTCACCAACTTACACAGAAACTGTTGGCGTCTTTTACAACAACTTTGTTTTTAAAGAAAACCAGAAATAACAACAGTATAAATAGTTCACCAAAACAATGGACAGTCATTAACGAGCTATCTTCGCTTAAAAAGTAGTTTTCAGCTTAAACATATATCATGAAAATCTATTCAGAATTCACATTCATTTAGCGTTTAATGGCTTCCGAATATAATAAAGAAGCTACATATTTCATAGCCATGCCAATGGTGCGGCGAATATTGATTCTCAATTTCCAACAAAAATTCTTTGAATATATTCCGTTTACTCGGCCGATTATCCTATGGTTAAGCCAGGGATATTAGTTACTTCCTACTCGATGTTGATTTCCTATGGCAATGGCAGATTAACTTTTTTTCCTGCCATTTTCTTGCTATTCTTATAATGCATTCATAATTGATTCCCGACGATTTTTAATTACCGAACACGTTTCTGGTCATACATTTGTTTTCTTTTAGAAGTGAAAGACGAAATTTATGAAGAACTAGATGATGGTACAGAGTACTTCCAGTGGAACCCTGAGAGCACTCGGCTTATGTTAAGCTTACGTTTTCAGGAAGCTCGTCATATACAGTTTGAAAATCGTATCACATCACGCAAGGAGCTTTGGGATGAAATTGCCACCGTAAGCTACCACTCGGAAAATGATAATATATCTATACATTGTTTGATTTGCACTTTTTCTCAGGAAATGAATCGACTCGGAGGACAAAATCACAGGCGAAATCTGTGACATGAAGTACAGAAATATGTTGCAAACATACAAGAAAAATCGAAATAAAGAATTAAATGGTACAAGTCCCTCGAATATTAGCTGGAATTATTATGATATATTTCGAAATGGACTGGAAAATGAAAGCGATGTTATATCAATTGATTTTACCGAGCAAACACAAGAAAGTAACAAAAAGGACGATAATTGCTTCAATGGTATTAATGGTGGGAAAAAACAACGCTTGGATATCAAGCCAGAACTGCTAGAGGTGATTCCGTGGACTTAACAAAAAAAAAAAAATTTACGTTCGAATTTATGCTGTCAATTATGTTTTCAGGTTCCAATGACACCGCTTGTTGAATTGCGACCGCCATCGATACGTCAAGTAATAAGCGTCAACAAAATTATCTACAGCATTCCCCAATAAATTTGTTTAATGAACCCGTTTGCAAAGTGAAGCCTGCTCCGCAGATTGATAACAGCAACCAAAGAGCTCAACGTCAAAAGCTACCTCATCTACCCCCAGAATACTCTTTCCAATTTAGAAATAGAGGAATGTCGCGTTTTCGGAGAGACAGTTGGTGTGCAGTTGAGTTTAATCAAGTCACCTGAAACACGTGCGCTCGCTGAATTGAAAATTCAGGAAAACTGTATGCGGCAAAAATATCCAAATTGAAGGAATAGCCTGCCTGCCTCTGAACTCTCGCATTGCGATGCTATGTAAATGTACAAATGTTACTTTTACTTTTATGTTAGAATTAAAAACTTTTTGTTTTTAAACACTCTCGGGTCCTTCTTCTATAGACACTCGTTTCGCAGCGTAAAGTTCACCCTTTAACGAGTTGTTTTAACTTGATACACAGGCAGGGATAAACTTTATCTTATCAATGTTAATTATCATTACATTATTATGGAAATATATTGATAGAAAATAATTTGATACTTAAAATTAGGGTATTACCTTAAAAGTGAACAGATTGAAAAAGCGGAAAAGTGTAAAATTTTGATACAGTCTTTCATGAATTAGTTTTTTTTAGCATTGATTTACGAGCTCTCAAGTTTTTGGAGGCAAATAAACTTTATGGGAAAATTTTAACAATGGGGACAAATCGCTTCCAAATGGCCGTTTTTCCCATCTTTTTTTAAAATTTTGCTTTTCAATTTCTCATTTCCCAAATTTGGAATTATATCCCAAAATTTACTTCGTAAAAAAAATATAAACTAATCACAATTTAAAATTCTTATTTATATAAACAAATTATTCAACAAATTTTAAATTTCGTCAAGCAGGTTACATAAATTGCGAAATTTTATCGAATTGTTTGGCATTGGCCCCATTAAATTAAATTCGGAAAAAAGAAAGTAATATTTTAAAATTATTAGGCACCAATTGGGAAAAATTTTTTTAATAATATAATTTAAATACTTTGGGGCGTTTCACATAAACCATTTGAATTTTAATTTTCCAAATGCTGAAGCAGTAATTTTATATCGATTTTGCACCGTCAAAAATCTAACAGTCAATCAAAGTTAATATTGAAAAACCCCTATAAACAAAAAAAAAATGTTCATGAAACATTAAAACAAATTCGGGCCAAAATTTGAGAATAATTTTAAAATAACTATAAAAAAAAAAAGGTTTTAAAAAATAATTTAAATTTTCGCTTTTGAAAAGATGTAATTTTTTGCTTTTGGAAAATCAAATGAAAATTTCATTTAATTGGTTGCAAATTTTTAGAATTTGAAAATGTAAAATTTATGAAAATTTAAAAAATTCGTTTTGGAAAGAATTTAAATAATTCCCTTTCTGAAAATTTTTAGAAAACATAAACTTTGAACTTTTAAACGGTGCTTATCAGGGGTTTTGTAGAAATTAAAAATAAAAACGCGTCATAAACCGCTTATAAGTCATTTATGAAATTTTTTACAAATTTTGAAAAAAATAATGGTTTTGTTTCCATATAAAGGGGAAATTGCATAATTTAAAATATTTATTTGGTTTTTTCGCATTTTAAAAAAATGGGTTTAACGTTTTATTCATATTTAAAAAAAGGGTTTTGGAAAAAACTTTATTTTAAATATCCTGGGAAAATTAATTTTCTAAGAAACTTCTGCGGAGCTCCTTACGGTGCTTATTTTTTAACAACGAGTATTAAAACAGGCCCATTTGCATTTGGCAGAAATTAACTTTTAAAAAATTTTTCTAAGCGAACTTTAACCAAAGAAATTTTTCCTTTTGGATTGGCCAAATTTTAAAAAAATTTTTTTAAAAATATTATAAAATTTTTTTGGAATCGGAAAAATTGGGTATTTAACGTTTGGCTTAAATAAAATATTTGGATCTTTTTTGTTTGCTTGTTCAGCAAATACTTTTGGAGCAAGCGGCAAATTATTTGGAAGGAAACTTTTTATCAAAATTATTTGAAAGAAAAAGAGAAAAAATTTTTTTTAATTTATAATAATTTTCTTGTTTTTGGGAAATTAAAAAGATAACAAAGTAAAAAGTTTACATTTCCTGTTTTTTTTTATAACATTTATCTGGCTTCGATTTAGCTTACAAAATCAAATTTTTTTAAGACCATTTACCCTTTTTCGAATTATTCAAATTTTAGTTAAAATTTTGTCTAGGCCAAATCCTCAATTCAAAATATAAAAAAAATTTTCCAATTTGCATGGTGGTTTACAAATTTTAAGAAGGAATTTGTTTAGTTGCAAAATACCAATTCAAAAATATGAAAATCAATTTTTTTAATTTGGAATGGTGGCAGGAAATTTTCCAAAATTTTTTGGCCAAAATCAAACGGAAAACAAAAAAAAACTTTTTTATCAGATATGAGAAATTTAAAAAAAAAAGTGTTTTTTCTAAGGTAGGGAAATGGACCATATTATGCATTCCTATTTTTTCGCAAAACTTAAGTCACATGGTACAACAACAAAATTTTTTCCCGCCCCCCCCCAAGCATTTTTGTTTTTTATTTTTAAATATTTTCCCAGAAATTGGATTTCCCCTTACAAACAATTTCGGCACTACGTATGGAAAATTTGCTCTTTTTTTCCCTTAACATTTTTTTAAATTTCAATTTTAGGTTGAAATAAAAATAATTTTGTCTTTATTTGGCTGTATTTGTTTCTGCAGTTGACAAGGAATATCCAAACAAAAATAATATTCCAAATACGTGCAAACAGTTTGCTTTGTTTAAAGCGAACCCAATTACACAGAAAAAAAAGTGTCAAATATTTGGCTTTTTGACGATATGCCAAACATAACCCAAATACGATCAAATAATATGTTAAGTCAAATATATTTGCCTATTACACTGTTTGAACCTGTGTTTGGCACCGAAATTCCAAATATTTGGCCAAATGCCAAACAGTGTAATACACCTTAAGCAAAAACGTAAGGCTTACTTTATGCAGTGATATGTAAGCAAATCTTTCTAAACAAAAAAAAAACCTTGATAGTCTGAAATTTTCACTTACAGGGTAAGGGAAATCGGTAAGGCATTACCTATTGCATCAAATCCTCCATTACTTTGTCATGCAATAAATCATTCGTTCAATATTCCGTGACGAAATCAGTGCCGTAGCAACCATAGGGGCAGAGGGGGATTTCCCCCCCCCCCACGCATTTTTGTTTTTGCCCATGAATAAAATTGAAAAAATAATTTTTCCCCCCACGCAAATTGGAAAAAGAATTTTTCCCCCTCACGCAAAACAGAATTGCTACGGCACTGGACGAAATAATGAACGAAAAATTTCAGGGCTTACCGTTTTTCCCGCTGGGATTATATTCAAGTCTGCTTCATGAAAGACCTCTCCTGCAAAGTGTCGTTCGCGAAGCTCTCGACATTTATATGAATTTTGCATCAACGCCACCTATGCTTTAGTCGAGAGTCAGACACACGAACAAATGTTCTGAAACAATTAAGTAAGTAGAGAAAGACGAACGAAGAAAAAAGACGGTTGTTTGTTAAATGCTCTGCGCATCTCTTTCTTTCTCATGCAATCAAATGGAATTGTTCCGAAACATGTTAGTGTGTCTGACTCTCGAGTTAGGGCCAATATTACCAAGCATATAGTCTTCTAAGTGTCGTCAACGATTTGTTCAAGTCGTTCAGCCAGCGTCGAAGACGGGTGCAAGACAGTGCCGATAGGGTCATATATTGATGCGAATTACACGAGAAAAATTGAGCGTGTTTGACTGCACGCACTCGATAGATCGTTTTGTGCACTCTTTCGTACGTGGAAACACGGATGTGACTCTAAAAGCAAATAAAAAATAACAATTGACGGTCAACAATTGACTAGTGTAAAAGGGATCGTTGACAAGCAAGAACCATCGATAACTACGCCAATGCTATCGATAAATTCCCAGTCCTGGCTCTAAATTCTTATTACGGCTGTCATTAACAAATAATATTATTTGTTGGGTTTTAATCAGATAAATTAAATAAAAAGCAAAAAAATGTCAACGAAAACGAGTACCATCGAACGTAGTGGACCTAATAGTACAAAATCGTCTCCATTGCGAGAAATATGTGCGCGCGCGATGACTGCAAATTCTGAATGGCCTGACAAGGTGAGCACTAATCGAAAACTTCGAACGCAGGCAAAATGAAGCAAAGCTCGAAAAATTTGGAAAATATTCGTTCGAGCTGGAAAAATTTTAAATGTCTTTCAACAAATCTACTTTATAGGATGAATTCCTAGACGTCGTCTATTGGTCTCGCCAAATTTTTGGTATTATACTGGGAGTTATTTGGGGAATAATTCCTTTAAAGGGGTTTCTGGGATTAGTGTTGTAAGTGAAAGAGCTAACTTCGGATAGTTATTATTTTGATTTATTGATCCCAATAATATTTATTTTCTAGGTTCGCTGGTATAAGTTGCGTCGTTGTCTATATTTACGCTATAAACTTCCAGAGCATTGATGAATTGGAATATGGTGGAGCTTGGGAGGTTGTGAAAGAAGGTTTCATGACTTCGTTTGCTGGATTTTTAGTCACATGGATAATATTCTACACTGGACTGCACTACGATGCAATAATGGAAGCTAAAAATTTATAGAAACTACTCAAATTGAGCTAAATGTGGTTCTCTTTTATTATTTCAATTTAATTATGCAGCAAGTTTTTTTTTTTTCAATTTGCTGTAGGTTAATAATTCCAACACAATGTAAATAAGTTGAAAAAATTGTTTGAGACGTGAAATGTAGTAAAATGTTCGTTTAAATTTCATTTTGTTTTATTTCCCTCAAATTTACTGAGGCATTTCATATTTTACAATTAATGGAATTTAGAACTCCATTGGAGTCTCTCCGTCACCGTTCTGCTCCGTTGTTCTACCGTTAGCTTGTTCCAACATGAAATTATCTGGCAGTCGTCCTTCGGAGCTGGCAACTTGCAAAATGTGAGATAAACGCTCGACCTCCTGTAACGAGCTGGCCCTTTTTATAGCTTCACGTATACGGACCAAGTCTTCTGGATTTGCTAAACGACCATTGCTGTCCTTTAACGCCGCTGCATCTGCATTTGCGGCAGCTACTGCACTTAATTTGGACTTCTTTGCTATTTCCTTCAACATCTCCTTTCCTTGCTTAGAACGAAAGAATTCCTGAGCAGCGCGGCGATCTTTCTGACGGATTTTCCTAAAATCTAGTAATCGCAACTGTGGAAATTTATACGCCATATACTCGCGGTAATAGGGCTTTGTGGAAACTGGATTTACGAGTAAGCAAATCGTTTCTAAGTTCGACAGCTGCACTAAAGGCTCTAGATCCCATAATTCCTGCAAGTTGTTGCCAGTCAATATAAGCGAGCTTAGGTTTGGTACTGATTCTTGCAGCCCTTCGGAAATTCGGAGAATGCGGTTGTTGTTGAGGAGTATACACTTCAAGCGCGGCAAATATGGAAGTCCATCCAACTTACGCAAATCGTTGTCTGACAAGTCTATAGTGTCGAATTGATCAAGTGTGGCGCCGAGGTTTTCTATTTGTGGGATTTTATAGCCGCGTAAATCCAATTCTCTCTCTCGACAAGGATTCAAATATTGCATCGACTGGTTTATCAACTCGGGAGTGAGCTTAACCATTTTTTTTTATAAATTTATGAGAGAGTTTGTGTACTGTTTGCTCTATTTGTATTACCCTCCGTTACTATTTTCGTTAGTTTCCGAATTCGAATTTCTAATATAACACGCAAGCCACCAAGTTTATTTCATAAACGTATCAGAACGGAAAAACAATCGATGGCGTCTTATCGATAATATTTTATGTGGGACACACACGCTGGTTCTAACAGTGGGACTCCATAATTCATCGCATACCATCTGTCAAATTTTATGGTATGCGTTGGCAGCAGGTAGTGAGATTTTTTTGAGTGGGAAAATTTCGGTATGCGATCAGCATTTGAAGATGGAGTTCAACAAGAAAATTTTCTGCGTAGAAACGCAAAAAATATTGAAACAGCTGTAATATTTCTAAGAAGAAGAGCAAAAATGAAAAAAAAAACCGACATTCTGAGTAAATCGGTTCTTACAAAAGAGGGAACAGCATAAAATACCCGAAAGTGACAGTTCATTGCTAGCGATAGATGGTTTGCGATATCGCAATCTATATATACATATATATTTAAATTTAGTTCAATAGTTTTATAAAAATAAAACCGAAACAAATCGAACTACGCTATTATTTATTTTCTTATATAACTTTTTAAAATTTTTTTAGATTAAGCCAATCTAATTTATCCTCTTAATTAATATGTGTAATGAACTGCTTTCTTAGCTTAGAGACCTGTAAATAATTTCTGTAGCTATAGCAAATTTAATCGGACCGCTTTCCATAACGATACGATAAAAGTCAAAATGAAACATGCAATGAAAGAATTTGCCTGCGGCAGAAAACCAGAGTTCGAAATATTTACGGAAATGTCTTAACGTGTAAGTCTATCGATATTTAAATCACAGCCCTATTAGAAACAGTCGATGCCAGCGCTGCCACTGACAATTCTTGTCTACCAAAAATTTTTCGAAATCCTACCAAAATCGATAGCAAAGCCGGATTTTATCGCATGCATGACAAAATCATCGATGCAGAAGTATTGAAGAATTCATTTACAAAGAGACCAATTTGTGCTGTTTCGAATGATTTTCTAGTGAATATTTCATGGAAGCAAGAGATCGTTACAAGAGATCGTTCTTCAAACGAAATTTTCATTTGAAAAAGGGTTGATTACTCCATTTTTCAATAAAGATCTTATGTAATTTTAAGTGTCCGACCGAAGGTTCGGCTTCGGTAATCGGCATAATCGGCCAATTCTTAATCTTCGGCTTCGGCTGGAAAAAGCCGAATATTTTAGCCGAATATTTTTGCATTTTAATGGAAGTAAAAAAGTCACGATAGATTTTCAATTGCTTCATTGAGACCTTTTACACTAGTGAATTATTGCCGTAATTTCTCACTTTGTGGGCGACTAAAGCGAAAGACTTTAGAGAAAATTTGAGCGGTTTTTTTTTGTGCTTGTCAAATGAATAAAGACTGATTTTGTTTCCTTACTGTAAAATTTTTTGCATTCGGCTTCGGCCTTCGGTTTTCGGCCGAAGTCTTCAACTCTGTCGATTGTTCGGCTTCGACTAAAAATCCACCTTCGTTCGGACACTAGTAATTTTCATAAAAACAGTGTTTTGCATATTTTCAAGATGTCTGCTATGATTTACACATTTTTTGAGCAAATTTAATTCACTTCTGCTTTTTATTCAAGTGCATTTAAAACTAAAAAATTGTGATAGAATCAGAAACGTTTTAATGTTATTGTTGATCAACACTATGAGCTAGCGTTATATTATAACATAGTCAATGAAGTACTTTTAACAGACATGGAAATAAAAAATTTAAAAATATAATAATAAAAAATATTTCTTTCTTTCCCTCCCAGATCCCAAAAGCGTTTACTTTTTCAAATGAAATTTTCATTTGTATTAGGATCATGTACTCTATTTTCAAATGAAATAATCATGCTCGTTGGATCATATACAATATATATATATATATGCATCATATAATATACTTCAATGTGTAAATGCATTCCTTTTCCAGTCATTTTTTCATTCACATCCCTCCTTTTCGGCTCTTTAGCTTCTTATCAGAAACTATAACCGTTGCCAAAAACAATTTCATCCGCGTTTGACATTGTCGTCCACACTCAAAACGGACAAGCGAAAAATTAAATAGCAGCGCGCTGTGTGCGGGCAAAGCGCTGCACATGTACACGGGCTTGCAGCGCTGCATGATGCGCTGTGTGCGGGTCGCTTTACAATTAGGAAAAGCCCAAAAGTGGCAACGCTGGTCGATGTGGCACGCCGCTTAATTTAAAATGGCTGTTCGTGTTCACGTGTGGTCCGTCTTCGTATATATTTTTTCTTTTCGAAAGTGAATTTTTAATTATGTATGTGAACACTATCCGCGCGAAATTCTATACACGTCGGCTTTAAACTGCGTCCGTTACTGATTAAAGAGAAAAGTCTTCTTGGTGGAACGTTACCGAAAACATTACCATAATGTAAAGGTAAGTTAACTGTTCGTTAAGCTTCTCGAGAGTCTGAAAAACGAACAATGTTTCGAAAGCTTCCCGTTTGAATGCATAAGAAAGAAAAAGAAGCGCAGGAACATTTAACAAACAGCCGATTCTTTTCTTCGCACGTCTTCCTCAACGTAATTGTTTCAAAACATTGTTCGTATGTCTGACTCTCGAGTTAATAATAAAGTGTGCAAGAACCCGTTTGTTATTTTTCTAGTTATAACATGAGTAGAGAATATATAGTTCGAGTTTTTTTTAATCTGTATACATTCATATATGTATGATATAGTAGGATTAGAACCGGAACAATTCTAGTCTCTGGCTGCTTCTGGGATCTTTGTCTCCTAGCTTGTGGTATGACTACAGTGGCCATCATATCTGTTTTTAGCAGAGGTGTTCTGTTCTTTAGACGCTTTTTCTGCGTATTTTTTTTTTTTTTGTCGAAAATTGTCTATTTTTCTTCGCCATGCAAATCAAAAAGATTCTAACTGCCTTTACACTAGTTAATTATTGACAATAATTCAATTTAATTTGGGCTTATCGGGTTCAAATGCCCCAAACGAAAAGGTATTTTCTAATTAAAATAACACTAATTTACAGTGGGTTTGTTGCCGCGATTTCGTTAGGGGTTTTGGGTTAGGGTGGTATTGGTGACATAGGAAAATGTGTGAAAACTTTTTCTCAGCTCAAGTTTTGGAGCTACCATCGAATTTGTGAAAAATCTGCAGTTGTTTAACTTTTACGGAAAAAATAGATATTTAGTAAATTATTATGGTTGGTTGCGTATCAAATGCTATTCCAATATCTATATATTTCTTTGGGTATGGAAAATAGTGAGGGTGGGTCAAATGGTGGAAATATGAAGTTCTCCGGAAATTTACGACGAGAGAATATTCTTTAGGATCAGAGGGTTCGTTTAGAAAAGCCGAGTTGTCGAAAACCTTGTTGGAAATATCACCATAACAGGTGAATCGGAAAACACGTAGTATTGAAAGTTGTTCATGTTTTGTATTGCTCCGAAGAAATCACCTAATTTAAACATTTTTTTTTATCAATTTATTTTCTTTTAAATAATTCAACCTTAGATTGATTGAACACGGTCGCTTATTATTTAAGTCTATTCCATGAAAAATCGGAAATTCTTATCCGGAATTTTTATTATAATCATGTATAAGTTTTCTTTCGTATAATTTAAATGCAATTCTCTTTTTTATTAAATGAAGGGTTGTTGCTGAACGACAATGTTCGTTTCCAGCTTATTCTATATATAAGAATCATCTCCATTAAAAAAATTATTGGAGGGTTTGGATTATTAGAAAAAAAAAGGACATATAATGAAACAAAAAAGAAAAAAATGGATCCAAAAATGTATATTTAAGCGGACAAACAACCTTAACGATTACAAGGTGTTATACAATATATTTTAAATTCAAAATTGGAGTTTCTTAAATTTTTCAATCTTTTTGTTACTAATACGTCCACTACTATTTCCCTTAAATTTCTTTCATAAATGCAATGGTTTTCTATTTAGATTTTTATATTTTTTCGTGTAATTTGAATAAGACTTTTTTTAATTGGCACGTACACGATTATTTTAAAGTGCTACACGAGTAAATATTATACCATATATACCTTAAATAAGCATAAAATTACAAAACAAAATATATAAATGTATAAATACAGTCGGACTGCCCTATAAAGAAGTCGTTAAAGTCCATGTAACGATTCCATCTAGAGAAGTCTTCGTTAAAAGGGAACTTAGGACAAAGCCATTTCCCTCACAACATTTCGAAAAAAAGATGGCTTGATATACATATACGCGAGACCTTATATATAAATTAATATGTACATATATGTGGAAAAAATAATGTTTATTTTTTTTTACTTTAAGACAATTCTCCTTATAAAGGAAATCTTTTTGAAATTAATCTACTACTACTTTGATCATCAGAAACGTCAACCAACTTCGCGAATGTGTTGTGAGCTATGTTTTGCGTTTAACGCAATTCTACAAACAATTATTTTGTCAACGCTAAGAATCGAATACAATTGCGCTTTATAACGAATATAAAATCTTATTAATTTGGACAAACTTTCCATAGAGATATTATTCTTTATTTAATAGCTCGTGGAAAACTTCCGCCATATAAAGAAGGATTTAGATAAGAGTTAAAATGAAAAAAAAAAAGATAAAAGAAAACATTCCTCCATGTCCTTAAAAAGCTTCTTTATAGAGAAGTCTTTCCTATAGAGGAACTCGTTATAGAGGAGTCCGACTTTTGTAAAACCGTAAAAATAAGGGGAAAAATGTACATATTGTATTTATGTAGACGACATAAAAATGAAGTTTTTATAGTTTTTTTTTTTTTGAAATATTTTTTTTTTTTTTTAATAACACTGGAGTATATAGGTGTATCTAGATGAGCTTGATGGTATACTTAAATTTTTCACTTCTTACCACATTGTCAGAACAAATAAAATATAAATTAATAATAAGATATAATACACTTAATGAAATAAATAGATGACCACACGATTCTTTCTTTTGGTGTAATGCTTTCGTTAATTGCACAAAATATTTGTACAACATGCGTTCGAATAGAATTAAACTTTTTTACTACTAAAATCTTTTGAATTTTTCATTTTCATTGTGAAATGTAGAGTGCAGTCGAAATGTGAAAGAAAATGATTTTCCACAATTTTCATTCGGTTGAATCAATTTGAGTGCAGTTCCCTCAGTTGGGACTCAGTTCGCATAGACTACTTTGACCACTTGTTTTTAATCATTTCTTGTAAAAGAAATAAGATATTTAAAAAAAAAAAAAAATATTTTTTATATTTCAACCATGGATTTTAATAGATTTCGGCTGCACGCACACAATTGTGCTCAAATTATTTTAATTGGCTTTTGATTTGATTTTCGTGTATCCAAGTTTCGTGCATAAGTTTTTTTTTTTTTTTTTCATGTAAATGTATCCAAGTGTTGAAAGATCTTTGAATTCGAAAATTTTTAAGTGTCCTACTTTAAAAAGTATAAATTTTTTATTATTATTAGAGTTATATTTATAGCAGGAGGAAGAATTTATACATCAACGATATCCTCCGCATTATATGTATCTCTAAGTGTGCGACGCGTCGAAGAACGTTGAAGGCCTTCAACTAATGTCTCCTAAGAAAGAAGATATGTACATCAAGTTTTATGTTTGATTTAAATTTAAGCCACATATAACATATGTATGTATGTATTACAGTTGAATCATCACTGGGTAAACAAAGTTTCACAAATTAATAACCATATACAATAAAAATAATATGTGGAAGCTTATAAATGACAACAAAAAAAAAAAAAAATAAAAAATCAAGCAAACAAAAACTATGAAATAACTGTAAATACACAACTATAACATATGAACCGGTATGGGCACGGAGTCTATTCAAAGGAGAATTCAGTTTGACTGAATATTCCAAAAACAGAACAAGACGCTAGCTACAACGTTGCGCAATTTGATAAAAATTAAATAAAATTAAATAAAATAAAATTGTAAAAAAAAGCAAACAGAACAGCTCTTTGACTGCGTTCTTCTTTACATCGCTTTATATACCTAAATACAGTCAAAACTCCCTATAACGAACTTCTCTCTATAACGAATCTTCTCAAGGCTTTTCGCAAAATTTTTAATGCCTTTTTTTTTCCTTAAAGCGAATTCTGTTCATAATGATTTTTTTCTGGTCCCTTAAAATTCGTTGAGAGTTTCGACTGTTTAAATACAATATATATATATATATATACTAGTTCTTGAGATGTAATGCCCATACCTAATAATGAAGAAGTAAAATAATGTTTGAAAAAATTAAAATGGAAGCATGTTATGTTAGTGGATTGTATGCGTTTGCATTTGCGATTAAAGGAAGAGGCGATGAGTTTCCAAAAGTCACACAAACACCAAATTTTGCAATATGAGCTTGACAATAAATTCATTTCAGCTGTGAGAATTTCCCCCTCTACGAATAGTATATCTTCAGCGTATTTCAAACCTCGAAAATCTTCGTAATATCTCTGCCGGCAACTCTTTTAAGTCCCGCAGTAGTTGTCATGCTGGTATCACTAGCATTACTACCGACAAACGCTGAAGCTTTTTCACTGACCAGCATTTTCGAAGTGGTCGACGAAACTGTGCTGCTGCTGCTGCTGCTGTTAGTGCTGTGTGATGCTGATGATGTTGAGTTATTTGAGGCCAATTTGCCATTCCGTATGCTTATAATATGATTGCCAATATTGCTCATACTGCCCAGTATTACATTGTTGCTGGTCTTCGTGCTATGGTTTGCGCTGCTACCCGTATTTTTTGTATTTTCGGTAACAATTGTTTTGGTCAGCACCTCACTCGCTTCACTGCTGGATGCTTTCTGTTGGGTGCTTAAAACAGTTGTTGTCTGCGTGGCCATTAATGTCGTCGTAGAGCTTTCACTGCTTGTGTGGGACTCATTAATGTTTGAAGTGCTTGTTGCAGAGCTGAGTAGAGTACGCGGTAGCACTTGCGGTTTCATTGGTAAGTCTTTTTTCGCCGATTTATTTTGTTTTATGAGGATAAAATCGAAAGTTAACAGAGAAAAAAACGAACAAAAGAAAAACAAATATTAAAGAATGAAATACAAAAAAAAAAAAAAAAAAAAAAAAAAAAAAAAGGTGTATTTAATAAGGTGGTAACACTAGCACATATGTCTTTTTCTTATTTTCTGCTTTGTTTTTTTTTTTTGATAATTTTATTTTTAAAACTCAGATTTAAATTTCACATAACAGGTTGGCTGATAAGTCCCCGGTCTGACACATAGATGGCGTCGCTAGTATTAAATGCATATTATTTTTATACAGTGGCAACCTTCAAATGATTCGTGTCAAAATTTGACGTCTGTAAGTCAATTAGTTTGTGAGATAGAGCGTCTTTTGTGAAGCAACTTTTGTTATTGTGAAAAAAATGGAAAAAAAGGAATTTCGTGTTTTGATAAAATACTGTTTTCTGAAGGGAAAAAATACAGTGGAAGCAAAAACTTGGCTTGATAATGAGTTTCCGGACTCTGCCCCAGGAAAATCAACAATAATTGATTGGTATGCAAAATTCAAGCGTGGTGAAATGAGCACGGAGGACGGTGAACGCAGTGGACGCCCGAAAGAGGTGGTACCGACGAAAACATCAAAAAAATTCACAAAATGATTTTGAATGACCGTAAAATGAAGTTGATCGAGATAGCAGAGGCCTTAAAGATATCAAAGGAACGTGTTGGTCATATCATTCATCAATATTTGGATATGAAAAAGCTCTGTGCAAAATGGGTGCCGCGCGAGCTCACATTTGACCAAAAACAACAACGTGTTGATGATTCTGAGCGGTGTTTGCAGCTGTTAACTCGCAATACACCCGAGTTTTTGCGTCGATATGTGACAATGGATGAAACATGGCTCTATCACTACACTCCTGAGTCCAATCGACAGTCGGCTGGGTGGACAGCGATCGGTGAACCGTCTCCGAAGCGTGGAAAGACTCAAAAGTCCGCTGGCAAAGTAATGGCCTCTGTTTTTTGGGATGGGCATGGAATCATTTTTATCGATTATCTTGAGAAGGGAAAAACCATCAACAGTGACTATTATATGTCGTTATTGGAGCGTTTGAAGGTCGAAATCGCGGCAAAACGGCCCCATATGAAGAAGAAAAAAGTGTTGTTCCACCAAGACAACGCACCGTGCCACAAGTCATTGAGAACGATGGCAAAAATTCATGAATTAGGCTTCGAATTGCTTCCCCACCCACCGTATTCTCCAGATCTGGCCCCCAGCGACTTTTTCTTGTTCTCAGACCTCAAAAGGATGCTCGCAGGGAAAAAATTTGGCTGCAATGAAGAGGTGATCGCCGAAACTGAGGCCTATTTTGAGGCAAAATCGAAGGAGTACTACCAAAATGGTATCAAAAAATTGGAAGGTCGTTATAATCGTTGTATCGCTCTTGAAGGGAACTATGTTGAATAATAAAAACGAATTTTGACAAAAAAATGTGTTTTTCTTTGTTAGACCGGGGACTTATCAGCCAACCTGTTACATATCTTGTTTGTTTACAAATTTGTTTTTGCATATATTACTTGATATTGACATTTCTCTACTCACGACAACATACAAGTATTTCACATTTCGTCGTACTCGCCACAACAAAAACCTCCCAGTTGTTTTTGTCGAGTTGTAATTGTTGTAGAACTGCTATTACCTTATTAAATACACCTTGATATAAACATAGAACAACAAATTTTATTTGAGAAAATTTTAGACTTTAATACAATTGGTATTAATCCAGTAAGTCTCAAACACATCGAATCAGTGAAATTGAAAAAAATCTTAACCCAACAAAGAAAAGAAAAAACATTTCATTTCAACAGGGGCGCAAAAAATTGATTCGTGTTCTGAGACATTAGTAGTCCTCATGCAGGTTCGCAAAAACCTTCGTAAATTTGAGAGCTTGAAGCAATGAAAAAGGAGACAAGGAAGGCCTTCAATAGATACATGAGGAGGCAAGATGCCGAATCATGGGATATATACAAGGCGAGAAAGCAGGATTTTAAGAAAGCGCTACGCAACCGTCAAAAGGGAAACGTGGCGAGAATTCTGTTCCAGCGTCAGGAATACCACTGAAGCAAGCAGACTGCAAAAGATGGTAACCAAAGATCCGATCTCTAGACTTGGCTTAATTCAGAAAAAGGATGGATCTATGACAGAGTCAATTGGAGAGTCGCTAAAGATTCAAATGGAATCCCAGTTTTCTGGAAACTTTAGATCGGATGACCACTGGCAGTCTCAAAAGAAAGGGGCGAGCAGTCGTGACAGATTGAAAGCCCAAAGGACAGTGACAAGGAGCGCGGTGCAGAGTGCCATATCAGCATTCGCTCCCTTCAAGTCATCTGGACCGGATGGAATATGTCCTGCGCTGCTGCAGTGGGGAAATGACCTACTCGCAGATAGGCTGACGTGTCAGGACGTGTCTAGCTATTGGGTACGTCCCAAAAGCTTGGAGGGAGTCAAGGGTGACTTTTCTCCCAAAACCCTACACTGTTGTCAAATCCTTTAGACCGGTCAGCCTCACTTCCTTGATGCTGAAAGCCATGGAAAAAGTGAAAGAAGTTTATAGAGTTCTGGAACAAAAAACCCAAAAAAAAACCGAAAAATTCATGACGTCCGATTTCGATGAAAATTTATATCTATGTAGAGTAAGGGAAAAATTCGAAGAATTTTGGCGTTAAAATTAAAAAAAAAAAAAACCGTGCTGCGAAACTCCATGAGTTTACTTCCAGAAATGAAGTTACACTTAAGTATTTGGGTTAGAGTACACTCTGGTATAGACCAAAATGAGAGGGCTGAGTACCTTGCGAGGAGAGGTGCCAGCCAGGACGCATATGCTCCAGAGCCATGTGTTCCACTAGGGTGGAGAAAAATCACTTCGGCAGAGTGGAAAGACCTACTGCACCAACGTCGTTGGTGCGGTTTGGGCACATGCAGACAGGCGAAGTTGGCGATGAAGAAGCCATGGGTCACGGAGGCAACCAGGGCGCTCGGTCTTAAACGAAGCGCCCTCAGCTGGTTGAAATCATTGGTAACTGGACATGGCAACTTCTTGTGCCCCCTCAGAAAGATGAGTCTTGCTGAGGATGACACATGTAGGCTGTGTCTAGAGGACAGTGAGCCGGCGGTTCATATTGTGTGCCACTGTCCTGCACTGGCAAGAAGAAGAATGGCAATCACGTGATTCAATTGGATTGGTGAATAGGAGTTTTCCAGGCTTAAGGTCAAGGACCTCCTTGCAATTACAGATAGCGTAATCATGAGAGTTGAGATCGAACGCTTTTCGGGACAACAATCAAGATGACTCATCTAGTGAAATCTAACGGTTGGGGCTGGGATTGCGGAAATACTAGCCGCACCAGTTAGCATCACACAGTTAACACCAGTTAACAGTTCGCTACTGACGTGCTCGTCGGGAACTCCCCGGGACGGATAACGGTAACTATTGTCATCAGTACCAGGAGATTAAAGACGACAAACATCAGTCAGCATACAGAGACTTTATAAGATCGGAAGCTTAATATAGGGCTACAGCTCTCTTAAAGAGTCTTGAAGGACGAAAAAGGACCCAAAGCCACCGTGCTCTACTTCGGCTAATCCTTCGATTCAGTGGGACCACTTGATGAGAGCTGAGGCTCTCCAAAGTCCCACATTATTATTATTATTATTATTACGCTTCATAAAATTCCTTCGATACAAATTTGGATTCATTTCCCATTTCGTAAAATTTGCGAATCTGCATGAGGACCACTATTGATTTTGTTTAAAACCATATCAATAATTTTAATAAAAAATAATCTCAATTTTGCCATAGAGGCACAAACCTTCTCCTCAGATATTGACAGATTCAACATTTTATTTGTGATGGTCAAAAATAGGACAAAACGACTTTTCCTTACACAGAGAAAAAAATCAGCCAGAAAACTGGTTTAATCAAAAGGAAAAACATACAAAACGGCTTCAACAAGGAATATTTTTAAATTAACAATTTTTCTTGTTGAAAAAAATAAAGATTTTTCTTGTTGAAAAAATAAAGATTTTCCTTTTGAATCAACCATATTTCAGGTTGAACTGAAATTATAATTTTCAAAAATGGATTTAAATTTAAATTGTTGAACTAACCACGGCCATAATTGAAATGACAAGACAATTAAAAAAAAAAAAAAAATTAAAAAAAAATACCTATACAAGAAGAAATGTGAAAAAAAATTTAATTATCGTTCAAAGCAAATATCCACAGAGCCCTCTGCTTAACATAACCCCAAAAACTAGCCATCGGATGGACTTAATCCTATTTGGTCACTCAGTTGTCTTGACCGCTTTCGCAATGTTTAAAAAGTTCTAAGATTAATGAATATGTTATACATATGTACTATTTTATAAAACAAATGAGAATTATACACAACGAAAAAAAAATGTAGTTAAACATATTTCCTTTCAAATCAACCAAAAATGTTGTTGACTCAACCATTTTTCTTTTGAAATTTTCGTTCTGTTCGAAAATCAAAAGGACTGTGAATAACAATGCGCCTTTTAAAAAAAAAAAATCATGCTAAAATTCGCTCAGTGTAGTAAAGATGGTTGTATTTTGAATGACCTTTTACCAAAATCATGGCATTTACAAGTGGCACTATAAATTATGAAGCCTTCAAAGTGGACTGTACTAAAATGACCAGAACCGGGTCATCTGCCTGGTTCATTGATCTCAGCTAAGGCTTTTACCCCAAATTTCTAATAAATCTTTAGCTAATGTGTATTTTTGTTTGTTGCTAAATATTAATAAATATTGCCACTCACCCATTCGACTGAGTCCAGCAGCAAGCTCGCGCACAGACTTCTTTTCAAGAGAAACGCCTAATATAAAATAATAACTATGAAAGTTCACAGCAATTATATATACATATAATAACCAACCTTTGACGTTTCCCGTCGATATAGGAATTATTGAAACGTTTTTTCCAAAAGCAGCAACCTCGTTTTCTGCGAGAAATGTGTGGATGTTTAATTTACACATTAAACAACAAATTACAAATTACACAAAAACATTAGCAAGTTCGAACATACAATATCGGGTATGTGATTATTTTCCCTTTCCCGGGGAATTCAATTCCCCAACTGATGTGATTTGCCTTTCTCTAGATTGTGGAGGAATTTGAATTACCTCATGATCTAACTGGCGATATGCATTCTCTATTAAAGTAATTCAATTTCCCTCTCAATTTAAAAAAAGGGGAATAAATCACTTCAATTTCGATATTGAATTACCTTTCCCGCGAGAGGGAAACCAATCACATACCCGTATATGTATGTACTTACCTTCATCAAGTTTTTCTGGCGTTGTTTTAGTGGAATCGCCTTTGGGTTCGCTG
Source organism: Chlorops oryzae (assembly GCA_020466095.1). Classification (NCBI taxonomy): domain Eukaryota; kingdom Metazoa; phylum Arthropoda; class Insecta; order Diptera; family Chloropidae; genus Chlorops; species Chlorops oryzae. The sequence continues at coordinate 544,542 of CM035806.1, read as the reverse complement.
CCGACAATTGACCATGGTCTTGGTTTTTGCACAATTGGCGTCCGCAAAATACCATTTCCGGTTTTTGCATTGGAGTTATTCTCAACAGCTTGGCTTCTTATGGAGTCACTGCTTGGTGAACGCATTTTTCCACCACTGTGACGATCCGTTGCTTTAAGCAAATGTTCTCCAGCATTGCCATTGCCATTGCTATCATCGTTGACATCACCCGAAGCACCCCCCGCACCACCGCCCTCAGTACGCATTTTTACCAACGGGGATTTGCGTCCTACCAATGGTGAATACTTTTCCAGATTGTCCGTTGACCGAGAGCGCGTTGTCCAGGGACCACCTTAAAACACTCTTTAGCTTGAACAAGCGCTAATCATTTTTTGAATGTGAAATTTAGTAGTAGTCACCTTTTAGCAATGGCGAAGCTCGTTCCAATTTCATTGGACGCCGTTCTTCCAATATTGGTGTTGTTTCCTCTGAGGTCATTTGGCCATTTCCATCACGACTCATGGTTGGGCTATCGACGAACGACAATGAACTGCATTCATCTGATGTTGGTGAGACCAATGGTGTCAATGTTGTTGGTGTCACTGAACCAGGTCGAAAGAATTGCTCTAGTCCTTCGCCGATTTCCTTTGCCGCACTGACACCGGCCCCATCCACATTCACCAACGGACGTGTTGGTGCACGTGTCTTTGCACGCTTTGGTCGACCTTTTACCAAATGTTGCAATTGAAATGAAGCACTCGGAAGTTCTGTAATCGAATCGCAACATTCATCAACACCGTAATCATCGCCCTGGATGCTACAATCATTTCCCGAGGCTGTTGTATTATAGTTTCCATGTGGATCGTGCGACGACGAAGACATTTGTGCATTTGACCGACGTGACGATGGCGATTCGAGCAGGTCTGGAATGTGTCCCAAGCTAAGGTTCTCAACAACCGATTGCGGACGAACTTTACGGGCAATCGAACGACGTTTCGAGAGCATGTGCGGAGTGGCCTGATGTGGAAAAGGAGAGTAATAATAATAATAATAATTTGAATAAATGAAGAGTAGTGGTGCTTTTCTGTCCATATCGAATTTGATGTTGAATCAAGGCGAAAGCGTTTTCTATTTTTAAATATACCAAATTAACGGAAGATAAAATATTATAAAATGACAAATAAGATTATTGTATTATTACTATTTAAATCCTGTTATGTATACTTGGCTTGTTTTTCAGAAATATATTAATTACACTGATCGGCAAAAAAAAAAAAAAAAAAATTCGTTAGAAAGAACTTTTCATGCGATTTTGTTTGACTTAAGTTTGATGAATCCAAAGACTATTTTCGGATTGGTTCTATCACGTCTAGTTTTTGAGCTTTTCTTGCTAATAGTATTGGCTTATGCAATACCACAGCAAACATTTTTTTTTTTATCGCGGAAGCGCGTTTCGTGACTCGCCGCGGCGTTGCTTTCTTATCGGGGAAGAGTGAAAGTTGTTGTTAGGTGCTTGTCCAGTCGCCCGCGAGTCTTCTGGAAGAACAATTGGCGATACATAAAAAAAACATCGCGGAATAGTCCCGTAGATGATGTTTCGGCAATGAATAATAACAAAAATCAAATGACTACTTGATTGAATAAAGCAAAAGCTACAATGCCATATGGTATAACATAGTTCTTTTAGTACTGGTAAAAGTACTAGTTCTTTTAGGCAAATTGCCGAACAGCTTTCTACAGGGTATGTATTAATTCCACATACAGTCAAATTTCCATAAATCGAACTTCTACAGCTCGATTTTTCAATAGCTCGAACTAAATCGGGTGGCAATCGGGAAAGTTTTATAGGTATATAATTTCGTTTCCCTAACTCGAAGTCTCTATAACTCGAACTATTCCTTTAGATAATGGTGGTTCGACTTATAGAAGTTCGAAATACATACATTGTTTTGCTTTAAATTTTGTGCCGACCAGTGTTATTAGATAATGAAAGCAGCTCCCCTTCTGACCTTAATTTTTTTAATTTTTTTTTTTTCAAATGAAAGCGATCAATCTAAGGAACATCGATTGCATATCCGCGTTAGAAATCAACTACGATGGCTATGCAATTGAAGTTTGTTGAGAATTGTTTAAAAATTTTGAGATCTTGAGAGTTTTCTAACTCTTCATTCTCAGTGTCACCCGATTGTAAATATTACTTTATATTCCCAGATAGCATTTTTTTTGAAATTTTTTAGCAAAAGCGAGTCTTTTTCGAGTTGCCTTTCTGATTACAATAATCAAATATGCGCTCGTTTTCTTATTGGGCAATCATATTTGATATAATTTCGAGTCACTATGGAGTCATATTTTCTAACAGCACCTTCTTTTTCGCCAAATGCGGCCGTGTCTTGTTCAATTTTTTGTCGAAGCGATCCAATAACTCACTGTAAGATTGTTCTTCCTTTTTTCTAAAAAAATCCATCAGGATGACGCCGTTCGCATCCCAAAAAATCGTCGCCATGACCTTTCCGGCCGATGGGACCGTTTGTTTTGCCTTCTTTGGAGCAGATTCACCGCGAGAAATCCATTGTTTTGATTGTTCCATTGTTTCTGGTGTGTAATGATCGATCCAGGTTTCATCAACGGTTACAACTCGAAGCAAAAACTCCTTCGGATCTCGCTTAAATTGATCTGCTTCGAAGTTAACCGCCGTATCCGCTTGTTGTCCACCGTAAGCAATCGCGGCAACCATCGGGTCGACAATTTTTTCATCGCCAAATTATCAAGTAAAATATTAATTGCCGTTCCGGTCGACACACCTACGGCCTCTGCTACTACTTCGCGCACTTTCGTTCGTCGATCAGCGAGAATCATGTCGTGGACTTTTTGAATGATTTCCTCGGTAACCACGTCTGCCGGGCGTCCTGGTCGCACCTCATCAAAAACGGATGTTCGTCCACGTTTAAATTCGTTGAACCAATATCTAACTGTGGTCATAGGTAGCGAAGTGTCCCCATAAACTGCATCCAACTTTGTTTTTATCTCCTCGCAGTTTTTCCCATGCCAAAAAACGAACAAAGCGAATTACCGAAATCGATACTGCTTTTTTCCATCTTTAGCGAAAATTACGAAACACGTGTTACTCGAATCGTTGGTAACAAACACCACGACACAAGATATTTATATATGAAATCTAAAGGAATTCGAATGAAACCGAAAGTTGCTTGTAGCGAAAGGAAAACTATACGTGCTACATAAGGGCCAAGGTAAAATAGTCCGAGAGTAATGCGTGCGTGCGAAATAGAGTGGGAGAGATGTTGTACGCACGACTTCCGTATTGTACTTTGACCTTAAATTTCGATTTAGCTCTCGGATAGCTTGTAGAATTTAATCTATGCCGTGATGTACATTACTATGCAAAAGCCACAGTATAAAGTTCTTTTCTGCCTGTCTTACATTAATTTGTGAAACAAGACTATTTTCTGTACAGTAACGCAGTATTTTGAGTTTGCATCAGAAGTAATTCAGTACTTTTCGATCCATAGAAATTTTTCACCATTTAAATACTCGTGATGCTTTCGGAAAACTCACAGAATCGTTGATTTTTTCGGGGAAGAAAAGTTAATTGATTAGGTGCTTGTCCAGTCGCATCTGGAAAAGAAACAATCGGTGTGTACATAAATAAAAATCGCGGAATAGCCTAATGAATGTTTGCAATGATTCCATGATCACAAGTCAAATGCTACTTGTTGACAAAAGCTAACTACAATGCCATATGGATAGTTCTTTTAGTACTGGTAAAAGCTAGTTCTTTTAGGCAAATTGCGAACAGCTTTCTACAGGGTATGTATTAATTCCACATACAGTCAAACTTCCATAAATCGAACTTCAACAGCTCGATTTTTCAATAGCTCGAACTAAATCGGGTGGCAATCGGGAAAGTTTTATAGGTATATAATTTCGTTTCCCTAACTCGAAGTCTCTATAACTCGAACTATTTCTTTTATATAATGGTGGTTCGACTTATAGAAGTTCGAAATACATACATTGTTTTGCTTTAAATTTTGTGCCGACCAGTGTTATTAGATAATGAAAGCAGCTCCCCTTCTGACCTTAATTTTTTTAAAATTTTTTTTTTCAAATGAAAGCGATCAATCTAAGGAAACATCGATTGCATATCCGCGTTAGAAATCAACTACGATGGCTATGCAATTGAAGTTTGTTGAGAATTGTTTAAAAATTTTGAGATCTTGAGAGTTTTCTAACTCTTCATTCTCAGTGTCACCCGATTGTAAATATTACTTTATATTCCCAGATAGCATTTTTTTGAAATTTTTTAGCAAAAGCGAGTCTTTTTCGAGTTGCCTTTCTGATTACAATAATCAAATATGCGCTCGTTTTCTTATTGGGCAATCATCATATTTGATATAATTTCGAGTCACTATGGAGTCATATTTTCTAATCAGAGGAGGAAAAGAAACAAAATGAAACGTTTGCCAATCGTTTCGTTTCGTTCTTTTAAGAACGGCATATTATATGGAGTGAAATATATCATAGAAATAGGTTGGATGATCATATTTCAATACCCTTTGTAATTAATTGACGATTGCTCTATAATTCGGTTTTTCTACTATCAATACTTACGACTCGCTTTTCAATTTAATGCTATGTTCTCACTAGGCCGGGTTAGGGTTATCGGCGAAACCCAGGGTTTCAAATGTCAAAACACATATAAAAAAAAATCATCTAACCCGAAATTATACCCTGGGTTAACATTTAACTCTGAGGTTAGCGCAGAGTTGCATTTGAAATTTTCAGTTACATTTGCTAACACCGAGTACAAAAACCGGGTAAAAATTTAATACGACACTGGCAGGAAGCTTTCACGTGCAGAAAATGAGTGGGGAAGGATGCACGTATTTGGATATGTAAATTTTAATCACAGGTCGTGGAAGGTTTTGTGATGCCGCTTTCATCATTAGCTCCATTAATCTATTTTTGTTCCTGCGGATATTGCAATGCTCTTCTAATATTATTTCTTCCAATATTCCTTTGGCTTTTTCAGCTTCTTTAAACATTTCTTGCGCGTTTTTTAGATTTCAAACTCCCAAGCCGGACATTATCGCATGCATGTAATGCAAACAGCGACCATCTCCCAACAAACTTCATTAACAGTTAGGGTTAGTAATGCGAGTAGCCGCAGTATGAATTTTCACCACTTCGGAGGTAGTGCAGAAGTAGTGAACTTTCCGGCTGGGTCATATGACGTTAGTAAACCTTAACTCGCTCGAAGCTGATATGAACGCTTTGAGTTAAAGTATCGGGTTAAGAACTTAACCCCTATAGTGAGAACATAGCATAAGAGTCGTTTTCGAGTCTTGTTTTAATCTTCCATGTGATAAATAGATTTTTAATCATCCAGGGCGCTCGAAAAAGAATGCTATATAAATCTTCTCATAAAACACTGTTTCCAAATGCTAGCTGGGATGCTACTTTTTGGTTTACTCTTGATAAAATCAGCTACAGCTACCGAGATCTAAATTTATAATATTACACGCAATATTACCGTCAGTACTGATAATACCAAGCTAAGCTTTTATTTTTAAATTCTAGAGACATGAAATGCATAGAAAAAAAAGGGGATTTTCAATGCAAAAACACCAAAAATATTTTACAATAAAGCTGAACGAAACAAAAACTGAAAAATGAAACTACGTAAATTATTTTCAAAAAGTTTTAGAAATACAATTTTGAGGAGAGTTGAAATAAAAAGATGGACACTCTCTTTATTCGTTCACTGATAAAGAAATAAAAAAGAGTATTAAAAAAATTTTAAATCCTGAATCTACTTACAAGATTAAGATATTCCAATTTCTGTTGCATTTGTTTTTTTTTTTTTTTTTTTTTGTTTGTTTTATAGTTTGTCGAATTTGATGTGATATTTAAATAGATTTTATGAAAATGATTCCGATGTTTGATGATTTTAGGAGGAACATTCAGTTTGAAGATATAGGAAGAGAGACACAAAATAACTATTAAATTAATGAGTGATTAAGATATGTTTCAAAGGAGATACAATTTTCTTGTTCGCCCGCTATATTTACATATGTAGGTGCCTCACAGAGCTTAAAAATTTTTTCAAATGAAATTCTCGAATGATGAAAAAGTCTCAAGGCCGAATTCACCAAAATTTTTAATGGATATGTATTTAATTTATTTAATAATATAAATTTATTTAATTTCAATTTCGTGTAGAATTAATTATTAATTAATTATTTGTTAGTGTAAATTTACGTCAAAAAATTTTTCAATTTTGTTGAAGAGGCAGTGACACTGAAAAGAATGTTTTGATACTAAAGGTGATTTATAGGGAAACAGAAAATGTTTAAATTGAATACCTAAAGCTCAAAATCTAATATTGCGAGAGCTCGATGCGAGAGTGCGCGACGTCACGAAAATGTTTTGCGTGACGCATTTCAATCTGCAATGAAAGTTTTGCGTCACGCAGATGAAAGCATAATATCGCTTCTAGTAATGCAATATTTGAACCAAGTACCAATCTAACGAGTACCGAGTACTCATAAAAATTATACGCTTTCACTTGAGTTTAAATTTTAATTAAAAATTTTTCAAAAAAAATTCAAAATGAACCGAAGCTCGTGAAATATTCTAAAAGCTCTTTTTCACGGAACAGTGAACAGTTTTTGTTTTATTAGTTTAAACGAGTACACCTAAGTCTGTTTTTACACGGTAGATTGGTTCCAGAAGAAGCCGTGTAAAAAAAAACCGTGTAAAAAAAGACATTGATCATACTTCATAAAAATTAAATTTGACAAAAAAAATTTAAGTACATAAAATTTCAAATCGTGCTAAATGGAATAAAATCGTGTAAAAAAATTAAAAATATTCAATTTTCAAACCGTGTTATATCAAAACCGTGTAAAAAAGACCCTGTAAAAACAGACTTAGGTGTACCTCCAATAGCGATTACTCAAAAAATAGCTACATAGAAACTGTAGTAGGTCCTTATAAATTTGGTACTTTTTGATTGAAATAAACATACTTTCACCGCCTACTTTTTTTTTTTTACTGTGTGTGATGTATGATTGAGTTGAAGAAATGAGTGAAAGAATATCTGTCAAATATGGATGATCTTCATTTTGTTCGAAACACCGATTAAAGAGAAGAGCTATAAAGGAAATGAAGGATGCAGGATGGATTCTGATTTTTGTTTTACACAACACAAGAAGAGTTCATTTCCAATGTAAAAATAAATTTTCCGTTCGAATCTCTAATAAACTAATTATGGTAATCGGGGGTATGAATCATTGTCTATGTATTAGTAGTACATTATACGAACACAATTTCTAAACGGGTTAAGAGGAGGCAAGAGAGGTTGAAAAAATCTCTGATCAATATTAGTATTGTTCAGTGAATTCTCCTTTTTGGTGGATAACGCAGAATGAGTGAACTTACGGTTGGCGACTCCATGCCTAGTTTAGGTAAATTCGTACTTCTGCCGGGCCGAATAATCATGCCTTCAGTGTCCTGAAATAAAAATGCAAAAATATGACCGATTTCATCAAAATTCTATTCACAATATTATATGATTTAAACGTAAGAAATCGTTCTTTATACGCTTCACTTCAATTAAGCCCAAAATCCAACATTGCGAGAGCCCGATGCGAGAGCGCGAGACGAGACGCACACGAATTTCAATACAATCAATCATATGGTTCAAGCTCCAATGTATCGCACTGCGAGACCTCGTATCGAGAAAATTTTGAAAAATTGAATATTTCTCGTTGCGAGGCAATTTTGACAGGTTAATGATGTAGCTATTTATTGAGTACTCGCTATTGGGTACTCGTTTAAACTAATAAAACAAAAACTGTTCACTGTTCCGTGAAAAAGAGCTTTTAGAATATTCCGCGAGCTTTGGTTCATTTTGAAATTTTTTTGAAAATTTTGAATTAAAATTTATACTCAAGTGATAGCGTATAATTTTTATGAGTACTCGGTACTCGTTAGATTGGTACTTGGTGCAAATATTGCATTACTAGAAGCGATATTATGCTTTCATCTGCGTGACGCAAAACTCTCATTGGAGATTGAAATGCGTCACGCAAAACATTTTCGTAACGTCGCGCACTCTCGCATCGGGCTCTCGCAATATTGGATTTTGAGCTTTAGAGATTGAGATTCGATCTTCAAACGACAGCTGGAAATTGATGTCACGTCAGTTTTTCTTTTGAATATTTGAGTGATAAGAACATAAAGAAAAATGCAATCAGCCTTTATTGGTCTTGCTGATAACAGCACAATAATGAATCGATATGTTTTGTAGAACAAGGAAAATAAAGAGAAGGAATGAAAAAGATACTTGACCTCTCGCTCTTTGTTCAATTTATAAACGAAAATACATACAATCAATACGTATAATTCCTGGCATATATGTACGTCTAAGAAAATACAAAAAAATACAGATCTGATTTGAAAGAGACAATGGGAGTTGTATGAAAATGAGAAATCTGCAGTTATGTATGTATATTAGAAAGCATACGAAAAAGACCATAGGAACGTGCGGATAGAGCAATAGGCCTAAACCGATCAACAGAATTTTGATAAGTATAATTTTTATCACTGATTAAAAAGCCCAGGACAGAGTTTCCGTGCATATTAATTGGGCATTTTAGGTGGCTGCTTTAACACCAGCTATTTCCGTCAGAGCGAAATGAAAGGAAATTTTCATTGACATCATATATGTCACTCAGGAGCCGTTTCCATTTTGGCTCTTTTCACCAGGGTCTTGGGTACACACCACGATCTTGGGTACCCACCAAAATGAGCATTTTTCACTTAGGTACTCACCAAAAGTATTTCTCTCTCGCTCTTTTTCTGCCTGCCGAGTAACATCTCTTTCTAACTGGCGCGAAACGTCCCGCGCAATATCTCTAAGAGTGACATATATTGTTATATACATATGATTGACATTTCCACACTGGCTCTTTACACAAATTTTTTTTTTGCAAATTATAAAAAGGAAAGTTAACTCCTAGATCAGGTCAGTTGAAAGTCATGAGAGTTGTTTTTTGTATTATGTAAATATGAAAACCTATATTTTGACTTATATTGACTTAGTATTAAGAACCATCTTCCAAACCCTATAAAAAGGATATTTTTATTAATATCTTTTCTTGCCATAAGTCGAAGAAAAAAAAATAAAAATTTTAGACTTGCGAAGCTCATAACTTCAAAACTACTAGCTTTATTTTCTGGAAAAAAAAAATGGCATGTCATAGATGGCGATATTGGCTTTGATACGATACCAACCATAAGTTACTGAAGCGGTAATATATTTTTTCCTCGTAAAAGTTGAAAAACTGACGATTTTACACAGAAAAATTGATGGAAAAAATTAGAAAATTTCTTTTTGATGTTACACGGAGAGAAATAAGTTCCCGAAATATAATTGGAACCAATTACATATGTGATTGGAGCCTTGCCCCGATTGCATTATTAATTGGAGCCAATTACAATATAATTAGAAAATGAAAAATACTTAATTACTCAATTACTTATATAATTGCATTTAAATTTATCATATATGTAATTGCGTTCTGAATACATATGTAATTACATCTGATTACTTTTACAATTTAAAGCATTGATGCAATTATATATATGATTGTATTTATTTTACAGTTTGTTCTTATATTTCTCAAATGGTTTATAATTTCGATCGTATATAACGTGTTTGAATTTTCAAAATCCTTAGGCACTCCAAGGGGCAGGTGGACCACGAATATGACGTGGTGAAATATATTCCGCCCAATCGTGGGGAATGCCCCTTTCTATATTGTTATATAGAATATATTTTAAACTGCAGGGGATCACAAATTCAATGAGACGCAATTATGTATATGTAATTGCATTATATTATATATTTAATTGGACGGAATTATATGTGTAATTGAAATTATTTTTTTTATCATTTGATACAATTACATATATAATTGGAGGCAATGAAAAATATAATTGGACGCAATTATTAAAATATAATTGCATCATACCCAATTACATATGTAATCCCTGCAAAATATAATTGGGTATGTGATATTTTTTCTCTGCGTGTACCTATCCCACCATTATCCTAAATTCTTAATGAGATCCCGGCGCCAAAATCACTGTTGACCTGTGTAATGATTAATAAAGAGCAAATAATGACGCTCAGCGGGGATTCATTGACTGCTGAATTTTAATTTGCACTTTAATTTTAAAAAACATCCCTGCTCATAATGAACTAAAATCGAAAGGTTTTGTAAAGTTCCGAATCTACGAAATTAAATATAAAACGTATAAGTTTGTCGCAAAAACAAACAAAAAATAACAAATATAAATAAATAAATAAATAAAAAATCAAGCAACGATAAGCTCACTTATCTTGCGCACATTAATAGTGAAACTACTTTTAAATGAAAGAAAATTGGAACGGAATTGAATCTGGTCAGGATAAAAAGAGACGTCAAATAAGAAATTTTTTTTTGTTCACATGGTTCACTTACATGGCTCGAACGGCTTCGAACAATATCGGGGGTTTGTGGTTCGTCCAACAGTACTGATGGTGAATCCGATATTCCCATACCACGTCGATAACGTGTCAACGCTTCTAGTACTTCATCGGTGGCACGATCAGAAATAGCAGAGGCCAATGATTGTTCTATCTCGCTGAAAGAGAGACAGAGAGAGAGAGAGAGAGGTAAAGGAGAATTACTTTCAATATACAATCGAAATAAAAGATAAGATACATATTTTCCTATTTTCTCAAAACAGTCTTACTTAATTACAAACGGCCCTACCATGTTAGTGGGAATGAGTTTTTTTTATAAAGTATTACTTTTTGATTTCAGCCAGCGATGTGCTTTTTTGCACTCTAACAACATGTTGGAATGTATCACAGCAGTCTGACAATAGCTTTTTTGTAAGACTATTGTCCAGTTGATGATCGTCATCAGAGTTTTCATGATTATCACAATTAAAGATTGATCCACCGATGTTCGTCTTCTCTTCTTCTTTAACTGATTCCAGTCGTTCATATACATTGTCTTCGTTTAGCTCAATTAACTTTTGTTTTGGAATCCGACTACTACTACTGCGATCAGTTCGTTTTCTTATGGAAGTTTTTTTCCCTCTGCAACAGCAAAGGCGTTCTAGACAGCCGCCCATTGCGCATACGATTTCGATCAATCGTAGTTATTTTTCGAACTGATGCGATACACACTCAGAAAATTCCCGCTCGACTTAACGAAATGCGCCGCACTCGCGATTTTTCTCACACATTACCGGAAACTATTGCGGCGCATTTAACGATTCTACGGCTCTAGTCTTCTCACACTCATCGACAGATGTTTTAAATCTCCGGTCCCGTGCTCTGTATTCCGCTTAACTCTTTCTTCTTATCATGTACCTATGAGACATACATACATATTTTCGAAATATTCTCCTGGTTTCTCTATTCGTCATACATTGCCGCTGTTCAAAAATATTGCATTATGTGAATTAAAACGAGTTTTCTCTGCCTGCCTGCCTGCTCTCGCATTAATTTTGCTTTTGAAAGCATTTTTTTTTTCGCGTTTGTTTGTTTATTCCTTTTTGGCTTGCCTTATTATATTCTCTCTTGATACTTTGTACGTTTTAAGCCATGCTATATGGTATTGATAACTTTATCTTATCAGTAATTTTTGTTATACCCGATACACATTGGGTAAGGGGTATATTGCAATTGTTTATACAGGGTGGTGCATATGTAACATGTTTAATTAAATAATATATTTTCTGCTAACGTTTGTTTGTTTTTTTTTTTTTTCAGAATTAACTTTGAAAAACTTGGGAAATTTGTGAAGGAAAGACTCAGCACGGAACAAAGAACCAAAGGCGTTTTTTAAAATTTTTTTTCACAATATTCGGCAGGCGTCAACCAGCTGTTTTGGCTGGGGTTGCCTAGAATTAAAATTTTATTTCGTACTTTTCTCGCCACTGTTGCAGCGAATTCATCATAAATTCAGAATATATCTCTGCATTTAAATACACGGATAAATGCAGAAGTTGACTCTAAATCTAGATTTAGCTGCTAGTCTGAAAAGGCTATTAATTTAGTTTTGAATGATTATGTGAAAAACGTCTGAGAAATAAGAAATTTTTACAAAAATCGTATAAGATACGGTTGAAAAAGGTAACAGTTGGTCGTTGGTCATCTAGAAACAGTGTTGCCAGTTTAGGGGTTTTATCCCCTAGATTTGTGGGGATTTTAGTCGTCTAGAGGGGAATTTTTTAAAGGTGATTTTTTAGGGGAATTTCATGTCGGAGCATCATATTGATATAACAGGTTGGCTGATAAGTCCCCGGTCTAACAAACACATTTTTTTTGTCAAAATTCGTTTTTATTATTCAACATAGTTCCCTTCAAGAGCGATACAACGATTATAACGACCTTCCAATTTTTTGATACCATTTTGGTAGTACTCCTTCGGTTTTGCCTCAAAATAGGCCTCAGTTTCGGCGATCACCTCTTCATTGCAGCCAAATTTTTTCCCTGCGAGCATCCTTTTGAGGTCTGAGAACAAGAAAAAGTCGCTGGGGGCCAGATCTGGAGAATACGGTGGGTGGGGAAGCAATTCGAAGCCTAATTCATGAATTTTTGCCATCGTTCTCAATGACTTGTGGCACGGTGCGTTGTCTTGGTGGAACAACACTTTTTTCTTCTTCATATGGGGCCGTTTTGCCGCGAATTCGACCTTCAAACGCTCCAATAACGACATATAATAGTCACTGTTGATGGTTTTTCCCTTCTCAAGATAATCGATAAAAATTATTCCATGCCCATCCCAAAAAACAGAGGCCATTACTTTGCCAGCGGACTTTTGAGTCTTTCCACGCTTCGGAGACGGCTCACCGATCGCTGTCCACTCAGCCGACTGTCGATTGGACTCAGGAGTGTAGTGATAGAGCCATGTTTCATCCATTGTCACATATCGACGCAAAAACTCGGGTGTATTGCGAGTTAACAGCTGCAAACACCGCTCAGAATCATCAACACGTTGTTGTTTTTGGTCAAATGTGAGCTCGCGCGGCACCCATTTTGCACAGAGCTTTTTCATATCCAAATATTGATGAATGATATGACCAACACGTTCCTTTGATATCTTTAAGGCCTCTGCTATCTCGATCAACTTCATTTTACGGTCATTCAAAATCATTTTGTGCATTTTTTTGATGTTTTCGTCGGTAACCACCTCTTTCGGGCGTCCACTGCGTTCACCGTCCTCCGTGCTCATTTCACCACGCTTGAATTTTGCATACCAATCAATTATTGTTGATTTTCCTGGGGCAGAGTCCGGAAACTCATTATCAAGCCAAGTTTTTGCTTCCACTGTATTTTTTCCCTTCAGAAAACAGTATTTTATCAAAACACGAAATTCCTTTTTTCCCATTTTTTTCACAATAACAAAAGTTGCTTCACAAAAGACGCTCTATCTCACAAACTAATTGACTTACAGACGTCAAATTTTGACACGAATCATTTGAAGGTTGCCACTATATAAAAATAATATGCATTTAATACTAGCGACGCCATCTATGTGTCAGACCGGGGACTTATCAGCCAACCTGTTATGTGTATTTAAACTTTACACTAATTTCAATAAGATAATTTTTACAAAGTTGTTAGAAAAATTGGAAGTTTCAGAGTAATTAACTGTTAACCATGCATAATTTTCACTTACCCAACTTTATTCATTATCTCGCTTCCAGCATTATTAAGCAAACAATTTGGTAGGAAATCCTCGGGTATGACTAAACGCTCACTTAGCGTCTTTCGCAATTCTTGTACGACCATTTGATTGCCGAGTGTCTTTGGACATTGCTCGACGGCAGTGCGTATCATAGTTTCTAATGTTTCCTCCAAATAGCTTTGTATGGTGTAACCCAAATCAGTCGCTATACGGGTTAGTTTAACCTCGACGGGATGCGCCTCACAGCGTACGGCTTCTTGCAGTTTCGGCATCAATTGTTTACAGTTTTCGGCATCGTCAATCAATCGTTGAACGGCCGATCCACCCGAGTCACTGCTATTCTTAGCAATCGATATAGTGTCCTGTGTTTCAGAAACTAACTTATCCACCAATTGATGTGTGGAAGATAGCATAAAGCCATGCTGCAATCGAAATCCCTGGCCATTTGCGCGTTTGAGACCATTGCAATTACGCTGCAAAAGTTCCTGCATTTTTCGCATTATCGAATCCGTTTTCTCCGGATGATTTTTTAAATGCGGAGCAATATCGAAGATCGGAAAAGGAATATTCCTCATGCTCTGATTGTTCTCCAAGGCATATACAATGTCAGCGTAACCTTGCAATGTAATATTGTTTTTGTCCAAGTATATTGTTCGTAATTTATTGTTGATCTGCAGGGCCTTAGCTAGCAGGCGAGCGCCAACGTCTCCCATATAATTACCGCTGATGTCTAATGGAATCACATTGTAATTTAGCAAAAAATGAAGTATCTATATATTTTTATTATCAATTATTAAGTAAGTACCTAATTTGTGCAAGCTCTGATTACTACCCAGCGCGTTGATGAAATCATGAATGTCATTTTTTAGCTTGTTCTCCGACAAAATCAATTCAGCTAATGGAAAATCGTCTTTCTGTATGAGGTTCACCAAAGCATCCATAACTGGCGGTATGTGTTTTACTTTCATGCCGGTCAAACAGCGTGTCATTAAAAGCGTGCGTATCGATGGATTCTTCGAGATGGCAGTTAAGACTGGCGCCAATTCGGCATCCAAATCTGTGCGAGATGAAAATACAGATGCATATAGCTTACGAGGCGTAGATGTTATCTTTTTTTTTTATTTACTTAGACTTACTATTGTCACTGATATCGAGGCTTTGTAGCACACGAACACCATGAATACATGATTCTAGTACATGTGCTCCTTGCGCTCCTAAAACATTGCTACTTAGGTCTAAATAGAGTCCAGCCGTTGATTCATTGCACGCCAATCCAAGCAATAAATTCCTGTAATTCAAAAAAAATTCAATTTATTGAAGGAAGCTTTCAAATTTATGAAATGTCACTCTTACTTAAGCGCTTCCATTGGTAGCTTACAGCCAGCAATATTCAAATGTTTAAGGCTTAACGTACTTGTGAAGAACTGCTTGAACGATGGTGGTATCTCCTTACCTTTCTTTGTGCTAAAAGAATTGTGTGAAACATTCAAGTGACCTAAATGAGTTGCACAACCGCGTAAGAGGGCACCAAATAACTGAACAGAAAAGAAACAGAGAGGAAAAGATTTTAAGAAAGATGTCACAAAAGAGAAAAACATTTTCATCAATTTTGATTACATTCTCTAAAGTAATGTCAGTCGATGAGAGATCCAGATATTCCAGAACATTTGGTTGTGCTAGGAAGTTATGTAGATTCTGAAATGACGAAATTTTTTATTGGTGAGTAATTAAAAATTATAATAATAGAAAAATCACTCACGGTTATATCATCCTTTAGGCTATTTCCACTTAAATCTAAATATGTGAGCGAATTGGAAATGCTTTGATTCAGCGATAGCGAATGCGACATTTGATTGACACCTTTTGATGTTAGTCCACAATGGGCAAGAGCTAGTTTGCAAAGACCCTTTGAGACCTTGGCTATTGGACCAGCAAGATGTATGGCGCCTTTATGAAAAAGTTTAGTGTAAGAAAGCATAGCAAATGTTAAAAAAAAAAAAAATGTTACAAAAAATTTAGAGCAAAAATCCTAATAAAAGCTTTTAAAAGCGTTATAAAAAGGTTTAATTTAAAAAACTTGAAAAAGCGGAAATTTTTTTTTTTTTATTATAATTTGCATGGACATAAAAATAGAATTTGAAAGTTCAAAATCGAAAAAAATAATTGGCTAGAGAGGTGAATATTGGTTTTTATTTTTTATACAATAGTGTGGTACTCATGCAGCTTCGCAAATGCCTTCGCAACTTTTCTCATCGTAAATTTTCATATAAATTTTGACAGTTGTGTGACAAATTTCTCAATTCCCACAATTTGCGAAGCTGCATGAGTCCCACTAATGTCTCAAAAGACATATATAATTTTAATTGGATTCGAGGAGTCATTTAGCATAAGAGTGAACATATAAAACAAACGATTAAAATTTTTACACGTCTCAGCTATACGGTAGGGGTATTCACAAGAATGATGGAATTACGTTGCAAAAAGTCGACGTTAGAAAATTTTCAATTATTAACCTTCGCGCACTGGTTTCGAATAAGCGGGTTTCACATATTAAATCAAAATTTCAATTTGAAATTAGTGAAAAATTCACTTTTGACCTAAACTGTGCAAGCCAGGTGTACTAAATCAGTGCATGACGGGTTAAAGTTGGAAATATTTCAACATTGAATTTTTGCGGCAAAATTCCGCACTCTTCTTGAGAATTCACTTAGTTTTTTTTTTTGTGATTTATTTATGAAATATTTTCATTAACAATGCAAGTTGATGAATATAAAATCTGTTTTGAAATCACATTGATCAAAAATTGCATTAAAAGTTGAATTTAGCTGGGCTATTTTAATAGAAATTTTGAACTTATAAATATAACGGTTTCAATTTCTTCCGATTCTTTCCTCCAATTTCAATATTTTAGTGAAAAATTGTGCCAAATTTATATATCAGCAAACAAAAAATGGGTTGAAACTAGTTTTATGATGAGATTTAATATAAAGAATATGTAAAATCATTCTACGTAAAGCGTATACGAAAGCTGAGTATGACTTTATTGACTTCAAAATCCCACACAAAAACGAAATTCACGAAATCTGCAATCTAATCAAATAGAATGCCTTTTAATTTTCTAGATTTAACTGTAAGAAATTCAAAGCTCCAAAGATCCCTGTTTTATATGAAAATCATTCAAAGCCATAGCGCACGAAAAAGCATTTTTTAAAATCATATTTGAAAACGCGCTACCTCGCGGTACGTACAAAACGATTTATAACTTTAAGCTAGAATTACAATAGCGCAGGAGCTGCGTAACGTGAATTCCTGCAAACGTTCAACACATGAAGCTGAATTTCCAATAGCGCAGGAGGTGCGTAACGTGAATTCCTGTAAATGTTCAACACCTGAAAACATATGGAACGACGTCCAATCAACTTCCTGCACGCGCACGCACACGCAAAAGTTCGAAAAATTGAATATTTCCTGCGCGTGAGCAACATGGCAGCTGAGTATAACAGTTGAAGAAAGGAATATAACAGTGTTGTAGAAACTATTGAGTACTTTTTTATGGTACTTGGTACTACGGACGTATCCTTTTCTTCTTTAATCAATTAATATGCATTAAATTATGTTTTCTTTTAAGCATCGGTCTCTATATTTATGATTTCTATAACTTATTTGCTAAGTAAAAGTGAATATTACATTCCGTTCATAGAAAATAAGACGAGTACAAGAGTAGCTAAAAATGTACTGAGTCAAGTTCACACTCAAAACCGCAGCAATGACATGCCCATGCACACGCATTATTGGAAATTGAATTTTTCCTGCACCTCCTGCAGCATGAAATTTCCTGTAGCTCCTGCGCTATTGGAATTCAGGCTTGAAAACATATGGAAGCACGTTCAATCAACTTCCTGCATGCTCACGCACACGCACGAGTTCGAAAAATTGAATATTTCCTGCGCGTGAGCAACATTACAGCTGAGTATAACAGTTGAAAAAAGGAATATAAAAGTGTTGTAGAAACTATTGAGTACTTTTTTAAGGTACTTGGTACTACGGGGGCATACTTTTCTTGCTCAATCAAATAATATGCCTTAAAAATTTGTCTTCTTTTAAGAATCAGTGTCTATATTTATGATTTCTATAATTTATTTGTTAAGTAAAAGGGAATATTACATTCCGTTTATAGAAAGTAAGACGAGTACAAGAGTACTTAAAAATGTACTGAGTCAAGTTCAGATCCAAAATCGCAGCAACGGCATACTCATGCACACGCATTATTGGAAATTGCATTTTTCCTGCAGCTCCCGCGCTATTGGAATTCCCGCTTAATATTTTTTTTTTTTTTGAGGAAAACGCACGAAGGACTTTTAATCGTTTAAAGAGAATCCAGTTTCAGATTACACGATGAGAGAACATTTTTGAAATTTCGTGAATAAGATTTTTATAAAAGACTTGTAGAAGCTTCATCAGCACTATAAATTTCGATACATTTTATGGCTATCAGCCTCATAAACCCTTTATAAACCTATTATAACTTTTTATGAATAATGCTATGTTTTCACTAGGCCGGGTTAGGGTTATCGGCGAAACCCAGGGTTTCAAATGTCAAAACACATATAAAAAAAATCATCTAACCCGAAAATATACCCTGGGTTAACATTTAACTCTAAGGTTAGCGCAGAGTTGCATTTGAAAATTTCAGTTACATTTGCTAACACCGAATACAAAAACCGGGTTAATATTTAATACGACACTGGCAGGAAGCTTTCACGTGCAGAAAATGAGTGGCGAAGGATGCACGTATTTGGATATGTAAATTTTGATCACAGGTCGTGGAAGGTTTTGTGATGCCGCTTTCACTATTAGCATATAGAACTATAGCTGCAACTTCGGCCAAATTTTGGCGCGTTATGGCATGATTTGGTGAAAAAGTTCAACTGTGGTGAACCACGCCATAAGCCGAGTGTTGTGGTGTACCACATAATAGCTTTTGGCCGAAGTTGCAGCTATAGTTTTATATGACTATTAGCTTCATTAATCTTTTTTTGGTCTTGCGGATATTGCAATGCTCTGCAATGCAATATCTCTTTCGCTTTTTCAGCTTCTTTAAACCTTTCTAATAAAGCAAATTCCATTTTTATTTACGATTTCTCGATGATATAGTATATAGTAATGCGAGTAGCCGCAGTATGAATTTTCACCACTTCGGAGGTAGTGCAGAAGTAGTGAACTTTCCGGCTGGGTCATATGACGTTAGTAAACCTTAACTCGCTCGAAGCTGATATGAACGCTTTGAGTTAAAGTATCGGGTTAAGAACTTAACCCCTATAGTGAGAACATAACATAAGAGGTTAAAGATTTTTATTAAATCGATTTTTTCGGTAATCTGAAATGATGACTATCAAAATTCAAAAAAAAAAAAAACTCCGTTTCCGAACGCATGGCCTTGAATAAATTTTTTTCACGCCTGTGAAACATTTTAAATTCTATTCAAATTGATGCAATTTTAAAATAATTTTGTGACTGTACTTAATTTTTGGTGGTTTTAATTTTCATTATTTTTTTTTTTTCATAAAGCCATAAAGTCAAGTCATGCACCCAAATAAAATAACTTTCAATGATAAAAACACATTCGAGAATTTTGAACAGATTTTTTTTGTATGAATTTTGTTCCGGAAAAATATTTATACACAACGTTGACACATCGAATGAGATCAAACCTTGCACAATCTTTCCGAGTAGGGCACATAAGGAGCTTGCTCCTAGATTTTACAGTAAGGATACGGAATATTTAAGAGATTAGGAATTAGAAATTTGGATAATGGCAGAGTAAAGATATGGGGGTTATGTAAACTTAATAATGACTTATTCGGGTGTTAGCACGTTACAATTTTTAACTCTAATTATAATTTACCTTTATCTTCGATTAAATTATGACTCAAATCGATCGTACGTATTGCAGGGCTATTATTTGTAATCACAGACACAGCTAATTTATGAAGAAAATCAGATCTGTGGGTGGGAAGTGGAAGTGAAATTGAATGAATTTTTTTTTATCTTTCTCGTTTTTTAAAAACTCACAAAAAAGACTCACCTTAATCCTAATGCCTCTAAGTGAAGCTCTTCTAGCCACATTGAGCGCTTGAGCAGATGTAAAATACGTTCCAAAGTTTCGTTGGATAACCGCATGTGTGATGCCTTAAGCCCGCGAAAAAATGTGTTATACTCTAAAGCCGACACGATTGCCATTAAGTCTCTGTCGGAGGAATATTCAAATTAATTTAAATAAAATATATATATACTACTTATAAAAAGGTAAGTAAAAGCACGTACTTTGGTTCCAAATGATCGAAATCACGTAAATTCAAAACGCGCGTATCGTGCGAAAGGTAGATCGTATCAATATCCCAAGAGACCTCCTCTCTAAAAAAAAAAAAAAAAAAAAAAAAATTATTATAGAGTAAACTGAATAAGAGAGAAAGGATATTTCTATTCTAAAGCTGGCTCACTTACCTATAGGGAACACCATGAAAATCGCACATGCAGGCGTACTGCGTGCTAAAGCCACCACAAGGTCCAACATTACGTGGGTCGGTGGGACGAAGTTCTTCGGAGAAAACGGTTTCACGTTCCGGTGGTTGAATATCGATCTGACAAGCAGAAAATTATTTAAGAGGAGTGGGGGAAAAATTAGAAAGATGGATGGTCAACGTTTTTTTTTTTTTTTATTCTCGATGAAATCAAATGCAAATTTGTTCTAAAGCTTTAAATTCATCTCCTGGCAAAATAATATAACACTGAGCACTGTAGTTATGGAGATAACGCGGAACTCATTTTTAGCTTATACACAGTCGCATATGAAAAGAATAGTAGAAAAACACTGTCCTGGAAAATTTGGTTTTTGTAACCCAGCCGGAACTGTGCACGCGAGTGCACGAAGTATGATGTGCACAGCGCGCTGCTAATATACAAGACCTGTCCACTATTCCTAATACATACATGTCCTAGGATGTGTCGTGGTGTGAAAACTGGGTTCACTGTGTATAGCATTGGTATATTGAAATAATGAAAAATACCGGTTTAGTTCGCTTCGTTCCATACAGAAGCTATATACCGGGTGTATGGCATTGTACACAGCTTGTGAAATAATTTGAAAACAGTTTCCCAGCCGGGCCTTGTAGTTACTAGGCACTCAGTGTACAGAGTATTTGATAGGCAAAAATTAAATAGTTGACTGCCTACTACACGATACACTTGGTGCATAGCAAGTATGCAGAACCGAAGAAAGCAACCGAAGCCGAACGGCACGAAGTACACGTTGTATACAGCTAAGTGTTTTAGCAACGAAAACGCACGAAATATGCCCATATACATCCGCTATCCACTTCGAATCCAGTTATCACAGCACCGCACCCCAGCCTAGGACAGTTTTTAACAAAAGTGCATAGGGTTTGTATATCAGCATAGTGTTGTACACATCATACTTGGTGCTATGGCAGTGATCGGGCACTTCCTGTACACAGTTCCGGCTGGGTTGTTTTCTTATGTTGACCTACATATCTACTTCTTCATACACTTCGTGCCCATACAATAATAATGGATCTGGATAAAATCCTGTTTAACTATGCTATGTGTATATGAACTTGTCATAAAAGGTCTTAAAGAAATTCAATAATTGATACATTAAACACATTTTGATCAAATAGACAGATAACAAAATTTTTCGAAAAAGTTCTTTTGTCGCAATCTACAAACAATCTGAAACTAATGCGTTACTCAAAAGGGTGGATTAAGTGTACTATATAATTGCTATTCTGGCTGGTGTATTAAAATTCTTATTGCTATGTTTTAATCTGTACACCGAGAGAAAAAGGTAGTTATATTAACTGAAAAAGCAGGTTAAAATAACCGAGTTCACCGTTAATTGTTAGCTTATGTGTAGTAGCGGTCAATTCAACAGTACAAACACAGTCAATAAGGATAAAACTACCTGATGGTTGATATAACTGTCTCGCGGTTAAATCAACTGTCACCAGCGACTGGGAAAAAAAATTTATTTTTTGCTTTGACTTTTTTTTATCTTCTTTTATTATTATTTTTTATTTTTATTAAATTATTATATTTTTTTTACTTTAGATGTTTCTATTTAAATCTTTTTCTCTTTCATCTCTTTAAATTTTCTCGCCTCGGCCGAGCCTTGAACCGCTGACCTCCACTTTGCTGGGCGAACGTCTTAACCATTACGCTAAACGAACGAATTTAATTTGTTGGTCAAAATGCTCACTTGAGCTTATGGTTGCTCAAGTTTTGAGGAACGTGCTTAAGGAATTGTTTCACTTAATAAATTAAAACCTTAAAAATTTAGGAGAAAATTTTTGTCTTCCAAAACAACTACACTCTGAACAAAAAAAAAAACTGTAATTAAAAAAAAAATCCAGAAAAATTCCCGCCGCCAGCAGGGATCGAACCCCGAAGCTCACGACTGTCGAGTCACACTTTAAACCACTGAGCTATCGAAAACTCCGGAGACGGTTGATCAGAATGCGAACGTATACGTCTAAGTGAACGAAACCGAATTTGAACATAAAAAGTAACTGTTTTTCAACTGTTCATTTGACTGCCTTTTTCAGTGCATTTAACGCGGAATACAGTTTATTTGACCACTCTTACTTTAACTGTTCTAAGTAGTTGATTTAACTGTTGTTATTTCTCTCGGTGTACAGTTGAGTCACTACTCACCTTTCTTATAATATATTTTAGAGGAACTGTTGGAAATAAATGTCTGATTGCCGTTGCTAAGTCCTTCAAAATTATGTCAGCATTCTGTATATAGAGAAGAGGTGTTAAAGTTAAGTTATCTTAAAATGAAGTATCTTGTCGTCTTACAGAGCTGAAACTGCCGGCTTCTCCTGTGGTCGCAAAAGAGTAACAACGATCATTTGTCGCAATTGAAAAATGATTTGGCTTTTTGCTCTCAATGGCATGTATATCTAAGTAGTGAAAGTGACTGTCGATCTATGATGAAGAATGAATGAAGGAGAAGAATTTTATTGAATGCAATTGTCTTAGTTTTCGTATAAAAATTAATGGATGAGCTACTTACCTTCGTTGGAACCTTGGCTATAAGTAAATAGACACGGACTGGCGTGAAGACCTGCAAGCGAATAGAAAAAAAATATATCAAAGCATATAAAAAGAAAATCCTTTAATGTAAGTATACTTGAAGCGCAAGGATCGAAACATGTCACACATGGCATGCAATGTTCTCGATTCTTTTGTTCAATGAAGTGTTAAATCCTTAAGGCTAAGCACAAAAAACAAAAAAAAACAACAAAAAAAACGATTGCAAGTCGATGCAAGTCTCCCTGATGCATTCGAGCAGAAAAATGAACAAATAAAACGCACGCCTTTAACCATATCATTTTACAACAAGCCTTTGCGGGTCTTTGGTGTACTTTGCTAACGAAAAGCTTATTGAAAAAGTTCCAAATTATTTTCATTTACATTCGCAAACGAATCAAGCGCTCAAAATACGCACACACTCGAAGACAAAGGAAATCCACAAAAAGAGAAGATCAAGTTTTCTCGAAATTTGCTACAAACTTCTAGGAAACGGAAACGGTTTACATTGAACGAACGAGAACCACAAAATGAGGCGGGAAAAAGTCTCAAAATTGGTTTGCTTTTGTTTTGGTTCAAAATGAAAGGCAATTGGCATCAATTGAAAAAGAGTAAATTCATCAAAGACAAGAACCACAGCCACTCTGAATCAGAGCGGCTCTTGAGAAAGTTGAGAGAAGTTCAGTTGCTTTTATCAGAAAGTTCCAAGCAGTGTTGCCAAACTGATACAATTGTATCAAAAAATGATACTTTTTTTTCCAAATGATACGGAGATACTTTTTTTTCTGAATTTGATACCTTTTTTGTTTTGAGGGCTAGCAACCCTGTTTTATTAGAACTAAACGGATTTTGACATTCCCATTTCGTTTGATATCACTGATCTGTGTTTTTTTTTATATTTTTTATTTGTAGTTGTTGCCCTAGTGCCTACACCTTGAATTGAATTATGTAGATATGTATATTTTAAGCCCGTTTGCTATGTTTGTAAGCATATGAATAGCTGTTTTTTTGTTCTTTTGTTTAGCTTTTGAAATTGTGAAAATAAAGACATATTTTTTTAACATTGAAATTTGAAGTTTTTTAAAATTCTAATGCGCCCGGAAGAAAGGAAAGAGTTTCCATTTCTTATTTTAGTATAGTTTCCACAATTTTCTATGGACATTTTTATTGGCGTTATCAAATTACACTTTTGATACTTTTTTTGAAGAAATGGTGATACTTTTTGATACTTTGGAAAAATTAGTTTGATACATTATTTTTTGAGCGACTGGCATCACTGGTTCCAAGTTATCCACTCAATGCATTACGGACGAATGCGTGTGTGATTTATTCTTTGGGTTGAAAACTTAAAAAAATTTTCTTCGGATTCATTGCTGGATTGTTGTTGTTGTTTTTTTTTTGTTTTTTTTTTTTAGGGGCAATACTACAACATCCCAAACTCAAAATAATACTCCATAAATGACGGGGGTTCACAATTCTCTATATGTATTTTTGAGTTATACACTTGAGCTGAGCGATGCTTGAACTGCGCACAGCAACAGCATTCAGCGCCATCAAAGACTTCGCTCGTTGGACTGATGAGCATACTCCATGCAGCTTTCATTGTTGCATTCGTCTGCTTAAATATTTGTTTTGGAGTAATCAAAGCTTGTATCTTAGATAATTGTTGCTTTGGAGTGCATTCTACTGTTTACTCAACACTTGAAATTTCATTCGAAAAAAAAATGGAAACGCAAGAAAATAATAATAATAAGACTTACGAAATAGGTCACTTGGGTATTTTGAACTTGTAGGCTCCATTTAAACAATATGTAGAAAATATGGAGCTGTCAAAATTTTGCACGTTTGCACGAACAATAAAGTATTTTAAGGAATGCCTAATGAAGGCAATATATTCTCAAACCAGTCCTTTATCACAGATAGGGAAGAGAAATATTGAATGCGTTACGAGACAGTTATAAATAAGTGCGCAACTTAATTCTCGGCCACACTTTTTGAGATCAATTTAAAAAAGAAATTTAGAAAATCTAACTAAGCTTAGTATAGGGGGTTATTATACTCATAATGTCATAAAGTTTTTTTTTTTATAACTTTATTAATAAAAATTAAATTTAAAAACATTTTTTAAAAAGGTAGCCAGTCAGTAACATTGAATTCTTTATAGAAGATATAAAGATTTTTATAGTTCACTTTCCCTCGACACTTTTTCAAAACAGTTTTACGTTATATGGCATTCAGACGAGAATCGAAATCCCGGCATTTCGGCACTTTTGAGGATTTCAGTCGAAATCCAGGAGATTTCCAATACAAATACCTGTCAAACGAAATCCGTTCAGGAACTGGATTTCAACGAAATCCCAAACGAAATCTGGAAAAAAACCCTAATGAAACTCTATGTTTTTCGATAAGTATCGATGGAATGCAGCAACACTACTGTCAATGCTGCCACACGCAAAAAAAAAAATTCCCTACAATTCTTTACGTTTTTCCCTACCACAAATATCGTTATATATTTTAAAATAAGATGCCTCTTATCTATAAAAATTTATGAGTGGCCATGAATATGGTAGGCTACTATTTTTGTGAATCTTTCAGGATAGTGCGAAATGTTTATTCACATTTGGTATTTTGAACTTACCAAAACTCGGTTCTCCGTTCTGTCGCCTTTCGTCTCCAATTTGACCATATATTTGACGAGTATCTTCGTGTGACGGCCCAGTATGGATTTAACACTTTCTGAAATGTAAATCAAGCTATTTATGTAATATCTGGATTAAATTTATAGTAACGAATGTTGAATTATTCAACATGGTTTGACCAAGAGTTTTCTCTATTTATTTACAACGTAAAAAAGGCTAAAAGTACTAAAAGTGCAACCTCAATTTCTCCGAAAAATTCCACTACGCCAGTCAAAAAATTTTTCTGTATATTTTCAAATTTGCAGCACTCCTGCATAGCTCCAAGTTATCTCAATACCCCAGCACAAATATTCTGGGTTGAGCCTGTAATTTCGTACATATAGTAGTTCGGAGTCATTCCTCTGACCCTAATAATATAATTTCGGTAAAATGTTTCTAAAATAAAGGGTATAGCACTATATAGCATAGTGATTTGGCCCCCGAAGCCTATTTCAACGAAAGTTGTTTTTTTGCTGTTTAGGTTAATGCAAAGCATTTAATTTCCGCCGAATTTTGGCTCTCTATCTCGTATAGTCCTTGAATATCCTTAAAAAAATAATTTTTTTAGAGCAATTTATAAAATTATAAGAAAAAAAAAATCATATCTAAGACAATAATAAAGGTAGAATGTTCATTCAAAAGCCCACATATAGAAAATTGCTCAGAAAAATATTACAAAAAATATTTTCAAGTAGGAAGGATATTTTTTCATGACCATTTTTGTTGTTGTTCCAGAAGTGGTACAACTTATGAAAAATACACGAAAATAGAGTTTTATGCCAAGGATAACATGTTCAGTTTCAATACCCAAAGCGGCCTGCAACATCCTTAAAAATAACATATAAAAAAAAAGTTGCATACTTCTCGGGTATACCTGTGATTGCTATGCATCAATATGATTTTTCCGTATTGTCATATCAGGTGAATTTGATATACATATATAAGAATAATAAAATAAGAATAAAAAATCGCCTAATCCTGCAGAAAAATCAAACCACAATCGAAATTTTCCCCAATTGCACCGAAAAATCTATTCGGAATAAAAAGGATATTTCCGACTGCGTACTAAATATGATATGGAAATGCGCTATAATGAATGAATTCTCTTGAATACTAAGACATTTAACGAAAAAAACTCTTCCTCAGTCACAACCAGCGTTGCCATGTCTTAATTTTCAAAAGTAGGAGATTTCATTTCCAAAGTTAGTAGATCTCCTACCTTACAATAAACCAAAACTAGG
This sequence comes from Chlorops oryzae, assembly GCA_020466095.1. Taxonomy (NCBI): domain Eukaryota; kingdom Metazoa; phylum Arthropoda; class Insecta; order Diptera; family Chloropidae; genus Chlorops; species Chlorops oryzae. The sequence continues at coordinate 517,761 of CM035806.1, read as the reverse complement.
AGATCTACAAACTTTTTTTAAAATTTATTTAAACATTGAAATAAAAACATTTCAACTTTAAATATACATATTAATGTATTTTTATACATTGATGTATATGTTGATGCATTTTTTTTATTGTAGGTATGTTGGGTTATGTTATACAATCAATTATACATAATGATGCCATATTTTTTTCATGGAAAAAAGGGTTTTCCTGAGAAATGTAATGATTTCGCGGGATTTTGACTAGAGAAAGAAAGGATAAAAAAAAGGATCTCTATTTTAGTGTTTTATTTAGAAAAATAGTCGACGAATTTTATCCAATAGACATATTTAAGTATTCGTTAACAATAACGTCATCGTAGTCGTTAACGACGTCACTGTCGTTGTCAAGATTCGCTTTTTGAGTACCATGTTTTTATTTCTTTGCGATTTGACGCAGTAGCTCTGGTTTAGATTGTACATAGTATAATAATACCTAATATATAATAATAATATAATATTTTTATATCGACGAGTACTAATGAGGTCTTTTACACAAGTCACTTGTTGACCACCAATTCTTATTTTAATATTTAAAATTCTACAAAATTATATATTGGAAGGTGTATAATGGAGAACTAGTTCTGGTGAAGTTTGAACTAGAAAAACGCCACAGTTTTCCACTCGGATTTTCTGCAGGGTTGGGATAAAATGAGCAAAAGTAGTAGATTTTAGGAAAAAGTTAGTAGGGTAGGAGATTGAACGAAAAGTAAATAGATCTCATAAAAAATTATATGACCTGGCAGCGCTGGTCACAACGTACTTTTCGTATCGCTAGAGAAAGAGACGGAGTCATCCAAATCATTCCAAATTTCGCAGAAATTGAATATTTTGCCATGAAAAAAAAAATTTTTTTTTTTTTTGCCATCGATCGCACTCTAAGCCAGAGCAAGCAAAGTCAACTGAATTCAACTCGCTTCGCCTTATGAAGTAATTCATTTGACCTCGAAGCTCGTTGATAGTTCCCGCTTTTTATTGTGGTTGTTGTTCCTTCAATTAATGCTTCATCTTCAGCGCTGTTGTTGTTGTTGTTGCGTGTTTTCTCTAAACAAATTTTCGCAAATTGTATGTATGATATTGTCGCTCGCATGGTCTTTGTGCTTAGAATGAGCGACAGTCCAAGTGGGAGTTCGGATGGAGAACCCCGCCACGCCACCGATACACGTTGCAATCATGTGCAAGTGAATGCAGGCATTTGGTAACGGAGCCAATGGATGATGGGGTTAAGGTCGAGCTTTTGTTTTGAGTTTCCATTGAAAATAACTTTCTTTAATGGAGTCGAAAAACTTCATCATGAAGATAACCCCAGCGCAGGAAAATCATTAAATTAAGTAGATAGTATAAAATGAATAGATTTCACCGGCTGTGTGTGCATTTTTTAAATCATTTATGTATCTACTTCTTTCAAATTTAATTATAAAAAAGTCGAAGGTTATCAAGCTGAGTTAAGATCATTTAATGAACGACAAAAAATTGGCGATATTATCTGCCAATGATGTGAAATACATTATTAAAACGCTTTCGTTTATGGTTACAAGAAAGAGAGAGGGAGAGAGAGAGAGAGAGAGAGAGAGAGAGGAGAGAGAGAGAGAGAGAGAGAGAGAGAGAAGAGAGAGAGAAAGAGAGAGAGAGAGAGAGAGAGAGAGAGAGAGAGAAGAGAGAGAGAGAGAGAAGAGAGAGAGAGAGAGAAGAGAGAGAGAGAGAGAGAGAGAGAGAGAGAGAGAGAGAGAGAGAAGAGAGAGAGAGAGAAGAGAGAGAGAGAAAGAGAGAAAGAGAGAGAGAGAGAGAGAAGAGAGAGAGAGAGAGAAGAGAGAGAGAGAGAGAGAGAGAAAGAGAGAGAGAGAGAGAGAGAAAGAGAGAGAGAGAGAGAGAGAAAGCGCGAGAGAGAGAGATTTGCCACCACCAAATGACATGCTTTCTGCGCTACGTTGTGGTGACCGCTTGCGAAAATATTTTTCTCATTTTATTTGCCCATAATTCTCGAGGGACAGAGAAACCAACTTAAAAAATTTCACTTTCAGCTTCACTCAGCGAAAAGAGAATGCAATGCCAGCAACAATGCATGGAGATGCATGCAAGAGGCTGCAAACAGGCATTGAAATATGCATACATATATTCTTGGAATAACAAAGGCTCCCATTTACACTTCGAGGAAAGCAAATTAAGCGAAGAGTACAGTTGATGTGGTTTTTATCGCCAAGCTTCTGCTGCACATGGAGCATCCACGTACGGATTATTTTAATGTACTGATATTAAGATACTTAACAGGATATAATGTGTCCTTTCGAAAATTTTTTAGTACTTCATTATATTCGTTTTCGGGACAAAAGTATCGTGGAATGCTCCAAATAATGACTTTTAATAATTACTTTAATGATAATACATAATAATAATTATTACTTTTATAATAAATATAAATATTATTGTAATAATTAGAATAATAATTACTTATATCAATTATAAATATAAGTTTAACAGTTGAAATTATAGTTATACATACGGTGACCATAAATTGAAATTGAAACAAGTAAGGGTGTTATAGTCAGGCGAGCCTGACAAAAGAATACCCGACACAGACACTTATGTTCGAATAATTTTTTTTTTATATCAGGAGTTGTTTAAGGCCATAGGGGCCCCATATACCGACTTTTGTTTAATTTCTTTATAAAAACCGCCCATTTGCCACGCCCAATTTTTCAATTTTTTTGAGATTCTAATCGGACCCTTATATATACGCTTGAATTCTAAGTTTCATTGAAATATTTCAATAAAGTCCGCTTTTGAGGCATTTTTGGGATTTTTGTGACAGACCCTAGTACTAGAGGTACCCTTAATAATGGTTCTATCGAAATTTTTGGGGAGGACGTTACTGGCTATCAAGGAAGCATACGTGCCAACTTTCGTTCAAGTCCCATTTGTATTTCGGGTGTAGGAGACAATTTTCGAAAAACGCCCTTATGCCACGCCCACTTTTCAAATTTTTTGAAATCATATTACTTGCCTTTAAACATGTTCAAATACCAAGTTTCATCAAAATATCTTGAAAAACTCAGGTTTTAGAGCAGTTTTTGTGATTTTCATAACAGACCCTAGTACTGGAGGTACCCCTAAAAATGGTCCGATCGGGTCCATTCTCGAACTTGTTCTTACTCATGTCCCCGTGAGCACGCATACCAAATTTTGTCAAGAAAGCTCAACTCCTTCGATAAGATAACTGTATACAACAGACAGACAGACAGACGGACGGACATGTCTAAATCGAATCTCCTGGTGACGCTGACCATTTCTATATACATTTTGTATGGTCTATCTCGACTGGTTCTGGGTGTTACACACAACCCAACAAACGCAATATACCCTCGACACAGAGTGTGTCGGGTATAAAAACAGAACAAAAATATTTTTTTTAGTCGAGGTTGTCACAGAACGGACCTTTCAATCGGTCCAAGGATAATGACGATCGAGTTTGGACATTTTCGCTATTTTCTACTAAAAAAAAAAAGCAGAACAAGCGCCTAAAAACAGAACACCACTGCTAAAAACAGATATGATGGTCACCGTAGTTATACACCATGCAACAGCATGCTGTGATATGGCTTTGAAAACCTTAAGCAGCGGGCGTAAATCGCTGTCGCAACTTGCTTGCTTTCAGTGTCCGTATTCAACGAAATATGGCGCGTTCTATTGTGACACAATTTCAACGCGTTTTTTTGTTGCTGAATAAATCATGAATGCGGTAGTGAGTGGTAGAGCGATTGAGATTCATGTCTTTCAACAAGCACCAATATATGCCTTTAGGAGCTAAAAAAAAAAATACAACATTTTTTTCGGAGTGTCAATAAATAAGATAATAATCCTGCAAACTTAGAAACCCGTTTTTTATTTGGCTTAATACCAAGGTATATAAGGTCCCCTTAAGTAGATGTTGCAATAATTTTTGGTGGCTCACTTCAAATCGTATGATTCACCTTGAGTGGACCACTGCTTGCAATCTTCAGTGGATCGTCAAAATTTTTCATTTTTGATATAAATTTAGCATGTTTATGGATATAAATAGACTTTGGAACAGTGTTAACTAGTTTTATGAGCTTTATTAAATTTTTTGGTGATTTTTAAATAACATTTGGGCATGCTGTCGCGTAGTGCATCAAAGGTTTTTTTTTTGTTTAATGCAAACATTGTGACTCCGATAATGACACTGAATTCGATGCTCAGTTTAACGTATAAACGAAAAATGGTTTCCCTTCGTTAGGCGTATTTGCTGCAATTTAATGATAAATTATTATGAGGATTTAATTTCAGGGGCGTTTTAATTTTATGTGCTGCAATTTCTATAAGAAAATGACTAAAAATGTTCGTTGAACTCTACTGGGACTTTTACTTCATATGAAAGGTTCCATATGTAGGTCTTTTCAAAAGCTATCTTTTAAACTCTCTTTTTTAAGGTGTCTGTCAGGCTGCGACGCCAGCTATAGAGGGTTAAGTAACTTGCATGGCAAAGCGATTCGAATATAAATTTGAAAATAAAATTTCAATTGTTCTAATACATTTTTAGCCCTAATTCCTGGGAGTTTTTTCCCTAGAAAATTTTCTAGAATGAAGGAATTTTTTTTAACCTCTCTCTCCCTCCTTATCGTTCTACCTCCCAACGTCTTAATTCCTCTAACTCCCTGTCTCTTTCTCTCCGTCTTTCTCCCTTTCTTACCTTTTCTCTATTTCCCTCTTTCCTTCTCTCCTTCACACTCTCTTACTCTCCTCATTCCCTCTCACTCTCCTCTTTCCCTTTCTGACCCTTTTCTTATCTCTACTTCTTTCCCTTGCTTTTCCTCTTTATCCCTCTATTTTTCCTCTTCTCTTTAGCTTTTTCCCACTATTTACCACTCTTTACCTCTTTTTCCCCATTTTTCACTTTCTTTCCCTCTCTTTCTCTTTCTTTGCCTAATTTCAGCTTCACATTTCGTAATGACTCCGTAATTTTCTGTATTTCTTCTAAATTGTAAATTTTCGGGCCGTAACCTTTTTTGCCGACATCATCTCAAAAAACTTTCATCGCCTGTTTTTAACCCATTTAGAGTAAAATTTTTATAAACTTTGAATGTCGCGTTTATTAATATCTAATCAAAAGTCTAAAAAATAAGTTTTAAACAAAATTTAAGAGAGGGCAATTTTTCACATTTTTTTACAGCAGCTTCCGACGAAATCAGCTGATTTGTTAATGCACAGTCCGCAAGTGGAAACGACAGTGATTAACTATATACGTTAACTTTAATCCATATAGTTAATGCACTATGTGAAAACATGCTATTAGCTTTAGAAATTGCGTAATTTCCATACAAATTTTCATTCCCTATTTCAATCCCCTTTAGCCCTTTTTTCGCATATGCCTATGTCCTTTCTCAGGCTCTAGATTATGTCCGCACCAAATTTCATTTAAATCGGTTCAGTAGTTTAGGCGTGATTGCGTAACATACACACACAGACAGTGTTACTTTCGCATTTTATAAAATTAGTAAGGAGGTAAGAATTAAAAATGATAATTTTTTTTGACAATTCAACATTTAATTTAGTTAATTTTGAAATGAAATTTGAAAACGGATTGGGGTTTGGGGAATATTTTTTTCATTTCGTACATACCTTTAAGATTCTTTAATCCAAAATTTTTGGCTATGATCAATAGAAAAAAGTAGGTATATGTATATTCTTAGAAGATGGAACAGCCAAGAGTTTAAAACATCAAACTTAAGCTATTTGAAACATTCAACTAAGCGAAAGTTTCTGAGCCGAACTAAACAATAAAAACCAAATAAATTAGAAATATACCTATGGAGACAAAAAATTGACTTATTATAATAGAAAATCTAGGAAGAGTTGGATAAAAAGAGAACAACCAAAAACCCTGAACACCAAATGAAATGGAGAAAACGGAACACAAAAAATTTCTTCAAATGAAAAACGAAAAAAAAAGAGAAAAAAATTGGGAGAAAATAGAGAAAAATTGTCTAACGGGACACAAAAGATCTTAAAAGCCAGCTTGTGCCAATTCCGTATCACAAAATCGAAACGCATCAATACATTTAAGCTTAGAATATGGCGACCTACATAAGCAAGCAACCGAACTAATGGCGAGCAATGCAGCAGTCCGTTAGCTCCAAGAAGAAGCAGAGACTAAGACTAAGATGAAAGAACTTTCATTTGGATCAAGGCAAGCTAGGCAAGTGGGTAACAGATGTTGTCAATGGCCGCGCGTCGTTACTCTCTGGCGACTTTTTACACGCAAATACTTGTCGATAGGGAAAGAGGAGGCTTGCACATTCGATGACGGGCAGTGGGTGGGGGGGGGGGGGGGGGGGGGGCAATGCAGGAGCTGGCTGTGGCTTGCACTTTTCCTTTATGAATTTTAGCGGCGCATTAACGCTCAATCAAAAAACCAAATCGTCGTATCTACTCAAATTGCAACGACTTCAACTGCCGATTTGACTTCGAATTCGTATTCGTTTTACTTTTAACGCTTCGTTAGTCCTAATTTGTGCTGCACGAGAAACTGGGTCAGCTACGCACACTTACTAAAAGCGCCAAAGAATTTAAGCAAAAGAATTTCGGAAAACCGAATGCAAAAATGCAAAAATCTACTACACTACTCGGGTGTATTCGTTGGTTTTGGTGAAGTAATCGTTACTAATTACTCGTTACTAAGTACTGGTTCTATTTTTCTAAATATGGTTCATTCATTCATTGAATAACTGAAGCATAAATTTGGCCGAAGTGGCAGCTATAGTTGTATATGAACTCAATGTTGATAAAGTAATCAAAACTCCCTCATGCGCTTTGAATCTTCATTCAGTAGTTAGTAATCAAATATCAATTCAACTCACTCTACTACCATACTGTTTTGCGGACTCATTATTTTAGTACTTAATTACTCCGGAAACCATCAGCTGGCATGTGTGCAAAAAAGTACTAGTAACGAGATACTTCCATCAGTAACGAGACGTTATTGATTACTAACTACATTAGTCGTTACTTTTTACCGAATAGTAACGATATTTTACAACTCTAATACGTAAACATTCATAATTGTGTGTGTGTGAATGCGCTGTCGACTTCGCTGTGAGTTACTCTGATTTGCATTGACGAATTCATATATTACTAAGTATATATGTCACTCTCATAGATTTTGGGCGGAACGTTTCGCGTCAGTTAGAAAGAGATGTTAATTGGCACACAAAAAAGAGCGAGAGAGAAATACTTTTGGTGAGTACCTAAGTGAAAAATTCTCATTTTGGTCGGTACCCAAAACCGTGGTGAAAAGATCCAAAATAGAAACGGCTCCTGAGTGGCATATATAGTTATATATGGTGGGAATATTCAATCTACGTTAAATGTACACAGGTGTAATAAGAAGCATTGCAGCCAAATCTGCACCATGCGATCATGCAGGAGTGTAGGTCTAAAGCGGGAATTCCAATAGCGCAGGAGCTGCAGGAAAAATGCTATTTTCAATAATGCGTGTCCATGAGCATGTCATTGCTGCGATTTTGGATCTGAACTTGACTCAGTACATATTTAGCTACTCTTGTACTCGTCTTACTTTCTATGAACGGAATGTTATATTAACTTTTACTTAACAAATAAATTATAGAAATCATAAATATAGATACTGATTCTTAAAAGAAGACAAATTTTAATGCATATTACTTGATTGAGCAAGAAAAGTATGCCCCCGTAGTACCAAGTACCTTAAAAAAGTACTCAATAGTTTCTACAACACTTTTATATTCCTTTTTTCAACTGTTATACTCAGCTGTCATGTAGCTCACGCGCAGGAAATATTCCATTTTTCGAACTCGTGCGTGTGCGTGAGCATGCAGGAAGTTGATTGAACGTGCTTCCATATGTTTTCATGTGTTGAACGTTTGCAGGAATTCACGTTACGCGGCTCCTGCGCTATTGGAATTCTGGCTTAACTGTCGACGTCGAAAAGGCTTTGCCGCTAATAAGAAATTCACCATTAGGCAGGTAAGGGAAATTCAACTCTTTCGGGAAATTCACCAGGAAGCTACCAACAACAATACGGGTAGACACAAAGTGGCACTATGATGCCACTTGTAAAGAAAATTATCAAAGAAACCCGGCGTCGGCTCGGTTTTTTATATAGCTTTAAATCGCTTCCTCACAGCCTTGTTATATAACAAAGGCTTTTACTGTCAAAGATGAACGGCTCGGGGCCGTTGTTGAGGTTACTAAGCCGATATACATACGTGGGTGTGAATACCACTTAAATGATCCTTTGGAATTTTAATTCTTATACCCGACACACCCTGTGTCGAGGGTACATATATTGCCTTTGTGCGTACGTGTGTACCCAGAAACAGGCGAGATAGGCCATACAAGGAAATGATCAGTTATCTAAGGAATTGAGCTTTCTTGACGAAATTTGGTATGCCTGGTCATGGGGACATGAGTAAGAACGTGGCGAAAGGGCGGTTTTCATAACGCCTAATGGTCGCTGTCTTAAAGCATATTCAAACTTATCTATATGCAAAAACCGGCACAATTAAAATTAATTTTTTGATCAATATTTTAATATTTTGCGGTTTGCATTTTGTTGCAGTACGGCCAACACATGGACAATTAAACTTTATATTGCTTGATTCCACAGTTAATTCAGAAGAGATTGGATTTTCTTTCGAGAAATGCGAATTTTTGAGTTGTGCCAGTTTTTTGAAGCTCAGTTTTAGCTCAAAATGATCCAAACAAAACAGTTATGTACATATATACCCTGCCAAAGCTGGGTTTCAAAACAAATAAATGTATGATTTATTGTTTTTCACGAACGAAGCATGGAAAATAATGCCAGAAATCTGATTCCGAAACTCTTTCCATTAGTCATATCAATGTGTTTTGTTAATAGTCCCCTGCTACCGCTACCGCTGCTGCTGCTGCTGCTGCTCACCTGCCACTTGGTTCTTCGACATCTCGCGTACTTGTAATTCCAGAACGTTGCGCAGATATGTGCCAATATGACTCATTAGCTCTTTTGTATACATTTTTCGTAGGCGTTTTCTCACAAGTTGTAAAATTCTTAAGTCGACTCGAACCAATTTCGCCCCGATTCGAGAAAGGAATTATCAATTGGAAAATTTGCACCCCACAATCGCGACTCGAATGTTACTGTTTATTGCGTTTCGTTATTTCAATTTGAATAAATAAATTTCCAGACGATTTTCATACAGTGAGAGTTCGCTGGCGAGAGTCACAGTCACGTACTCGTACTCTCATTGACGCGTAAACGGCGTGTTTTTTCAAGATCGCACTCGGAATGACTAAGGCTAAAAACGCTACACTTTACTTTTTTCATACTCAAAGTCAAAGTCGTCGACGATTGCTCGTTCAACTGTTTTCGTTTTCGTTTTCGTTTTCGTTTTTTTATCGAACATATAATGTACATAGATAAGAGCAACTTTCCGAGCGTGAAAGAATAGTTATCCATAATTGAAAGTCTCTCTTCGAAGAGCTAAGTGTATTATTTGAAAACCCCATCAAGTCATATTAAAAACAGAATTTTCGATGCTTCTCTTATTGCATTTCACACAAAAAAGATATTAAAAAAAAGTTTGTTCTTGTTTCGAGCAGAGCCGATAACTTTGAACCGGTTGTAGGCGAATAATCAGGAAAGTCATCCAAAGCCTTGAGTTTTTCAATTAACACCTTCGCTATCCATTACTCGCATTACACAGAAAGACTTTTGTGCGTAAATACAACCAATTTTTTAATCAATATAACAAATTCGTTGTTAAAACTCAGCCTATCACACTTTTTTTTTTATATTAACAAATCGTTTAATTGGGACAATTACTCGAAGTATTAACACTCAATAAACATTTTCAAACAACGATTTGTAATATCAACAACCGTCGTTTTTTGGCTGAAGGCCATGTATTTTACTCATAGAAGTCCCTAATTCTCTCTTTCCTTCTCTCCCCTCCTCACTCACCATATACTTCTCTCTTTCCCTTTCTTTTCCTCCCTATCCCTCTCTATCTTTTTCTTTTCCTCTTTCTCCCACTATTGACCACTCTTTTCCTCTTTTTTCCCCCATTTGTCCCTTTCTTTCCCTCTCTTTCTCGCTCTTTCTCTTTCTTTGCCTAATTTCAGCTACACATTTCGTAATGACTCCGTAATTTTCTGTATTTCTTCGAAATTTTAAATTTTCGGGCCGTAACCTTTTTTGCCGACATCATCTCAAAAAACTTTCATCGCCTGTTTTTAACCCATTTGGAGTAAAATTTTTATAAACTTTGAATGTCGTATTTATTAATATCTAATCAAAAGTCATAAAAAATAAGTTTTAAGCAAAATTTAAGAGAGGGCAATTTTTCACTTTTTTTACAGCAGCTTCCGACGAAATCAGCTGATTAGTTAATGCACAGTCCGCAAGTGGAAACGACAGTGATTAACTATATGCGCTAACTTTAATGCATATAGTTAATGCACTATGTGGAAACATGCTATTTTAGCTTTAGAAATTGCGTAATTTCCATACAAATTTTCATCCTCTATTTCAATCCCCCTTTAGCCCTTTTTTCGCATATGCCTATGTCCTTTCTCAGGCTCTAGATTTTGTCCGCACCAAATTTAATTTAATTCAAAAATAAAAACATATTTACACACAGAGACAGAGTTACTTTCGCATTTATAATATTAGTAAGGAAATGTACGGATTTACAAACAAATAACAGTAATTTGAAACCAATTTTCGCACTTTATTATTGTAAGAGCTTCAAATATGATAGGATTCTAAAATATCCATATTCATGATCAGTTATATGATTTAGAGCCAATTTCACCAAAGGCATTTAACTATGGATTTAATTTTCATCCCATTTCACCAAATCCAAAATTCAATAACGCGAAAGTACGGCAGCACCTTTTATTCGTTATCAGCTGATTACAAGCAAAATAAGTGAATGAAAAATGTCAATAAAAATACCAAGCAAGCATTTCCATAAACTTTTTACAAAGGTGCTTTCTACTAAGTTGTTTCCAAGTAGCATTCCAAATTTCTTCCAAGTATTTGTATTCTGTAAAATTTTCAAGCACTTCGAAAATGTGTCTGAGAAACGTAAAATATCAAGTAGTTCAAAAGTCAAACTATAATTGAATAAGCAAAAACTGTTTGATATATTTAAGAACGGTAAATGTTTGCTGGGTAAAGGGCTCTACGCTCTAAAGCAGCAAGTAAATTTCCTATGCCAAACACATGTAGAAAAAACAAAGAAACACTTTGGCTTACTTACGCTACTTGAACGCATACGCTAATTACAAGTAATCGGACAAACAGGGTTGCATTTAACTCATACATTTTCTATATTTCTGTCGACCTGTCATCGAAATTTCAACTCTGATTTCCTTTCTTCAAAAGAATGAGCTCGTTACTTCCTTTCAATTTACTTTAACAGCGTTGAGCCCTTAACTCTTCATAAAGAAAATTTAAATCAGCTGTTTTCATTAGGAATACACAGAGTTGCATAAACTCTATTTAAGTGCCCGATATGCGACATTTAAGTACGAGCTGCCATTTAGGATGTTGAAAATGAAAATATGTGATTAAACGACAATTCATATTTAAATATGCTTGGTGAAATTGGCTCTTAAACGCTTATTTTAGAATGCATCACATTTGAAGCTCTTACAATAATAAAGTTCTAAAATAAACAATAATATCGATTTGGCGACATTCGTTTGCTTGGGATTAATCAGCTCAAATTTTTATGATGCAAATATTTGACATTGAATGCAGTGAAGCAAGTCTCTCTCTCTCTTCCTAATTTCGCCCCCTAGTTTCTGTGGCCTGCCTGCCTCGTCACTTTTTGATCCTACTTTGCTACTTAGTCACGGTGATTTATCGATTTGATTCTCTTGCTGCTTTTCTTATCGCGAAAAATTTTCGATAAGAACGAAAAGTTTAAGAATATGATACGACTAAGATCACATAAAAACAAATCAATAAATTAATTCAATCGATTTTACTGACATTTGATATGAAAAAAAAAAAAAAAAAAAAATTAGGCAGTTCGCGGTTGTGCTTAAATCCCAACAAGATCGGGATTAATTTGTGACAAAAAACCGCCCAATTTACTTCGATGTTGACATTTGTTTTTGTATGTCACCGTTTTGCAGTTGTGCTGCACCATGGAAGGTGGTAAAGAGCAACGGAAATTCTCCTTTCTATGTGGAAAATATTCCTAAAGAAAAAGTCCCCTGCGTTGATTGCTGTTTTTGCAGCTGCTGTGTTTTTGCCGAGCTGCAGCCTGCTTTGTTCCATTGACCCAATTTCGCTGAGTGCGTCAACGCTGGATAGACGAGAAGTCTCGCTTCAGAATTTTCAATTATCCAATGAATTCATGATTTTTGATGAAGATTTGACGGTTGGACAATTCGTCTGTGCTTCAAGGCTTTTTTTTTTTTTTTTGCCTTTCTTAAATTCCAATTTATGAGGAAATAATGATGACGATTGATGATAAGGGGGGAGGGGGTCTAAAATTGTCAAAAACATGCTGACGTAATATATGGACGGCCCCTTATAGCCTTTTCAGACTAGCAGCTAAATCTAGATTAAGAGTCAACTTCTGCTTTTATCCGTGTATTTAAATGCATTTAGGGCCTGCTAAATGCAGATATATTCTGAATTTATGATGAATTCGCTGCAACAGTGGCGAGAAAAGTACGAAATAAAATTTAATTCTAGGCAACCCCAGCCGAAACAGCTGGTCGACGCCTGCCGAATATTGTGAAAAATCGAGAAAAGTGTGTTTAGAAGAAATGAAAAACCCCAATTTGTTAAGAAAAACGATGTTCCTCCTCTTTAAATATGACATGACCTCTATTTTGAGAAGCTCCCTTCTATCCTTTTTTTTTTTTTTGTTGTTTTAAAAGACATTCAAAAATAGGGACGCCAATTTTATAATAAGTCAATGCGGGACAACCACCCCTATCCAAAAAAGACACAGAATTTGCTGGAATTGTTGTACTTAAATTAGAAAGCAACAATATTACTATTGATTTATGAATAATGAATTATATATATAATGGGTAAAATATATTTTATTTGATGTTGCAATACGGGATCAAAACTGTCTTTACGGGACGATTCCGCAGAATGCGGGACGGTTGGGCGCCTTATTCAACAAACGAAACAGTTGACTTAAATGCAGAATGGTGCTAAATGCAAATAGGAGTAGTCTGAAAGGGTATTTTTGAGAACTGAATTTAGCGCGCTAAATACTGCTTTTATTTGCTAGTCTGAAAAGCCTATTAGATTCCTAAAAGTGCCAGTATTTAGATTATGGTGATGCATAAATTTAAGTTTAAAAATACTATTTTGAGAAAAATACCAATTTTCCCCATGTCAATTTGTTTGAGTGAAATTAACCCACGATCTGGCATCACTGCTCACGCCCTAACGATAGAAACCCATAAATAAAACAAACTTACACATTTGATTGCCACCTTACGTCGTGAAAAATTGCAGAAATTCTGCGAGTCTTGTGTCCCATTTTATAAACCATATGAGAATTATAGGTTTTATGCTAAACTGCGCATGCTATGGTTAAAAAGTATGCATAGGTTCTTGAAAATTGAGTAAGAAAGGTTTTCAAAATCCGCCTCCTCGTATATTTCCACGTGCTCCAAGTAAAGGAAGGATTGTGCCGGTTTAGTGAATAGTGTGCGATATGTAACATAAGTACAATATTTTATTAAATATTGAAATTTTTATTATAGCACCATCATTCATTAAAGGAAAAAAAAAAACAGATGTTTAACAGCTCAATCGTGTTTATAATCGGAAAAGTTTTGATTTCGGTTTGATTGATGTTTTTTACTCCCGTATCAGATGCAGGACTGCTCTATTATGAATAACATTTTATCGCATTGATTTGTTTTAATAAAAATTCTAGTTCAAAACACTAGAAATATTAGGTGTAATAAAAAGAAATCCATTATTTTTCCAATAGATGGCGTTATTTATCTGCATCTCGCGTTGTATAAGTCCGATCGTGTTCCGCTAGGGGGCATTAGAAAGATGACAGTTCCTACTAAAAAAGCTTTTTTAACACTTTTTTGATTGATTGATTCAGTTTTGTTTGAGAGCTTGTCAAAGATGGACATCAGCAAAGAGAAAATTCGCTACATTTTACAGTTTTTCTTCGATAAGGGAGAAAACGCAAGCCAGGCGGCTGAAAATCTGAATAGCGTTTATAGACCTGATACTGTAACAGCCAATCATGCGCAATTTTGGTTTCGTCGATTCCGTTCCGGTAACTTCGATGTCAAGGATGCACCACGCACTGGAATGCCAATTGTCGAAAATGTCGATAAAATCATGGAAATTATCGAGTCCGACCGTCATGTTAGCACTGTTTCGATTGCAAAAGAGCTAAAGATTGCACAAAAAACAGTTTGGAACCATTTCAATAAGGCTGGATACACAAAGAAGCTCGATGTATGGGTGCCACACGAGTTAACGCAAAAAACCTCATAGACCGAATTTCCATCTGCGAATCGCTGCTGAACCGCAACAAAATCGACCCATTTCTGAAGCGGTTGGTGACTGGTGATGAAAAGTGGGTCACTTACGACAACGTCAAGCGAAAACGGTCGTGGTCGAAACACGGTGAACCGGCGGAAACGGTGGCCAAGCCAGGATTGACGGCCAGGAAGGTTTTGCTGTGTGTTTGGTGGGATTTGGCAGGGAATTATCTACTATGAGCTGCTCCCATACGGCAAAACTCTTAACTCGGAACTCTCCTGTCAACAATTGGACCGTCTGAAGGAAGCAATCGCCCATAAGCGGCCAGCTTTGGCCAATAGGAGAGGAATTGTGTTCCATCAGGACAACGCCAGGCCACACACATCGATAGAGACTCGCCAGAAGCTCCGGGAGTTTGGTTGGGAGGTTCTTCTGCATCCACCTTATAGTCCGGACCTGGCACCAAGTGATTACCATCTGTTCCTGTCCATGGCGAACAATTTTGCTGGTGAAACATTCGCTTCAAGAGAGGCTTCTGAAATTCGACTGTCTCAATTTTTTGCTAATAGGAACGAGGGCTTCTATGAGAGAGCCATAATGAAATTACCTTTAAAATGGCAACAAGTTATCGAACAAAACGGCGCATATTTGACCTAAATCGGGTCATTCTAACTATCTTAAATAAAGCTCTCAATTTAATAAAAAATAATGGATTTCTTTTTACTACACCTAATATATATGATATTGAAGTTAAGCGTCCGGTCTATACACATGGTGCTTCACCAGACGTTTTGGTTTTTTGCCCCTGGGGAAGTGTGCATTCTTTCCCCAGGTACCCAATCTTGCCTCATCAGTGAGTATGGACCGAATTGGCTATCCTGGGTGGGGATACGGTGCTATCCACACCTCATAAATTACCACAGCCACCACGAAACTCCCCGAAGGGCCAACCCAATATCCGGCGGGATGCTAAAACGCATCTCGGGGCACCGGATCCCATGGTAACATGTTATGTCTAGTTAACAACGTGAATACAGCTATAACTAGTATAGCTGCAACACGCCATGCTAAGTGTAGGTCGTATGCTCAAACCGTTCACGCCGTACTATGACGACGCTACCAAATCGTGACTCCATACTCAGTCGGTCTGTTTTGGCCCTCAGTTGGCTAGGGTCCGCGGGGTTGCCAAGCCCGAAAATCATAAATGATAACCCTTGCGGTAAAACACTAAAAATTTGCCAATAAAATTAGTTAAAATTTTAAAATGTAACTTACTTGTACTATCGATAATATCGATGATTCAGATCAGGGTTGGAATGAATATTGAGAAACAGTTATTCGATTTCCAAGCGCACTCAAATTATCTGATGCAGTTTAAAACCATTAACAAATAAGTATTATTCAGGATGGATATACGAGTTTTGAATTTGTATTTTTTTTTTTATTTTACTGACAAAGATGGAATATCAACTAGATAATTAAAAGTTATTAAAAGGGTATTCGGCCAACAACAATTGACTCTCGAGTGACTATTAATGTTCTATGTATTTTATAAAAAATAAAATCTGAAGAAGTTCAGATACTAACGAACCAGGAGGACTACAATCAAGGAGAAATGTAAATTTTTGACATAGGAAAAATTAAGGTTTTTCCTCAAGCTGAGGAATGGGTCTATGACACTATTCAACAACACACAGCGTTGTCTGAAATCCATAATCCTACACAAGCACATCTGCAGAAAACTGATATCAATTACAGCAACAATAAATAACAAGTAACGGAGCAATTGTCAGGCGAGCCTGATAATACAATACACGACACGGTATGTATGTATATTTGATTTTTTTTTTAAAACAGGCCCCAAGACCACGATCATTAATATCCAATATCCATTAATAAATAAATAAAATCGCACTCTCAATGTTTAACTTTATAAAACAATCATTTATTTTCTAAAAATAATCAGCTTTGCTGAGTAAAACCACACCTCTTTCTCGAATTCGAATCGAATTGGACTCGAATCGAATCGAAATCTAGCACATACCCGATAAATGCCAAATTTCGTTCAAGTCCTATCCAGTGTTGCCAAACTGATACAATTGTATCAAAAGTGATACATACTTTTTTTCCAAATGATACGGAGATACTTATTTTCTGAATTCGATACCTTTTTTGTTTTGAGGGCTAGCAACCCTGTTTAATTAAAACTAAACGGATTTTGACAATCCCATTTCGTTTGATATCACTGATCTGTTTTTTTTTTTATACCCGACACACTCTGTGTCAAGGGTATATTGCGTTTGTTGGGTTGTGTGTAACACCCAGAACCAGTCGAGATAGACCATACAAAATGTATATAGAAATGATCAGCGTCACCAGGAGATTCGATTTAGACATGTCCGTCTGTCCGTCTGTCTGTCTGTCTGTCTGTCCGTCTGTCTGTATACAGTTATCTTATCGAAGGAGTTGAGCTATCTTGACAAAATTTGGTATGCGTGCTCACGGGGACATGAGTAAGAACAAGTTCGAGAATGGACCCGATCGGACCATTTTTAGGGGTACCTCCAGTACTAGGGTCTGTTACGAAAATCACAAAAACTGCTCTAAAATTGAAGTTTTTCAACATATTTTGATGAAATTTGATATTTGAACATGTTTCAAGGCAAGTAATACGATTTCCAAAAATTTTAAAAGTGGGCGTGGCAGAAGGGCGTTTTTCGAAAATGGTCCCCTACACCCGAACTTCAAATGGGACTTGAACGAAAGTTGGCACTTATGCTTCTTTTGTAGCCATAAACATTCTCCCAAAAAATTTCCTGGATCGGTCCATTATTAAGGGTACCTCCAGTACTAGGGTCTGTCACAAAAATCTCAAAACTGCCTCAAAATCGGACTTTTTCCAAATATTTCAATGAAACTTAGGATTTGAGCGTATATCTAAGCCTCCGATTAGAATTCCAAAAAATTGGAAAAGTGGGCGTGGCAGAGGGGCAGTTTTCATAAAGAAATATAACAAAAGTCGGTGTATTGGGCCCCTTATGGCCTTAAACACCTCTTGATATTAAAAATTATTTGAACACGTGTGTCTGTGTCGGGTATTCTATGGTCAGGCTCGCCTGACTATAACACCCTTACTTGTTTTTATTTGTAGTTGTTGCCCTAGTGCCTACACCTTGAATTGAATTATGTAGATATGTATATTTTAAGCCCGTTTGCTATGTTTGTTAACATATGAATAGCTGTGTTTTTGTTCTTTTTTTTATTTTTTGAAATTGTGAAAATAAAGACTTATTTTTTTAACATTGAAATTTGAAGTTTTTTAAAATTCTAATGCGCCCGGAAGAAAGTAAGGAGTTTCCATTGCTTATTTTAGTATAGTTTCCACAATTTTCTATGGACATTTTTATTGGCGTTATCAAATTACACTTTTGATACTATTTTTTAAGAAATGGTGATACATTTTGATACCTACTTTTGAAAAAGTATTTTGGTACATTATTTTTTGAGCGAGTGGCATTACTGGTCCTATCTGAATTTCAGGTGAAAAACTACCTTTTGCCACGCCCACTATTACAAATATACGGAAATTACATTTAAGGCCGTAAAATATGCTCACATATGAAATTTTATGAAATATTTCAAAATAAAAATCCGGGTTCACAGCGGTTTTTGTGGTTTTCATAACAGACCCTAGTACTGAAGGTCCACTTAAAAATGCCCCGATCTGGTCCATTCTAGAACTTGTTCTTATTCATGTGCGCGCGAACACGCATACGAAATTTCGAACATATCCCAACTCCAACGACAAGAATTCTATATACGGAAAAGTTAATACTATACCCTCGAAACAAAGTGTCGGATTTAAAACGCCGAGAGCAACAGAGGCAACAGGAAGTAAAGTAGTCGATAACACAATGCTACATCGTTACTGCCCTTTTTTTCTATTGGTTATTTTATGTTAGCTTAGGGCTCCCTCTTTCCAAAAAGGTCATTGGTTTGATGATGGATTTAAGTAGCGTTTCCGAGATATGGCCCAAAATGTGTGTGAAAAAAGTCAATTTTCTCTACTTTGCTCCATATTTCGGGTCATAACTCAATTACCGTATAATGCAAAGCAACCAGTATTTGGTACTGTGCGAGCATACGATTGTACGTTACGTATACGACAGGTGGTAGGTATGTAGGTCCTCAGTGCGTATACGTAATGTATGCTCGCACAGTATATAATACCCATTTTAAAAAATGAAAGTGCAGTTTTTTGGTTATAACTTCCACATTTGTCATCCGATTATTGAGTTCTGTGGCTTTAAATGTTCGTTACGATTCTCGCAAAAACTGGTATGCCTAATACAATTGGGATAATTTGCACTGGTTGCTAAGAAATTGCTCGATAAGTGAGTGAAAGTAGCGAAAAGTATTTTACTAAAAAATAAAGTATTTTAAATTCATCCTTATATTAATTAAAAAAACAGAACATAGCATATATTTAATAACATATAGAAATAAATAACATGCTTTCATACTACCATAAATTCAATTTAAAATATCTCTCACACCGAAGTACTAGTAACTTACTGGTAGTTAGTACACTTTTGTTCATAAATATACAATTTTTAATGCTTGCAGAACATTGTAGTTGGTCTATGATTTGTTTTACCTTTTTAAAATTATAATTAACTATTCATTTTAATAGTTAAGTATGTACTTAAGTTGCCAAAATTGCGATTTTTGTGATTGAGCATGTAGTCAATCTCAAAACTGTCGAAACTCTCTATAATGAATTTAAATGGACCTGAAAAGTTAAATCTTCGATGAGAGAATTTGTTGTTAGGAGAAAAAAAAGGCAATATAATGTAGCGAAAAAGCCTTGAGAAGGTTCGCTATAGAGAGAAATTTGTTTTAGAGGAGGTCGTTTTAGAGAGCGTCCACTGTATTTATTTAGTTCAATGAACGTATGTTTGGTAAAAACTGCCGTATATATTAAAAATAAAGTATTTCAGGATACTTTATTGTTCCATGAAAGTATAAAGTATATCGATCAGAAATAAAGTAGAATACTATATTATATAGTATGGTTGGCAACCCTAGTTATGACCCGAAATATGGAGCAAAATAGAGAAAATTTACTTTTTTCACACACATTTTGGGCCATATCTCGGAAACGCTACTTAAATCCATCAAACTATTGACCTTTTTTGGAATGAGGGAGCCCTAAGCTAACATAAAATATAACCAATAGAAAAAAGGGCATGAAAAAAAAATTTTTTTTTTTTTGTAGCATTGTGTAATTTAGCCGATAATGACGACCACAATTATGATAATGAGGGCGTTAAAGATGGAACTGAAACGCACGCTTCACTGACATTAAATTAGCTATTTAAAATGATTTTTAAAACGAACTCCATCGGGCTATGAAGATGTACATTGAGCTGTTAATGCTCAATTTTCCGGCCGAGGCTAAAACTCGATTTTGTTAGATCTCGGGATAAAGTTCTACAAATTATACTTATTAGATCGATTTTCGATTTCCATTGCCCATAATCTGTAGTCTACAGACTGTAGAGATCAAGACTCATTTTATCAAATCTATTCCATTACAAATATGTATTATAGGTATCCTTTAACCGATTCTGGAGTAACGAGTGCCACATTGTAGACCTTTCAAAAACACCTTGCGAGACACCTTTTTTCTTTTATGTGCAATTGCACAACACTTTATTGTCTGAGAACGCATGAAGCGGAAATTGCTGCTTTCATCGGAAATGTAAATAGCACAATATGACAACCTGGCGTTGGTGGAGGTGGAGGCGGCGACGAACGATGTACGAGGGCATTGAACTAATTTCGAGGATTTCTCAAAGAGAAGAATGACAACCTAACAGCACAAATGACTGTTAGATGTAGATGGATGGATGGATGGGTGGACGCCTTCAAGGATTCATTAAGGTCTCCTTGCCCTAATCATTTTATGAGACTGCATTATATTTTTAAGTACAAAGCGAAAAAGGATCATAAACTAGCAGCGTACAGTATATAATTTCGTTTAAAACGAACATCCACAAAAGGGGGTGGCTTCGCAGATATTATAGGTGAAATTCATCTTGATAAGCGATGCTAGTCAAGGATATCTACGACATTTAGAAGGAAAAAGCGCATATAGAGAAAAATATTGAGACTTCAAAACAAAAGGCAATATAACACAACACAATGTCAATTGGAGAACATAAAACAGAACAGCAAAGGAAATAAAAACGAAAACGAAAATGAAAATGAAAAAAAGGAAACAGCGCACAAAATGTAAAGTGGAAACTCCAGAAACTTGGGAGCAGAAGATGTTACAAACGCACGCACGCACGTAGGTGTGTGTACAAAACAAAAAAAAAGAGAAAAACGAAACAACAAAAGCGAGTGCAGAAATTGCATTCAACGATTGATGATTCATCCAGTGGATTCCCTTTGTTGCTTGACTGCTTTATGAATGAACTTACCATTTAAATCCTTGGTTAACTGGGAGCGCGTCGACATTTTGCCAAATTTGGGCAAAATTTTTGCAGAATAATTTTCACGATGTTCCAAAAAGCTGCACCCTAGCTCAGAACAGGATAAACCGGCTATAGCTGGCAGCTCAAATACTCGAAATAACCTGCAACGACTGACTTCTTCACTCGAAGATTGGACGCGTCATAACCAAAATAAAATTCCTGTTGTTGTTGTTTTATATGATGGGTTTTTGGATGTCCTTTTTTGCACTTCACATCAGTGATGATGTGTTATTGGTACACCCATGCAACCTTATCAACGAAGAACCAATCTGGAATACAGAAAAGATGAGATTAAATTAATAACATGAGAGGCGAAGTCATGACGCGTGACTTCAAATGTTTTTTGTTATGGCTTTTAAATATTTTTCACGAAACCGTTTCGCTTGTGGGCGTGGCTATGATTTGAATAAAGTCCAGAATGGATTTAATCAATAACCCGATATCTGGAGCTTATTAAGTGAAATAATAATGAATTATATCTTTTCCTCATATATTGTTTAAATAACATTCAACAAAATAACAAAAAATAAAAAATTTTAAAAAAAAACCTGCTGCGTGATGTGTAAATCCATTTAGGAAACCCCCAATAGTCACGGCTTTCACATACAATTTTCAAGATTTTCACACCGCTTCACTTCATCTCAACACAGTTTTGCAAAGCAAGCAAAGCGCTTCCTTTTGCTCCAATCCACCCTTTTTTTGCAAACTGTGCGTGATTTCACTTTTTTGTTGTGTAAACTTTTTTTTTTGGTTTTTTGCTCTACTACACCCAAACGATGCTTATTTGTTAAACTTTTACACCTTGTTTCTGTTAATTTATCAACTTTAAGAACATTTTTTCATATTTTTCTGCAACTTTTCGTCATTTTACTTATATGCATTTACATGTAATCTTTGTTCGATTTCTCTAGTGAAGTCAGCGCTGCAGTGGGCGAAAATGAATTAATTTCTGCAATATTTTAATGGCTTATTGAATAAAACGTTGGATTTCATACATTTAATGCTTATTTTCAGTTGTTATTATTCATTTATTTATTTCTGCACTGCCTTCTTCGAACGCAAACCACCGAACACCTTAACCGTACGAAAATCCGCAAAAAACTGGCAATTAGGAATGAGTAAATTCGATAGCCGATTATTCGACAATCGACTAAGAATCGATTTTTTCCTTTAAATAAGGAATTACAGAAATCGAACTTAATAATAGCGCTGCCACTAATTTAATGTTTTTTTGTAGCCAAATAAAACTGCAATCATTCATGGCATAAGACGGCATAACAGAATATAATAGCATTGACAGATATATGGTGTAAAGTCTATAGACTTCATACTACAATGAAAAAAGTCTATGTTGGAGTGACACACTATAATTGATTGTGGATTTCTATTGTGGACTTCTTTAAAACAGCTGATAATTGAAAATTAAAACAACAACAAAAACAATAAAAACATTTTGGTAGCATTTAGCCTCGATTTTATCTCAAAAGAGTCTATGGAAATATCGTTTGTTTGTTATATAAATCCATACGATGGAATTAATTTTATGCATTTCGCATAAATTACTTGAAATTAGAAATTTAAACATCTGGTTTCCGATAAAATAATCGATATTTTGTTTAATTTTGTGCAGCGTTGCCATATCAATCTAAGAAGTCCACAATAAATCCTCCCTTTCAATGTAGTGTGAAGTCTATAAAAAGTCTATGTTGGCTAAGGTAGACTTTGGAGAAATACCTATGTGTGTCACTTAGACTTCACACCATCATTGTGTAAAATACCTGTCTGTCAGTGCTATAACATACTCAGCTGCTTCTGTCTATTCAATACGTTTTGTATGCAAGTGATCAGTGCAGACCTGGGCAGTCGAATTACAAAATTTTTTCAATTACAATTACTTGTAATTGTAATTGAAGATTATTCCATTACAATTACTTGTAATTGTAATTGAAAAACTTAAATTACAATTACAAGTAATTGTAATTGAAAAAATTTCAATTACAATTACAAATTGTAATTGTAATTAAAGACTTTTCAATTACAATTACAAGTAATTGTAATGGAAAAATTTTCAATTACAATTACAATTTGTAATTGAAAAAACTTCAATTACAATTTGTAATTCTAGTTATAAAAAAATTACTTAGATATATACACATGCATCAATTAATAAGTATAATAACTGTGGATATGACATTGAGTCAGTAGGTCCATGGGGAAACCTAAGATCCTTCAACCTACGACTGATCATTGAGGCACCGCTGAAGCCAAAAAGGAAAAATAGGCTCCATCCGTATGGAGGGGACTCCAAGCTAAACAAAAATATGCATTTAACGTTATAATTAATGGATTTTTGACCAGGCGCCAATTTGTCTCGCATGGCTCTGCTTTGAGGCAAATAGCTCATTTTGCCTTTGAGAGTAAAAAAAACTCTTACTTTGTGGGGAATCGAACCCTCATCAATTGGATTACAAATCAAGCACACTACCCCCTACACTACCGACGGCCTTGTATTGTCAACTTCAAAATATTATAATAAAATCAACTGTGCTGAATTTGAAAAGTAAAAAAAAAAACCACACCTGCCAGGAATCGAACCCGGGTCCCATCGCGTGTCAGTTAAGCATTCTAACTCCAAGCCACTGACTCATTTTACAATCCCAATTCAAAACCGTAACTTAAATATTTGAATATTTTCCAATACTTCAAAAATGTAATTATTACTATATATGCTTCAATTACTTTCATGTAATTGATTACACACTCAATTACAATTACTTGTAATTGTAATTGGGAGAATTCAATTACAATTACAAGTAATTGTAATTGAAAAAAATTAATTACAATTACAAGTAATTGTAATTGAATTTTCCCAATTACAATTACAAGTAATTGTAATTCAAAAATTTCCAATTACAATTACAAGTAATTGTAATTGAATATTCTTCAATTACCATTACAAGTAATTGTAATTAATTGTGTAATTAATTACAATTTTGTAATTGGACTGCCCAGGTCTGGATCAGTGTGGGCATAAATAACAAAACAGAATATTTCTTATGCCGTCTTGTGTAAGTTGGAGTTAGCTGATTTAATTTTGTGCTGCCAACTCCTTCCCAAAGATGTCAAATTTCCCCTTTTTACGAAAATCTCGAAAAGCCGCAATTACAAATACTAATTTTGTAATATATTAAAACAGTATTAGGCATATAATTTTTTTTTAAAGAAGAATATATTTCATTACTTTTCAACATGTCCCGAACTGATTTACAAGCGTTTGTTAATTATTTCTTGAGAAATTGCGGAAATAGTTTTTTCCCCGTGCGCAAATTGCAACATTGCCTCTTCTGTGCTCTTATGTCAAGTTCAGACGGCACCACGAATTACGTAATTCGCCGCCCATTCGTAATTCACAGCCGAATCACGTAATTCGCCATATAAAATTTGACAAGTTGAATTACCTCAGTACCTTCATAATTCACTTTGCGAAATGGGAAATGAACTGTCAAAATTTGTATGGAAGAAATTTTACGAAGCGTGACAAACTTTGCCATTGGTTTTTGCTTCGCAAAACGTCGTTAGCTAGTTCGCCTAATACGTTGGGGCGGGCATACACAGCCAATCGCGTTTGACAAGCCTAGGACATATGGTACAAATGGTTTTGAACCTTAATTTGAAAAAGAAAGAAACATTTGGTAAGATTTTAGATAAGCTTTAATTAATTATATTCGAAGGGTCGCTGACGCAGCGTCGGAAAATTTGCGACCGAAAAATTTACGAAGGCTATTTGCGAAATTGCATGAGGACCACTACTGTGTGAAAGCGCAAAAACTATATAATTCCATTAAACAATTCATGCAAATTTACATGCATGAAAAATTAGTGTGTTTATCCCTTTATTTTTTATATTGTCGAAATCTCACAAAACAGTGGTAGTGTATATTCCCTTTCAAGAGAAGTGATGAGAATTGAGTTTGATAATTATTTAAACAAATATACAATTGTTATACCAATGGCGTTATTCAAGTACATGAAAACATCCAAGGCGAACATAAAGGATATGGTTAAAGAATAAAACGAAGGAGAAACGCCATTCAACGAAGTAATCCAATTTCTTTATATATATATATATATATACATACAATGTAAATATAAAAAGTTTCCTAATTCAGCAAATGCATGTTCGATATCTAAGTGCCTGTCCAGACAAAGAAACTAACGTTTTGGAAGAATTAAGTAAATACAGAAAGAGCTAGGAAGAGAATAGAGGGTTTTGTTAAGGGGACCTTCTGGTCTAGAGCACGAAAATTTAGGGTATTTTCATGATTTTTTTTTGGTATTAAGCCAAATAAAAAACGATTTTCTAAGTATGCAGGCTTATTATATTATTTATTGATAAAAAATAAAAAAATGTAATTTTTTTTTTTTTTGGTATTTTAAAAATGGCGTTGAAGTGGACCCTCTTTGAAAAAGTACCTTCGTGGTGTGAAAGATTTTGGCAGTTCTGGTAATCGGAAAAAAAAAACAAAAATATGTTTTTAATCAGAATAAATGCGGCTATGGCAGGAACTAGAATAAAAAAAATTTTTTTTAAATTGACAAAATGGCGCAATTTTTTATTTCAACCATCAAAAGCTCCCCTTTTTTTGACCATTTTTTTGATGAAAAAATATGAAGTTCTTGAAATAAAAATTCGATTCTAGTTCGGGCCATAGCCATTGATGTTATGAATAATATATAAAAATTCCAGACAAATCGGTTCGATGGTTTTTTTTGTTTTCATTCACACCAGGTCAAAAAAAGTAGTTTTGAGATAAACGCGTTCAAAGTTGCTTTGATCAAGCGCGCTGCCTGCTGTCTCCACCTTCTAAAATGGCTGTAGCAAAACAAATATTGTCAATATCTTCACGAAATTTTGCCAGCATATTCTTAAAAGTCTATTCTTCCGAAATATATATAAAAAAAAATCAATTTTCAAAAAATTCTAGACCAGAAGGTCCCCTTAAACGTTACGGTAAAAATCGGTGCTTCCCCTTTTTTTCCCATGCATATAAATTATGTGTTTTCAAAACATGTTTCATGCGTGTTAGAGTGCTCTTAGCGAGCATTTCAGGCGATTGAGGCCTTTTACACTAGTCAACAATTGACCGTCAATTCGCATTTTTTATTCTCTGTTAGAGTTACATCCTCCGTGTTTTCACATACGAGGGCACGAAACGATCTATCGAGTACGCGCAACCAAAACACACTCAATTTTTATCTAAATTCGCGCACTTTGCTCGCTTTGCAAAAATGTGAGAATTGACGTCAAGAATTGACTAGTGTAAAAGGCCTCATTGATCGACAAATGACTAAAATATGGTGACTAAATTTTTGAATAAAACTAAACTGAGCTCTTTGAAAGCTATACTACCGAGAATGAAAATCTACGTTGGCAGTGGCATAAAACTTCGTTTACGACAAAATCTCCGAAATTACTAGTCTTTTCGGTAAAAAAAAAAAAAATATATACAAAAAAAAAAAAAAAAACCAGAACGATTTCAGTACATCCGAAATGAACAGCTATTAAATTTAGCGGCTTTTTGGAGGTTGTTCAGCTTCGTAGCTATCTACCAGATCCGTTCGACAGCCGGCTTACACCTGATTGCAAGCTGTTGTTATATTGTTGTTATCCAAAATTTCGGTGTTGATGCAATTGACTGCAAAAAAGCTATGGCGAATTACAGCGCTTTAAACAAATTGTGCAGATTGCAGAACCTCGTCCTAGCAATGAGTAAGTTTTGAATGCGAAATTTGACAATTTAATGTGAGTATAAGAAAAAAAAAAAATGGAAATTTCACAACATTTGGAAAAACCTTGACACTTTGATGACATTTGCTTAAAAAAAGAAATAGAACGCCATTCTCGTGGTTTAACATTTTTACTGCGCCATAACCATAGTCGTCAATTCTTTGCGTGCCTAAGAAACCTTTATTCGTTCCTTGGCATCTTCTACAAATGGGCCATTGGTTGATATCTGGAAGAATGCAAAGATTTGCTTTGCGAACAGCTTTGAAATTTGAAAGCAGGTGGCTGGCTATATACAATATGCTCCTTGAGGAAACTCGATCAATTTATTGGCTTGAAATGATTAAATAGCTTCAATTTGAAAAAATCAAAAGCTGAAAATGATGAATGGGTGGTGATTCTGCTTGAGTCGAAGCTGCTTGGATGTTATGAATGTCAAAAATTTGGAGAATGGACAGTGCTTCATGTCTTCTTGGATCTCTGGCTCGTTGAATCACAATCTCTCATTGCAACTGGCCAAAAAGCTCACGCGATATTCGCAGAATTTGTGATTAGGCCTTTATAAGATTGGAATGCGGTGACATCTTTGGCAATATGTTCGTTGAAGATCTGCTATCGTGTTACATAACAATTGGATTGTTTAAGAGACTAAAGGACTTTGCACTGAAGCAACGATGTGAGAAAATGTTTTATTCAGAGGCCTATGAAATCAGCCCCGAAGGTGCTTTTTTGTGCAATGACGCTTGCTGTTTATTACTCTAAAATCTAGACGAAAAAACGTACAAAGTCTTGGACGAAGCACCTAAAAGAGCGAGCCTTGCACGAATGTTTTGAGGTGTTATTCTTATTTAAATGACAACTAAGGAATATTTTTGCATTTTTAAGACATTTAGAAGGGATTTCATTGAAAAATTAAGATTAGATTTTATATGACACATCTCTTTATAAAGAACGATTTAGGATTATGATAAGTGTAAAAATCGAAAATATATCGACCCCTTTTCACGGATTTATCGTATGTTACATTTTTTACGAAATTGACTTTTTGATGCAAATTTGTTCTAAAGCTTTTAATTCATATCCTGGCAAAATATTAAAACCCTAAGCACTGTAGTTATGTAAATAATGCGGAACTAATTTTAGCTTATATGTACACAGTCGCATATGAAAAGAATAGTAGAAAAACACTCTCCTGTAAGATTTCGGTTTTTGTAACATACGATAATTTCGCAAAAAGGGGTCGATATATGTATGTATGTGTTTCACATTGCATTCAAAGCAGACATGTTAAATCCCGATTAAGATTAATAATCATGAATTATTGTTCTTTTTTTAATCCATAATCATTATTAATTTAACTTCTTGAAATTTTTGATTATTAATGATTGCGATTACCAAATAATCGTGAAATAATCAGGACTATTTCAGATTAATGAAAAAAATCAGAAAAAATCAAAAAATAATCAAAAAAATAATCCCGATTAATTTTAGATTATTTTTGAATATTTTTGATTTTTTTTGATTATTTTTGATTTTTTCTGATTTTTTTTTTTGGGTTTTTTGATTTTTTTTGATTTGTTCTGATTTTTTTTTATTAATTTTAATTATTTTCAATTTGTATTTGAATAACATCGTTTTTCCAAAGTTTCCCTATAGTCCGTGGGACCGGCAACGGACAAGTGAATTCACCGGCCACCTGTGGTTAGGACCACCCCTCGTCAAACCACCGGCAATACTTTCGAGAGGCGAATTTTACATTGCGATGTCATAGGCAAGGACATATGAGCCCCTCGCTGTACTACATTTAATTATATTCAATTACAAATTGAAAATAATTAAAATTAATAAAAAAAAAATCAGAACAAATCAAAAATAATCAAAAAAAATCAAAAAACCCAAAAATAATCAGGAAAAATCAAAAATAATCAAAAAAAATCAAAAATAATCTAAAATTAATCGGGATTATTTTTTTGATTATTTTTGATTTTTTCTGATTTTTTTCATTAATCTAAAATAATCATGATTATTTCATGATTATTTGGTAATCGCAATCATTGATTAATATAGGTCATACAAAAATAATCATTAAATAATCACTATTTCACTCATAAGAAAAAAATAATCTGATTAATTAATCATTATTTAACAGGTCTGATTCAAAGTATAAAATATGTTCATGTTCTACAATTGCCACTTTTTCCTACTTATATGCTATCGTTATTATTTGATTTTATTTCTATTAGACACTGTGTGCGGCTGTGCACATGCTGGCCATGTGCTGCGCCCTAGCCAAAGATTCCTTACCTCGGTAACAGCAGCGGTGAGTGTGAGAGCAAAAGTAAATAGGCGTTATTCATCACAACAATATGAAAAAAATGCCAATCGCCATAGTCAAAGTAAATACATCACAAATCCAGAACGATTGTACAGCGACAACAGACCCGGCCAGCCAGCTTTTGGTAGCAATGCATCGACAACGATTGATGAATTTCGTCAGCGAGAAGAGGAACGCGAAAGAGAGTACGATGAGCAAGAAGCACAGGAAGAAACTCGCCAAAAAAATAATGAGGCAGACGCGAAGCAGGCCAAAGTTGATGCCATTCGCGTTCAGATTCTCGAAGCTGCACTGGACTTTGTGCCATCGCATGGCTGGACAAAAGCAGCTATCGTCCAAGGTGCCGAGCAGATTGGCTTCCCAAGTGTTGTGCATGGCATGTTTCCTGAAGGCGGTTTCGCACTAGTTTCCTATTTCAATGGCAAGTGCAACGAAAAGCTTGTTCGACATTTGCAAGAAGAAACTCAAAATGGCCAGCAAGAGATCCGAGATCCAGTTGAATTTCTAGTCCGTGCAGTACGTACGCGTCTTGCAATGATTGAGCCATATAAAAAACAGTGGCCGCAAGCGTTGGCTCTCATAGCTCTGCCGCAAAATGCATCAACGTCATTAGCACAGGTGCTGACACTGGTCGATGATATTTGCTACTACTCCGGTGATCGTTCTGTAAATGTAAGTTACTGTAAGCGCAAATGGAATCTTAAACTATTATTTAATGCAATTGCCTTATGCCTTGCAGTTTGATTGGTATACACGAAGAATTGGCTTGGCAACAATACTTAAAATGACAGAGATATACTTGCTCCAGGATAGTTCTGCAAATCATGCCAAAACTTGGGAGTTCCTGCAGAATCGCATGGATGAGGCAGTTCAATTGCAGGTGATGCTTATGCAAACGGGTGATATGACTGATCGATTTCAACGCTCATTTAATTCTGCGTTCATAACGGTGAGGAAAAATTGATAAAAAAAATTGCAAAATCATTTAACGCATCTACTAATGATCATTGATGCTTTGCAGGCACGCAATATATTGGGCTTAGATTACAACCGTAGATAAGCAAAAAAAAAAAAAAATAAAAATCTGATGGGATTTAAGCCCAGTGAGTGCGAGACGACAGGATTCAACTCGCGATGTCACTAGTTCCTTGGAGAAAAAGACATTGTTCGACACTTTCTTGACGGTCTCCTTGTGCACTTAGAGAAATATTTCATTTGATATTACTCAAATTAAATTTTTAAGATTGTAGTTAGCTAATTTAGTACGTCAAAGTATTTTTTTTTTTTTTTTTTTTAATTTCCTTTTAGAATCTTCACAAATTCGTTATTGGACGACGACGTAATTTTACGACATCCCAAATTGGGAAGCCTGCACAGCCCACCGTTTTTTGAAATCATTGTAGCCCTTTTGACATCTTCAGCACACACCAGTCAGAGTACACAAAATATTTCAATTTATCTTAAATTAATATTGAAGACGTTATTACACCTCTTGCCTTTCTACTATTCTAATGTTCTAATGTTGCCATACATTGTTTATATGAGGCTTTGTATACGTTTAAGTAAAAATTTTCGATTGATTAAATGAGTACTTAATTGTTATGTATGCTGATTTAAAGCAAATGCACTATACTTTGGCATTTGCATGGAAAATATGTGAGTTTTATTGAAATCACCAAGGGGAGCAGTGAAATCTAAATGGGTTAAATGGTATGTGTTATCTAATTAAAATCGAATTAAAAACATCATTATTCATTTGTAGAAGCCGCTATTCAGCTTTATAAACTTGAGAAGTTCAACAGCCACAGCTGAAAAGCGGCTTCTGCGTGCTTGGCGCTGGGTTCTACACCTCCATTTAGTCCTTAGTTTAAAAGATCCCATCTTGTTTAAGATGTCATTTTATAGAAAAAAAGTTCAGCTTTCGTTTAAAATTATTTTAATAAATATCAAAAATGTCGCATTGGGCGAAAAATTGCTTATAAAAATAAAAACCGTTTTTTTTTTTTGCATCAATAATAATTTCTGTGGATTGTAATATTTTTTTTTTCGGAAAGACCAGACAAAAATCTATAAAAATCCTTCACATTTTTTTCATTTTCCGATTTGCGAGACGTAGAATTTTTTGAATACAAAAAAGGTCGAAGTTTAACACCCTGTATCTAGGCACCCGGTTAATATTTTCCCTCCTCCTTTTGCACAATTCATAGCGCAACATTTCCACAAAGTTTCATCGAAATCCCAGCTATGAAGTTTTTTGTGCGGGTACACTTGACGTGAAATGCCCCTTATTTCATACACATATCATGCAGTAGAAGGTTAAAAAATTTATTGAAAAATTCGAATAAAATCGAAACGTGGCATCAGTTTTTAATTCGAATAGTTGAATGCCTCGAAAAAGTTCGAAATTCGAAAATAATCGAATCTCAGATACCCACTTCATCCACTTATTGAGTATGCTTCATATTGAAGCAAAATGGTTAAGAACGCTGACGTTTCTCAATGGTTTACACCAAGTTGAGTTCCAGTTTTCCCTTTCGGTCTCAGAAAAATCTCGCAATATTTTAATGCCCAGAACATTCTCGCGGACCACAGCGGTACCGTTTACACGTACGTCATAGTATATACTCAGATGCTACGTAAGTAAAGCTCATATCGAAACATGCAAAAAAAAAAACCGAAAAGTCATTATAACTTCGAACTTTACACTGTTCACTATAGTACTATATAAAAAGCAAAATGCAAATGTTAACAATTTTCCCTTTCCTTTCAGTCGAAAAATCGAAAAGACGACCACCCAGAATAGTTACACAACGTAAACTTACAGTACGATAGAAATCAGATGACGTAGTAAAGTCATATGAAACCTGAAACATCTGCGACTTAGTTGAAAACGCATTGCATTGCGCTCTCCTCTTTAGTTCATGCAAACAATAGTCACGCACATTCTTCGTGAAAAGTAATCTGAAAGCAGCTGATTCTTGACTGCGCCGCGATGGAAACCGATTTTTTAGACATCGAAATTCTTGAAGAATTCCAAACAGAAAACATCGAATGCGAAAATAAAAGAAAAAGAAAGAGCAGGGTGGAAAACCTTAATAACTTTCATAAGTAAAGGCTTGTGGAGCTAGTGAGAGAGCGGAAAGCTATCTCGGACTTGAAGGAAAAAGTCTATCTATAGCGCCCTCTGTCTCTGTTTTTAAAAAGCTGCAGAAGGCCTACTTACGTCAATTAATTGAGCAAGTATTTACTGCATATCTGAGTATATAATTTTATTTGTCGCGATATCGATAGTTTGACAGTTCGTTTGACAGAAAAAAATCTTTTCAATCTTTGCTGAACATTAAAAGACGAGCAATATCGAGAAATATTTTAAGTAATTACAATTATGTACTATTCATGGTAGATTTTAAAAAATTTTTTTATCGATTTTTTTTTTCTGCGCAAATTCAAATCTCTGCCATTTTTGTTCAAAACTGCTGCATTTTCTTCTTCGCCAAGTTGCAACCCTGCTGGAAATGCATGAGTAACTCTAGTAAAGCCAAATAGCGAACTCCAATTTTTTATATTGAAAAAAGTCAATGTCCCTGTTTAGATTAAGAGAGACACTGGAAAAAAACACATCAGAGTGACGGAGACGAAAGACATTCCATCTCCGCCACTCTCATGTGTTTCCTTCCAGCGTCTCGCGTTTTGTCTCCCTGTTTAAACGTGGACAATATCGTCTGAATTTGTTCAAAATGGCAGCCCTGGCTGTGAGTCGGAATAGCAATGCTGCCAGCTCTTTCGAGATTAAATGCGTAGAAATGTATATTATGTGGTAGAAATGTTCAAAATGGTCTAAATTATTTTTTTTTTTTAAATGTAGACACGAATCTCTTTGCTTTATGCCGTATAATTGGACCTACACAAAATAGTTCGACGTGGACCCTGAATTTGTAAATAAAATTTAATTTTTTTTTTTCAGTAACAAATTTAAAAAAATCAAAGTAAGAATTTCTTACTTTATAGAAAATCACAATATAACCAAAGCAAAGTTTTAAAATGCTAAATTTTTCAAACAAACTGTTGACAATTTACACGAAAAAAATTAAGTATTTACTAGTACAGAGTGTAGGCACTTATGGTCCATGAAGCGAAAAAAAAAAAAAAAATACTAGCAACGCCGTTGGAAGGGTCGCATTGACAAACGCGCGACAAACTTCAACATGTTGCCATCAACCAGCTGTTGCCACTCAAATGCCAGGTATTTTTTCCGCTTCAAAGTTTGTCAACAAAGGCTGGGAGCAATAATTGTTTTGTCTGGTTGTTTAAGCTCGCTGTAAAACGTCGTTAACGTAACAAAAATTGGTAATAAGTACTTTCGCTGGATGCTTTATTCCGAATAATGGTGAAAGATAAAAGTCGTCTCCGGTCAGCGGTTTTGGAATGGACCACAGACAAAACGTTTGAGTTGATTTCATTGGTTGAATCTCGTTGCTGCCTCTGGGATAATCAATCAACACAGTACAAAAATCGAGCAACCCGTGAACGGGCTTGGGAGGAGGTCTCATCGACATTGGACTATCCGAAACATGAAGTGATTTGCAAATGGACTTTACTAAGACAACAATTCCGGGTAAAACGTTTTTTTTTTTTTTTTGTTCTGAATATGTTTGTAATTATATATATGTATGTATGTATGTATATAGCATGATACAAGAAAACAAGATAGCGCCACTTGAGAGAGGAAACGTCACAAACTCAAAATCGCGATTCGTTGTTGTTGTTTCCCATGTTAAACCCGCTTTTTACATTTTTGAATAGCATGGGAAACAACAACAATTTCTCGCTCAGTGACGTCACAAACTCAATTTTCGGCTCTCAAAGAGAACCTCAAAATAGCGGTACTGAAGTGGCGCTATCTTGTTTTCTTGTATCATGGTATATAGTATATATTTCGGATCATTCGAATCTTAACCGATTATTACTTATTTTAAAAGAATGCTCACAACAAGTTCCTGAAAACGGCAAAGAGTGGAAAATCTCCTTCGCGAACCCCAAATGAATATTATATAAAAATGCTGTTTATGGCGCCCATTTTTCTTCATGACCTTACAGGCGACACTCATTCAAATTCGGTATATAAGTACTTTCATTCACGTCGTACTGAATTCAAGGATAGTTCCCCTTAAAACAAATTTGATTCGTTCTATTTCAGGGTCATCCTAATTGTTCCAACAAAGTGGAATCATTAAGTCCCGAAGACACTTCTCGAAGTAATTTTGAAAACAATTTGGAAACCTCATCATCATCATCATCATCGTAGTCTCATCGGCCGCTTGTGAGCCTATGCATCCTGCAAAGCGTAAGAAAACAATGAAGCTGTCAATTAAAAAAGAAACCTCAAGCGAAATAACGCATGAAAACCAGACATTGCTTCCAGTCAACGAAAAAGAAGAAGATGAATTTCACCTCTGGGGACGATACCTAGCTTCGACTCTACGAAATTATCCAGACAAAATCGCCGTACGCAAATTCAAGGCCGCCGTATCACTCAGCCTTGCAAAATTGGAAAGCGGAGAATTTGACGCAGCAAGAAAATGATGAGATTTTAAGTTAAAGCATTTCTTGGAATTTAAAGATTAAGAGAGATAAAAAAAAACAGACCCCCCCCTTTGATCTATTAATGCAATAAGAATTTTATTGTAAACTCCTTGTTGATTCCAGAAACCAGTTCAAGATTGTTGTAAATCTTTTGAAAGAAAGTAGAATTTAACTTATAAAAGAACTTTTCGTTTTAATTTCCCGTCGAAAAATATTAAAAAAAATTTTAATAATTCTGACAATTAGGATTAAATGCTCAAGTCGAAACCGTCTGTTTCGAAAGAATGCTTCAAAGTGTTGGATAACTTATGTATGTATGTATGTATGTACATGGTCTCATTCAAAAATTGAATTGTAAAGTGATTTTGTAATAGAAGAGTTCTACAGTACTTTAATCTCATTTGGAGCTTAAGTCGACTTAAAATTTATGAGACACAAAATTCATTGGAAAATGAAAATCAAAATTATCTGATTCTCTTTTTACACCGAAACGATTTCATTACTGCAGTGTTTAAAACAAAATCGATTTTTGAAGATATCTGCTTTAAGGGGGTCTTCTCATTGAGCAACTTTTTTTTTCGACTTTTTTTTTTTTTGCATTTATTTATAGCTTGGGTAGTTGTGAATATGCCCCTAAAAGGATTTTTTGAAATTCGAAATAGTTTAGAGGATATAGCCTTCTTTGTCGAGCAAGATCTGCGCTAAAACGAGTAATTTTTGCGTTGCTTCAAACTTTAAACGCGTTTATCTCGAAACCACGTTTTTCGAAATGGCGGCCATGATATCTCCAGTTCAACTGAACCGATTTTCATGACACAAAGTGGAATCGACGCAGAATTGTCACCATTCTCGGGTGAATCTCGACCATAATTTTAAAAAATTTTTACTATTTTTTTTTTTTACACTAAACTACAAAAAAAAGCCCGAAATTGAAATTTTTTTTTGAATGGCCGCCATTTTGTCAAAAAAAATCACAAAATTAAGCTTGAGGTTCACCCGAGAATTACATCTATACTGATTATAACCCCGTTTTTTTTTTCCATTTCGGACGCTCCGGAGACCCGGAATCGTGGCCGCCGTGACGGCACCTTTTTTTTTCACCACCAACTTTGAAGTCTCATTACTTTTTGAACAGCCCACGTATCGAGGCAAAAAAATTTTTTAAATTTACTTTGAACCTTTTGTAATACAATAAATAAAAAAAGTTTTCAATTATTCTTTGCGTTTTCAAATAAGAATTTTTTTAAAAAGGGTCCAAAAAACGGGTTTTCAATGAGAAGACCCCCTTAATTCAAAATTTCAAAAAAAATCCTTATGCCTTACCTTGGAGTTGCGGAATAAAGCTGTATGCCGTAAATAAGGTTCGAGCAACATTTGAGAGAACATTTTCGAAAATTTGATGTATTTATATGAATCTAAGTGAATATATTTGAACGCACATATACAGATAAAATTAATGTAAATTTAATTGAATTTTTCAGACAGCAATTACAACTTTGCAGAGTTTTGTCATTTTCGAAACCGATTGGCCTTTCAAAATACTCGAAATAATTTGAGCGGATTTTTTTAATAATTCAAAATTCATCTCAATTTGAGAAGTGAATATATTCTTATATATACATACATACCTACAATGTCTTAAGTATTTTTTCATTGAATTTATCTCAGCTAAAGCGTTTAGGTACTTTAGAAAAGACAAGATTTTGCTCGAATTTGAAAAGAATTGTTATTAGTCTTTTGGATTTTGTAGTGCCTCTAGTCTAAAGATGAAATCAAATCGTCAGCTGAGTTTGGCTTCGTTCACATAACTCGGTTTCCTATAACGGCTTTAAGTAGGCATCATCAGAGAGTGATTGCGTTGGTTTCATGCTAAAAGTACAGGCGAAATGAGAGCACATTTATAATTTGTGCTACCTTTCTCCTTTCCCAAAACAAAAACAAAATCAAAGAAAATTCACTGCAAACTTACTCTTCTTTTCGCGTTGGAGCTATTGCAATTGTTGCTGTGCTTATCTGCTGAGCTCCTGAATCATTTATGAATCCATCGAGTAATTTAATTATCTCAGGGAATGTGGGACGCTCGCCAGGATTAGCATGCCAACAGGACAACATTAAATCGCAGCTTTTTAGTTCGTAATTAGGAAAAAAAAAAAAACAAAAACAATAAAAGTAAGCAAAGTATACATGCACACAATATGGACTATTAAAAAAAGATTAGAGCTTACAACTCTCGGCCGCAGTTCTTTGGTTTTTCCATGCGGTATCCGCTTTTCAGTAAATGAAGCAAGCGATTTGTTGGTATGGCCGGGTAAGGGGAGCCTCCAAGTGTGGCGATCTCATAAAGCAATATGCCGTACGACCAGCTTATTTGTGACCAGCATATGGGTATGTCCGTTTGTCATATGTACATATATATGAATGTGTATAAAATTTAAAACTCATTAAAATGATTGAAATTGTTTTCTTTTTTTGTTTTTTAACATAATTAGTGAAGGAAAAATGTTACAGAAATTCCTGGAGTGGATAGTCTTAGTTGATTGGGTGAAAATTGATGTTAAAGGACTTTTTATAACTTCTATGGGCTTATTATATTCCATTTAAGAAAAATAATAAGCAAGCTACATCAGCCGATTTAAATTTTGTAGGTGTTGACCGCTGGAACAAAAAACGCAGTCAAAAGATCTTTGTCCATACAAGCCAAAACCACGCACAGTGGTCATGACCACTGTCATTTGGTGGCAAAAAGTAATTTTCTGACCAATTGATTTCAAAAAATTTATGATGCATTTTTTTTTTTTTTTTTTTTTGTAGAGGATTGTCAAAATAAGAGAGCTTCATAGGCATTTTTTTTTTTTTCAAAAGGTAATAGTTTTAACTGGAAAGCCCGTACGAAGTCACATAAAGATTATGGGGCAATAATTGACAAAGATTTTCATTAAATTCTGTGTTGCATTAATGGAAAAGAAAATCACTTCTAATAGCCAAATGGTTTTATTTTAGTGAAATATTTAATTTTGTCATGGACTCATCCCAGGAATCAGTTGGATACGATAAATGGTTTAAAAGTTAGGCGGAAATTCAAATGACTATGAAAGACAGCATTTGCTATTTTATGTTGGGAAAGAACAAATTTCTGTTACGATCTTTTGTTTTCTAATTGGTGGGGGGGGAAATGGATGAAATATTATTGCAATGAAAGATGCCGACTCTGGGTAACAATCGACAAAGTAGGAGAAATAATTTTGCCAAAATAATTTTGGTTTATGAATAAATGACCTAAACTACTTAATAATTGCAGAATAAGAGACAGGATTCCAAATTGAAATTGTCTGACTTACACATCACTTTGCGTTGTGTAGACCTGATGAGTCATGGATTCCAATGCAAGCCATTTAATGGGAAGTTTGCCATTGCCGCATTTTTTATACATGTTCTCCTGGTAGATGTCACGGCTAAGGCTGAAAAAATTATAAGTAGAACAGGGAAACGAGGTAAATTGTGACGCATTTTTTGACGTTCCGAATTTTCTGAACGATGTTTACGTGACTTACCCGAAGTCTGCAATTTTAATGGTGCGGTCTGTTGCTACAAGAACGTTTCGTGCCGCTAAATCGCGATGGACGACTTTGTTTTTAGCCAAGAACTCCTGAAAAGAAAGGGGAATATGCAATGCTTTAATTAATATATGTACAAAAAAACATTAGCCAAAATTTTAGGTACCCTAGATAAACTAGGCGCATAAGTAAAAAATTATTTCGGATGGGGTTTTAGGCATGTTCCTTTGGACTCGCGTTTCGCAGGGTCAATGAACCCCACGAAATCGGACCCGCCTTAAACGTGTCAGTAGAAAACGCAATGATTTCGATATCTAACAATAAAGTGATAGATAGATAGATAGATAGATAGATAGATAGATATATAGATAGATAGATAGATAGATAGATAGATAGATAGATAGATAGATAGATAGATAGATAGATAGATAGATAGATAGATAGATAGATAGATAGATAGATAGATAGATAATAGATAGATAGATAGATAGATAGATAGATAGATAGATAGATAGATAGATAGATAGATAGATAGATAGATAGATAGATAGATAGATAGATAGATAGATAGATAGATAGATAGATAGATAGATAGATAAAACTATAGTTTAAAAATAATAATTTTTTATTTTTCCAGGACATCCGAATGCACTTTCCTTATAAACATTGGCCTTCTTAAAGGACCAGCTTTTGAGGTAAAGCTATTGAGTGCATTCAGTGGTAGGCTCTCGCTACGTAGGCACTTCTAAGTTATACACAAAACAGGTAAGGGTGTTATAGTCAGGCGAGCCTTAATATGCAATGCATGATACAAATTAATGGGTTGTTCTGATGTAACCACTTTTAAAAATCGATTTTTTTTCTTTCATATTTCGATAGTAAGTCTTACTGAGAATATGCTGTGAAAAAATCAGTCCGGAGTTCCTAGTCCAAGCGACCCTGCTCTTGAGACGTTTAAACGCGATTT
Source organism: Chlorops oryzae (assembly GCA_020466095.1). Lineage (NCBI taxonomy): Eukaryota > Metazoa > Arthropoda > Insecta > Diptera > Chloropidae > Chlorops > Chlorops oryzae. Next base: position 478,441 of record CM035806.1, on the reverse strand, counting down.
TCTCGGAACATCATTTCTGGCACTGGCAACATCCTACAGACCAAACTATCAAACCGTATTGCTATGGAACTTTTATATATTTTCCACTTATTATTAGTTCTCCCAGGTACCAGAATTGAATTTTTCTCAAAATTTATTAATTTTTTTAAACGATTTTTTATAAAAAAAAGTCACGATTTTCGACACTTTTCCGTAGTATGCCATTGTGTTGTTTTTTTCACATAAAATTTAATAATTCTGGTAAGGACTATAACGACAGACGTACTTGACAATAATCTATTCGGTTTTTTTTTTATTTCAGACCACGTGAAACTCCACTGCCGTGTTGCCCAACGGCCTACTTCATTTTAGTGTATACTATGACTAAAAAGCAATTAACAATGTAAAAAACAAAAAAAAATTACGCAGTTTTAGTTACTAATAAAAATATATAAGAAACGTATAAAAAAATTTATTGTCTCATGTTTACATCAGAATAACCTCTTAAAACCCAGTTGTAATTGAACTGGTCTGTCAGGGATGAGTATTGGGCCTAGTTTCCCAGAGCAATCATATTTTAAAGCAATTTAAAGTAATTTTGTTAATAGTAAAAAGGGCTACCAACTTTTTGTTTTTTAAATAAGGTATATAAAGGTCTTAGGGGGGAAAATAAATATTATATTGTACAAATGAACAGTACTTTATTTTTATGATATAAATACATACAAAAATCTTTGTGCTTCTCGCGCAACTGATCAAGTTTTTTTTTTTTTTTTTTTTGAAGGCTTCGTAAGCCTCGCAGCAAATTAAATTAAAATTAAATTAAATATGGAGATAATTCTATATTAAATCAATTGGGCATTTATTTCTATCATCACGCCATTTAGCATACAAAAAGAATAGAATAAAATATAGAATTCACAGTTTGGCATTGGCTTTCATCAGGGGCGGATTGGGCCTATGGAAAAGCGGGCAAATGCCCGGTGGGCCCCCAGTGCGCTGTGCTTTTTAGCTGTTGGGTTTTTTTTTTTTTTAGGTAACATTGTTCAAACGCCCGGTGGACCCCTTGACCCCCAGTCCGCCCATGACATTCATTTTAACTCGAGGGCTACACGACATGTCGTACTTAAAACGCAGCTTTCACCGAAATCACGCCAATGATGTTTCAAACATTATTGAACACACTTTCCATTTGTTCGACAGTAAAAAGTATAATGCAGGGAAAAACAGTATAATATTATTTTTTTTAAAGCATGGTTGGTAGTCCTAATAGTAAATGGCGAAAATAGTTAAAATTATACGGGTAGAAATCTGGTCCTTTTGCTTTCAAGCGTCATATGAAACTTAAATGGAACCAACTATCAGAGTTGATATAAAACAAGTGAATTATATCTTAAGAGCCTTTTTGAATTCGTTGGTTGAACCGACATTCATTGCACCTTAGTGTATCCGGGCGTGGAAGAGACAACTTGCATAATAGCTTTTAGTAAACAATGTGAAAAGTAATTTTCTTGCGTCAAAGGACGCCTTTTTTACTTCAATTTTGATTTCGATTAAATTCACATGAAAAACACAAGGAGAGTATGGAAGTCAAGTGATGAACATGACCATGAACATGACCATGAACATGACCATGGGACCATGACGTATGCTCTTGATGTAATGAGCTGCTCTGCAAGTTGCTTTGTTAAAGGGCTTCTAGGCGTTTAAAGATGAAAAGTTCTTCTCAGAAATGCCGACATCGGTTCGACGCGTAGTGTCGCTGAGTTTGGATGACCCCTTGGTGAAAGGGATGGATGGAGGAAGGGGGCGTTCGAAGGCATTATGGGATGAGGAAGCGACAAAATTGAATAAATTTCATTAATTAATGTTAATTTTTAAAGTGACAGTGTGCCTCTGCAGATTATATGCACTTCCTTTGTATCATTAATTTGCATTTATTTTTTACTTTCCACAGATAAGCATAGGAATTACGCGAATATTTCCATTTTTAGACGGCTTTTATAGGTCATCATAATTGCGTTCTAAAGAACTTCAAAACTTTTGATGCAATTTCTTCCAACGCCTAGGACACAAGGATAATGAACATCGACAATCCAGAACCCACGCCAGAATAAGGAATTTTACAAATCAATACCTCCTTGGTAACACAATGGGCCGATTAACGGCCTAAGTAGCAGCCACTTCAACCTACCTACCTACCTATCTATTACCCAATACATACACCTTATAAAACTTCAGATCAGTTGAAATATGTAGATGTGCGGCCCATTTTTTTTTTTTTTCCCAGAGGCCTTGGTTACCTAGTTACGCCACTGCTTCTTATCCACAACGTTGTCGACTTTACAATGTTGATGTCATTGCCGGGGGCGGGTCATAATTTCTTACTCTTTTTAAGTACTATTTAAATACTAACCTTAAGTAGCAACATAGTTTTTGTATAATGTTTGGAAGATAGGGCACTTTGACAGTGAAGCCAAGCACAAAAGACAGCACTTGTTTTTAAGTAACGAGTGATTGAATGAAAAATCATGGAGCAATATGTTCGATGCGTTTTAATTTGCTGGTACTTCGCTTAGACAGTCCATCCCCAGCTACAGATAACACTTGACAGCACATTTGGAGCGACTATTTTGACGAGGCGCAAATTTCCGAGGGCGTCAATTCTTGCAGAAATTATCTTTTTCTATTTTGTAATAAACCACTTCAACTAATGACACGAAAACAATGCAATTAAAGACGCTCATCTATGCAGCTATCTTGCTTATTTTGAGGCACGAATAATTGAGTTATTTTGTGTACGTCACTGAGCAGTATGAAAATTGTTGTTAGTTTCCGATGCTATTCAAGAAAAGGGATAAATAAGCCGTTGAAGACTATGGGAAAGCTTGAATTTGGCAAACAATGAAATCGCGTATTTTAAGAAGCTTATGTGACGTTTCCTCGCTCGAAGTGGCAGCTACTGACTGATTGTTTTTCAGCTTGTCAACTGCATGAGAGACTAACACATTATGTTTTGGGTGGATTCTGCGGTACACTGCTGGAAGTTGATAGAAATTCATACAGTTTCCTTAAACATAATTGACAAAGATTCGTATGCATTTGAAATTAGCACATTATTGTCACCATTCTTCATAGGTAAAATTAAGAAATTTCTTCTTTTTGCCGAAAACGAAAAATGTTACTAAAATGCTAAATAGCCTATAAAGTTGGTATATTTTCGATTTATGAATTGAGAACAGCATTAGTATACTTTTCCACCGTACTAATACGTGAAAAATCCTGAATGGAATTTCTTCCATGCAGATAGCACAAAATTGTGGGTCTTTTGGAACAAATCCCGACATCTAACCTTTTGGAAAAATCTAACAAAATTCAAAAATTTTGCAAGGCTTTCGAAACCACTTCCATAGAAAAGGATTTTTTTTGGTGCCCTGATATGTATATGCTTGGAAAATGTTTGGAAAATCACCTGGAAAAAAATGAATACTAGGTAAAATAGTTGTAAAAAGCTTATGGAAACGTTTGCTGGGTTACTTCGGCGGGCGACCTACTGACTGCAGGGATACTTTCAGCACTTAGTCAAAGTTGAATTGGGTATGGTTATGGGACGTGAAAAACGGATTGTTTTTGGGAAATTTCTTACCATGCCAGTGGCAACTTGCTGCGCAATGTCTAACAAATCCGATCCGCTTAGTGGTATCCTTGGAACTAATATTTCTGTAAGCCTTTCGCCTACTTGCTGACATTGACGCGGTTGTTGTTGTTGCTGCTGCTGCTGCTGCGTGTCGACATGTGGCTTTTCATCAATTATTGGATCAAAATATTCTTTGCTTTCGACAACAAGCGCATCTTGAATATAATTTTTCTGAATTCTCATCGATGCTGTGCCTGGATTTTTCCTAACGACTTGCTTCTGCTGTCGCTGTTGCCGTTGGGCAGGGCATTCGCAATCTTTCACCGTTACCAAATTGCTCTTAATTTCATGATCCAGATTTTTCGATTCCAATGACGAATTGACGTTCCGCTGCGTTTCGTTTCCGCGAACAAGAATTTCCACTTGATTTTTGCAGGAATTCGTGCAGATTTCGTCGTAGCCATAAGACATGTTAATTGCTGCCAATCTCAGGGAAGATGAACAACGTAAGTCGCTTTGTTTATTGCGACTCGTTCCTCCATTTTGCGCCGCTTGCATTAAAATCGTTCTCGTTTGCAGGTCATGCAGGTATTTCCATTCGTTGCTGTCACATAAAAAGAGAGAAGCCAAGAGGGGAAAAAGTAATTTTTTTTTATCTTAAAAAATTCTGTCAAATAATCGATTAACGAAAAATTCAATAAAACCAAATGTGAATATTTTAATTAACCCTTAATCGTTTAGTGTCCTTCTTCGGATATAATTGTTCGCAGAATTCACTTGATTTTGCAGAACTACTCAGCGATGTTCTGTAGCCTAAGACATGTAATGTCCAATCTACACGGATATATGATAAGCATCGTTTTTATTGGGCTGTTACCTCGTAAATTTCGCCGATTTAGCATGTAAATCGTTCTGTTTCAGCGTTCATGCGGAATAATTCGCGATTCTTGTGTCTATAAAAAGAAGATGCCATGAGTATAATAATACATGTTTACTTAAAAATTTGCAAATACTCGATTAACGAAAAATTAATAAACCAAATTAATATTTTAATGTTGACCCTTAATCTTTAGGTCCTTCTTCGGAAAATTATTGCGAAATGCATGAAACACTAATTGTAGGATGAATATGGTATGTTAGCGCAATTCAAATTCGAACTTCATCGTAAATCATATTTAGACCGTAAATCGTGATTTCTATTCGAAGTATTATGCGGAAAACTGCATTGAGTCCCACTAAATTGTTATAAATACATTTATGGACTCATGCAGCTTCGCAAATTACCTTCGCAATTTTCCCATCGTAAATTTCAATAAATTTTGACAGATTGTGTGACAAATGTTCTTCATTTTCCCAAACAATTTGCGAACGATTCATTGAGTCCCACTAAATGTGTTAAATAAGACATATAGTGGGACTCATGCAGTTCGCAAATACCTTCGCAACTTTTCCATCGTAAATTTTCATATAAATTTTGACAGTTGTGTGACAAATTTCTCATATTCCCAACAATTTGCGAAGCTGCATGAGTCCCACTAATGTGTTAAAAGACATTAATGGGACTCATGCAGCTTCGCAAATACCTTCGCAACTTTTCCCCATCGTAAATTTTAATATAAATTTTGACAGTTGTGTGACAAATTTCTCAATTCCCACAATTTGCGAAGCAGCATGAGTCCCACTAATGTGTTAAAAGACATTAGTGGGACTCATGCAGCTTCGCAAATACCTTCGCAACTTTTCCCCATCGTAAATTTTCATATACATTTTGACAGTTGTGTGACAAATTTCTCAATTCCCACAATTTGCGAAACTGCATGAGTCCCACTAATGTGTCAAAAGACATTAGTGGTACTCATGCAGCTTCGCAAATACCTTCGCAACTTTTCCCCATCGTAAATTTTCAAATAAATTTTGACAGTTGTGTGACAAATTTCTCATTTCCCACAATTTGCGAAACTGCATGAGTCCCACTATAGTAATATGTAGTTTAAAAACAACGTCTGTCTTATCTTTAACCCTCTAATGTTACTTTTTTTTTTTTCTCCAAAGTAACAAATTAGCTTTCTAAGACTTATTTCGGGTAGAGAAAAATGAATCTGAAATTATTTATTCTACTTTTTTTTCGAATAAACTCAGTTTAGAGGCGGAGCACAGTGGGATTTCAGAGGAAAAAAATAGGATTTTTGACTATCCTATTTATGACGAAGTGATTTGATCGAACAGAGCATTATCAGATAATAAAGAAAATTCCGCAACTATTTTTTTTAATACTAGGTTTTTTATTATCTAAAAAATTAAGTTGTCTTTTTTTCTTCGAAAACTGGAAAAATTTTTTGCCAAATTGGTTTGAATTTTCTATTAAATCCATCACTAGGTCTATTCCCGATTTGCACGAAACTGCCCTATTTGGTGGAAAACTGTCTATAAAACTACACGATTGTGCAAGTGAGTGAGCATTTGACAGAGTATTCGTCTAAGTTAATAAAAACTTGAAGCGTGGAGTCTCTTCTAATGATTCATGAAAAAAATTTATTTTAATTTCAATTGAAAATTGTATGTCCAAAACCGCTGTGAAAATGTTTGGATATTTGAAAAAAAAAAAAAAAAAAAAAAAAAAAAAACAGTGCATACGTTTAGGATGTTGTAAATTCCGATCGTTATATAAGAAGGTGCCAATCCAATTTAAAAATACTTTATAATTAGACTCCATGACTTAATAAATACTATATATTCTGCGATTCGAAATGAAAACCTTGAGTCGTGAAAAAATTTGCAAAAATCCAATTTTCATTAAGATTGCGTAGCGAAAGTCTGTACAAAACAGGGGCGGACTGGGCCTACGGGCAACCGGTGGGCCCCCAGTGCGCTGTATCTGAGATCAATACTCATGGAGTAAGGATTTTTTTAAAATTTTTTTTCTTAGGTAACGGCGCCTCATTTTACAAACGCCGGGTGGACCCTTTGACCCCCAGTCCAGCCCAGCCCCTGGTACAAGATTTAAGGAATAAAAGTTGAAAAAAAAAAAAAATGTTGCCAAAAATTCTTACCGCAAAAAATCGAGCAAGCTCCCAAGGCTGCAATACTCGGTCAAAAGCAACATTTCGGTTGAGCGCCTTGTGCAATGTCCCAGGATGCCAACAATGTTCGGATGCCTTTCAACGGATTTCATAACCTCAATTTCACGTCGAAATGCACGAATATCATCAATTGAAGGTTGCTCTGTAGGAAATTGTAAAAATTCAAGAAAATTAAATTAGAGAAAAGGTCTGGCGGGTTGCGGCATCATGAAAGGAATTTTTAAATTTTGTTGATTTTTTGATAGGTGCCATCTAAAAAACACTGTGGAGCCCACTTTTTAGATTTTTATTTTGAACGGTCCTTGAAATATCCTGGAAAATCCTCTTTTCATAAGCCTTTTTTCAAAATTTTATATCTCAACAACCAATTGAGATAGAGAGACCGATCTGTTAGATAATAAAACAGGGAAGCTAAAAAATTTTTGTTTAAATTTTACACTGAGAAAATTTTTTTCACAAAACTAAAAAGAAAATTATGAATATTTTTTTCAGTGTATTCCCAGTTTCCCGCCACTCTATAAATTGCTTTTGGAAATACCCCTTAGTATTTACTTTCATTAAAAAAAAAATATATATATTTCAATCAGATGGCGCAGCAGTGTGATATTCAAAAAATTGCAAGTGCACCTATATGCTCCCAGTAGGTACTAATATCCAGTACAAATTTGTGCAATATGGTACAGTACAAAAATATGCTTTTATGTTTTCTTAAATATCTCAAGAAGCTATTCATCGATTTAAATAAATCTTCTTTTGAATAAAAGTTTAAGATGAGACGTATGTTTTTAAAATAGCAAAAAAGTATTACAAAACCCGGAATACACTGAAAAAAATAGCCTAACTTTTGTTTTCTTTTTTGTGCAAAAATTTTTCTCAGTGTAAAATATAAAAATAAGTTTTCTGCGTTCCTTGTTTTGTTAACAATGATTCACCGTTTGTTTCATCTTTCTATCTATATTAGTTTTTGAAATATTTAGAAAAATAAACTGCATATTTTTATACTTAAGACTTGGCGTATGAGTGATGTGTCTTTGTACCATATTGCACAAATTTGTACTGGATATTAGTACTGGGAGCATATAGGTGCACTTGCAATTTTTTGAATATCACACTGCGCGCCATCTGATTGAAATATTTTTTTTTTTTAATGAAAGTAAATACTAAGGGGTATTTCTAAAAGCAGTTTATAGAGTGGCGGGAAACTGGGAATACACTGAAAAAAATATTCAAAATTTTCGTTTTAGTTTTGTGAAAAAATTTTTCTCAGTGTAAAATTTAAAAAAATTTTTTTAGCTTCCCTGGTTTATTATCTAACAGAATCTGCTTAGATCGTTTCTCTATCTCAATTGGTTGTTGAGATATAAAGTTTTGAAAAAAAAGCTTATGAAAAGAGGATTTTCCAGGATATTTCAAGGACCGTTCAAAATAAAAATCTAAAAAGTGGGCTCCACAGTGTTTTTAGATGGCACCTATCGAAAAATCAACAAAATTTAAAAATTTCCTTTCATGATGCCGCATGCCTTTGCTTAACCCGCCAGACCCTTTGTTCGCGATCGAATACTTACGTTGTCTTTTTCTAAGAAAACAAAAAACAAATTTATAAATAATAGGAAGAGTATTTCTCGAAATGCTACCAAAACCCTTTGTGATATTCGAAATTGCCCGATATTTTTGCCGAAAAATAAAAGGCAAAATATAAAAGTTATTTTTTTGCCTTTTACTCAAATTGAATAAAAATTAAAAGGCATCCCGAATTTGAGTAGAAGAGGTCACAAGGTCACAATGAACACAAATACAACTTCCTTTTCATCCTTCGACTTTTTTTTTTCTATCTGCCTTTTTACCTCAAAAAATTAATTGATAACTGTTATTTGCCGATCTCTGATTTAAACAGCTTAACTAAGTTAGTAATTAGGTGGAAATGAGACGCTACCGCTTAATACGAGTAAAGCTTCAAGGCTTCATAGATTTCAACAGGCTGTCAATCACAGTCATAAATATTTACCTTTTAACATTTTGACCGCGACTTCCTTCTTTTCGCCGCTCTTTCTATTATGAAATTGACCACGACGAACAAGGCCGAAGGCCCCTTCACCCAGTACCTCATAGAGAGTCACATCGCTGCGATCAATTTCTATGGAATCATCATCATCGCTCAAGAAGCCCTTCTCCTCCAGATCAAATTGCAGGTGTTTTTGTAATTCATCAGCGGAGCACAACTTTGGCAGGCTTTTTGCTCCAAAATCGAAATTCGCCTTTGCATCTGCCTTCTTTTCAAGCGCCTGTGTATTCATTCAAATGGAAAGAAACGAAACGAAACGAAAGGAAACGAAACGAAACGAAAGGAAACTTATTAAGATAAAATTGATGATAACAACCAAAGACAAATCCACTCGTGATTAGTACTAGGGCTAAGCTCCTTAAGCGTTAAACTTTTTTACCCGCAACTTATGGATTATTTTGTAGCACAAGTCTTCATAGAATTTTTTAATCGACTTTATTAGGAATTTTTATTTGCTTTATAAAACAGTGAAAAGAGAAAATAGCCAACAATAAGCGAGAGTCGAAGCAAAATCAGACAATTAGCAAACAAACGAATTCAAATTATCTGAGCATCTGATTTGAAAATGAAATATATTAATTGCTTGCATTTTGTTTTAATTGGACAAGTTCAATCAGTTGTGCAAAATGAACAGGGACGGACGTTAGTAGCTTTTATAATAAAATACAAAAAAAATAAAAAATTAAAATCGAGTCTGGATAGTGTGAACACCCCGGATGGAGGGAACACTTCGTTAGTGTATGAGCAGATGGACTGAGGCTTAAAAATAAATTACGATGGTGATCTAACTAATCGCGAGAAGGCCGTTCAAAAATTATTAGATCACCGTAAGAAACAATCGTCCCTATTGAAATAATTTTCCAAAAAAACAAAAACTTTCTTTTTCACAAAAAAAAAAAGAATATTTTTTGTGACCTTTGGAGGCATATTTAGCAATTTATTTTTAAATTTTACACTGAGAAAAATGTTTGCGCAAAAAAGAAAACAAAAATTTAACTATTTTTTTCAGTGTATTTCAGTTTTTGTCAATCCTTTTGAATGTTTAAAAAAATACCTTGTTATATTAACAATAATTTTCGAGGAATAGAGAAAATTTATTTTTAAATTTTACACTGAGAAAAATTTTTGCGCAAAAAAGAAAACAAAAAGTAAACTATTTTTTTCAGTGTATTTCAGTTTTTGTCAAACCTTTTGAATGTTTAAAAAAATACCTTGTTATATTAACAATAATTTTCGAGGAATAGAGAAAATTTATTTTTAAATTTTGCACTGAGAAAAATTTTTGCGCAAAAAAGAAAACAAAAAGTAAACTATTTTTTTCAGTGTATTTCAGTTTTTGTCAAACCTTTTGAATGTTAAAAAAAAATACCTTGTTTTATTAACAATAAGTCACCGTTTGTTTCATCTTTTTATCTTAATTATTTCTGGAGATATTAAATTTTTAAAAACATGCCGTATGAGTAATGTGTTTCGTATCATTTTCGTACATTTGTACTAGAGCATCTATGTACACTTGTAATTTTTTGAATATCTCACTGTTGCGCCATTTTATTTGAATGAAATTTTTTTTTAAATGAAAACAAATACTTGGAGGTATCTTTTAAAAAAATTTGTAGAGTGGCAGCAAACTGGGAATACACTGAAAAAAATTGCTAAAATTATCTTTTTAGTTAATTGGGGAAAATTTTCTCAGTGTAAAAATTAAAAAAAATTTTTTTTTGATTTCCTGTTATATTAGCAACCTGGGAGTACACTGAAAAAATTGTTAAAATTGTCTTTTTAGTTTTGTGGGAAAAATTTTCTCATAGTAATAATTAAAAATTTTTTTTTTGATTTCCTGTTATATTAGCAACCTGGGAATACACTGAAAAAAATTGTTAAAACTGTCTTTTTAGTTTTGTGGGAAAATTGTTTGCAGTGTAAAAAATTAAAAAAAATTTTTTTTATTTCCTGTTGTATTAGGAATCGGTCAAGGATTGTTTCATCTTCTTATCTTAATTAGTTTTTGAGATATAAAATTTTGAGAAAAAGGCTTAATAAAAATGGATTTTCAAGGATATTTCAAGGACCGTTCAAAATAAAAATCTAAAAAGTAGTCTCCACAGTATTTTTTAGATGGCACCTATCGAAAAATCAATAAAATTTAAAAATTCCTTTCATGATGCCGCATGCCTTTGCTTCTTAACCCGCCAGAACCTTTATGTACATATTTGAACCAAATGAAAAAAACAAAAAAATTTTGCCTCGATATTGTGAACAGCCGCGGTAGTATGAATAGGCCTTTTTAAAAATTAGTTCGCTCTATCCATACTGTACTGTAAAGTAAAATAAAAAAATAATAAAAAAAAAAAATATAAGCTCGGAACGTAAAAGAGGGGTGCAGCCAAGATAATAATTGACGTAAGGAGCCTTTCACTTGAAATGTAACTATATGCAATAAATCTCTCAAACGTAGCAACGCTATTTGTGGGAGAATCTCGTTTTGCTTTCACTTCGCAAAAGGGAAGCGTTTTCACTTACCTCGAAGTATTTGCAACGGTCCTGATAGCGTTTCAACTTGGCACGACGTTGGCAAATCATGAACATCGTCAGGGACAATATAAAAATGCAAAAGACTGGCGCAAATATCGCCGATATCATTTTCGCTTTGTAACTTTTATCTGCAAAGGACCGAGAAAAATTGTGCAATGGTCATTAAAACTGTGTTAAATGTAAGAAATTTGTATGCATGTATAACTTGTTTAATTAGTATCTGACAATGGCTGTTTGTTTGTATGTAAGTATGTATGTACATATATTAACAGCAGGGTGTTATAGATGACGTTTGTTTCGTGTCATACACAGAAAAACTGGCTACGAAAAATTCCAAGTAATGACGTTTGTTAAACTCGATTCATCGGTTTTTTCAATTGTCACAATTAAAAATTTCAAACAAATCACGAAATTCGATAAAAGTTCGTAATATTAAATTTTGAAGAAAAATTTGGTTGATCATTTTGTTGTATTAAATACCAAATGTTTTAACACTTGACAAAAAACTTTTGTTTGAAATTTTTGAAAGTGCATATAAATATTTTTCTAAAATTCTCATTAGCTTTATGCGGACTTACATAGAAGAAGAGACAAAATTATCAAAAATTAGCTCACATATGTTTATGATGTTAGGGGCTGTCCATTAATTACGTAAGCATAAAAGGGGGGGCAGGGGGTTCGAAAAATCTTACGCCTGCTTATAAAGGGTGTCTGATTTATACTAAAGTATGCTTACGAGGAGGGGAGGGGGGTGGGTCAAAAATGGTCAAAATCGCCCTTACGTAATTAATGGACAGCCCCTTATAACCCTGTAGGAATTTGAACTAGTGCCGTACTAGTACTTTACTAGTGCAAAAGCCACCAGTACTAGTTCTTTTCTATACCCCTGTCTATATAAAATTCTGTCGAAAATCAGTATAGCATCTGTACAGAAAAGCACCAGTACAGTATGCACCAGAATAATTCTAGTACTTTTCGATCCAATTAGGTAAATTTGCACCAGTTAAACACTAGTGATGTTTACGGGAAAAAGGTAACAGAATCGTTGATTTTTTTCCAGAGAAAGAAAACCATTCGGTTGTGTATTTATTATCAATTTATAACGCCTCAATGAATGAATGCAGTTATTCCACTGATCACTAGTATAGTTATGGTGCAAACTTACCCAAACATTGCACTAGTTCTTTTAGTACTGGTAAAAGTACTAGTTCTTTTAGGCAAATTGCCGAACAGCTTTCTACAGGGAATGTATAATTATCTTCCGTAAACGGACTTTGCAGACTCAAATTTTTATTATGGAATATGTAGATGAGGCAGTTTTTCCTTTTTTTATTTATTAAAAATAATTGATTGATTTTTATTAATACCTTTGGTTGTTGATATTGCAAATCGTTGTTTGAAAATGTTTTTTGAGTGTTAATACTTCGAGTAATTGTCCCAATTAAACGATTTGTTAATATAACAAAAAGCTGTGATAGGCTGAGTTTTAACAACGAATTTGTTATATTGATTAAAAAATTGTTTGTATTTACGCACAAAAATCTTTCTGTGTAGTATTTCAATGCGGGAGAACTTATTTCGTATTCATGTGACTTAGCAATTTGGTTTTTGCGTTCGAATGTCATTTTAAATGATATCTCTTCGATGGTGTTAAATTAGATCTACAAGCTCTATTTAGGTCTTCCTCCCGAAACGCGAGGAATGAACGGATGAGCTCTACATAAAACCAAAAATTTAATTTCAAGTAATTCGAAATGAAATTCTATATACATAAGTATGTGTAGTACAGCTGTTCAAAACGTGTTAGATGGCGTTAGTTGTATTTGATGGACTGATGAGTTCCAAATAATAAAGCGTTAATAGACATTTTTACCTTGAATGTTAACCAAAATTTCCGTTACGTCGCCAGTAGAGACTGCAGATTGTCCTCCGAGAGAATAGGCCACCAGATAGACTTCATACATAAAACCACGAAGCGTTATACGATCAATAAACACGTTGTTTTGGTACTGTTCGAAAAATGTTAAGAAAATGTTATTGTTTGGTTAACAAGACTCTATACAGAATTAAAATAAAAGCGCAATTATTCTCTCATTATGCTCCACTCGCCATTAAGGCGTCCAAAATTGGTAGCACACAAATTTCGAACTTTATTTTTTGACACAGCACACTTTTAAGTAATGATTGTTTCGAGCGTTTGCACCGAACGGCAATAAAAAATCTCGAAAAATGGAAATTTTCCGTGAAAATGTTAGCGAAACTGCATCCGGTTTCCTGCAATCGCTCCATTTTCAAACCTGCATACATAGTGCAAATACAATATTAGCAAATGTTTAATGCGGCGGTCGGATATAGATGGTATCTGGTATCCGGCCGAATACCTACTAAATTTAAGGCCGGATACCGGATAGTGGCCGGATATCCGTTGCAACTCTAGTCCAAATATGTTTTGATGCAAAATAAAAAAAAATAAAAAAATAAGCCCTCTCTCTCATCTACTCTTTCTCTCTTTCTCCCTCTCTCCCTCTCTCTCTCTTCTTCTTTCTCTCTCTTTTTCTCTCTTTTCTCTCTTTCTCTCTCTTTCTCTCTCTCTTTCTCTCTTTCTCTCTCTTCTCTCTTTCTCTCTCTCTTTCTCTCTCTCTCTCTCTCTCTCTTCTCTCTCTTCTCTCTCTTTATCTCTCTTTCTCTCCTTCTCTCTCTCTCTTCTCTCTCTCTCTTCTCTCTCTTTCTCTCCTCTCTCCTTCTCTCTCCTTCTCTCTTTCTCTCTCTTTCTCTCTCCTTTTCTCTCTCTCTCTCTCTCTCTCTCTTCTCTCTCTTTCTCTTTCTCTCTTCTCTTTCTCTCTCTTCTCTCTCTCTTTCTCTTTCTCTCTCTTCTCTCTCTTCTTTCTCTCTCTCTTTCTCTCTCTTTCCTCTCTCTCCTTCTCTCTCTTTCTCTCTCTTCTCTCTCTATCTCTCTTTCTCTCTCTCTCTTCTCTCTCTCTCTCTCTCTCTTTCTCTCTCTTTCTCTCTCTTTCTCTCTCTTTCTCTCTCTTTCTCTCTCTCTCTCTCTTTCTCTCTCTTTCTCTCTCTTCTTCTCTCTTTCTCTCTCTTTCTCTCTCTTTCTCTCTCTTCTCTTCTGGCTTCCCTCTTTCCCTCTTTCTAACACTCTCCTCCCTCCTCTCTTCCCTCTCTTCATCCTCTCTCTTCTTTTCTGCCGCCACCTACCCTGCTCCCTGGGCTCTCTCTAACACTCTCTCACTCTCCGACGTTTCATCTTTTTTTTACCTTGCTACTTCTGCATGGTTGGCCTTTTCGCTCATGTCCAACACTTTGAGTACATAGTAATCCGGGAGATATTCTCTCTTCCACTTTATTCTGCGTCGATCGTAATCATTTTTTGTACGTTTATATCCTTCCGCGACGTTCCAAAGGTGCTGTGTAGAATGAGAAAAACAAGAAAGAAAGCCGATACCGACACTGGGCAATTATTTAAAACTTACCACAGATATTAAAATTGTAGTTATATAAATCCACACATGACGGTGCCCGAAAGGTAACCCACCGGAAGTCACTCTCTTTCGCGTCGTTGTTCGTGTTTTTGCCACGTATTCCCACTCGATACTCTTTGGAGAACGCGAGATGATCGATTTCATACGTGAAAAGATGATTAGGCTGAAATAATTGAAACGATATTAGCTTTCGATCGCTTTTCTACTCTTCCCATCTTTAATTCGATCTTCTGTTGAATTACGAACGCCAATGTAGTTAAGGTATATTCGAATAGGGACCTTATCCTAATATTACGGCGGCCTTCGTTGCATAGTTGGTTCAGATGCCAACTCACAATGCGAGAGGCTCTGGGTTCAACTCCCAGCTCGGTCATGGATATTTGTTTCTGTTGTCTAACTTCACTCGATGAAGAGGTAGACACACTTAATTGACTACCTAACTATTCTAATTAACCTGACAAGATAATAGAACATAAAAACGCCTGGCAAGAAAAACGCCCATTAGCTAGGTAGGTAGGTGCCTACTTTCTGTAGGGAAATATTTACGTATCCAAAAAAAATTATTCAATGACAAAATTTTGATTGTTTTAAGCCAATGCCTTGAGAAGTAGAGCTGGAGCAATAGTCGATGAACTATCGATAATATCGATGGTATCAAACTAAAGGTGCGCAATTTAGAATTCTCACACGAGAATATTTTATCAGTTTTTGATATTGCTAGGGGAAGCCACTTACATTTCGAATTTCAAAGGGCGACATATCGTCTGTCTCAGTTGAGAAACAAATGATGTTGTAGTGACATGTCATATCTGCGAGTAAGGACGAAAAAAAAATTAGCAATAGGTATAGGAATACGAATAGGAATAGGAATATTATATTCAGTTTTCATAGCACTTATGTATGGTTTTAATAAAGTATGCTCCGTATGCTGTGTGAAAGTTGGAACCACCAGTTCCACCTAATGATCAACTCACCTATTGCTGGTTTCCATACAATCTTTGCCTTCAGAAGTCTTATTTCCGGTATCTCATCATCCATGGTAGAGAACTCGACTACCCTGAGGTCCCTAACCGTTCCCGGCATGTAGCCCGCACGGAGTGTCGCGAATTGTTCCTTTTGCGTAATCACCGAATACTCATTGTTAGTGTGAGCAGCCACAACGGTGAGATTGTAGACCCTGTCCTGTGTAAGATTCGCTATGGTGAAAACCCTATCGTCCGTCTGAGTTGAAATACGAAAATTATTAGTATTCAGTTAATTGGGTTAGCACAGACTGATGTTGAATTAAAATTAAAATGAAGCGATGGCAATCTGAATAAGTAGAGGCTATCTTAATAGCTGAATATTTCCCTTGAAAATTCAATTGAACGTTTCGAAACTTGGTAGTTCAACCATATTGAACTGTAGCAGCAATTTCGGCCAAATTTTGGTGAAAAAGTTAAACTGTGGTGAAACACGCCATAGCTCACACTATAGTTTGGTGTACCACGTAATAGCTTTTGGCCGAAGTTGCAGCCATATATAACTATATATGTCACTCAGGAGCCGTTTCCATTTTGGCTCTTTTCACCAGGGTCTTGGGGTACACACCACGATCTTGGGTATCCACCAAAATGAGCATTTTCCACTTAGGTACTCACCAAAAGTATTTCTCTCTCGCTTTTTTTTTTTTTTGCCTGCCGAGTAACATCTCTTTCTAACTGGCGCGAATCGTCCCGCGCAATAGCTATGAGAGTGACATATATGGTTATATGTGCTTTTTGCATACACGTTAAAAATGAAGGACTACGCAGAAGACTTTTTTTTCTGAAGATATATTTTTCCATACACAAGCTTAAATGTTTTAAGCGATCAAATAACTAAAACAAACGAAATATGAAAAGCTATTGTGCTTGATTTCATAGTTCATTGCTAGTTAACGCTTCAAATATTTTTTTCAGTGCATAGGTCTCGCTCAAGCTCACTCATCATGTGAAAATATAGAAAAAATATGCAAGTGATCATGTTGGCCAGACAAAAATGTCCTACAATATTCTACGAAGATGCACAAAAAAAAAAAAAACTCCAAAGTCCGAACTTTTTCCCATCACTCGCAGCTCGGTACAGTAGAGTACGGATAAATGCAACACGTTTTTTGCTCAAATTCTTGTGCGCTTATGAGTTCTTTGCCCTAATTCGTGCATATTTTCATAAGAACCCATAAAAAAAAGGCTTCAAAGCACCTTGCAATTATGAGATTTTTGCATTTATTCGTGTTGCATTTATCCGTAGTTCACTGTATTGTGAAAAATCTCTATAAATTTTTCTTTAAGTGTTTTCATTTTGCAACCGGCTTCTTTCTTTGGCTTTATGATGACTCTTTATAGTCCACGCCGTGACCTGACCTCTAGAACAGTTGAGGACAGGTTGGCTCTAACGTGTGAAAACATGAAAAGCACACACTTACCAAATAAACACGATAGTTTTCGTAATCTGCTGCGCTATTGATGCGTATGAAAAATACGATATTTTCTTCGGTTTTCCTAAGCTCCTTTTGCAGTTTGATGCTCTGTGGCGTCGGTTTCACTATCGCAAACTTCAATTGAACGGTGGCATTTTCTTGCATAGCAACGCTGCTCCTGAATGCGCTTTCATCCACAGATTCGGAGCTGGCGAAATCAATTCGGAATGTCAAACTTCGGTCATCACGGCAAATGAGAAAGAAATGGAAATTTTCCGGAATTTTTCGCAGCCCATCATGCTTCGAACGCGCTGCTATTGTTTCGGCGCTATTGTTCAAATGACACCTATCGAAACAAGACTGCAGGTTGCCCTTGTGCTCACTGTGCTGCTCTCTTTGATAAATATCCTGCGGTGTCTGTGTTTTTGGAAAAGTAAACGTTTGCGTTCGTATCATAAAAAGAATTGTTTTCATTTTCTTTCTGTAGTCGGTTTGGGGTTGTACTGCAAAAATTTACGAATTTAAGCAGAAATATTCTAGAGCAATCGAAAAAGCTATTTATAATGACTAGGGCTCGGATTTTGTTGACTTTTCAAAATGTAAGGCATACTTTATGGCGCCAAAATTTTTCTTAACAACATTTTGCGAATCAGTTTGGCGAAATCGAACTTCAAATCGCTTTTCTAACTTCAAAAAAATGCATATTGAAGTTAAAAATCGATTTGAATCTTAGCTTTATGTGAGTTGAACAAAATTTTTACTCCCGAAAGTATGCATCAAATTTAAAAAAGTCAACAAAATCCGAGCCCTGATAATGACACTGCCATATGCCAAATATGGGCGACATCGCTGAAACACAATCGGGTTAATAAGCGTGATACGCCATTTTTTCGCCTTTATTTCTCAAATAAAATTTTTTAAGTACTTATGTACATATAATATATACTTAAGGGGGTTGTCTCATTGCGCAAAACTTTTTTTGCCATTTTTTTTTTTAATTTTTTATAGCTTGAATATACATACATACATATGAGAATATCATGCCAAAAGGATATTTTGAAATTCAAAATAGTTTAGAGCATGATACAAGAAATCAAGATAGCGCCACTTGAGAGAGGAAACGTCACAAACTCAAAATCGCGATTCGTTGTTGTTGTTTTCCATGTTAAACCGGCTTTTTACTTTTTTGAATAGCATGGGAAACAACAACAATTTCTCGCTCAGTGACGTCACAAACTCAATTTTCGGCTCTCAAAGAGAGCCTCAAAATAGCGGTACTGAAGTGGCGCTATCTTGTTTTCTTGTATCATGGCTTAGAGGATATAGCCTCGTTGTCGAGCAAGGTCTGCGCTAAAACGAGTAATCAATCATAGTTTTAACGAATTTTTTACTATGTATTTTTTGTTTTTTTACACTAAACTACCAAAAAAATATACCCGAAATCGATGGGTCAATTTTCAATGGCCGCCATTTTGCCAAACAAATCCTAAAATTATTTTGGGGGTTCACGCCATAATGACATCTATTCTGATTGTAAAGAACTAGAAAAACGCTAGTTGCACTTGCTACATGGTTGTGTTATTTGCTATCAGTGGCGTGTCCAGAGAAAGAGTGCTTCGATAGTTCTTATATTTTCCACAGTGGTAAAATGAGCAATGAAAAGACAGTAGCGCAAAAAAATTAGGGGGGTCGGGGGGTCTAGTGGAAGTTTAGAAAGTTATGGACCAAAAAAATCCGAAAAATGCATGCCGTCCGATTTGAATGAAAATTTATATATAGAATAAATGAAAAGTTCTAGGAATTTTGGAGTCAAAATTTTTTCAAGAAACGGATTACAACTAGTCTAGTTTTTGGTCTAGTTCCAAACTGGTCCAAAAAGGACCAGTTTTTTGAAAAAAATTTTAGTGCTAAAATTCTTATAAATTTTCACTTATTCTATATATAAATTTTCATCCAAATCGGACGTTATGAAATTTTTGGATTTTTTTGGTTTTTGGTCCATAACTCTCTAAACTTCCTCTAGCCCCCCAAAAATTTTTGGGTTAATGTCTTATAATTGTTCAATATACCTACCGTTGTGGAAAATATAAGAACTATCGAAGCACTCTTTCGCTGGACACGCGAACACAGGGCTACAGGGTTTTGTTATTTGCTATCCTGGGGGTACATAAATAATAGTTTACTTCCAATCGACAGGAACAGGCACTTTGGGAATTCGTGGATATGAAATTTTTCGAAACAAAAGACAAATTTGAAGAAAACACACTCAAAATCGACGAGAGATTTTCGAAATTGGCATTTGAAAACGCCAGCGATAAAGTGTCACTTACCGTTGTCTCATCGAGGTTATTATCCCTCGAATAGTTGCTTTGATGTTGGATGGTGCTCAGGCATTGTGCCGTGCACGAGGAAAGGCGAAAAATTTCTTCATCAGCTGCAACAATTTGAGTGAGCAACAGCTTCTCAGCGCTGCTCCCGCCGATGTAAAGCCAAAAGAAGAACGTATAGCGTGCGGCAAGTATGAGCATCTTGAGCGAATCAATGCGTTTTTTATATGTATGTAGTAGTATTTCCGGATCGCAGAGCACCAAAACTCTTTACCTCTTCCGTTGCACGACGATGCAGTTCGATCGATACGAATAATCCCGAAACTGAAATCTTTTTCAAGTTGTCGCGCCGAGATGTCGAAGTGAGCTCGACTTATTTTAAATTTATATATTTTTTGTTTTTTTGTGAACTGCTTTATTGTCTATTTTATTTCCGTATGAGTTTCCGTACAATTGCTTTTGAAAGATTATTCGAAAGGAGCTTCCCGTATGATGTCGTGGTATTTTGACGAGCACTGGATGCGTTTAGCCTCTTAGATTAATGCGCTCCTGGATGTCCTTTGAAAATGTCTGTCAAAAAAGACAAGTTCTTATTATGCCCGACACACGCTGTATAGAAGGTATGTAAGTATATTGTGTTTGTGCGTTCGTGCGTAACTCCCACAACTGAAGATAGACCATACAAAATGGCTATAGAAAAAAAATTAAATTTCAAAAAATTAAATTTCAAAAAAATTAAATTTCAAAAAAATTAAATTTCAAAAAAATTAAATTACAAAAAAATTAAATTTCAAAAAAATTAAATTTCAAAAAAATTAAATTTCAAAAAATTAAACTTCAAAAAATTAAATTTCAAAAAAATTAAATTTCAAAATATTAAATTTCAAAAAAATTAAATTTCAAAAAATTAAACTTCAAAAAATTAAATTTCAAAAAAATTAAATTTCAAAAAAATTAAATTTCAAAAAAATTAAATTTCAAAAAAATTAAATTTCAAAAAATTAAACTTCAAAAAATTAAATTTCAAAAAAATTAAATTTCAAAAAAATTAAATTTCAAAAAATTAAACTTCAAAAAATTAAATTTAAAAAAAATTAAATTTCAAAAAAAATTAAATTTCAAAAAAATTAAATTTAAAAAATTAAGCGTAATGGCGGGGATATGAGTAAAAATCAAGTTCGATAATGGACCCGATCAGACCATTGTTAAGTGTACCACCACCAGTCTACTAGGGTCTGTCACCAAAAATCGCAAACACTGCCCTAAAATCACAATTTTTCAAGGTATACCTCTCAGTGAAATTTGGTATTTGAAATTTCAAAACGTCGAACCTTGAAAGCTGGGCGTGGCAAAATTTGCGCTTCTTTCATAATGTAATTGAAAATTGCAATGATATGAGGAGACTTTGTAGGAATACAGTTAATGATTTTTCACGATTTAAAATTCTAAGATGATTGAGTGGCACCTTCGGGTAGTAGAAACTGAGATAAATATCTGCGCAACTGGCCGAAAATCCATCTGAGAGTTATGAACTCCAGGCGCGATTTTCAGCGCTTGTCGAGACCTTTACAACGTTATACTTTTTTTTTTTTTTTTTTTTTGAATTTTATGGCAAACTATTTGTGATAAGCAGGGCTCGGATATATATGCATTTATAAATTTAAAGCATACTTTATGGGGGAAAAACTTTTCTTACCAACATTTTACGAATAAGTCTAGTGAAGTTGAACTTCAAACGGCTTTTCCTACATTCATAAAAATTCTTATTGAAGTTAAAAATCTATTTGAATCTGAGCTTAATGTGAGTTGAACAAAATTTTTACTCCATAAAGTATGCTTTAAATTTATAAATGCATCAGTTTTCGTATTTTACCATATGCCTGATAGTTTCAGATCCCTCAGGATTGAGATCCTGCAGCTATCTGTTGTTTTGATCAAGTAAATTTTAAATGAATCTTGAGAATGTATGGAATAGATTGCCTTTTAAAAATTAGTCGCAAATACCTGTAATTAATTTTAGTCTAATTAATTCACTAGTATAAATTGAAACTATGTCTTTTTTTAGTCAGCTTTACTCCATTTGAAAGAAAATGATATAACGAATTGAAATAAAATGATGGCCGACTCTTGGTCAGTCGCCGCTTATGGTTGCCAGGTGTGAACAGGTACATACATATATTACTGTGAATTATCTGCATTCACCACCAAAATTCGATTTTTATCTTTGGTAATTACCCACGGTGGGAGCATGAGAGCTCCATGGAGCTGTGAGAGTAAAAACTTGTGTAGCAACACAAAAATCAGCGACAGCGAAGAGAACGAAAAATTTTTCAGTGAGAGAAAGTTAACCAATCAGAAAAGGCTGTAGCTACATTCTAAAAAGAGAAAGCAAGCGAAAAGTTTTTAACGTGCTTTGCATATGAAATAATTTGTTTTCCACTCTGCCTGTTATTCGCCGCATTCAAGTTTGAAATTTTTCAAAAATTTTTAATTTCCTAAACATTTTTCTCAGTGCATGGTACACCGCAGGCAGCACACATACATGCAAAAGCTTCAATGCAGTGGTGCCCACCCCTGGTAATTACGAATGAAATGATCGCAAAAAGAGGTTGCCACAATTTTAGGAATGATTCTAGCTCCAGGTAAATGGAGGCGCAAGAGACAAGGTGCACGCATTGTTACGTGCGATAAATAAGGACAAAGCATGGCAGCTGTGAAACTTTTATCATAGCGACAGATTATGTACATATGTACACACATACATATAACTGGTATACGCATCCCAGTAGTCCGTAGGTCGCCCCCGATATTTGTGACATGCCAAAGTGCCAGTCCTTGATGACTAGCCATTTCACCTACCACATGAACCTGAAAGAGTAGAAAGGCCTCAGTTCACATTTCCCTATTCGCTGCGTATGATTGTTTTTCCTGTTGTCTGCTTTTACCTCGCATTCTGATCATTTTTCCGTCAAGCGTTCGATAGCTCAGTGGTTCAAACTGTGACTCGACAGCCGGGAGGTTCGGGCTTCAATCCCTGCGGGCGGCGAGAATTTTTCCTAAATTTTTTACTTTTTTATAAATTAGTTTTTTTTTTTTTGTTCATAGTTCAGTTATTTTGGAAGACAAACATTTTCCCCTACATTTTTAAGGTTTTATTATTATTTTTTTTAATGGTTCATTTTCAAGAAAAAACTTTTTGGAGTGAAAAAATTCATTAAATACCTTTCCCGAAATCTGAGCAACCCTAAACCATGAAATTAAATTCGTTCGTTTAGCGTAATGGTTAAGGTGTTCGCCCAGCGATCTGGTGGTCAGCGGTTCGAGGCTCGGTGGAGGCGAGAAAATTTTAAGAGAAGTAATATAAAAAAAGATTTAAAATAAAAAATAGATAAACAAAAAAATATTAATAATTAATAAAATAAATAAATTTAAAAAAAATCAAAACAAAAAATGAAATTTTTCTTTTTTCTCAGTCGCTGGTGCTAGGCCATTTTCCTGCCCCTTTTCGCTAGCGAAATGACTGGTTAAAGGTGGCGCATAAAAGGACGACCTGTCCCCGGAAATGAGATCGTAATGTTAAATTCGCCATCGTCTTGGATAGGAAAGGGACCGATCCCCGACACCCAGTGACTAGTGAAATCGCTAGTGTTGTGGTGGCTCCGCTGGCTACTGGGATTTCCTCGCTTACAAAAGGCGAACATGCCGCTTTGTCTCGTTTACAAAAGGATTGAACAGTGGGATCCAGTACTAATATCGTGTAGCATATCGTTTATCTGTGTCGGCTATTGTGTAGTCAGGTTCGACTGACTATAACGCCCTTACTTGTTGTTGTTGTTCTATTTGGCACATCGTTTTCAATTCAATGAAAAATATGAAAAATATGAAAACTTTAGAACTTTAGACTTGAATGACATTCGCCAGAAATTGCAGTTCCAATTAAATTGCGTCAGTGCTTTGCTCTTCGTTCTCCCGACGAAGCGTACATTTGTATGTTATGTATGTATGTAGGTATGTTGTAAAAAAATAGGCTTTAAATAAATCAATGAATTTTTCGTTTGATGTGGTTCACATAAAATTTCTGGAATTTCCCTGTTGATGAAGGATACGAAATATAAGGCAAATTTTAATTTACTTTGTTAAGATAAAAATCCTAAACTCTGCATGAATTGATGAAGGCTTTTTCCTGTAATCCTTTTTTTTTCTTCTTCTTCTTCTTGCTTGAGTGAGTACTTCGTAATTCGATATTATGAATTTTGCTTTTCAATTTTTCAATTTTATTTCTTAGTCCGCATTTCTCGGATATGAAGTCAACTTAAAGTATGAATATTCCTATTTTCATTTGGTTTATTTGTATAATTCAGAAAACGTTCATTGTCTGTCATTGAAAGGTTTTAGCTTGAAAAACTGTAAAATCGCTTTCAATTCGGAATTCTTGTTCGAGTAGAAAGAAACCCAAGGACTTGGCTTGGCATTCTTGGAAATGAAATGATAAAATATATATGTATATGTTTTTGTATACAGCCAGCTCTGGATCTAGTGAACTTATTTTTGCAAGGCTTGCTCGCTCATATTACCGAGACTGCTTCCACTATCGATACACTCACTATTTTTGTATGTTCAATTTGCTTAATTTCGTTCAAATATGCACACAAATTTGCACGCAAATTTTTTTGTTTTTTTTTTTAAAGTTCAATATGAACTTTTGTTTCTTAAGGGCTCCCAATGATTTTTTGAACGGCCTTCTAGCGAAAAGCTAGAATACCAGCTTAATCTGTTTTTTAAGCCTTCAGTCCATGGGTTTCACACCAACGAGGAGCTCCCTCCATACGGGGTTCACACTGTCCAGACTCCATTATATACATATATCCATACATACATACATACAATCGCACAAGAATTCAAGAATTTCACATCTCAAAAGAATCGATTTTGAGAAAAACGCGTTGAAAATTTTCAATTCACTTGCACTTTGATGAAAAAAAAAGACTAAGGCCCGATATTACAGTGCATACTTAAGGTCTGCTTAGCTACTTAAGGATAAGTTAAAGCTGATTTCCAATAGCATTGAGTGCAACTGAATTCCTTAAATGTTCAACGACTTTGAATTTTGGAACAGTTAATTCACTCAGCTTGCACGGTAGTTGAAAATTGAATATTGCCCGCGTAGCAACAGGATTGTTACATTGAAGAATTCGAAATAAAGTGTTTAGAGGATATGAGCCTTCTTTGTCGATGCAAGACTCTGCGCTAATAACGACGTACTTTTGCGTTGCTTCAAACATTAAACGCGTTTATCTCGAAACCACGTTTTTCGAACTGGCGAGCCATGATATCTCCAGTTCAACTGAACCGATTTTCATAGAAACAAAGTGGAATCGACGCAGAATTGTCACCATTCTCGTTTAGAACCTACGACGCAGTACATTAAGTAAAAAATTTTTACTATTTATTTACACTAAACTACAAAAGAGCATAATGATGCACCGCATTATTGGAAATTCATTTTTTGAATGGCCGCCATCTTGTCAAAAGAGAAATTTCACAAAATTGCAAGCTCCTGCGCTATTGGATTCACCGAGAATTACAGGTCTATACTCATTGAGCAACTTTTTTTTTCGACTTTTTTTTTTTTTTCCATTTATTTATAGCTCGGAGTATCGTGAATCGTGGCCGCCGTAAAAGGCACCTTTTTTAAATTCGACCACATACTTTAGAAGGATCATTAGCCTTCTTTGAATCGAGCCAAGTATCTGAGGCTAAAACGAGTAATTTTTTGCGTTGCTTCAAACTTTAAACGCTTTTGTAATACAATAACGAAAACACGTGTTTCGAACTGCGGCCATGATATCTTTCCAGTTTCAAATGAACCGAATTTTTTTGAAAAGTCCAAAATGGAATCGACGCAGAATTGTCACCATTCTCGAGGTGAGACCTCGACCTTAAGTCTGTAAAAAAAAATTTTAACAGTACAAATTTTTAAGTGCTCTCTTACAGTAAGTTTCCAAATTAATTTAAGCCCGAAATTGAAATTTCACTAATTTTGAATGGCCGCCATTTTAAAAAAGTCTAAACAAAAATCACAAAATATAAGGCTTTTTCAAAGGTTGCACTGCCGAGAATTACATCTATACTGATTGATAACCCCGTTTTTTTTTACCATTTCGGACGCTCCGGAGAGCCGGAATCGTGGCCGCCGTGACGTCACCTTTTTTTTTCACCACCTAACTTTGAAGTCTCATTACTTTTTGAACAGCCCACGTATCGAGGCAAAAAAAAATTTTTTTATTTACTTTGAACCTTTTGTAATACAATAAATAAAAAAAGTTTTCAATTATTCTTTGCGTTTTCAAATAAGAATTTTTTTGAAAAGGGTCCAAAAAACGGGTTTTCAATGAGAAGACCCCCTTAAGTCTGTAAAGCATTTTAACAGTACAAATTTTAAGTGCTCCTTAAATAAGTTTTCAAATTAATTTAATCAATGAAATTTCACTAATTTTACGAATTTTAAAAAAGTCTAAACAAAAAAAAAAATATAGGCTTTTTCAAATGTTGCCTGCCGAAAAGAACTTTCGTGAGTTTTGGATAAAAATTGATTGTTAAACCGCTTGACACTTAAGGTGTGCTTAAGTCTTCAAGCTTCCTTAACTTAAGTATATGTACACTGTAATATCGGGCCTAAGTATTGATAAGAAATTTTAACACAATGTGAGGCGCGATGTACCGAATATTTAGTCATCATCAGAGCTGGAAAAAATATGCTTGAGCATAAATTTTGCTATTTTTGTCAGAGCATGCATTTCTTGTTAAATATTCATAAAATGAGCATTTTTTAGTGATTCTGGTCAATGGTTTGGTAAATTTTTTGTAAATACAGAGCAAATAAAGATTTTTATCCATCTGGCAACTCCAAAAACATTGAACACAAAATGTGCCTTTTTACATTGGTCATTGTTTAGTCCATATATAACTATATATGTCACTCAGGAGCCGTTTCCATTTTGGCTCTTTTCACCACGGTCTTGGGTACCCACCACGGTTTTGGGTACCCACCAAAATGAGCATTTTTCACTTAGGTACTCACCAAAAGTATTTCTCTCTCGTTCTTTTTTTGCCTGCTGAGTAACATCTCTTTCTAACTGGCGCGGAATATCCCGCCCAAAATCTATGAGAGTGACATATATAGTAATATATGGTTTAGACTTACTTAGTCACTACGTTTGACTAAAAACCAACTACGTATCATTTTTTGTACCTTTTTAGACAGATTTGGTACAAAAAAAAACTTGAATTGAGTGGCATCCGTGACTCCAACCCACGCATTTATTGAAAATGATTGGATACACAATTTTGGTTTACACAATTTGGTCCATTGGAAGATCAAAAGCAATTTTTGCTCTGCAGGACATAAGGCCTCAATAAGCTTACAGTAGTTTCGCTATATAAGAAAGTCGATTTTGCCAAGAAATTTCATTTCCTATATCCGGTTTTTTTCTTATATAAGAACCCGTTTATAAGAAAATTTTTTCTTATATAAACTAGCGATATTTGAAAATAGGGGTGTTAAATTTTTGATAAAAACCAAGTTTCTTTTATCAAAATTTGTTCCATACATAAAGAGTTTTTTGGTTTTGGTAAACAGTTTCTTAAAAGCGGGTTTTTCTTATATAGCAAAACTACTGTATATTAAAACAAAATTTAATAGCATTGTCCATGCAATAACGAAACTAGAGACGCAAGGCTTAGAACTTAGCCAAAGTATTTATTCAAATCATTGCAACTGTTCATATTAAATTAAGCCGTCGTCGACGTAAGGAATTCGAAAATAAGTTTAATGCCGTTCTTGCCCGGGATTTTGGGTTCCAAACTCTTAAAAATATAAGAGATATACGTAATATTTGATGGAAAGCCTGAAAACAATGCCGACGTAAAGCTGAAATATCAATTATTTAGATACACCTCTATGGATGTCTAGCGATTATTCTCACAATCTTGTGTTTGGTGAACGGCGAAAATCATTTTCATTCGAAAATCTTAAAAAACATGTCAGCATAAAATGTAATACAGTACTTCCCGCTTAATTGCAACTCGCTTAATTGCAAAACCCTTATAATTGCAATAAAATTTTTGCAATGAGTTTTCCCCATATAACGTAACATTAATTTCCCCGTTTATTTATCACACGCTTATTTGCCAAACTCTCTTAATTGCCACGGTTTTTAAAAACTACCAATTATAAGAGTACGAAAAAAAACTCGCTTATCTGGCAACTATGAAAAATTCGATATCTAACTACGATTGAGTGACAATAAGTCCCAGATGCAAACGAAGCAGTCAAGGCAATTAATGTCTTAAGAGACTTTTTCCTACCTGTCGACAAATATTCTATTGAATTTGAAAAAATGGAAACAGACGTCTTGAAAACAATTGATAAAAATCGGGTCCAGTCTAAGATTATACACTTCTTCTCTCGGGAAGACTGTTAGATAATTCCTACAAAGAAAAATATGTAAATATGTAAACAAATATGTACATTTTAAGTTGTACTTAAACTCTATTAAATGCAATATACGGTCATTTAACCATATATTCGCTTATTTGAAATTATATTGCAATTATCCGAATACTCGGTTATTTGATATCCCCGCTTAGTTGCATAAAAAGTTGAACAATTTTGGTGTGTCAATTAAGCGGGAAGTACTGTAGTCATTTGGATACGATTAGATTGAACACTTGAAGGTTTTATATAATCTATATAACAAAAACGGTATATTTTTAAGTACCTACATATAAGTTGTAATTGTTTTTTGACAATAAAAGCCAATTTACAAAAGCATAATTTCGAGCATATTTATTCACTTTCTTGAGCATATTTGCATGCATATTTAAAAAATTTTGGAGCATATTTTTTCCAGCTCTAGTCATCATTAACTCAAAAATCGTGTTTTTTGAGATAAATGAGCGATATGTATTTTTATATATCGCATCCTTGCTTATAAGTCGGCACAATTCAAATTCGAAAATTTGTTTTATTCAATTTTTTTTATGTTCGATTGAATTTTTCTGTAAGAAACCCAAAACCGAAAAAACTAACGCTTATATTGACTGACTGATGCCGATTGAGTCGATTGAGAGTAATATAAATTTAGAAAAAATATTATTTCTCCTTAGTTTCAAGAGAGATTGAATGGCTTTCGATCAGTGTTGTCGAAATGCTACTATAGTAGTTTTTTGCTCCTTTTTGTCTCGCCGTACTACTTTACTACTCCTTTCATTAACGTACTACTATTTGGTTGTAAATAAATTTTGTTATACGTTTTTTCTGTTTCTTCATTCATTAAAAACAACTAGGGCATTCCAGTAAAGCGAAAAGATTGAAAAAGCGAGAGTGTACATTTTTTCATATAAAAATACATTCATTGATTTTTTCGCTTTCTTCATTTACGAGTTTTCGAGGCTTTGAAAGCAAAACCCCCTAACTCAATACTTTTTATTTTCCTTTTGCTTAAAAACTACTTATAATTTAATATACTCCGTTTATTTTATTAAAAAAATACCATTTGAAAAACAATTTGCTACTTTCTGAGATAAGAAAACGACAGCACAGCTTTCGAGAAATTCGAAAGTTTTGAATTGTGCCGATTTAGTAGCAAGGATGCGATATTTTGATACTTATATTTTTCTCTATTTTGATCTTTATTTTCGTTCAATTTGCGTCTCTACTGGTTCTTAGTTTACCATTTACCTTTTTCGACACACTCTTTTGTTTTTGTTTTTTTTTTGTTTTTGTTTTTTTTTTCTTTTGCGTTCGTTTATGTGCTTACATTGTTTTCAATTTGTTATTGCAATTTTGCATTGCAAAGTACCTCCACAATTCGAGTCTTTAATATTTATTTTTGATGCGTTTTTTTTTTTATTTCTTTGTTTTTTACATTATAAGCACTGGAACTGATGGCCATTGAACCGTTTTGTTATAACTTCGGAATTAGTTCGGAATTGTTATAAGGTTTCGAAAATTTTAATTGATTGATTAATTCGATGTAAACTTACACTACCTGCGAAATCACACGTCAATGTTGTATTCAATATGCTGTCGGAAGGAAGAAGAGTCAATCCTCCCTCGCTCTGTGCTGCATATATTGATTGACGCAATAAAGTCTGGGGTTTGACACACACACACACACACACACACACTGTAACACTGCGATCTCGATAAATGTTCTTGTTTTGGTTTTTTTTTCTATGCCTTCTTTGGTCGGGTGACGTCTTTTTTGCATATGATCGCGCGCTTCAATTCCTTTTCTTCTCGAAAACAGAAAAAATTGATTGTGATTATTCCGGCTATCTCAGCTTGTGTCTATGATGGAAGCCCAGCTCGACTCGGACTCGAATGGATTTCGAAATTTTGAAGGCACAATGGTCGGCCCGTGGCGCAGACTTCTTTACTTACACATGTGTACGTTGGGTTCATTGTGTGCAGCGAAATATTGAAATAACTTTGAAAGCAGTCGTAGGCCCCCCAGCGGTACACATTTCGTATTTTGCTTTCGATTTTGATTTTGATTTCGATTTTGATGTGAAGAAATATTTATAACGGCGAAAAATTTGTAATTCAATTGAAGTATTTGAGGCAAAGCTGAGTTGAGTGCATTCAGAGGTAGAGGTAGGCTCTCGCTACGTAGGCACTTCTAAGTTATACACAAAAGGAAATGAAAATTGTGAGGGTGTCATAGTTAGGCGAGCCTTAATGTGTAATATGTATGTATATGACAAAGGCTTATTCAAATGAAATAACTTTAAAAACTGATTTTTTATTTTTTTTTTAAATCGTTTTAAAAAAAAATTATTAATGCACTGAGCGAACGTAACCATGATTTTTTTAAAAGGGCGAATTGTTATTCACAGTCCTTTTGATTTTCGAGCAGAACAAAAATTTCAAAAGAAAAATGGTTGAGTCAACAACATTTTTGGTTGATTTGAAAGGAAATATTTTTAATTACATTTCTTTTCGGTCGGTATAATTCTCATTTGTTTTATAAAATAAGACATATAAGATATGTATTCATCTTAGAACTTTTTAAGCATTGCGAAAGCAGTCACCAAAACGGAGTGACGGTAGTTTTTTTTTTTTGGAATTGTTTTAAAAAATATCTTGTCATTTCAACTATGTCCGTGGTTGGTTCAACAATTTAAATTTAAATCCATTTTTGAAAATTATTTCAATTCAACCTGAAATATGGTTGATTCAAAAGGAAAATATTTTATTTTTTCAACAAGAAAAATTGTTAAAATTAAAAATATTCCTTGTTGAAGCCGTTTTGTATGTTTTTCTTTTTGATTTAACCAGTTTTCTGGTTGATTTTTTTCTCTGTGTGAGCGAACGTAACCATGATTTTTTTAAAAGGGCGAATTGTTATTCACAGTCCTTTTGATTTTCGAGCAGAACAAAAATTTCAAAAGAAAAATGGTTGAGTCAACAACATTTTTGGTTGATTTGAAAGGAAATATTTTTAATTACATTTCTTTTTGGTCGGTATAATTCTCATTTGTTTTATAAAATAAGACATATAAGATATGTATTCATCTTAGAACTTTTTAAGCATTGCGAAAGCAGTCACCAAAACGGAGTGACGGTAGTTTTTTTTTTGGAATTGTTTTAAAAAATATCTTGTCATTTAACTATGTCCGTGGTTGGTTCAACAATTTAAATTTAAATCCATTTTTGAAAATTATCTTGGCAATTCAACCTGAAATCAGGGCTGCCAGATAGCCCGATTTTATCATCATTTGACGATTTTTTATGCCAAATATGCATTTTACCGATTTGACGATTTTTACCCCAAAAATACCCAATAAGTGACGTTTTTTAAATCAATCTGACCAGGTGTGGTAACAATAGTAAAAATAAAACAGATGGCAATCAAATTTGCACGATTCATACCATATAGAACTATAGCTGCAACTTCGGCCAAATTTTGGCGCGAGCCACCGTGTGAATGCACCTTAATAAAGGATTTTATAACGTAGATTTTGATGTAAAACTCTATTAAAAATTAAATTTAAGCAGATACTGACATATATGACACTCTTTTTTTTTGGCTAAGAAAATTGGCTTCGGGTCACTGTAGGTTCCATATGACACTCTTATAATTATTCGAAACTAACTGTGTCACTTTCAATACAATTACAGCCAACTTCGCAAACTTCTGGTTTTTTGTCATTTCGTTTCCTTTCGAAAACACTTATAATATTTATCAGCATTAACGGTGACATCCAGTGTGTTTAGGTCAAGGGATAACAGTCAACTGTTATCGAACCAGGGAGAGAAATTAGAGAAAAAGAAAGAGAAAGGTCCAGGGAGTTTAGACAGAGAAAGCTAGTACAACTCACTTTCCAATAAGCTATTAGTTTAAGCTAGTCATAAGTTAACTACACTGCAAATGCAGCTCCTCAGTTTGTCTCCAACATTCAAAGCAACGCGGACACCGCAAGCAACGAGTCAAACACCGCGACGTCCAGTGCGACGACAACGCATGCGCAGGAGACTTCTCATCGGGAAGCCACCTCTGCAGCGCACAATGTATAAACAACTGCGATGGAATGTACTGTGGGGTATGGGTCCCACAATCTGGAACGGAGGGATATTCGGGACGAGGCGAGAGATTCCGAGTCCCCCTATCTCTTGGTCGCCTACCTGGCCCCATAAACGCTAGGCCCTATCACCTACACCTGTCGACCCACAGACCCGCTGCAACTACGGGCAGTGGCATCCTGTGGGGGACCCGACCCCGTGGCGTTGACGGTCTACGACGTTTCTGGGGCGATGTACCTCGAAACTGGCCAGTACCGGCCGATTTAGATTGTTCGTGGCCCATTTACCTACATTACAGATCCATTATTATATGCGGCCACCATCAGGTTGCCAGCGAATTACTCAGATATTTGACGCAAATACAAGCGTTGTCTAAAAAAGAAAAGATACAGATGGAGCACCTCGACGACTATTATAGATACCACTTACGAAAACTAAGCACATATGCGTATAAAAGAATTTTCGGAAGTGACTCAACACAGAGTGGCCCAGCATATATGCTGTTGACCCACTTGCACGCACTAAACGCCAAAGCACCGTATACAGATCAGAAAATATATAAAGAAGTGTCAGACTGGGTGTCGGATAGAATAGAGGGACGTATCAAGTCAATTAACATGGAGGCATACCTCAATACTTTGGATAGTGTATTCACGAAATGGGAAACATACCCAGAAAAAGAGCTTTTATCGTTTAAGGACTACTGTAATGATCCGTTAAGGTGGGGAACGGCTGGAGGCGCCCCTTCAGTAGATATATTAGGAAATAGAGTCCGAAGTAAATGGGCGTGGTCGACCCACCATAAAATAGATCCTTCTACTTGCTTACCCAACGACACGGATTTGTACGAAAAAGCACTTTTGCAGGGTGAAGTGGCCCAGGTAGCCTTAAAGGAAGAGTCACAAAAGACAAGAGAAATAGTGACCACGCCGTTGCCAAGTTACTTACGGCAATCATATCTACTGTATGCTCGAAAAGATGTCCCACTACCATCACCAATCTCCAATCCCCAGTGGCTCGCTAATTTCCAATCCCACGAGGCGAAATGGTACGGATGCATTGACGGTGACAGATTCGACCACCACGTACCAAAAGAAACGATGATCGCATTGATAGACAGATTAGGAAATACCAACAAACAGTGTAGGATCGTAGCTGATCTCGAAATAGCGCACTTGAATAATTTGACTATCACGTGGAAAAACCATAGCTGGAAATACAAAGGAGGCCTTCTATCCGGCTGGCGCGTTACGGCGTTATTGGGCTCATTAATAAGTGCCGCAGCTGCGGAATATATTATATCTCGATTAGGCTTATCTGGGGCAGTCTCTTATGGAGTTATGGGGGACGACCTCGTATTATACTCAAACTCACAAAGAATACTCGACGATGTGCTCGTCCAACTGTATGAGGAATTCGGTCTCAAGGCGAATATTAATAAGACGGTGTCCGGGCAGCAAGGGGAATTTTTGCGTAAGGTGATATCCCCCGGTGGCAGTTGGGCGTTCCCCGCGCTTGATCTGAAAACTATAACGCATGCATCTCCATGGATTACGCATTACCAATATACGATGGAAGAGGAATGCTCAACTGCCTGGCTTATGTGGTTTAGCCGCCTGCTGCCACACGCCACCGACCCCGAAGCACTGCGTCAATGGATATACTCGATGATGGTACAAGACTTAACACGTAGATTCGGGAAGAAAGATTGGTTGTCATGGATTTCTACCCCTATTAGCGCAGGTGGGGGAGGCTGCATTGAGTACTCACATCCAAAAGTTTGGACCGCGTTGGTCCGCGAGACCCCAACAATAAAAGAGACAGGATACCATGGGTATCTTCGTTTAATAGGTGTGATCCGCCAAACGAGCAATCTACGAACCATTGTGCGCCCTATTCGATTTAACTTAGCCATACTATCAAAGCAGATGGAGAACTTGATATTAGGGACTGATCGAGACGTAATCCCTAGCGTCAAACGTAATACTTGCTTAGCATACATAGTATGCAGACTGCTACGCCAAGATATAGCGGTAAGCGAACTCAATCAGTATCTTACTTTCCCGATGCCACACGTCTACAGGAACGCCACCGGATATCAACTAGCATCCCTCATGCACACCAGAGACAAAATGCTAACCAGTGTCCCTTCAATTATACACACTCGCGAAGCCGCTCCGAGTGCGTCAAACGTCCTTAAATATGCTACCAGAAGTATACTACAAAGAAAAACTGGAATCCCGAAGACGCAAGTCAAACCTATTATGACACTGTATGCTATGCAAATGTTTAGAATGACATCATTACCATTCGGAACATGGTAAATAGAAATAAACCGCTCCATCTGTATCTGAATATAGACTCCATCTGAGTTAAGAAAAAGTGCTACCATCGATTTCAATATACATCGCTCACGGTACACTTTCAAGAAGATCCAAGTACAAAGAAGAAACTGGACTGAAAAGCAAGACGCTATTTAGTATATAAGAGACTCAATTTACATTATTGTTTTTGTTACTTTTACATTTTACTATTTTGAATATTCCTTTGTGAAAACTCTTATTTTAAAGACTGAACTTGTCTGACTTGATTTAATATTAAATTTACAAAATATCCGCTTTTGATGCGTGACCCACTTAAACGTTGAATTTTTGATTTGTGCCAAATTTGGCTCGTAACAATAGTGTACTAACCATTTTACTTAAAATCTATCTAATTCTTTAAATTTAAAAATAAAAATAAAATAAAAACCTCGGCTGAGGCTGTGTGGTGAAACTGGGTATCCACAGTCGAGGAACTAACAAGAACATGAGTACCCGCTTGGGTAGTAATACTGCTGCGTCCGTACGAAAAGTCCACGTTGCGGACTTCTTATATCGACAAACGGCAATCCTTTTGCCGACCGCTCAAGTGCGGATTCAAATTGGCAGTCATTTGCACTTAGCGCGAGCGTTGATAGACCAATGTAGCCAAGTTAATCGCATTCGCGCTCAATTGGTGCGTGACTTGCACATTCCAACCGTTCCGCTCGGTACCGAAACTATATGCTCGGTGATTATCCGAGCGCGCCATGACACCAATGTCAAACTGGAGCTCATACTGCATGTCCATGAGGAGTTCCGCCTCCAATCACCTTCCCGTGCCATGGACTCAGTACGCACAAGCGTGTGTCGCAATATAACGCTGGCAGATCCTATGTTTTTCCACGCGGATCCTATCTCCATGATCCTTGGGAACGAGATCTATCCAAAGATCATGCTCGATGGTATTCGCGGCGCGCAAGGTTCTGAACCAGTTGATCAAAACACCGTATTCGGCTGGGTGCTCTCGGGCGTCTATTCTTCGAAATAAACGCATCCGCAAGAAACGCAGCCGCCATACACGCATCTGCAGTCTCCATCGCGCAACAAATACTACTGAATTATATTGATCGCGCAACAGAAATATTACTGAGTTATATTGATATAAAATGAAATGAACTGGATTAAATTACATATTGAATGCACATACATATAAGTTAACGTAACCGCCAACATATTTGCCCGTCTGTGTATTATGCTTTGAGATAACGTGCCTACCAACGTGACTGTCCGCTTGGAATTTTGCTGCATTGCAGTTTCCCACGACTCGCCTTTGCTCTTACTCTCTGCATTGCACTGATATCCGAAACCTCCTTAAAACCCTAGCTGCTTCAACAAAATAAACTGCCGAGCGCAGCAAAATATTTTTTCAATCTTAGGGTAAGATATGAATTTAAAATGTAAGAATGAACAGTTTTGAAGTACAACTCAACAAGAGCACATAGTGCTTATAAAAAACTTCGAAAGTTTATATTTTTGAAAATACATAGTGTTGAAAACATTTAATTTGTTTAATCATAAAAACTCCGAACTTTTATATTTTTAAAAACACATAGTGTTGAAAACATTTTATTTGTTTAATTAAATAATAAAAAATAAAAAAAACTAACACATAGTGTTAGAATAAATATTGTAAATTTAAACACATAGTGTTGTTCAATTTACATAGCTTATATGCAACCGTTACTATTTTTCTTCCTTTTTTTTTAGGTGCACTCCATTAAGCATCCATCTTTGGACCTTTCCCTTTCATCTCTTTAATCCGGTTTACGTTCCAGCCGTTTTTGGTCGCTGCGAGATATCGCGGTTATAAATTCATCATATTTGTTGCAGTATCCTGCAAGGCCGGCGGCGATGTTTAGGTCAAGGGATAACAGTCAACTGTTATCGAACCAGGGAGAGAAATTAAGAGAAAAAGAAAGAGAAAGGTCCAGGGAGTTTAGACAGAGAAAGCTAGTACAACTCACTTTCCAATAAGCTATTAGTTTAAGCTAGTCATAAGTTAACTACACTGCAAATGCAGCTCCTCAGTTTGTCTCCAACATTCAAAGCAAAAGGTAATAAAGCGCTCCTACGACAATACTTCATTGGCTTGTTTTCTTATTCTGGTTTTCTCTTCTCGGTTACTCTGAGTTGTTGTTCCACAACAATTCTAAGTAAAATTATATTTACAGTCCACTTCTCCAAGCATCCAGCCATAAGAAGCACCCGTTTTCACCGAAGGATTGTCCAAGGAAAAACACAGTGTTAAAGTTATCGTTGCAAACAAACATTAAAAACGCTGAAAGCATACTTCTGTTATTTATCTTGTTTTGAGTACAAAAATGAATTCAATAAAGGCAAATTTCCTTTTTAAAACATATTTTTTTAACTGCGTTTTTTTGACGATTTTTTAAAGTTCAATGCCGATTTTGACGATTTTTCTGTTAAAAAGTGGCGGTTTTAGCCAAAAAACATCTGGCAGCCCTGCCTGAAATATGGTTGATTCAAAAGGAAAATTTTTAATTTTTTCAACAAGAAAAATTGTTAAAATTAAAAATATTCCTTGTTGAAGCCGTTTTGTATGTTTTTCCTTTTGATTTAATCAGTTTTCTGGTTGATTTTTTTCTCTGTGTACAAGTTGCACAGCAATACGGTTTGATAGTTTGGTCTGTAGGATGTTGCCAGTGCCAGAAATGATGTTCCGAGAAAATCGCATTTAAGGTCTCAAGAGCAGGGTCGGGTCGCTTGGGGCGCGTCGGCGATTATGAGCTGTAAATTTTTTAAGACCAGGAATTTCGGCCTGATTTTATTCTCAACATATTCTCAATAGGTTATGGTAATTTTGAGTATGGGGCCCAAATTTTTCCCTCCCCATGTTAATTCATTGGTCGGTGATATTGGGTTTATACACGATGTGTATAATCTGTGTGAGCGTTTAGGTGGTGGGACAGGTTCCCATTATTTCTCGGAAATCTATCATACCTTCGCACAAAAAATAAAGGAGCATAATTCATGTACGTGTATGGGGTCAAATTTAAGTCTCTTAGTCTCTCAGCTTATATCAAAAATGGTAGTGACAACCCATGAGTTCTTGTCTGCCCATTCAGATGTATGTGTGGTTCAAGCCGATAAGGGGAAGGTTACTGTGTTGATGTATGTAAGTGAGTATAGGGAAAAAATGGATGTATGGGTAAATAACTCAGTCAGTCGGGGTGTACTAGTAGAATTCGATGCTACCGGTAGAAGTCTCTCCTCATATCCAATCGGGGAAGGTTGGCATAAGGGCGTGTATGCATCTTATGCTCATATAAGGAAATCTTTCCTATCATTTTGTGATGGGGTACTTGAGGATAGGCGTCATCCATTGAGGTATAGTGTCTGCTATACCAGTATAATGCAGTTTAGAAGGTTGATGGTGAAATATAACTATAGCTTGGCGGACAAAAAATATGCCATATTGCCCTATCTCTACGGAACAGTGAAGGTTCACAAACCAGATGCCCCAATACGTCCAATATGTGCTACCTGTGGTTGGTTGTCATATCCAATCCAAAAAATACTGGTTTATTATCTAAAACATATATTTAAAGGTCAGTTTCTGTCAAATAATGTGCCAAATACCGATACGGTTGTGACGGAGTTGCATTCTATTCCTATATGTAGCCAGTATCAGTTTATCAAACTGGACTTGACTGAAATGTACACAAGGATAGGTAAAGAGAAGGTGGCGAGTGTTTCTCTGAATGGTCAAAAAAGGAGGAGTTTAAAAACAGGTGTCAAATCCCAGTTGGTTTATTTAGAGTCATGTTTCATTATTCAATAAGTACCTCATCTTATTTATCGTATAATGGGAAGGTATATAGACAAGCAATGGGTTTGCCACAGGGGGCTCCTGATTCCGGCTTTATCGCAACGATATTTGTGGATTATTTATTAAAAAATTCCCTTGTTCAACTGTTTCAGATGACAAAGATTGCCATATGGTATAAGTACATGGACGATATATTGGTGTATATCCCCATAGTACATATACCATTTTTTAAGGCGCACCTATCTGCTGTTCTGAATATGGAATTAACTTGGGAGGACGAGGTGTCATCATTATTTTTCCCCAATAGTCAACAGATTGACTTCTTAGATCTAGAAATTCATAGGTGTCAGTATGACCGTGATTCTCAGGATTCTCAGGGGTTATGTGTTAAGACCGGGTTATACATAAAACCTATAACTTCAAAACGTACTGTGCACTTCAAATCCTCCCAACCTGATAGGGATAAAAGGAATACGATCTGTCACTATCTCCGACGAGTATTATATCGCACAAGCAGTTGTCTTTTGTTGCGTGACCTAGATGTTGTTTATGATATTTTCAAGTGTAACGAATATCCTCAGGGGTTCTATTTATCCGTATTAAAGGGTTGTTTGGCATCTGCTATAGGGGAACTCAAATCAGGGAAAGTACCTTTTTTACGTCTAAATGTATCAGAAAGGATAGATATATTATATTCATATTTAGCTTCTTATTCCAATGAGATTCGTGTGCCTCCCATAGCCTTGTGCAGGCCTAAGTATTCTAGGGATCGAGACATAATAATGCCGGTAAGGGTATTTCATTATAGATGTGATCATCTAACTCAAATTTTACACAGAGAAAAAAATCAACCAGAAAACTGGTTAAATCAAAAGGAAAAACATACAAAACGGCTTCAACAAGGAATATTTTTAATTTTAACAATTTTTCTTGTTGAAAAAATAAATAATTTTCCATTTGAATCAACCATATTTCAGGTTGAATTGAAATGATAATTCTCAAAAATGGATTTAAATTTAAATTGTTGAACCAACCACGGCCAAAGTTGAAATGACAAGAAATTTTTTAAAATAATTCAAAAAAAAAAATACCTATACAAGAAGAAATGTCAAAAAAAATTTAATTTACGTTCAAAGCAAATGGCCATAGAGCACTCTGCTGAACATGACCCAAAAAATAGCCATCGGATGGACTTCGTCCGATTTCGTCACTCCGTTTTGGTGACTGCT
This sequence comes from Chlorops oryzae, assembly GCA_020466095.1. NCBI lineage: Eukaryota > Metazoa > Arthropoda > Insecta > Diptera > Chloropidae > Chlorops > Chlorops oryzae. Next base: position 438,925 of record CM035806.1, on the reverse strand, counting down.
TTCGCAATGCTTAAAAAGTTCTAAGATGAATACATATCTTATATGTCTTATTTTATAAAACAAATGAGAATTATACCGACCGAAAAGAAATGTAATTAAACATATTTCCTTTCAATTCAACCAAAAATGTTGTTGACTCAACCATTTTTCTTTTGAAATTTTTGTTCTGCTCGAAAATCAAAAGGACTGTGAATAACAATGCGCCCTTTTAAAAAAAATCATGGTTACGTTCGCTCACACAGAGAAAAAAATCAACCAGAAAACTGGTTAAATCAAAAGGAAAAACATACAAAACGGCTTCAACAAGGAATATTTTTAATTTTAACAATTTTTCTTGTTGAAAAAATAAATAATTTTCCATTTGAATCAACCATATTTCAGGTTGAATTGAAATGATAATTCTCAAAAATGGATTTAAATTTAAATTGTTGAACCAACCACGGCCAAAGTTGAAATGACAAGATATTTTTTAAAACAATTCCAAAAAAAAAAAAATACCGTCACTCCGTTTTGGTGACTGCTTTCGCAATGCTTAAAAAGTTCAAAGATGAATACATATCTTATATGTCTTATTTTATAAAACAAATGAGAATTATACCGACCGAAAAGAAATGTAATTAAACATATTTCCTTTCAAATCAACCAAAAATGTTGTTGACTCAACCATTTTTCTTTTGAAATTTTTGCTCTGCTCGAAAATCAAAAGGACTGTGAATAACAATGCGCCCTTTTAAAAAAATCATGGTTACGTTCGCTGACACAGAGAAAAAAATCAACCAGAAAACTGGTTAAATCAAAAGGAAAAACATACAAAACGGCTTCAACAAGGAATATTTTTAATTTTAACAATTTTTCTTGTTGAAAAAATAAAATATTTTCCTTTTGAATCAACCATATTTCAGGTTGAATTGAAATAATTTTCAAAAATGGATTTAAATTTAAATTGTTGAACTAACCACGGCCATAGTTGAAATGACAAGATATTTTTTAAAACAATTCCAAAAAAAAAAAATACCGTCACTCCGTTTTGGTGACTGCTTTCGCAATGCTTAATAGGGATGCACGATACCGATACGATATATCGATTATCGAAATTTTGACTTCCAATTGAGGCCTTTTACATTAGTCAATAGTTGATCGTCAATTCCTATCGATATTCCCTTTTGGAGTTGCATTCGCTTTTACACTTACTCGAAAGAATTGATCGTAAATTCTTACTTCGTTTGCCTTTTATGACATTTTCCTCTTCAACACAGGGGTGATATTTTATAAAATTCAAGCAAATTAAAATATGTATCTCTGATTAAGGGTTGATAGCAGAAGCATAAATACAGCACTACCTGTTTTGTTTTAATGAATTTAATTATTGATGCTAAGGAGTATTTCAAAATGCTTGAATTAAAAATGCTTTTTGAAAAAGACAATTTTTAGTGAGTAGCTGTTAAATTGTTCTGTTTGAAAATAAATTCTATTAACGATTTGTAGGAGTAAACTATCTAGGTGATTTTCATATTGTCAAAAGAATAAAGGCGAAAGTCCAGAATCGACGAAACATTTCAGGCGATAGAAATGTAGCTGCTTCCATTTAAATACATTTCAATACATTGATTCAATGGAAGCAGCACAAATGTTTTCATCTTTGCCGCGCATACCGCAACAACCGTCATTGCCATCGTTTATGGAGTTTCGCCTTAAATTTTAATTATATTCATCACATTTTTCTTCATATCTTATAACATAAAAATTAGTCTTCAATTTATAGTTTTCGGTACATACAAGAATGTAAGATCCTAAAATATTGATCAAGAAAAATAAGTAAAAACATATAATAGCATGCGATGCTGTCTCCACGAACAACGAAAACGAATAAAATAAATGTCAGAAATTTGATCCCAGCCATCGATAAGTTCGATAAACGAAAGAGAGCAAAGACGGATTGAGGGAGTACGTGCAACCAAAAAACGCTCAACTTTTCGATAACGATATGTTATCGTTTTGTACTGAAAATGAGAATTGACGATCAACTATTGACTAATGTAAAAGGCCTCATTTGACATTTTTTGTATCGTTATTTTGAAGAGGTAGTATCGGCGGTATCGATACTTTGAAATCCGATATTTCGGTTTCATTTCTGTAAACGAGCGTGAAGCGACATGGCGCCAAGCAAAGGAGCAAAGTCGTACCTACTTTATCATTTCTGATAAAAAAAGCGCAATGTACTTTGTGTTCTTTGGTTGTGTCCCATTCAGGGAACACAACAAATATGTGGAAGCACCTTGAACTCCACCATAATATGAAAAAGGATGCAAATGAAGATAAAAATTCGTCAAAAAGACAGACGTTTGCACAGCCTACGTTGGACGCCATTTTTGAGAGTGAAAAGTCTTATAAAGGTATGTAATGTAATTACTGTTCTTGGATTCGAACATATTTGAAAAAACATTTTTAAAGACGGTGGGCATCGTGCTGACGTTTTAGAAGATGCCCTTCTGTATATGATTTGCAAAGACAACCTATGCCTCTCTACGTCGACGAACATAACATAGTATTTTTGCACTTTGCTAAAAAAGCGCCCCCACTTTGGAAGCCACCGTCCCGTCCAACTTTAACCCGGCGGTTGGAAAAAAAATATGATGCTATATCAAAAATAGTGAAAACAAAGTTGCTCTTCATATTACTACACATATTTGCGTAACTGTATATTCCAATTTTTTATTTTGGCTATCCATGCCATATCGATATATCGAGATTTTTTTAGACTAAATATCGTAGGATCGATATTTCTGCGGAAATTTTTTTGGTATCGCAGAATCGATATTTTCATCACACTTGAGCATCCCTAATGCTTAAAAAGTTCTAAGATGAATACATATCTTATATGTCTTATTTTATAAAACAAATGAGAATTATACCGACCGAAAAGAAATGTAATTAAAAATATTTCCTTTCAAATCAACCAAAAATGTTGTTGACTCAACCATTTTTCTTTTGAAATTTTTGTTCTGCTCGAAAATCAAAAGGACTGTGAATAACAATGCGCCCTTTTAAAAAAATCATGGTTACGTTCGCTCACTGCAATGTAAAGCTGAATTTCCAATAGCGCAGGAGCTGCGTAACGTGAATTCCTGCAAACATTCAACACATGAAAACATATGGAAGCACGTTCAATGAACTTCCTGCATGCTCACGCACACGCAAAAGTTCGAAAAATTGAATATTTCCTGCGCGTGAGCAACATGACAGCTGAGTATAACAGTTGAAGAAAGGAATATAACAGTGTTGTAGAAACTATTGAGTACTTTTTTATGGTACTTGGTACTACGGAGGTATGCTTTTCTTCCTTAATGAATTAATATGCATTAAATAATGTTTTCATTTAAGCTTCGATGTCTATATTTATAATTTCTATTATTTATTTGTTGAGTAAATGGGAATATTACATTCCGTTCATAGAAAGTAAGACGAGTACAAGAGTAGCTAAAAATGTACTGAGTCAAGTTCACATTCAAAACCGCAGCACTGACATGCTCATGCACACGCATTATTGGAAATTGCATTTTTCCTGCCCCTCCTGCAGCAGGAAATTTCCTGCAGCTCCTGCGCTATTGGAATTCAGGCTAAAGCTGAATTTCCAATAGCGCAGGAGGTGCGTAACGTGAATTCCTGTAAATGTTCAACACCTGAAAACATATGGAACGACGTCCAATCAACTTCCTGCACGCGCACGCACACGCAAAAGTTCGAAAAATTGAATATTTCCTGCGCGTGAGCAACATGACAGCTGAGTATAACAGTTGAAGAAAGGAATATAACAGTGTTGTAGAAACTATTGAGTACTTTTTTATGGTACTTGGTACTACGGAGGTATGCTTTTCTTCCTTAATGAATTAATATGCATTAAATAATGTTTTCATTTAAGCTTCGATGTCTGTATTTATAATTTCTATTATTTATTTGTTGAGTAAATGGGAATATTACATTCCGTTCATAGAAAGTAAGACGAGTACAAGAGTAGCTAAAAATGTACTGAGTCAAGTTCACATTCAAAACCGCAGCACTGACATGCTCATGCACACGCATTATTGGAAATTGCATTTTTCCTGCCCCTCCTGCAGCAGGAAATTTCCTGCAGCTCCTGCGCTATTGGAATTCAGGCTTAAGCGATTGCAAACAAGCGACAGCCATGTGTGGGGGCGACGCTGATTTTGATGAAAGTTTCAAGATATTTTTGCTTTGTTCAAAGTAAGCTGAGTGCAAAGGTTGAAATAATTATGAAGAAAGGTAACAAATTTATATGAAAAATTCATTTTGGGTAATTCTATCAAAATAAAGCTCAGTGCCAAGTTTCATTATTCTAGGAGCACTACTTGTACTTTTTGCCAAGAAATGTATGAAGCCTAACCACTGTGCGACGTTAAGCCTGGCGGCTACGGCCCTGGATCTATGAGCTTCCCAAATCAAAAAAAAAAAAAAATAAAAATTATTAAAATGAAATTTAAATCGGGTAAGCTTTAAGCATTTGATTCTTCGGCTGAGTCTGCAAAACGTTTGCCGAAACGGTGGCCAATCAAACCAAGCGATAAAAAGAAATTATCTAATTGAAAAATAAGGAGTCTTGCTAATGGATGTTTCTTGTTCTCTAAAAGGTCACACATAATACCCATAACATGCATCACCTCTAAGCATTGGAGCCGATCACCCGCAGGGAATATTGCATATGCCAGTGTTCGGAAGATGACAAAAAGTCGTCAGCCATTGATAGTCTGTATTCGGGAAGATTGTTCCATATAAGCTTTAGCTTCCTTCACTTATTTTTGCCACTAATGCTTTTTGTGCTTAAAATCATTGAGCCTTTACCTAACAAAGCCCCTGCAAAGCACATAAGAGTGCTTTAGCCTTTCTACATTTAATTGACTTGCGGTTTCATAACCGCAACTAAGCCTTTTGGTGTCAACGATCTAATCCAAGGGGGATTATAATGAAAATTGCGCCTTATTATATTACGCTAGTCGTGAACAATCAGATTTTCTAAGAGTTTCTATTAATGTACTAAGGCACTGAACTCACACATTCGTTAGCTAAGTATAGCTTAATCATTATCTTTGGGTCGTCATTAATGTACGAATTTCCCAAAGAGACTAGCACTGGGTCGACTCTTTAACCCTCCTTTAATTCCCCGGTGTCTAGGTTAAAGAAAATGCAGCGCTTATTTTTCACTAAACTGGCATAAAATGACTAGATTTAAAAATAAATATTTAACCCATTTTATTTTTTTTTTTGGGGGCCGTATATAGGCCACACTGCAAATATTAGGTGTAGTAAAAAGAAATCCATTATTTTTGCATTAAATTGAGGGCTTTATTTAAGATAGTTAGAATGACCCGATTTAGGTCAAATATGCGCCGTTTTGTTCGATAACTTGTTGCCATTTTAAAGGTAATTTCATTATGCCTCTCTCATAGAAGCCCTCGTTCCTATTAGCAAAAAATTGAGACAGCCGAATTTCAGAAGCCTCTCTTGAAGCGAATGTTTCACCAGCAAAATTGTTCGCCATGGACAGGAACAGATGGTAATCACTTAGTGCCAGGTCCGGACTATAAGGTGGATGCAGAAGAACCTCCCAACCAAACTCCCGGAGCTTCTGGCGAGTCACTATCGATGTGTGTGGCCTGGCGTTTTCCTGATGGAACACAATTCCTCTCCTATTGGCCAAAGCTGGCCGCTTATGGGCGATTGCTTCCTTCAGACGGTCCAATTGTTGACAGTAGAGTTCCGAGTTAAGAGTTTTGCCGTATGGGAGCAGCTCATAGTAGATAATTCCCTGCCAATCCCACCAAACACACAGCAAAACCTTCCTGGCCGTCAATCCTGGCTTGGCCACCGTTTCCGCCGGTTCACCGTGTTTCGACCACAACCGTTTTCGCTTGATGTTGTCGTAAGTGACCCACTTTTCATCACCAGTCACCAACCGCTTCAGAAATGGGTCGATTTTGTTGCGGTTCAGCAGCGATTCGCAGATGGAAATTCGGTCTATGAGGTTTTTTTGCGTTAACTCGTGTGGCACCCATACATCGAGCTTCTTTGTGTATCCAGCCTTATTCAAATGGTTCCAAACGATTTTTTGTGCAATCTTTAGCTCTTTTGCAATCGAAACAATGCTAACATGACGGTCGGACTCGATAATTTCCGTGATTTTATCGACATTTTCGACAATTGGCCTTCCAGTGCGTGGTGCATCCTTGACATCGAAGTTACCGGAACGGAATCGACGAAACCCAAATTGCGCATGATTGGCTGTTACAGTATCAGGTCCATAAACGCTATTCACATTTTCAGCCGCCTGGCTTGCGTTTTCTCCCTTATCGAAGAAAAACTGTAAAATGTAGCGAATTTTCTCTTTGCTGATGTCCATCTTTGACAAGCTCTCAAACAAAACTGAATCAATCAATCAAAAAAGTGTCAAAAAAGCTGTTTTAGTAGGAACTGTCATCTTTCTAATGCCCCCTAGCGGAACACGATCGGACTTATACAACGCGAGATGCAGATAAATAACGCCATCTATTGGAAAAATAATGGATTTCTTTTTACTACACCTAATATAATGAAAATATGAAAATTGCTCGCAATGCCGAAGCGCTTGTGGACCCCTTAAGGGGACCTTCTGGTCTAGAATTTTTGAAAATCAATTTTTTTTTTATATATTTCGGAAGAATAGACTTTTAAGAATATGCTGGCAAAGTTTCGTGAAGATATTGACAATATTTTCTTTGCTACAGCCATTTTAGTAGGTGGAGACAGCAGGCAGCGCGCTTGATCAAAGCAAGTTTGAACGCGTTTATCTCAAAACCAATTTTTTTGAAATGCCATCGAACCGATTCGTCTGAAATTTTTATATGTTATTCACAACATCAATGGCTATCGGGTGAGGTACAACCAAAATTTTATTTCAAGAACTTCATATTTTTTCATTAAAAAAATGGTCAAAAAGAGGGCGTTTTTTGATGTGTTAAAGTAAAAATTGCGCCATTTTGTCAATTTTTTTTTTTTTGGTTTTTTTTTTTGTTGTAGCTCACCCAATAGCCGCATTCATTCTGATTAATAATACATTTTTTTCTTTTTTTTCGGTTCACCCGAACTTACGAAATCGTGTATGCCACGGAGGTACTTTTTAAAAACGCGTCTATTTCGCCGCCATTTTTTGAAATAGAAAAAAAAAAACAACAAAAAAATACAACATTTTTTTTCGAATTGTCAATAAATAAAACATTAATCCTGCAAACTTAAAAACCCGTTTTTTATTTGGCTTAATACCAAAAAATATCCTTAATTTTCGTGCTCTAGACCAGAAGGTCCCCTTAAGCCACACTCAAACACAATGAACAAGTGGCAACCGTGAAGAATGCCGAAAATGCTCCAATGTTATTTTCCGATTGGTTTGTGTTGCCAAAAAAAAAAAAACAACAAAATTTCCTAGTGTCTCTAATTACCTTAGCTACAGGAATGAAAATTCGATGAGAATTTGAAAAAAATTACCGTTTGGCACAAAAAAAAAATTAAATCTCTGTCACCTCCCAGTAGCCAGCGGAGCCACCACAACACTAGCGATTTCACTAGTCACTGGGTGTCGGGGATCGGTCCCTTTCCTATCCAAGACGCTGGCGCATTTAACATTACGATCTCATTGCCGGGGACAGGTCGTCCTTTTATGCGCCACCTTTAACCAGTCATTTCGCTAGCGAAAAGGGGCACGAAAATGGCCTAGCACCAGCGACTGAGAAAAAAAAGAGAAAAATTTCATTTTTTGTTTTGACTTTTTCTAAATTTATTTATATTATTAATTATTATATTTTTTTGTTTATCTATTTTTTATTTTAAATCTTTTCTATATTACTTCTCTTAAAATTTTCTCGCTTCCACCGAGCCTCGAACCGCTGACCACCAAAAGGTCCGATGGGCGAACACCTTAACCATTACGCTAAACGAACGAATTTAATTTCTTGGTCAAAATGCTCACTTGCGTTTAGCTTTGCTCAGATTTTGAGAAACGTATTTAATGAATTTTTTCACTCCAAAAATTGTTTACTTGAAAATGAACCATTAAAAAACAAATAATAATAAAACCTTAAAAATTTAGGGGAAAATGTTTGTCTTCCAAAATATCTGAACTATGAACAAAAAAAAAATGTAATTTATAAAAAAAGTAAAAAATTTAAGAAAAATTCTCGCCGCCCGCAGGGATTGAACCCCGAACCTTGCTGCTGTCGAGTCACAGTTTGAACCACTGAGCTATCGAACGCTTGACGAAAAATGATCAGAATGCTTGACGGAAAAATGACTAACAGAAAAATGATACGAGCGATAAAAGGAAGACAACTTAGCAAAAACATCATACGGCACGCGAATAGGGGAAATGTGAGACTGTAGGTCCTACTCTACTTCTTTCAGAGTTCATGTGGTAGGTGAATGGAACTAGCTGCATCAAGGACTGGCACTTGTGCATATTACAAATATCGTGGGCAACCTACTGACCATATAGGACTATAGGTCTAACTCTAATCGTAAGTTTGTCGTAATAGCTTGGCCAGTTGCAGCTATGTTCTATATGCTACGCTGCTTCAACATATGCATATAGCACGAGGAAAAGAGAAGCACGCTATGGCAGCGAAATCTTTAGCTCTGCTGTGGTGAAATGCATTGCCACTTTTATTTTTAATTTTGGGAGATTTTCGAGATCATTACATATAAAATATCTACCAAACTCATAAAACCATATGAAAAGCTTGAAAAACATAAAACTAATGAACGAAACTCAATGCCAAGGAGAAATTTAAATTGTTTTTTTGTCCAACCCTGTCCACATAACTTTTTGATCACACTATTTCAGCAAAAATGCTAAATTCTATGTACAATCTAATTCGCAGCCGTAGTCAAAAATGTATGTCAATTTATTACAAAATGAAAACATTCGTGCACATTAAGCAAAAACATATCGCAATACATTTATTAAAGCTTCAATTATAACTTTTAAAGCTATATAAAAAACCCGAGACGACGCCGTGTTTCTTTGATAATTTTCTTGCAAGTGGCATCATAGTGCCACTTTTTGTCTGCCCGTATTGTTGTTGGTAGCTTTCTGGTGAATTTCTCGAAAGAGTTGAATTTCCTATTCCTGCTTAGGGTTTTTGTTGGTAGCTTTTTGGTGAATTTCTCGAAAGAGTTGAGTTTCCTATCCCTGCCTAATGGGGAGTTTCTTATTAGCGGCAGAGGCCTTTCGACGTCGACAGTTAGACCTACAGTCCTACATGCTACTGACTACTGGGCTGCACGCAGAGAAAAAATATCCTCCAGCCCCTTGGAGTGCCCATATAGTAATATAGTGGACACTTACAACACAACCAAAATTCGTGGTGAACTATGATGCTATAATTTTTTGAGTATTCACTTAATTTTCTAACTAAACATACTTGCGATGAAATTTTTTAATGTTTTCTTTCTAATGTAAAACGTTTTTAGTTCTTTATGATAGTTTATGCAATTCTGTACCCTTTTCATTCAGAAGAGCTCCAAAAATATATATTTTATGCATTCTATTTATCATGATATGTAATAAGTACTTGAGCCACTAATTATGTATCGAGCAATTTTAGTTATGATATCACTGAATATTTCATATCTACCACGAAGTGGTGGAATTCAAACTTTTTGATATTCGGTCATATTCGACGCATGAGTACTCTGCTTTAGCGTTCCTCAATAATATGAGCAAAATTTTATCTATTTATTTTTAATTGTATAAAAATAACATATTTTGCTGTAAAAGATAATGAGTTCTTATGAAAAACTTTTGATTAACACTTATGTATATCTGATTTTTAACAAAAATTTTAGTTCATGTTACAAGATTATAAAATATTTGTTAGACCGGAACCAAAATTTTCAGGGGGCGTGCTACGTTTTTGATTTTTCCATAAGAATGCATGCACAGGGGGCCTACTTCAACTCAACACACACGTTTTTTGCCAAGTGCCATCTATAGTACTATCCATATATAACTATATATGTCACTCAGGAGCCGTTTCTATTTTGGCTCTTTTCAACATGGTCTTGGGTACCCACCAAAATGAGCATTTTTCACTTAGGTACTCACCAAAAGTATTTCTCTCTCGCTCTTTTTTTGCCTGCCGAGTAACATCTCTTTCTAACTGGCGCGAAATGTGCCGCCAAAAATCTATGAGAGTGACATATATAGTAATATATGGTACTATCATATATAACTATATATGTCACTCAGGAGCCGTTTCTATTTTGGCTCTTTTCAACACGGTCTTGGGTACCCACCACGGTCTTGGGTACCCACCAAAATGAGCAATTTGCTGTTAGGTACTCACCAAAAGTATTCCCCTCTCGCTCTTTTTTGCATGCCGAGTAACATCCCTTTCTAACTGGCGCGAAATGTCCCGCCCAAAATCTATGAGAGTGACATATATAGTAATATATGATAGTAATATATGGTACTATATGGGAGTGAGTAAGGATATTGAAAATTCAATCACCTTATATACGATCAAAATTATAAACCATTTGAGAAATATAAGAACAAACTGTAAAATTAATACAATCACATATATAATTGCAACAATGCTTTAAATTGTAAAAGTAATCAGATGCAATTACATATGTGTTCAGAACGCAATTACATATATGATAAATTTAAATGCAATTATATAAGTAATTGAGCACAATTAGTATTTTTCATTTTTCAATTATATTGTAATTGGCTCCAATTAATAATGAAATCGAGGCAAGGCTCCAATCACATATGTTATTGGTTCCAATTATATTTCGGGCACTTATTTCTCTCCGTGTGTGAATTGAAGAGTTAATAGTTTTCTTGTTTTACCTCAGTGCACATTTGAAATTTTCGAATCTGTAATATATGTAGGCAGTAAGTTCATTCAAAATGCTGTCAAATGTACAAGAAATCATGAAAAGTTTTCTTTTTTACCCTGCGCAGCTTGTGACACAAAACCGTTCTATTGTGACATACATACGTTTGTCTGCACGGTTATTAACATTTGAATTTTCGGAGATATAGTAACATATTTAATGGCAATGGGCGTTACAGTGTTTTTTGAAAAGAGCTGTCAACATTTTCGAACGATTTAATGATGAAAACTTTCTGTTAATTTTCTATAATAAACTCCGTGCTGAGGGTTAAGGATAGGCTAGACGATATGGTTCTGAGCAAACGTTTGGCTGAATGGATTTAGTTGAAAATTCGTGCATACGCTCGTTTGGCTTGCATGTCATATGTTCAGGGATGCCCACCACTACATTGAAAGCTTGCGATAGTGTGTGTGCGCATTGCACTGAAGAACGTTTTTCGCCTTTTTCAGTTCTCTCTTTTTGCTTTATCCGACATAGGTCTTGCTCGTTCGCTGCCTGATGTCAGACTAAACAGGTTTCGATTTCTCAGCTTGCTTGTTGCCTTTTGTGTATGTACACAAGCATTTGCTCTCAATGCTCCGAAGCTTGCTCCGCGGGCATCCCTGCATATGTTTGATGGTCACACGATATGGAAATCTTGTTCGAAAACGTTTGCGCACCATCAATTTCGTGGCAGTGTACAAATGAGATTTGGTTACAAATTATTATTGCGTTTGGCTGGCGTTTGGTAACACGATATGCACACATTAACAAAATAATATTATGGTAATCTGTCAACTGGTGCTCATTTGTAGTTGTGTCGGTGATGTCAATAAAAATAATTAATATGGAAAATAAACAACGAAGTCTTACCGTTATTCTTTTTTTTTAAAGCTTTTATTTCAGTTCACTTTTATGTATGTATGCATGTATGTATGTATGTACGTCCTGGAATCTTGTTACCATTATTTCATGCTTTCCAACTGAAGCTACCAAGCTGACATTTAGCACACATATTAAGCTCTGATGACAATACGCGATTCAAAAATTGCCACAATTTCTTTATCCAACATAGCGAACGTTACAAAATGGCGATTTATAATTTTTACAACAACAACACCTATGATATGGGTATCAAGTGAAAGAGATCGATGATCAGAATGCAATAAGTAAAGGATCACCATTTTAAACTTGTTAATAGCATGAAAAATAGAAAATAATATTATGTATTGAAAAATATATTACTTAAATTTTTTACTTACTTAAAAATATGTATGTATATCTAAAATTGTTTAAAAAATAACAAATTAAATTTCAAAAATCTATGCATAAATGGCGAAAGTTTGATTTTATACCTATGTGAAAATAAGCAATGACTTTACTTTGTCGTTACCAGCTAGCATTTGGAAGACTATTTATTGAAAAGATTCATATAAGAGTCTCTCTATCGAGCCCTCATGATGATTAAAAAGTGATTGATCACATGGAAGATCACATATCGTTGGCTTAAAGCAGTGCTTGTCAGCACGACCACTAGCACAATTTGTCTCATTCTTCACATGTATGTGTGCTTAAGAGGCTCATGCAGTGAAAAAAAAAACACAGACTTCAAGCTTAGGAAGAAGACCAAATATATGGATGGTTTATTTTGTTCCTATATGAAGTCTCTTCCACATTTAGACTTAGCAGTTTTACTCATCACCAATCACCAATTTCTCCGTATTTTGAATTTGAAATTAAAAAAGAGATTTTTGATTGCCTGACGATGCAGTGTGCTTTTTTTCTTTCGAATGACATCAAAAAGTCAGAATCGGTTAAAAAGTGGACTTAGCAGGTTTACACCTTAAGCCGACGATATGTACATATTATATATGAGACTCGAATATGATAACGAATATGAGGCGTAGAAGACTCGAAAATTTTAACAAATATAATTCGAAAACGACTCGCAAATGATATTAAATATGACTCCCCAAGAAGAGTCGCGGCTAGAGTTCTATTTTCTGTCGACATCTGTGTCATTTCTGATCATAAGATGAGCGCTGTTTTTTCAAGCTGAGCTTGAGATGATATGCGCTCAGTTTCCTATGGAAATTTATTACTTAAATTTCAATGATAAAAATGATTGCAATAATTTTAGAGTCCGACCGAACCTTCGGTTTCGGTTCGGCCACCGAATCGTCCTAAATTTTCAGTTTCGGTTGCGGTTCGGTTTTAGCTCGGAAAGGCCGAAACCGAAACCGAAACTTTCAAACATATTTTAGTATTTTGAAAAAGAAAAATGTTCACATTTTACTGTTATGGAGTGGCTCTGGGACAGCGTAGGAGATGCGTGCTATGCTGTTGATCCCAGTTTCGTAACGAGCTTCAACGAGATAACATGGGACTTGTTTAGGCTCGGGCCGGGCTCATTATTGTGAAATTCCGCCATTTTGAATTAATACTGACGCCGGTCATATAAAACGGGAAAATTTCGAAAAACTGCCGAAACGAGTGTCAAGGATGAATAGAAGTAATCAATGGCACTCTAATCGGACCAACTGAATAAAGTTAAAATAAAAAATATAATCCTGACGACGGTCATATAAACGTTTGTTCATACCATATAGAACTATAGCTGCAACTTCGGCCAAAAGCTATTACGTGGTACACCACACTTACTATTACGTGGTTCACCACAACACTCGGCTTATGGCGTGGTTCACCACAGTTGAACTTTTTCACCAAATCATGCCATAACGCGCCAAAATTTGGCCGAAGTTGCAGCTATAGTTCTATATGGTTCATACGAAAATCATTCAATCAATTTTCAACGAAATATTTAAGGGCATACCATGGCATATGTGGCCTAAATAAAGCGCCCAGCCATTTAATCAAAATCAAAAAAAAAAAAAAAAAAAAATGCTGTTGATCCCAGGGTCCGAGGACCGATTTTCGACCCAGGCGAAACGGAGTGTAACGTTCCAAGCCTAGCACTTGTTTTTCAAAAACTCCACTGCAACATACATACATACATACATACGTACTGTTATGGAAATACCAAAAGACTTGAAACAAAACTTTGTACAACTATTTAAAGTGAATATAAAGTGAACATAATACTGTTATGTTTTTTTTTTTTACATTAGTTATGTATATGCCTCGGAATTTGAATATGTAAAAAAATGAAAAAAAAATGAAAAAATATTTTCAGAAAATATTCAAAAAAAATTTTTTTTAATTCAAAAAATTCAAAATATTCATAAAATTCACAGTCAAAAATTCCAAATTAGTTCGATTTAGGGCCGATTTCTCATCCTACTTTTAATCTCTATCTGCCAGTTAAATTTCAATTTCTTTGACTTATTAATCAAATTTGTATGAAATTATCATCAGGATAATTTAACTTACAGATAAAAAAATATGAGAAAACGGCCCTTAGTATGCCTATTAAAATGTTGAATTGTCAAATTAACAAAAAAAAAAAGGCCTACTTCAGTGAATAAAATATTCAAAAAGCACAGTTAAATGCAAGAAAATTCAAAAAAAATCAAAATATTCAAAATTCGAGCTCTAGTTATGTATATATTTTAAATTCATACACTAGCAAACAAAAAAATTACTTTTTGTTTCTCAGATTTGAAAAGTTTCGGTTTCGGTTTCGGTTCGCCCACCGAATCTTTAAAAAAACCGAATATTCGGTTTCGGTTCGGTTTCGGTTGAAAATTTTGACATCCATAGACGCTATGGAGTTGCGCCAATTATTGGGAAAATGCGAGAAGCAAGGCTACGCTGGTATGGACACGTCCTGAGAGCAAATGAGGAGACTTCGGCAAAGAAATGCTACGCACTGGAAATCCAAGGTTACAGAAAACGGGAGCGTCCGAAACAGCGCTGGATGGACACAATAAAATGGGACCTAGAGGCTGTAGGACTTACCTCGGATGATGCAACCGACAGAACAAAATGGAAGAACTGATCGCGTTTTGCGGACCCCGGAATAGACCGGGATAGTTAAACACGCAAGAAGAAGAAGTTAATTTATTTATTTGATTTTATATTCACATCACATATGTCAACTAATTTAGTTGGGATATCCAATTTTCATTTTTAATATTGCTCACTTTCATGGAGATTAATTTTTTTTTTTTTTTTTGAACATGAAATCGGACGGATGAAACAAAATATATTTTTCAAACATTTTCTATTTCAATTTAAATTATTTTTATCTTATATGTATAAAAAATACTTATCTTATTTTTGTAATCTTTTCTTTATCGTGGCTTTATCATACTCACAATATGATATCTATTTTAAATATGCCCGCCATCACAATCACATTATCCTCTTTCCTATCGAAGCAGAAGTATTACTGAAAATGTAATTTCCTCTTCGAGCTTATAAAAGCGACTGAAACAATTTAAGGATTCGCTGTGATGCTGTTTCTTGTGTTGAATGCCGTTGTCCTTTCCTATCGTATAAGAGAGACGTTTCATCCGATAGGACCGTTGTGCTTTTACTCTCTCTCTATCTTTCTATCTATCTCTCATAACAGGAGATTTAAAAATGATAAAAACATTCGCGATAAAAAAGCTCAACTTTGTGTTTTCTAAAAGCTTCATTCCTGTAAAGCTCACTTAACAAAATCGCGCTTCGAACGCCGCTTCGAACGCTTTGAACGCATACCCAGTAGTCAGTAGGTCGCCCCCGATATTTGTGACATGCCAAAGTGCCAGTCCTTGATGACTAGCCATTTCACCTACCACATGAACCTGAAAGAGTAGATAGGCCTCAGTTCACATTTCCCTATTCGCTGCGTATGATTGTTTTTGCTGTTGTCGGCTTTAACTTCACATTCTGATCACTTGCTCGACAAGTGTTCGATAGCTCAGTGGTTCAAACTGTGACTCGACAGCCGGGAGGTTCGGGGTTCATTCCCTGCGGGCGGCGAGAATTTTTCCTAAATTTTTTCCTTTTTTAATAAATTAGTTTTTTTTTTTTTGTTCATAGTTCAGTTATTTTGAAAGACAAACATTTTCCCCAACATTTTTAAGGTTTTATTATTATTTTTTTTTAATGGTTCATTTTCAAATAAAAAATTTTTGGAGTGAAAAAATTCGTTAAGAACATTTCCCGAAATCTGAGCAACCCTAAATCAAGTAGCATTTTGACCAAAAAATTAAATTCGTTCGTTTAGCGTAATGGTTAAAGCGTTCGCCCAGCGATCTGGTGGTCAGCGGCTCGAAGCTCGGTGGAGGCGAGAAAATTTTAAGAGAAGTAATATAAAAAAAATTTAAAATAAAAAATAGATAAACAAAAAAATATTAATAATTAATAAAATAAATAAATTTAAAAAAAGTCAAAACAAAAAATTAAATTTTTCTTTTTTCTCAGTCGCTGGTGCTAGGCCATTTTCCTGCCCCTTTTCGCTAGCGAAATGACTGGTTAAAGGTGGCGCATAAAAGGACGACCTGTCCCCGGCAATGAGATCGTAATGTTAAATTCGCCAGCGTCTTGGATAGGAAAGGGACCGATCCCGACACCCAGTGACTAGTGGTGGCTCCGCTGACTACTGGGTATTGAATCTAAGCGAGATTGTATTTTATGGAAAACAAACAAAGATTTTAACCAAAACCTTTCAATATAGTCAATCAAGGCCCTTAAACAGATATGAAAAGATATGAAAAATCCGATTTCGCTCAATTATTGGGCAAAAACAAATGAGTAATTTAGAATTATAATTTATTCCATAGAATGCAATGTCGGTGGCAATGTTTAACTGAAACAAGTTTGTGGGCGGGCTTCTGTGGAAATGCAAGCAATCATGTTCAATCATTTCGAAAGCTTTTACTGCTGCTCGACACTGTGGAAGTTAATGGGAATTTTTCAATTGAAATAAGTTTCAAACTTCCATACCATAACGGATATTTGATCTCAAACAATCACTTCGATAGATAACACAATTTTTGTTTCAAAATTTAATCGCTCGAAAATATCAAGCACTGTGATTCTAAGTTCACATTTGACATGAATTTATTTCGATTTCTTCTACCTTAGAAATATTTAATAATTAAAGAATTTCTTTGAAAGTCAACATTTATTAACCAAGCGCCATCGCAACGTGTAAGATATATCCACAACAATACCGCATCATCCGACGCCTAATGTTACTTATGTACCCAGCAAGAATCGTAACAGTTATATAACTAGTTACGTACCCGATACGGGTACCAGATGTTGCGGTATTTTCTTCGTTACATGCTTATGGTCAAGAGGAGATTTATACCGCAATGTTGCTGAAAAGATGTTGCGCACACTGCATACATATAGCAACTATCTTTTTCTATTGCGCCAATCTGGGCATAGGTTCGCCTCTTTTTGGCACATTGCATGTATCTGAAATGTCGCAGTACTTGTAACTAGTTAATACCCTGTTATTAGTAAAGAAAGTATAAGGAAATTTTTTTTCATGCAACCCACCCTTTACCATTCGATTATTTGAAATTAAACAACAAAAGTTATTTCTAAAAATTATTTTATATATAAATAAGTACTTATAGTTTTTTAAAGCATATTAGTTTCATAATATTCCTTCAATACTTCGAATCTGGCTCCGCCGCTTGCAACTTTTGAAATAATTAAATGGCGACATATCTAAGTTATGTATAAACATCAGAGACAAGCAGGAATGAGTAAATCAATGGGTACATCATTGAATACTTGCGTCAAAGTAGTATTTTGAAGTATTTCTGCGATTTATTTCCTTACTATGTACATATTATTTTAATTATGTTTTTATTCATTAGCATCACTTTGGCTTATCCCAGTTAAGGAGACTGGAAACAATTTACTGGTTACTTATCGCGAAAATTCAACACTAGAAATATGTGTTTACAGATTATGCATTGGTGTTAGTAACTGCAACATTTGCTCATATGTGTTAGTGAGTTTCGGTAGCAGTTTCTTGCTGGGTACCCCTTGACAGCCTGTGTGAAAGCTTCAGCATTTCTGTTTGAAATGATCTCAAAATGAAATAACTTCAAATAAGATGTGCCCGCAAGCAGTAGCGTAGTGAGGGGAGTTGAATGGGCCAGCCGCCACGGGCGTCAAATCATATTTTTATTTTTATAAAGGTCTTTTTATTTAGAGCGGCGCGGCGACATTTCCTCCGATGTGTTCCCATTGTTCCACGGGCGTCGAATTGTCTCGCTACGCCACTGCACGCAAGTACAATATTTAACATGAAATGTGAAATAAAACTTGATTTGAGGTGTCAAGCTTCAAAAAGGTGCAAAAACCTGAGACATATCAAAGCGATTCGCGAATTGCTCGCTACTCTCATTCCTAATAGACGTTGAGTGAAAAGACAGATTGCCATTTTTTTTTTCTTTGTTCTTCTATGAATAGTGTTTTTCATAGAGCTATCGCTTTCGGTCGCATAACGGGGCATGATTAGTATCTTGTTTCCAATAGAGGAGGACTGCCTGTTCAAGAAATCGTGCAAATATTCAACATACGCATACATATTGTAGGGATTCATGCAGCTTGAAAAATGCCTTTGTTACTTTTTCCATCGGAAATTTTCATATACGGGTATGAGATTCTTTTCTCTTTCCCGGGTAAATGAATTCCACTCCCAAATTGATGGGATTATTTTCTTTCTACCAAGATTGAGGGAAAATTTTAATTACTCAATTCAGAAAATTCATTTCTCAAGCGCAATGTCGAGGTCATTTAAATTATCCATCTATCTTGGTAAAGGTAAATAAATCACATCAATTTCAATTTATTATTATTAATAATAGTAGGGGAGAGGATTGGGTTGTGACGCATGTTTTGTTTTTGGCCTATAAATTTTCGTCAAATCAGAAAAAACCGTTGGAAAGCTTATAGAAATACGCAACTTTTATCCAAAGAAAGCATAGTGATTTGATTAATACGGAACATTTTATGGCCAATTTTATGAGCATATGATTTTTTGTAAAAAAAAAAAATAAAGTGGTTTCGTTGTGACGCACCTTTTTAATTCTTCCAAATGTTGGGAATTACAAAGAAAACTCCAAATATTTTACAAAAAAAATTAATTCTTATTTATTTTGAATGCATTCGGTAATTAGAGAAAGAAGAAAAAATGCAACAAAAAAAAAAAATCAAAGTCAAACCAAAAAATTAAAATTTATAGAAAAAAATTAAAGTTAAATGAAAATTTCATGCATCATCCTCAAGGGGCCGGTCGCGTGCCCCTTTTATGTACTAAATGATCTTTTATGGCACAAAGCATGCCATCATAGTTCATTTCTTTGTTTGAAGGCGCTTTCTTCGAGGTTGACATAACTGAAATTCTAAAAAAAAAAGCCAAAACAAAGGTGCGTCACAATCCAACCTCTTGCTGCGTCGCAGCCCAACCATGATACCATTTTTGGATGACAAGAAAAAAAATTTTTACAACAACATATCGGCATAATGCCCTAATTCACATGAAAGACTAAAGAAAACAATAAATAAATATGCATTCCACTCACCATATAGAACTATAGCTGCAACTTCGGCCAAATTTTGGCGCGTTATGGCATGATTTGGTGAAAAAGTTCAACTGTGGTGAACCACGCCATAAGCCGAGTGTTGTGGTGAACCACGTAATAGTAAGTGTGGTGTACCACGTAATAGCTTTTGGCCGAAGTTGCAGCTATAGTTCTATATGCCACTCACCGTTTCATGATAGTTTACTAATTTTCACAGCACTTTGAAAAAAAGATGAAAACACCTTTTTGGCCAAAATTTAACACAATCTCCGGGTCCAATACCAGCTATAAGTCCACTCACTTCAATCGTAGTTCAAAAACTGCCTCATGGTAAAAGAAAATATTAACATATGACAGAGCCGTCATATTGCAATCAGCTGTTTAAAACTACCGACTGCGTCACAACCCAACCTCTTACCCTACATTAAGAAACGATTCGTTTTTTGTACATAAGCAACTGGAAATAATATTAAAAAAAAAAAGTGGAACTCATTTCCCCGGCTAAGAGAAAACAATCACATACCCGATAAGTTTTGACAGTTCAATGACAAATTGCTCGTTCAATTTAAATCAATTGATTATAACCGGTTTCATACATTTGTGTGTATTGAATTTCCGCAAGAAATTGCGCTATTGGAAACCAGGCATAAGTTTTCTGTTTTAATGAACAGAGTTCCAACATAAAGGCTGGTCTCCAGTTCGGTAAGGAATGTCAGCAGAAATTTTCTATTTTTTTCTCCGAGGAAAAAAGGTAGTACTACAGAACTTTTTAGTGCAACAGAGGCAATCTGTCATATGTCACGTGTGTCAAAAAAGTGAAACGAAACATAGAAATTAAAAAGGCGCGATTATAAACGTTCAGAATAAAAAGCGCGCAAATTCTTCTACTCTCTTTAACAAGCGATATTAATTCGCGTTTAATCTCGTTTGAGAAATTTATTAAGCGTTTTTGGTTTTTTTGGGGTTTTTCTCCATGTTTTTTGAAAAAACCCGAAAAATGGATGCACTATTTCTATACAATCACAACTGGCCTACCTCACTTGTCAAAATTTCTCCAAGAAACAATTCATTTGCAATTATTTCTGCTGATAGCCTGGGTTACCGTGCACATTTTATGTCAAAAAACGTATTAAAATATGAACTACTTTTTTGCCGAACTGGGGACTGCATGCAGAAAATTTCTTGAAGAAATATTTCTTAAGCATTTCTTTGGCTTTTTTTTATATGGAGTTTTTCATTCCTTGGGGAACTGGAGACCAGCCTTAAATTTAAAACAATTAAGGGTGCTATTGTCAGGATGACCTGACAATACAATACCCGCTATAAATTTTTTAATCCTTAAATAAAAGCTCTAATTCCAAATTTAATTGAAATATCTCGGAAAATATGTTTAAATGTCAAAAGCAGTGTCGGCAAAATTTCGATTTTCCTATCACATGTGCGTGCTTGAGAGACCGAATTCTGCCGACGCAGCTGTCGCACACGTACATATAGCGTATACCATATATAACTATATATGTCACTCAGGAGCCGTTTCTATTTTGGCTCTTTTCAACACGGTCTTGGGTACCCACCAAAATGAGCATTTTGCACTTAGGTACTCACCAAAAGTATTTCTCTCTCGCTCTTTTTTTGCCTGCCGAGTAACATCTCTTTCTAACTGGCGCGAATCGTCCCGCGCAATAGCTATGAGAGTGACATATATAGTAATATATGGCGTATACGTTAGGGCGGTTTGATAAGGGATGCGGCGGGGCGTTGGAGCGAGGGAATTATTAAGGGTCGTAGCTTAATTTCGACTTTAAATTCTTCTTCAGGACACCAACAAATTTAAGTTGAGATATTTAATTTTTTATTTTATGGCTCTAGAAAATTAATCCTTTTTGGTGGTTTTGGGGGGCGCTGGGGCGAAAACTGTGGGTGATGAAGAAAATCTGACCCCGGATTCGTGATCAGCACTCCATCTTTCATCCTTCTATAACAGAACTTTTTAAGCGTGACTACAATTTGATTATTTTTTATCGAAAACATTGTATTATTGGGTCAAAGAGAAAAGAATCGTACCTAGTCAATTATTAACTTTTGAATGAAAGTAATCAATTACTAATGATTACGATTGGTAATCATTATTTCATAGCTATGGTCCACACATCATCAAACGAAGTGCTAAAGAGCCTTACCTCAAATATGTAGCTGATTTCATTTTGGTATGTTAAGGGGGTCTTCTCATTGAGCAACTTTTTTTCGACTTTTTTTTTTTTGCATCTATTTATAGCTTGGGTAGTTGTGAATATGCCCCTAAAAGGATTTTTTGAAATTCGAAATAGTTTAGAGGATATAGCCTTCTTTGTCGTGCAAGATCTGCGCTAAAACGAGTAATTTTTGCGTTGCTTCAAACTTTAAACGCGTTTATCTCGAAACCACGTTTTTCGAACTGGCGGCCATGATATATCTCCAGTTCAACTGAACCGATTTTCATGAAACAAAGTGGAATCGACGCACAATTGTCACCATTCTCGGGTGAACCTCGACCATAATTTTAAAAATTTTTTTACTATTTTTTTTTTTACACTTAACTACAAAAAAAAGCCCGAAATTGAAAATTTTTTTTGAATGGCCGCCATTTTGTCCAAAAAAAATCACAAAATTAAGCTTGAGGTTCACCCGAGAATTACATCTATACTGATTATAACGCCGTTTTTTTTTCCATTTCGGACGCTCCGGAGACCCGGAATCGTGGCCGCCGTGACGACACCTTTTTTTTTCACCACCAACTTTGAAGTCTCATTACTTTTTGAACAGCCCACGTATCGAGGGAAAAAAAATTTTTTTATTTACTTTGAACCTTTTGTAATACAATAAATAAAAAAAGTTTTCAATTATTCTTTGCGTTTTCAAATAAGAATTTTTTTAAAAAGGGTCCAAAAAACGGGTTTTCAATGAGAAGACCCCCTTAAGGAATCGGGGGGAAAGCCCAGAAATCGATGCCGCGTTCTGCTTCAACATTGAAATATAGAAAAAATTTTGCTCGCTATATCGCCATGTGACGGTCAAAGCAAAGAGTGCAAACGTCACTGTGCCGAATCGAACGTGTTACACAATATGAACGGAATTCAACAGAGTTCAGATGAAAAGGAAACGCTGTATACGATGGTATGGTTAAAAATTCAAACATTGCAACGGAAAAAGCTCGTGTGTATATTGTACACACGTTAAATTGAATTGCTGCTCCCTTATTAGAAATCGGAGCCCAATCTTCCACAACACTGACCCCGTACATTGTAAATTGACGTCATATTTTGGCTTCACTGCGTCCAAGCATGTTTTATAGGACACTCTTTATCATGCAATTAAATAGTTAAGAGCAGGGATGCCCACCACTACATTGAAA
Source organism: Chlorops oryzae (assembly GCA_020466095.1). Taxonomy (NCBI): domain Eukaryota; kingdom Metazoa; phylum Arthropoda; class Insecta; order Diptera; family Chloropidae; genus Chlorops; species Chlorops oryzae. Next base: position 416,107 of record CM035806.1, on the reverse strand, counting down.
GCTTGCGATAGTGTGTGTGCGCATTGCACTGAAGAACGTTTTTCGCCGTTTTCAGTTCTCTCTTTTTGCTTTATCCGACATAGGTCTTGCTCGTACCGCTGCCTGATGCCAGACTAAACAGGTTTCGATTTCTCAGCTTGCTTGTTCCCTTTTGTGTATGTACACAAGCATTTGCTCTCAATGCTCCGAAGCTTGCTCCGCGGGCATCCCTGGTTAAGAGTAAAGACTTAATACCTCAATAAATCACTTCTAATCACCGATGACACTTCAATGGTGGTCGAGAGTTTCTCGATGTATTCCCACAGTTGTTTTTAAAAACTATTTTGGAATAATTTGTGTGAATTTTGTTTTGTCAAAAAATAATAAGAACTTTTTGTAATATGTTGCATACCAGCAATGAAGGGGGAAGCTTCCATGTATGTTAGATGATATAAGAACTATTTTTTTTTTTTTTGTTTTGTTCTTCTGATTCGTGAATACTCATTGGGGATTCATTGAGACCTTAAGGGTGAAAACACACCAAAGCCAACAAAACGTTTTTTTGACGTACAGCCAAAAAACGCTTTTCGCGATAACCCACACCAACGCTAACAAATTTGTCGAACTCAAGCAAAATCCAAGCCAACAGCTTTCTGCATGCTTTTTTGTCGAAGCTTCTGTTTTGCTCGTGTCGTTTTCAGTGTGCGTTGCGCCGTAAGCTTACATGAGATTATCGACGCCGCCGAGCATGCACAACGTTTTGTCGAGTTCGGTGTGGGTTGGCTGTATGGAGTGCCATGTATCAACGGCGTTCGAACAAATGCGTTGACCAACAAAATGTTGTGTCGTACTCGGTGTGTGTTGCTAGATAAGAAGCAATATACTTTCAATGAATGAATGAATTCGACATGAAACAACGTTTTGCTGGCTTTGGTGTGTTTTCAACCTAAATTATTAATTAATTTCAACACATTCGTACCTGCGAGTCCTCTCTATCTGTAAAACAATATAGGGAAATTTCGTATTTCCATCATTTACACTTCACCTTCTGTGCCAGCAAATATAATATGAGCTTCTTCATTATGTTTGGAATGGTATCAATAAAAGCGCTAAGTGCTTCGATTTTTAAATAGAACATCCAGATAATTACTGATTTTTTTTTTTTTAACTGTAAATGAATAAAACAAAGAAAACGAATATTAGGTAATACAATTTTTGAGCTGAAGTTTCACAAAACAAGAACCGCACAAATTTAATAAAATCTGTTAACGCGAGGTATAGAATTAAGAGGACGAAATGCCCCCGAAATGCTTGAATGAAACGAAGTCTTCTAAAAACTACTTTTGATTTATTCGAATTGTAAGTTCAATCGAATCAATATGCAAAATAACTGATAACACAAATTTTGAGAATGAAAGAAATGTTTGTTCTTAAAAATAGCCTAATTTATTAACATAAATGCACATGATTTCATGTATCAAAATATATATTGTTGAGAACGGATTACGAGTCAACATGCGTATGAAATACTTTTATAAAAATTTGTTTTTTTCAATATATCATTTAATATTTATAAATATATATATATTATATATAAATATATATATATGTGTATATGTATATACATATATATATATGTTCATACACATATTCACAATCTGAACTCAAAATGTAAACTACTAAGGCCCGATATTACAGTGCATACTTAAGTTAAGGAAGCTTGAAGACTTAAGAACACCTTAATTTTTATCCAAAACTCACGAAAATTGTTTTCGGGAGGCAACATTTCAAAAAGCCTATATATTTTGTTTATACTTTTTTAAAATTCGTAAAATTAGTGAAATTTCATTGATTAAATTAAATTGAAAACTTATTTAAGGAGCACTTAAAATTTGTACTGTTAAAATGCTTTACAGACTTAAGCTTTACTTAAGTAGCTAAGGAGACCTTAAGTATGCACTGTAATATCGGGCCTTAGTCCTGTGCTCCCATTTGTCCCATATATGAAATCCCTAAGTTTGTTCATGCCTTTCAATAAACGTAGCTTATTTTATACGATATATTAGACGTTTTGAGGATATACATACATATAGGGATAGGATCGCCCAGTAGATTACTTAATCCTAGAGCGAAGAACGTTCTGATTATAAAATAAACGTATTTTTAAATTTGATAAACGATTATGAAACATTCAAAAATTTCAAGCAATCTTCAAAAGAACCATTGGAAGAAATGAGTAATACAAACGAGGAGCTATTCGAAACAGTGTATACCCGACACGGGTTAGTGCAGGATAGCTCCTCGAAATTTATGATCTTCCAATTCACTTTCTTGTGATTTAATTTTTGTTTGAAAATCTCAAATTAATTTAATTCTTAAGAGTGAAACTCAACCAAACCCTAGTTAACTATGTACTTTAATCTATGAGAGCTAATTTTCTCGTTAGCTCACACTTGCCTATAAAACTGAAAATCATTTGAATTCTTATCATTTTTTTATATGTAGCAAAAGCACTTAATAGTGGAGTACACAACCACAAAAAAAAAAAAAAAAATCCACTAAAATCGTGAGTGCAACCAGAACCTAAATATTCACCACTGGCAGCACCCAACGATTTGGCAACAGGAGTTTAGTATACATGTCTTCTTGTATGCTTGAGGTTTTTTTTTTTAGTGTTAATTCAAAATACATTAATAATCATTAATATTAATATTGACTACAAAAACATCGGCTATAAGAAATAAGTTGTACAGATTTTACACGACCCGATTCTGATGCTTTTGTTTTTGATCTAAAATACTGGGCTAAATACTGGGCATTATGTTACTTAAAATTTAGATAATCTCACTGGATAAGTGCTTTCATATTACGCCAAAATGGAAGCTTTGTTTTCAACTATTCGAAATATATATACTTAGTTCGAGGGCTTATCTTCAGATTTGGAGAGCATTTGTTTCATTGGAAGAGAGAAGGCGGATAAACGCGCCTCATGTTCGTCATGATATTGGCGCATTCGGATTTCGTGTTCCTGTAAGCATTTTGGGGGAAAATATTATACCATAAAACTAATTGATTAATAAAAAGCAACGTCATTGTGATGCCAACCTCACGAAGCAATCGCAATTTCAGTTCTTCTTGCTGGCGACAAAGATTCCATTTCAATTCCTGATGACGCAAACGTTGCTCGTGCTCTCTTCTTGCGTAGTCCATTTCAGCAAGACGTGCACGTTTCACCAGATCAAAGAGTTGCCTTCGATATTTGTCGTCCGTAACAAGTGTTTGCATTATGTTGGACGAATTGAACTGTGTTGTTGTAGGATTCGTGTTTGGAAGCATATTTATATCGTTGCTCAGAGCATGCGTTGTATCGACACTCATGGACTGCAAGGAGAAATGAAAATAAATGAGAAAAGTTGTATAAGATCTTTATTGAAATGTAGTTTTTGTTTTTTTTGTCCTTCGAAATTTGAAATTTCACCTGATTTCGTTGTTTCCGAATTTTCCCGTTCATCACTTCACCTATTGTTGTAGGCTGTTGTTTCGATGCGGATAAATTTAAGCCGGTGGACTGCGGACCAGGCTTTTTGCGAGTGCGCGTCGGTGTGTTTTGACTATCGCTCTGAGATTCTGCCGCTGAGTTTGGCGGTGAGGGCAGTGCAAGTGTTGCGGATTGTAAGGTATCGTCGCTGGTATTTGTTGACGCTGGCAGTGCAGCTAGTGGCGTGTCTTCTTCTTCCGAGTCATGCAGCTCTTTCTTAATCGTTCCACGTCCTCGTCCATTTACTGGAGGATCCTTTTGCAGTTCCTCCATAAATTCAATCATGTCTATGCCTTCTAATGGTTCATGAGGTTCATTTTTGTCACGTTTTTGTTGAAAGTCACGTTTGGCAGAGTTCTTCATACTTCGCCATTGCACTTGGATTTGTTCCAGCGACCGATGACGAAAGTTCAGCAAATTAAATCTGAATTTTCATTTAAAAATAATGCAGCTAAATTATCAAAAATTTCATGTGAAACGTAAGTTCGTACTTACTGTTTAGTTATCTGCATCCAAGCTAATCGCTTTGATTTTATATTCTTTGCTTCTACACTACGATTTTCTACATACTCCACTTTTGGTTTGATAATTTCTAAAAGTAAACTCTGTAAAAGTGAGAAATATATTAATTAAAAATTTTCTCTCTTTAAATTAAAAAAAAAAAATTCTATATAAAAATGCAATGGATGTTTTAAAGAAAACTTTAAACTTAGCGTTTTGCCAATTGTGCATTTGGTTTGGTTCACTTCAATAGTTTGCTAATGGAAATATAATCTATTTCTTAACCCAATTACGTGAATATTTAAAATCATTTCTACATAGTCCAGTGGCGCTTGCTACACTTATGTAAACAGTCCACAACACTACTAACATATAAAGGATAATTATTGCTTTGAAATTGTCAAACAACAAGTGGATGAATAATGCTCGATTGATGTCCAGGATACAGTTAGGCCCGATATTACAGTGCATACTTAAGGTCTCCTTAGCACTTAAGTAAAGCTTAAGTCTGTAAAGCATTTTAACAGTACAAATTTTAAGTGCTCCTTAAATAAGTTTTCAATTTAATTTAATGAAGGAATTTCACTAATTTTACGAATTTTAAAAAAGTATAAACAAAATATATAGGCTTTTTGAAATGTTGCCTCCCGAAAATAATTTTCGTGAGTTTTGGATAAAAATTGACTGTTAAGCCGCTTGACACTTAAGGTGTTCTTAAGTCTTCAAGCTTCCTTAACTTAAGTATGCACTGTAATATCGGGCCTTAGTATCTTTCAAAATTTATTCTAAATTTTAAAACTATATAACTTAAAAATATACTTCTAAATCGAGGTATATAACAATATGAATATTTTTTGTTAAAAAGACAAAATTCCTTCGATTCAATTTTGAAGAAATTCTTGCATGTTTGAAGCCGTTCATATAAATTCCTATCAGGAGACTCAATCGAGCGCCTTTCGTTCATCTTGTCTTTAAATTTGAGTAGAATTTCCAAACGGTCCATAGCAAACCATTGAAAGGAAGTGCATTGTTGTTCGCATTAAAAATGTAAGAAAGTTTGTGTTCATACTCTTTCGGCTTCTTCCCAATTTAGCGAGCGCTTCTTTCGCACGCCCTTCTTTTTGCCGCCATTCAATTCTTTGTCCTCTGTGAATTCTGAATTTTGGCGCTCTTCCTCCGTATCCTTGTCATCATCCACAAGCATTTCCTCACTCGACTCCACCTTCACGCGTTGTTCCTGTAGCGATTGATGTGATTCAATCTGTTTTTGTTGGTCCGTTTTAATCGTCATTGAAAGCAATTTCAAAGTATTGCCATTGACGGCTTCCAGTTTCATTTTTCCACGTTTTCGGCGCCTCTTTTGTACCGAAACCGCTCTAAGCGAAATTTTCGTAATTTTTATGATTGGAGCGATATTCACAGAATAAAATCTTGCAAATTGATCGAATTTTTGTTTATACTAGAACCTAGAGCTGGAAAGCTATCGATGGCACAATTCATTGTATCGATACTTTATAAATTTTAGCATTATCGATTTCTTCACAGTTTTAACCGCATATAAGCACCATTAAGAGTGCTCACTAATTCGTTCTAATAAGCGAAAAATGCTTATATCGAAATTCATTTCTTTGAAAAGTTCATTTAAAAAATTTTTTTTACTACGAAATTCTAAGTAGCTACATAGATTTACTTAGAATCGGTAGTCAGATTTAGTATCCAATATGTACATTCAATTGAGTGAATATGGGATTTTATTTCTAGCACATTGCACAAATCGATTATCGTGAACGTCGATTGATTTTCAGCTGCACCATCAAATGAAGCTGCCGTACCTCATAGAAAATTCAACTACCAAAATAAAATCTCAAAATATGTACTCGGCGGTCACACTTAAGAAAGATGTTTCGAAAAAAAACATCCCATTTGAATACATGAGAAAGAAAGAGAAACAAAGATTGTTTCGGACCATTCAACAAACTACCGTTTCTTTACTACGCCCGTCTTTTTCTACTTACAAATTGTTTCAAAACATGTTTTCATACGTGTGACCTCCGAGATAGAAAATTAAATTTAAATAGTCACTGATTGCACTCAACTCCTTTCCCTTTTCGTCATGTCAAAACATGTAGCAAGAATAAAGTTGATAAAATAAGACATGCGGGCAATCAGCAAAATAAAGAAATTCTTCTGTTTCTTTCTCATACAATCAAACGAGTTTTCGAAACTTTTACCTTTTACCGAACAACTAGATTATTTTCGAGGCAGCATCAGTGATGCCAGATTGTGGGTTTTTCCCCATATTGTGGGTTTTTTCACTCAAATATCGTGACATGGGGAAAAGTATGGGTAATTTTTTATCGAAATTTATGCACTACATTTAAGGTATATTTACTACTTATGAGAATGCAAATCGTGTTTTCCCTCTTCCAGTACCATGCATGACTCTTTTTGCTGTATCTAGTCGCGTGTTCCCTAAGTGTTGTAAAGAAACTTGGTTTTTTTTTAAGTCATGAATAAGACTGCAATTTTAAGTTACTTTTATTTTTTGTTATTTTCTTGATACTTTTATTAAAATATTAAAATATTGTGTTTAAATCCAATGTTCAATTTTGAAATCGGTACGCCCATATTTTCAAAAAATCATTCTGGGGTTTTTCGTGGGTTTTTAGTTTTTGAAAATGGGGAAAAGTGGGTTTTTTTTCCAATATATGATGGTTTTTTTATCGATAAAATCTGGCATCACTGGGCAGCATCGATGGTACGATATTTTTATATACCGATCATCGATGTTAAAGAATCGATGTTTTCATTTTCAATATCGATTATCGTTAAGCATCGCTAAATCAGTTCGACTGTCAGAGCAGAAGTAAGCGAAATTGAGAAGAAAATTTTTTTTAGTTTTGAGGAGCAGAAAATTAATATATATATATATATTTCATATATTCAAACGCGATCTAGGATATGGCTTTCGGTGATTATCCAGCAGAATATAATCCAAAGGCTCATGGCCCTTATGATCCTGCACGTTATTATGGAAAACGTAAGTTACGTAATGGCTGTAATGGTTAGGTTATATTAAAATATTTTTCTTATTCTTTTCGTCCAGCTGACACTCCACTCAGTCAGGTTAAATTAGGTGAACTCGGTGCATGGTTTGGTCGCCGGAATAAGTCTCCAAATGCCATGGTGGGCGCTATAAGTCGGGCTTGGTGGCGTTGGCAACACAAATATGTACAGCCGAAGCGTGCTGGCATTGCTCCATTCTTTCAGCTCACATTCGCTGCAATGACATTCTTTTATGTTATCAACTATGGTAAATTCAGGCACCACAGGAACTACAAATATCATTAAGTGATACGTGTAATACGGTGTAACCAGCGATGTTTTGTCAGGATAAATGTAAGTTACGCCGTTATTTCATCCGTTTAGGCTTTATTTGTAAAGGCTATCTTACGCATTAACAGTTTCCAAAATCAATATGAAATAAAATCGTAATTGTGACCAGGTCTGTAGATTGCTTCAAACTTTAAATTGCCTATTGAATGAAAAGCCATTAGGATCACTATTTTCTTTGAAGTTAAACAAGCAAATCATTGAAACATTCCTTCCGTAAGTATTAGTTTGGAATACATCAGCCCAAGCTCGGTAACAACTATAGGGTTAGAATGAGCTTAGCTTCGTGCGATTCAATTTTAAGGGTAAAATCAACGAAATCGAAATGTACAAAGAGGAAATCTATTCTTTGCAGATTAAACGGAAAAAAAATTGCGTTTCCCTATAGCTACGGTGACCATAAATTGAAATTGAAAAAACATAACATAAATATTTTTTTTTTTTTTGGTCTTCAACTTAGTTTATTTAAACTTTTTGAAGGTTTACGAGGGTGTCACAGAACTCGTCTGCAAAATTGTCCAAAATTTCAATCTGTCCAAGGATCATGACGATCGAATTTGGCCTTAGTTTTCCCTTACTTATTTGAACTGAGAGCATTGTATATGGACTTAGGTTTTTCTAATTAGGGGCTGTCCATTAATTACGTAAGGTTTTTATTACTGTTTTCACGTTCGAGTCTTAAGTCTTTGCTCTATATCTCTCGCTTTAAATAACAGAATTGTCTGCGCAAAGACTTAAGACGCGACGCGAACTTTTCGACTGAACGGAACTGAGACTATTTTAAGTATTGAAGCAAAAAACAAATTTTGAATAAGGTTCCTTTTTTGAATGACTTAGCGAAAGTCCTTCCTTTTTATAAGTAATTTATGAACTCGTTTTAAATTAATGTACCTCATATTGGTCACATGAAGAAATTTAAATCCACACTGTATTTTCTAAATGATACATGGTCACCTTGTTCATATGTCCCTAGCAAGAGGTTTAAGAATGTCTCTTTCGTCGATTGAGCTAGAATCACTGTTGAGCGGTATTCCTAATGGACAAAAATCTCCTGATGATGAATTCTTTGTAGCAGTTAACGAGAAACTACTGACCCAATTCAAGAAAACGGGAATCCTGAGAAATAACGATAAGACAAAACCAAAACAGGAGCCCTCTATAACTTGCAATGTGCCTGGCTGCATTGACACCTTTAAAGATGTCTCGTCCTATCAGACGCACTACACTGCTTCACATAAAAATCTGTGCGCGAGCTGCAAACGATCTTTACCCACACCTTATCTTCTAGATATTCACATCTCCGAAAAACACGACTCATACTTCCAAGCACGCGTTGACCGAGGTGAGGCTATGTACATTTGCTTTATGGAGGAATGTAAAAATCGAATGTTTACGCCAGAGGAGCGCAAAAAACATTGCATCGAATTGCACAAGCTTCCGTCGAATTTCCGTTTCACTGACGAGAAAGGCAACGAATATCAGCTGGAAGTGGATGCCGATGAAAAATTGCCTAAGCCTAAGAAGCCTGATGTCGCCGCCGCCGCCGCCGCCACCACTAAAGGAAGAACAGCTTTTAAATTCGGACGTAATGCGGAGCGAAACTTCGACAAAAGATGCACCAAAAGACCTACTTTTGAAAACATGAATGAACTAATGGACGCTTTAGAGGAATGAACTGGGCACTTGGAAGCCCTTTTATTACTTTCTTCAATTTATATCAATACATAAAAGTAAAAAGTTTTAAATATAAAAAAAAAAATTGATCATTGATTCAATGGAATTCATTTATTCTTCGCGGTAGTTCTGAAACAAAAAAATTGAAAGTGAGGTTAGTTTTGTCAGATGGTTCAGATAATCTTCGTTTTTCATACTTTTGTGTACTGTTGGCGTTGATATAGTGATATGCAACTACCAGCAGAAACAGGAAAACTCCCAAGATGTTGGAGAAAATAGCCAACTGCACATCTGTTATCATCTCGGAAATTTTTTAGGAACAATTGACAATCGGCGTTCACGACTATTGAGGCTTTTACATTAGTCAATATTGACCGTAATTCTCATTCAGTACAAACGATAACATATCGTTATCGAAAAGTGAGCGTTTTTGTTAGCACGTACTCGCTCATCCGTCTTTGCTCTCTTCGTTTATCGAACTTATCGATGGCTGGAACAAATTTCTGACATTTATTTATTCGTTTCGTTGCTTCGTGGAGACAGCATCGCTGCTATTATATGTTTTTACTTATATTTCTTGATCAATATTTTGGATCTTACATTCTTGTATGTACCGAAATATACAATTGAAGACTAATTTTTATGTTATAATGATATGGAGAAAAATGTGATGAATATAATTAAAATTAAGGCGAACTCCATAAACGATGCTAATGACGGTTGTTTGCGGTATCGCGGCAAGATGGAAACTTTGTGCTGCTTCATTGAATCAAGTATTGAATGTATTTAATGGAAGCAGCTACATTTCTACGCCTGAATATTTTACGTCGATCTGGAGTTTCGCTTTAATTCATTTGACAATATGAAATCCTAGATAGTTTACTCCTACAAATCGTTAATAGATTATTTTCAAACAGAAATTTAACAGCTACTCACTAAATGTCTTTTTCAAAAGCGTTTTAAATTCAAGCATTTGAAATACTCCTTAGCATTAATAATTAAATTCCATTAAAACAAAACAGGTAGTGCTGTATTTATGCTTCTGCTATCAACCCTTAATCAGAGCGATACATATTTCAGATTTGCTTGAATTTTATAAAATATCACCCCTGTGTGAAGAGGAATAATTCATAAAAGGCAAACGAAGTAAGAATTGACGATCAATTCTTTCGAGTAAGTGTAAAAGCGAATGCAACTCCAAAAGGGAATATCGATAGGAATTGACGATCAACTATTGACTAATGTAAAAGGCCTCATTGACGTTTTCGATTATCCTAAATAAAATATCGATACTGTGGATATTAATACGTTATTTAAGCGGCTCGCACACAGCGCATCATGCAGCACATGCTGCAAGTCCGTGTATATGTGTAGCCCTTTGGCCACACACGGCGCGCTGCCGTTTCATTGTTCGTTTACCTTTTTTGAGTACGGACGACAATGGCAGACGCGGATAATTAGACGCCGCAATTGCTAGCAATATGTCAAATTGCTCTGGCGAAAATTAACAATACTACCACTGAGGGTTTTTACATGTAATGCCATGGAAATTTTTTAATGATTTCGGACAAGCTGTTGTGCGGCGCTCGAGCCGTGGGTAGTTAAAACAACTTTGTGCTCCATATATTACCACGTGAGCACTTTGAAAATTTCATAGAAATGAAATTCGCCTGTAAAATGAAAGCTTATTGCCAAACTAAAAGTTGGCTTACCATATATCATCATCTTTTTCAAATGAGCGGTCTCCATTGGAAAAATTGCTCAAGTTGACAGATTTCTAGAAATAATTATTGCCCGTCGAAGCGCTATGTTAAAATTGTGATAACAAGCTAAAGAGCCGAAAAGCAGGAGTCTGAATGAAAAACTGATAAGGAAAAGGAATGAATTCACACATCAAAATATTAATCTTCCTTATGTAATTGATGGACAGTACCCTAAGGAATTAAAACTTATTGTTAAAATCATTTTTTCCACATGAGTGGCATATTTTTTTACTGCTTCTGGGCATTCGATTCGAATGTCCAAAAAGTTTTCACAGGTGCCCAAATTAAACGGGGAATGCGGAGCATACGACACTCCTTAAATGGTTTGCTGGACTGTTTTATAAAATTTCGCTATTCGGCACTACAACTGTCATTACGGAATTGTTCAGCAGAATGCGGGACGGTTGACCGCCTTATTAAAAAAACGAGACAGCTGATGCTAAATTAGAATGGGTGCTAAGTGCAGATGTGTGTAGTCTGAAAGGGTTTCTTCAATTCTGCATTTTTCGTCATGAATACTGAATCTGTGCTTGCGCGTAAATTTGCGCGAACGTAAAAAGATTTTGATTTTCGGTGATGTTTGTACAAGAGGGTTGTATAGTGTGTAGGTGAAAAGGGTTCATTTTTATCTGGATTTCAGTGAGATCGGATGTGCTGAAAAAGAAATCATTGCGAAGTAAATGCGGACTGAAAATCCATGTTTGCGCATACATAGCTTAAGCGAACCCGACACGGTACTGAATTCAGTACTGAACGCTATATGTGTATTAGTGAAATAGATGTGTATGCGTCTCACTTACAACGAGGGAAGCGATTCAGTACGCAAAATCCAAATCGTTTTGATTTTGCGTACTGAATGGCTGAATTCAGTAACGCGTATGCGCGACATACTGAATTCAGTAACTGAATTCATTTGAGGGAAAATTTTACGGCGAGACGACGTGATGGCGGACAACGATGATAAATCATTTATTTTGGAATTCATTGAATTTTACCGTGGTTTACCTGCGCTGTGGGATATAAAAAGCCCAGAATATAAAATTAGTATGAGCAAATTCCTTCCTTTTTTTTTAGCCAATTTTTCATCCAAATTCTTTTTTTGTTTTTTTGTTTTTCGTTTTCCTTTTTTTTTTTTAATGCCACTACAACAGCCGCCAAAATTATTTTGTCCGCGTTTGACATCGTCGTCTGCACTCGTTGAAAACAAGCGACAAATAATGAAGTATACTAAATTCAGTAACGTGTCGACGCAAACATACTGAACACGTACGTATGAATTCAGTAGGCTATTCAGTACCGTGTCGGGTTCGCTTTATAGCGCTTTTCCACATGGTGCTTAACTCTGAAGTGCTCATACGCTATTTACACGTTACGACATTTCAATAACGCACTTTGAGCCTTAATACACCCTACGTGCATGATGCGCTGTGTGCCAGGAGCTTTACAAAAAAAAAAAAAAAAAAAATCGATACTCGATAAAGTCATCGATCCCATCGCAAGATTTAAAACGCCATCATTTTGCCAACCTTCATTTGTTTATGTTTGGTTAACGAGCCTTTATTCTATCTGAAACGAACTTAGAAAGCGAGTGGAGCGCGTGATGAGAGAAATCGAAAGAAATCGAGCTTTGATGCTAAAATTGCTTAATAACAATGTCATTTCTCAAGTTATATCTGATTCAAAGAAATATCTATTTGCCGGAAATCGCTATGGCGACATTTTTTTATTGAAGTAAGTAAAATAATTTTTTAAATGACTTTTTACTATTAAATGACGATATTGACGTTCCTTTTTTTTTTTTGTAGTATTTCGGAGTTGGAAACAACAGAGAAGCCATCGCCTGTATTGAAAGTATTCCATCAAGGAAATGATGTAGAAGTCAACAGCTTGTGCTTCTATCGGCGATTTTTAATCGTAGGCGCAATTGGTGTTATCTACGGAATTGAATGGAATGAAAACAATGAGCTGTTGAGTAAACAGCGTTGTTGGGAGATAAAAATTCCTTTGAATGTGGATGCAACTGAAGTGCCAGATGTTAATAGCATGTGGCTATGCAGGGAGAGAGAACGTGAAATGCTATTTGCTGGATGCGGCGACAATAATATTTACCAAATTGATTTGGAAGATGGGCGTATCATAAGAACCTATACGGGTCATTCAGACTATATACATGGAGTGGTAGGAGATAGTCGTGGGTGTATATATTCAGCGTCTGAAGATGGCACAGTTCGCAGGATGGAGTGAACGGGATGGACTAAATATGACATTGCCATTTAGCTCAGAAATTGAAGTAATGCGTCCTGAGCTAGGTGACTTTATAGGAGCTGTTGCAGTCAAAGACGATTGGTTGTTATGCGGCGGTGGTCCAAAACTATCCATGTGGCATTTAAGTGCAATGCATTTTGCTGAGAAATTCGACTTTCCTGGTCGTGTGCACGTTTGCGATTTTGTTGAGAACGAAATTTTCGTTGGTGGGGAGCATAGAAATACACAAATCTACAGTTTTAATGGAGAACTTCTCGCTGACATACCGGTGTCCCAAACGGCAGTATACTCGATTGCCTGGCAATTGGAACCGATTAAATTCATGTCGATTGCTGGCTATGACAACGATTTGCATATATTGAAACAATTTCGGTTTTTAGATACGAAAATTCCACTCTACGGGAACACTGTTGACGGTAACATCTTCAATGACGGGGAAATGAAGGCCGAAAAATCTTTAGGTTATGAAGAGAGGAGAGAAGTGCGATATATATAGAATATATTTGTATCAAATGTTTAAGTCGAAAAAAACCCCGCCAAATATAAAATTTAACAAAATGAAGCATCTCTCCTCCTCGTGCGTTTTTTTTTAGTTTTAAATGGTATAGCTCCCTAATGCGGCATTTTATCAATAACGAAAGAATTACTTGGCAAATCTCAGAGTACACATGGATGTTAGTTAAAAATACCAAACTTCAACTCATACATAGATATTCGCCAAATCCTGAAGTATAAAAAAATTTGTTCGTATCAAACCGTAACTGTAACTCAAAAAACTAAAGATGCGTTCCGATTACCCGTGTCCGAAATAGGGGGAAACCGTTTGATTCAGGCCACTCTGAAAATATTTTTGTAAAATCCTTGCCCTATTTTATTTTAAAAGACCAAATCCAATTTCAAATGGTGTACGAAGAGTTAATATAAAACTTCTAAAAGTTTTATTTAGCAAAAGGTCGATATATCGATGTTGCTCAGCTAAAAATAGCGAAATATCGATGTAGGCAAAAATCGATGTTTCTCCAGCACTAGATGTCCCAATAAGAGGCCATTTACACGTTAAGACATTTCGATAATGAAACACACTTTTTGTTGGCTAGGTCTAGAGTCAGCCACACGAACAAATTTTCTGAAACAATTAAGTAAGTAGAGAAAGACGAGCGAAGAAAAAAGACGGTTGTTTGTTAAATGTTCAGCGCTTCTCTTTCCTTCTCATGCAATCAAATGGAATTGTTCCGAAAAATGTTCGTGTGTCAGACTCTTGAGTAGGGACCCGCGGGGATGTGATATGGTATGGCCCTTGCCAACGAAAATTTGTTTCATTTTTTTATTTGTTTTACGCTATTTACACGTTAAGACATTTCCATAATGAAACAAATTTTCGATGGCAAGGGAGGAGGGGGAAGAGAGAAAATCGCCCTCATACCACATCACCGTGCGTCCGTAGTCCACAAAAAGTGTGTTTCATTATCGAAATGTCTTAACGTGTAAATGGCCTCTTTCGAAATGTCTTAACGTGTAAATAGCGTATAAGAAATGCTGTAAGCTAGTGATATCGATCAATGTGAACAGCTGATCCATTTATGTATTTGTTTACTTCTAGTTTGAGATTTAATGAAGATATCTCGTTTAATTATGTCTCTGACACGTAGGTAAGTGATTTATTTAGTACTAAATAAATATCTCTTTGTTTATAAATCTGAAAATCTATAGAAAAGATACGACGCTCGGAAAAATAAAAATGTTGGCAAGTGTGGTATGAAAATGTAAAAAAAAAAAAAAATAGCAAGAGCATCAAAACACTTTAATTGATTTTCTTCGCCCAACGGAGGTATAACACAATATTTCTACCGAAACCTTTAAGAATAGCTTCAGCTGTTGTTAATTATGAAAAAGAAGAAGGCATTTTATTTCATTTCTATTGAGGATTCCAATAACTTAATTGAGTAAAAACCGATCCGTGGAACATGGTTTGCAGACTAACAAGACCGAACAATTTATATGAATGGGCAAAGAAATGCTTCCAAAAGATTCACTACGAAAGTTTTTGAAATCATTTCAGCAAAAAAAAAATATGACGATAAATTATGTGCATGAGTGAAAGGTGCAATTGCGGGCGTCAAAGAATTTGGCGACTACGACGGCGGAAATTGAAAGTAACCATTATAACTATATTGGCTTGTCTTCTGCTTTTATATTGGATAGCGGTAATCAAATCGTTAGGCTGCTGCGGGATGGAACAAAAAATAATAATTTTGAAAATTTTTTATTTTAGACAAATACGTTATCAAAAACGTCGTCAGATCCTTCTTCTTTTTGTTGCGAACCTATCGATGTCGTCTACACTTGGGTAAATGGGTCCGATCCAGAGTTTATATCTTCTGCAGCTAAATGGAATGGAGGTGGAATGGACTTCGACCCAGCGCGATTCGATGACAAGAACGAGCTGAAATATTCGTTGCGTTCACTTGGTAGAGAACTGCTCTGACCTCAGAAACAAGCTAGTTTTTAGAGCGTTTTCATTCATTCATTCATTCATCATCTCTCTCTCTCTCTCTCTCTCTCTCTCTCGCTATTTAAGAACGCTACGCTCCTTGGGTAAGACATGTCTACATCGTTTCAAATCAAATTCCACATTGGCTTGACATAAGCTACGAGCGCGTATCCATTGTACCACATGAGCTGCTTGCCAATAACCTTGACCTCTTGCCAACATTTTCCAGCGCAGCTATTGAAACTTTTCTCCATCGTATACCGAAACTATCAAAGCGTTTTTTGTACTTAAATGACGATATTTTTCTTGGAGTACCGCTATACCCAGAAGACTTGTACACACACTCCGAAGGTGTGCATATTTACCAAGCTTGGATGGTGCCAGACTGTGCCGAAGATTGTCCATGGACCTATATTGGAGACGGAGCCTGTGACCAACATTGTTACATTTCTGCTTGCCAGTACGATGGTGGAGACTGCTCTACAGCTAGTGGTCACAAGCATAGTGATGTTAGCGGCGAAAATAAAATGGATAAGGAAAAATTGGAATTAAATGAGAATTACCCAACACTGGAGGTGGTGCGACACTTTCCACTGCGGAAGAAATTTCGGAAGTACAAAAACGCTGCTTCCTTCAAAGAGTTTATGCGCCAGAAAAATTTCACCAATATCACTGAACTTCGAAGACTCGTCGAAGCATTCAATAAACAAATTAACGCGCCCAATTCACAAACAAAACAAACACGAGTAACATCGATTTCGAAACTCTCAACTGAGAAGTCTGAAGATTTCCACTCATCCACTCATAAATCCACCAAAGATATTTATTCACAGTCATTGATTAATACGAATATGCTCCTCAATCGCCATTATGGCTTCAAGGTGCGTAATGTTTTGGCCCACGTTGGGTTTTTGCTTGATCGCGATATCATTGAAGCCATGCAAGCTAAGTTCTCTACCGAAGTGATAGCGACAGCCTCGAATCGATTTCGGTCTGCGAATGATTTGCAATTCGCATTCGCTTATTATTCCTTTCCTGATGAGCGAGCAACGGACGCTCAGTGTGGAGGAAATCTTCGATGAGTTCGATACAGATA
Organism: Chlorops oryzae; assembly: GCA_020466095.1. Taxonomy (NCBI): domain Eukaryota; kingdom Metazoa; phylum Arthropoda; class Insecta; order Diptera; family Chloropidae; genus Chlorops; species Chlorops oryzae. Next base: position 399,407 of record CM035806.1, on the reverse strand, counting down.
ATTCGGGCACTTGGTCAGACCGAGAGGTGCGTACGTTCATGACACGTATGTTCCCTATTGTGGATTGGCCAGCGATGCACTTTTTTGAAGAGGTCATCGGGAACTGTACACGTAATCTGCTGAATGATGATATCAATTCCATAAACAATGTTGTCTTCAGTACATTGGCCTACGAACGCTATGAAGACTCCAATCTGGTAAGTCCGCAACATCGGCAATTTAGACAGCCTTGCCAAAAGATGAAATCATTTAGCCCTAATTGACTTTTTATAAATGTGTACACATACAATGTTTAAATTTTTCAGCCCACTATATCCCGTCAATTGGTCGCTAAATGCCCTCTGCTATCGGAAACAATGAGTTCAAATTTAGCCTCCCGTCCTAAATATAAATTTAAGATTAATCCGAAACGGAACGCACACAGCAATTTCATGATGCTCACATCCAACATAACTGAAGTAACATACGAGCTCGACCGTTTTCGGCGCAATCCACGGTGAAATTTTGTATGCCATATCTTATATCTTTGATCTGTAACCTTTTCCATTGCAGCAAGTTCAATTGCATTAACGACAATTTGGATCCCACTCAATTGGAGGATAATACGCTCATACGAAATTTACTGGAAGATTTTTATATTTCTTTCTTTCCGAGACATAGCAAATTTGAGCTTCCCGCAAGCTATCGGAATCGCTTCTCAACATGGCATGAATATCAACGGTGGCGTCGTCGGAAGCGCGCAACCATGATGATAGGCTATAGTTCTACCGTTTTATTGGTATTATTTCTTTTAAGATTTCTTATTTTGTACAAAGCAAAGATTGTAAGGAAATGCGTCCATGGAGTGCTTCGAATATAAATAAAAGATTTATATACATATATATATATTTAAATACAGATTTACGCACGACTCTTGTCATTCAAGAGTGTATATTGTGTATTTTTGTCATGAGCAAACTTAGCTGGGAGCATGATACAAAGAGAGCAAGATAGCGCCACTTCGGGCACATACTACTATTTTATAGCATTCGTGTTGTTGTTGTTTCCCATGCTAAAGCATAGTTGTAGTGCAACTTTATTTGACTTAAGACAAAAATCTGTGGAAAACATAGTTTTATAAGTTAAGTTACGTTCAATTAAGAGTAACTGAGCCATTACACTATACTAATTCACTAATTCACGCCATGTGTCATGTTACAATAAACTATAAAATTCATGCAATATTATGGAATGAAGCTTGTTCTATGGTTTTTAGTGTCTTAATGCTATTTTGTTCAAAATAGTAAATGAACATGAGCGAAGCTGTATTTGTTAACGTTGAAATGTTTATATGGCTCATTCGGCAAAGCTATTACGTGTTCACACCTTCTATTACGTTCACAATAATATAGTGATTGTTCATAGTCTTAAACTGTTCTTAGCGAAAATTTGCAATTGCTGCTCAGTTCATTGGTTGAATGATAAAAAATTACGCGTTTATTGCAGGGACAAGTAATATGTATTTACACATGTTAAATGCCTCTCTAGTCTATTGCAATATAAAATTAGATTGGATACAGTCGACGATAAATAACTGGTCCAAATGTTTTGACTTAGAAATATATGTGCCTGTAATATATCAATATGTTTGCAACTTTAAGAGTATTTGAATACTTTAGAGCTCTTTATATTTCACAATAATGCAAATTAGATTATCTTCATAAATAAGAATACTTATACAATATATGGATGAGTGATGATTTTTATGATAGATGTTATCAACGTCACAATAGACCTTACCACCGTATGTGACGTAAATATCGACCCTATACGAATTACCTCTAAGCACGTTGTACATCCACTTTTTTATAGTGACACGATAGACGTTTTTCCATTTCCCCTGGCCTGTCGACGAAAATTTGTTTGCATTATCGAATGCTTAGTCGAGAGTCAGATGCACGAAAAAATCTTTTGAAACATATTCAAGTAATAGAGAAAGACAGCGAAGAAAAACAGACAGTGTTTTTGTAAATGTTAGCGCTATCTCGTTTCCTTATCATGCAATCAAATGGAATTATTCCGAAATCATGTCGTGTATTGAGTTTACGAGTTAACGTTAAATAGCTATATATCGATAGAAAGCAAGGCTGTAATTGTATTAGTTTCCAGCATTGTAGTAAGTTTCGAAAATCGAGATTACTCATCTCTTTTTCGAATTTTCGATATTGTCACATGACAAAGGTGTCATATGATCAACACAAAAATTTTCCAATTTGACAGTTCATATTGCATATAACTCCGGAAAGTCGTAAAGCAGAGATTTTTATTTGCGATTCCGGATTGTTTTTTTTTTGTTTTCGGTTCGGAAAAAGACATTTCGTGAAAGTTTCGGTTTTTCATTTGGGTTTCAGTTTTTTTAAATTCTGAGAAAATGATGTGGGCATTCGTTTTAATTTTGGCCTTGTCGTGTGCAAATGCTGAATACGTTTCGCCTGTGTTTAGTTGGGGCGTCAATATGTAAGTATTATTGAGTGAGATAAGATTTCAAAGGATGAGTGATAAAGATTTTGTTGCATTATCTAGCCCATCTAAGTCCTCACTTCAAACTATAACTCAAGACGATTTTGCTGATACGTTGAAACCATTCTTAAAAAGTCATATGGTGGTTGCATTCCTTGAAGAACATGTAAGTTGGATGATTAACGTTAGAGCATAGTCGAAAAGTTTCATTCGAAAAATTTGCCTTAGCTATCTTCGCGCGACTTTTTGTGTCACAAAAAAGAAGAAGAAGGTTCCTCTTGCTATGTACACATGAGTGGTTTCTCTCCCAAAGCGTACTATTCCAGCGTGAAGAGCCCCACTGAAGCCCTGCTCTCGCTAACCAATGACAGAGAATACAATTTTGTTGATAGCAATGGAAAATTACAAGTACCGTTGAAGTGCAGCCCAGGCAAGGTCGCGCTCATCAGTTTCGATGATGTAACAGACAACAGTCGCTCGGATGTTTTGGAAGCTCATGGTAAGAATATGATTTCGATTTGAAACAAATTTAATGGTCGCCTTAATAGATGCTGCTATGGATGGAATAAGCAAGGAACACCGCAATTGCCCCGTTATATACTTTTATATGTCCACACCGAACAATGTAAAGAGTCGAGTTCGCCGCGACACGACGCCTGATGGTGGCTTTCTGTTTCGCGCGACAAATCAATTTCTCATTTACTGGAAGGATCTCTCGTATAACGATGGGTCTGCCGAAAAGTTCACTAGCATTAAAATCAGTTCAATGAGTATTTCTAATCAATCCGATTCCGAATTCAGTGTGAGTCTTGTAGCTTCTAATGGTCAAACTCTCAAGTTTAATATCAAACGTGGCCTCGATCGCTATTATACGATGAGTAATGTCCAATTCGGTGATACAAAATTCTATTCGAAAAATCTGAATGCACCAACAAGTTTCTCCTATCATTGTGGCAATTTAACATTGAGTACTGTAAAACCGGGGCAAACGAACGTCGCTATCCTAAAGTGGAATTCGCTGCAATTTCAAGCGCCGTTCAACCCAAAGACTCCGGAAGATTTTGTATTCGGTGATTCTTGGGATTGTGTACCGTTCTTCACTCCCGGAATTCTTTCTGGATTATTTGTTGTTATATTGCTTTTGGCCATAACCTTTACTGGCATCTGTTGGATGATTGATATCAATACCATGGATCGTTTTGATGATCCAAAAGGCAAGACTATAACCATTAATGCCAGCGATTAAGGCTTTGGTATCCAAAAAAAAAAAACAAAAAAAAAAAAAACAAAACAAAAAAAAAACAAAATCCAATTTCCATTCCCATTAAATCGTTTTAAGCTATCTTTTCGAAAATTGAGCAATTTTATAATTCGAAATAATATATTACGAATTCTTCTGAAACTGAATTCTTGAAATTGCAAAGAAAGCTTCAATTTTTTTTTTTCGAAAGTTGGGCAATTCATTTCTGAAACTAAGGCCAATTTATGTCAATTTACGCACAATTCAAAGCTATTAGTTTCCTTGGAAAAAAAACAGTTGGAATATTTAAAATTTTTCTATCTTTCAATAAGTTTTGCCTTCAAGTTCCATTTGAATCGTCAATCAGCATCAAATATATATATATATATATATAAATCTATATGTATATATGTATTCAAATGGACCTTTCAGTCTTAACTTGAATATTCTCTGCTTAACGACTCACACCATGGTTTTGGGTTTAATTAAGTATTTTTTTCTTTCTTTTTGTTAACCTGATATAAGTATTTTACGTATGTTTTTCTTCCTCCAAGGACTTAGTTACACTTATCCTAATGAGACGACTATGTGTGTGTGTGTGTGTTTTATTAGCCGTGATGTGCCTTAAACACAACAGTGGTCTACTTGATAGAAAATACTAAATTAGAATTTTTGTGACGACTAATAAAATTTTTGTTAAAAGAAAAATGATTGTGTTTATTAGAGGAAACACTATGGCGACCTTTACCCTATGGACGGGCTCAATACTTTTCAGCAAACTTCTGATGACAAAATTATTATCCAACGACGGGCGCTATCCTGAGATGTATTGACCCAGCGGGAATTTTTGTAAGTCCTTAAAACGCTGCATGAATTTATTATTATTCGGGGCTGTTATGGAAACCGACACAGAATTGAATCAGAATCAGAATCAGAATTGAAATCGAAACCTGTTTCAAATGGTGTTATGAAATAGACGCAGTTTTGCTTTTTTCGAAGATAGCAAAATGGATTTTCGGAGGCAGGAAAACCTAACACTTAAAAATACTATAAAGAAAAAAACAAAAACTACAATATCAGGTGTGTGATTGGATTCCCGGGAATTTATTTCCCCGGGAAATTTAAATAAATACTCGGGAATTTAAATATGTTCGAAATTTTTTAATTCGAAAATTTTATCGTATAGCCGCTCTTTTGTTTTTGACAATGTCATTTCTTTCAAAATTGCCATACATTCTTCAAAATATTGGGGAAAGGGAATCCAATCACATGCCCGTATGTGTTAAAAACTAGATCAATCGGCGTTCGCACATACCTACTGCGTAACCCACTAGGGAGGCTATCTTCTTATCGATGCCTGCTGCGGGAAGTTGGCTCAGTGGATGAAGTTGGTGAGCAAATGCTTCCTGTTTGTTTGATTTCAACTCATAAACTTTATAACCGAATTTCGGAATCACTAAGACGTGATTCAACATGCAATTTGGCCGTCGCGTTTCTGTTTCTGTTTCTGTTTCAAAAACACATTAAATGGCTGTTGTGATTCCGCCACCAATAAAATATATACACCACAAAAGTAACCCAGCAGAATTCGTCAATGGTATGTATGTACATTTGTACATTCGCATTCAACTCTCCATGAAAAACAGAGCCGCATCAAGCTCCTCTGTGATGAAATAAAAGGAACAATAGAAAATTGTTAATTGTTGTTAATCAAAACAAAATTGCGAATGATATGATTACGTTATGCCACGCTGTCAGGGATAGGGGAAAGTCAAGAAGCTAGATCTTGCCTTTGTTTATTTGTCTTTGTTTTCTGTTGATAATCGCTGGTAGCTTTAAAAACAGAACATGCACATACAGATGTCATTATGAGCTCATTATTAGATCACAACGAGTTTGATTTTCGGTTTTCAAGCGCAAAATCCAATATTGCGAGAGCCCGATGTGAGAGTTCGCGACGTCACGAAAATGTTTTGCGTGACGCATTTCAATCTCCAATGAGAGTTTTGCGTCACGCAGATGATAGCATAATTTAGATTCTAGTAATGCAATATTTGAACCGAGTACCAATCTAACGAGTACCGAGTACTCATAAAAATTATACGCTATCACTTGAGTTTAAATTTTAATTAAAAATTTTAAAAAATTTTCAAAAGTTTTTCAAAATGAACCAAAGCTCGCGAAATATTTTAAAAGCTCTTTTTCACGGAACAGTGAACAGTTTTTGTTTTATTAGTTTAAACAAGTACCCAATAGCGAGTACTCAAAAAATAGCTACATCATTAACCTGTCAAAATTGCCTCGCAACGAGTTCTCGCAATGTTGGATTTCGGGCTTCAATTTCAATCTCATATTTAGCTCTTCTTAAGCTCATTTTGAGCTTTATTTCCAAAAAATGTAGTCCGCTCAGTCAATTTGCGGCGAAAGCTCAGTTGGTAACGCACCTTTTATCAGAATTTTACTCAGCAATTGCAGAACAGTTGAGTCGAGTCTGCTGAATGCACCCATTGATGTGTATTAATCACAAGTATGTATACCCGAGAAGTATGCAACATTTTTTAATGGTGAAATTTTTCAGGATGTTTCACCCGGCTGATCGTAATGAATTTTCGTAAATTTTTGTAATATAGTTTGGCTTCTGGAATAATAAAAAAGCTGTCGTGAAAAAAATATCCTTCCACAGGAGCAGGTTTTGGTTTTGGAAAAATCGCGCGAAAAATAATGTTATAGTTTTTTTTTTTTTTTTTTGGGAGAAATTTTTAATATTTGCGCTTTTGAATGACCATTCTATGAAGGATATTATTCAAGGACCATAGAAGATAGAGAGCCATTTTAAGTTCTCATAAGAATAGCAATAAAAATCTCGTCGCGAACGAACGACAAACAATACTGGGAGAGGAAATGCCCATATACATATATTTTAGATCCTTTTGATTTTTGGTCCATAGCTCTGTAAGTTGCATGTTTCTCTCCTAAACAATAAGAACACATACATATATGTTATGTCTCAATACCATACACGATGAACATTTCATTCAATTTAAATTAAAAAAAATCTACAAACAATCTAACTCGCTTTGAATGGAACAGAATGCGTTTAAAAATTCGATAAAATTCCTATGGCAATCATTGCAATTGTTGCCAATAACAACTTCAAGGAATTTCAAAATCTCCCATTCCAACACTCGTACGTATACATATGTACCTATATTGGAATGAATGTGGAAAATGAAAAGAAAGAAATTTCGTCCGACTCGGTAGAACTTAAAGGAGATGTTATCAGCATGCACGACAGCCGAAGGACAACAACAATAAGCGACTCCATATGCCAAAAATACAAATTCGAACAAGTTTTTAGCTACAAAATGACACAATCGAGTTGACAAATTTGAATTTTTTCTATACTTGCTCGATTTCTCGTTTAAAGACGTGTTGTATGTATGTATGTATGTATGTGCGATTGTGCATGCGTTTTCACGCCGTATATCCTTCTCGAAAGGCACTCATACATCGAGTTGATTTATGAACTTTATTTTCGTATTCCCATCGAATGTGGCTGGATAGGGCGGCGCGGCACAGGAAATACACAGTTTTTCTCGACCTTTGTGAACCATATGTCTGACACGAAAAAATACATAATCAAAACGCCCTGCAGTAATGAGCCGGTCAAATTCCTAAGAAGGACTGGCCTTTGACCGGTCAAAATCCTACCGGTTAAATTATGGCAGTTTGCTACATCGAATTCGGCTAGCCAACGGTCGGTAATAAACGGTTTGATTTAAGGGTACACAGAGCAAAAAGTCCACCTAAAATAGCCTATAATCTAGAACAAAATTTAGATGATTTCTCTATAGTTTTTATCCAAGAAGACTTCCGACTTAATTTTAGGTGGAATTCCGTCTCAATAAAATTTAGATGATTTCTCGTAGAAATAAGAGGAATTTCTTTTCAATAAAATTAAGATGACACCCCATAAAAACTAGAAGTTTTGCATCTGAATAATTTTGAGATGATATTCGGTTAGAAACAAGCAGTTTTCCCTCTCATTTGCACTTTTTATGACATAAAAAAGAGAAGAAGAAGAGAGAATAAGAAGTTTTCTCCTTATTTTTACTAGATTTCCTTTTCAATAAAATTAAGATGATTTGTAAGCTAAAATTAAGATGACTTTCTACTAAATATTTCTTCACTCTTTTCCCCTCTCACTCTCCTTGGTCACCATGCAATTTAAGATGGAAATCCTCTTAAATTTAGGGGACATTTTCGCTCTGTGTAGCCGGTAAATGATACTTTCATAAACTTCGAAAATATATGTCGATTTCTCTTAAAGGTAGGTTGGTGATAAGTCCCGGTCTGACACATAGATGGCGTCGCTAGTTTAAATGCATTTTATTTTTATATAGTGGCAACCTTCAAATGATTCGTGTCAAAATTTGACGTCTGTAAGTCAATTAGTTTGCGAGATAGAGCGTATTTTGTGAAGCAACTTTTGTTATTGTGAAAAAAATTGAAAAAAAGGAATTTCGTGTTTTGATAAAATACTGTTTTCTGAAGGGAAAAAATACAGTGGAATCAAAAACTTGGCTTGATAATGAGTTTCCGGACTCTGCCCCAGGAAAATCAACAATAATTGATTGGTATGCAAAATTCAAGCGTGGTGAAATGAGCACGGAGGACGGTGAACGCAATGGACGCCCGAAAGAGGTGGTTACCAACGAAAACATCAAAAAAATTCACAAAATGATTTTGAATGACCGTAAAATGAAGTTGATCGAGATAGCAGAGGCCTTAAAGATATCAAAGGAACGTGTTGGTCATATCATTCATCAATATTTGGATATGAAAAAGCTCTGTGCGAAATGGTTGCCGCGCGAGCTCACATTTGACCAAAACCAAAACGTGTTGATGATTCTGAGCGGTGTTTGCAGCTGTTAACTCGCAATACACCCGAGTTTTTGCGTCGATATGTGACAATGGATGAAACATGGCTCTATCACTACACTCCTGAGTCCAATCGACAGTCGGCTGAGTGGACAGCGATCGGTGAACCGTCTCCGAAGCGTGAAAGACTCAAAAGTCCGCTGGCAAAGTAATGGCCTCTGTTTTTTGGGATGGGCATGGAATAATTTTTATCGATTATCTTGAGAAGGGAAAAACCATCAACAGTGACTATTTATGTCGTTATTGGAGCGTTTGAAGGTCGAAATCGCGGCAAAACGGCCCCAATATAATGAATGAAAAATTGTTGTTCCACCAAGACAACGCACCGTGCCACAAGTCATTGAGAACGATGGCAAAAATTTCTGCAATTAGGCTTCGAATTGGATTCCCCACCAACGTATCTCCGATCTGGCCCCCAGCGACTTTTCGTATGTATCTCAGACCTCAAGATGGATGCTCGCAGGAAAATAAATTTGGCTGCAATGAAGAGGTGATCGCCGAAACTTGAGGCTATATTTATGCAGGCAAAACCGAAGGAAACTACCAATAATGGACTCATAGCCAAAAATGGACAAAGTCGTAAACGAGTATCGTTTGAAGGGACTACTTAATAATGAAAATCGAATGTTGACAAATTTGAATTTTTTGCTTATGTTAGCCGGATTATCACCAATCGTTTAAAGTAGTGTATGTATGTATGTATGTATGTGCGATTGTGCATGCGTTCTCGCCGTATATCCTTCTCGAAAGGCACTCATACATCGAGTTGATTTATGAACTTTATTTTCGTATTCCCATCGAATGTGGCAGGATAGGGCGGCGCGGCACAGGAAATACACAGTTTTTCTCGACCTTTAGCCACACACGCCAGCTCTCGTCAAAACGGACATATGTCACATGTATACATGTGTATGTACGAAACACATACATACATATGTGCATATAAGCGCCCTGCAGTAATGAGCCGGTCAATTTCCTAAGAAGGACTGGCCTTTAACCGGTCAAAATCCTACCGGTTAAATTATGGCAGTTCGCTCCATCGATTTCGGCTAGCCGGCGGTCGGTAATAAACGGTTTGGTTTAAGGATAGCCGGTAAATGATACTTTCATAAACTTCGAAAATATATGTATGTATACCTAATTTATTTTCCTTATTTGACTTTCCTCAAAACCAGACAAAATTACGACAATTGACCCAAAAAATACTGCCGTGTTTTGAATAGTCCCTCTCCAATGACAGGCCATGTTAAAATGATGTCTGTTGAATACCTAATTTGAAGCATGATACAAGAAAACAGGATAGCGCCACTTGAGAGATGGAACGTCCAACTCAAAACATTCGTTGAAGTTGTTTCCATTAATATATTTTGAGATAGATATTCGGTTAAAACAAGCAGTTTTCCCTCACTCATTTGCACTTTTTATGACATAAAAAAGAGAAGAAGAAGAGAGAATAAGAAGTTTTCTCCTTATTTTTACTAGATTTCCTTTTCAATAAAATTAAGATGATTTGTAAGCTAAAATTAAGATGACTTTCTACTAAATATTTCTTCACTCTTTTCCCCTCTCACTCTCCTTGGTCACCATGCAATTTAAGATGGAAATCCTCTTAAATTTAGGGGACATTTTTCGCTCTGTGTAGCCGGTAAATGATACTTTCATAAACTTCGAAAATATATGTACATATACCTAATTTATTTTCCTTATTTGACTTTCCTCAAAACCAGACAAAATTACGACAATTGACCCAAAAAAAAAAAACTGCCGTGTTTTGAACTAGTCCCTCTCCAATGACAGGCCCATGTTAAAAGGTCTGTTGAATACCTACATTTGAAGCATGATACAAGAAAACAAGATAGCGCCACTTGAGAGAGGAAACGTCACAAACTCAAAATCGCGATTCGTTGTTGTTGTTTCCCCATGTTAAATCGGCTTTTTACTTTTTTGAATAGCATGGGAAACAACAACAATTTCTCGCTCAGTGACGTCACAAACTCAATTTTCGGCTCTCAAAGAGAGCCTCAAAATAGCGGTACTGAAGTGGCGCTATCTTGTTTTCTTGTATCATGATTTGAAGTGGAATTATGAGGGGGACTAGTACTGGTAACATGAAGGACTGACCGACGGCTACACTTGGCTCAGTCCATTTTACTGCAGGGCGTATACAAAACAAAATCATACAATCTCAAGTCGGCAATCTGAATCCGAAGTCCGAACATATTGTGACAAGGCGAAACGGAAGGGAACGAAATTGAAGTCGGCTTTCAATAAAAGAAACATGTTTTCGCTTGTATTGATCGTATTTGCATTTTGGGAATTGTTTATGTGTGTGTCACATTATCCTGCTCAACCCCTCACAGTACTCCGAGCCCTCTGAATTCTTTAATGTATGCAAAAACAGTTGGATTTATGACATTTAATGTGCTAAAATCGGATTTAGATTGAAATGGCTTTTAGTATGCGCCAAGCTTACGCGTACGCTTGGAGCAAATTGCGATCGTCAGAATGGATGCTCTTTTTTTTTTTTTTGCAAAGAGATGGTTATCTCTCAAGTCGTGTTGTAGTTTTGAATAAAGTTGCAGAATCTTTTATTCTTTTTTTTTTTTTTTGAATGGCGCGAAATGGTGCTTACATATTGGGCCAAATAACATTTTTTCCGGTATTTTGTCAGTACATATGTAGGTAGGTAGGTATTTCACATGAGAATTTTTGTGTAAAGTGTTTCGCATACGAATGGAAAATACAATAATTGTACATAAAATAACACTAGCTTATAGCATTTTTGACCAGATCATCTAAATGCACTTTCCTTATGGACTTTGGCCATCTTAATACGAAGACAATGGCGGACTGCGGAAAAAAGTGGCGAAAATCGTGAGAATTTTGTAAAAAATCGTAAAAAGAATTAATAAATTTCGCGATAAAACAATTCTGGTAGCTGCGAGTACTATCAACTAATAGGTGGAAGAATATTGTATTAAGGTTTCAAAGCAATACGGTTGTAGGATGTTGCCAGTGCCAGAAATGATGTTCCGAGAAAATCGCATTTAAAGTCTCAAGAGCAAAGTCGCGGGTGGGGTGCGTCGGCGATTATGAGCTGTAACTTTTTTAAGACTAGGAATTTTGGCCTGACCTCAAAAAACTTAAATTGTTGCATGAAGGCGTAGGTACCAATAACTCAAAAAAAAAACGAATGACGCAGTTCGATTCCTCGTGCCCGAAATAGTGAGAAACCGTTGAATTCGGTCTTGTCTTTTTAAATGTTTGAAAAAAAACTATCACAGTGAAATCTATCTTTAAAATTGGTTACATTGGAATAACCTCTAAGGCAAAAAAAAAACAAAATGCCACCAATATAAATGCTATATTCCCAGCAGGAAAAGTTCGCATGACATCACCTAAGATGTCAGCGTGACATCGGAGCCGGCACCCGTGACAAATTGTAAGACACTTTTAGTGACATTTCTACACAAATGAGACAGGCCATCACTGCTGTGTGAGCCAAGTGTGTCGATTCGTGGAGGGATCCGAAATGGGAGATGGTGACAGCTAGCCGGACATTGTCATCACAGGAGCTGACATTAACTTCAGCGGTGACAATGTCATGCTAGGCGGTGCGATGGCGAAAAAAGCATTTGAGAGCAGCACATCATCATGCTCTTTTTCTCTCTAAATGTCAATTTTTAGAAACCAGGTTGATGATAACTTCTCTTCTGTGTCCTCTCTTTGGATATTTCGAAAATTTTAAAAATCTATTTTTAACAATTTTTGTTCGCCTCAGCCAGGGATCGAACCCGTGCTCTTCGGATTGTGAGTCGAGCACTCATCATCTACGCCGCTTCATGCTAACGTTCAACGGACGCTAAAACCTTATTTAAATTTCAATAGCCAATGAGATGCAAGCACGTGAACGGCATCCCTCCACGATGACATGTCCTCCAAGGTGTCACACATGACAATGTCACCTATATGTCATCGATGGCATCACTGATGAGATTCAAGCACATGAACAGCATCCCTCCATGATGACATGTCCTCCAAGGTGTCACACATGACAATGTCACCTATATGTCATCGATGACATCACTGATGACATTGTCATGCAGGAGATAATTTCCCGCTGGCTTTCTATATCCATTATACATTCCTGCGGTAAAATGTAATCTCACACATGGAAAAAATTTATTGAAAAATATCTTATTGTGTCGTTTTATCGTTAAAATTGCGATGTATTGCTTGATATTAAAATAAATGATTATCATCCACCTTGTCCCACTTAAAGATAAAAAATGCTCTGATTTATTTTCTCTTTTAAGAAAATGCCAACAATGAATTGCGTGCCAGAAACGTTAGTGCTAACGCCACTTATAGGTCACAGATCGAAACTTAAACGCAATTTGTTTTGTTTATTGAAGATTGACAAAGAAGGAACATATCTATATACATATACATAAACACATGCATATATATTTTGGGTTTCTCCAGGACGGTAGCAATGGTAGCGATGTAAATAAGGCGATAGCCTCGGATGCCCGTTATCTGGGGCGCAATCTCATAATTGGCTATATAAAAATTATTCCCCGTACTTTCTTCGCGTTGAAGTGACACAAAATCTGGACCTAGAGGAAAGAATCAAGAGGCACCAAACCAATTTCAGTTATTTAAGTAATTCCATAGTAGATCCAATTCAATTAAAATTAAGGGACAAACTTAATACGACCAAGGGGGAACACCACAGAAAGATGGACATACATACACTTATAACCAAAGAAGATGTAGCAGTGGATTTGAATTAAGCCAAACCAAAAATTAGAGGAGAGATGTAGCAAAAAAAAAGCGGACTCTAACGCAAAACGCCTAACCCGCGATATAAGGCGCTTTGAAAATGAAGAAAACATAGGAAAAACATAACGCCTTATAACCTTGATAGCTGCACTCAAACGAAAAGGCAAACATATTTCAGAATGAATTCTATTCTTTGCGCTCTGCAGATGTGTATGCGAACCTACATACATACATACCCTGCTGTAACCCAGTAGTCAGCGGAGCCACCACAACACTAGCGATTTCACTAGTCGTTGGGTGTCGGGGATCGGTCCCTTTCCTATCCAAGACGCTGGCGAATTTAACATTACGATCTCATTGCCGGGGACAGGTCGTCCTTTTATGCACCACCTTTAACCAGTCATTTCGCTAGCGAAAAGGGGCAGGAAAATGGTCTAGCACCAGCGACTGAGAAAAAAGAAAAATTTCATTTTTTGTTTTGACTTTTTCTAAATTTATTTATATTATTAATTATTAATATTTTTTTGTTTATCTATTTTTTATTTTAAATCTTTTTTATATTACAGTAGAATCTCGCAAAAGTTAATCGATTTGTCCCAAGGGTAATCAACTTTTCCAAATTATTAACTTTTCCAAATGTTTTTCAAATCGAAATAAATTAAAGAAAAAGCGACTACATGCATAAAAATCTATTTTTGAAAACATAACATGCTTATTTTATTTAAATCTTTTGATTTAAACCAAATTTATAATTATTTTACATACACAAGATCTACTCGCGCACAACTCCTATTTCACAATAAGGTTGCACGCTTCGATCGAATTTGTCACTTTTAAGTGCTACCGTTATGATTTGCGTTGTCTTCTTTTGTCTTTCTTCGCTATTCCACGTAATACACATGAAATAGGGTTGATTTAAGGAAAAAATGGAAAATAAAAAAAAATACGCTCAGAAAAGTTAACGCCAAAATTAACTTTTTAGAACGCTACGTGGGCGCTGAAATTCGATTAACTTAACCAAGCGTTTAACTCATTCGAGCGGTAACTTTTGCGAGATTCTACTGTACTTCTCTTAAAATTTTCTCGCCTCCACCGAGCTTCGAACCGCTGACCACCAGATCGCTGGGCGAACGCCTTAACCATTTCGGGAAACGTGTTTAACGAATTTTTTCACTCCAAAAATTGTTTACTTGAAAATGAACCATTAAAAAAAAATAATAAATAAAAAATTTAGGAAAAATTCTCGCCGCCCGCAGGGAATGAACCCCGAACCTCCCGGCTGTCGAGTCACAGTTTGAACCACTGAGCTATCGAACACTTGTCGAGCAAGTGATCAGAATGTGAAGTTAAAGCAGACAACAGCAAAAACAATCATACGCAGCGAATAGGGAAATGTGAGCTGAGGCCTATCTACTCTTTCAGGTTCATGTGGTAGGTGAAATGGCTAGTCATCAAGGACTGGCACTTTGGCATGTCACAAATATCGGGGGCGACCTACTGACTACTGGGAATGAAGAGGCCAATTTACCAAAAAGGTGTACTCTGAGGTTACTGGAAACGTGATTAGTTTATGTATACATGTATATTTGATGCGTGAGAATTTGCTGTTATAAAAGACAGTTTAAAACATTGCACAGAAAGACTTTTGTGCGTAAATACAACCAATTTTTTAATCAATATAACAAATTCGTTGTTAAAACTCAGGCTATCACACTTTTTGTTATATTAACAAATCGTTTAATTGGGACAATTACTCGAAGTATTAACACTCAATAAACATTTTCAAACAACGATTTGTAATATCAACCAAACCAAAGGTATTAATAAAAATCAATCAATTATTTTAAATAAATAAAAAAAAAAAAAAATGCCTCATCTACATATTCCATAATAAAAATTTGAGTCTGCAAAGTCAGTTTACGGAAGATAATTATACATTCCCTGTAGAAAGCTGTTCGGCAATTTGCCTAAAAGAACTAGTACTTTTACCAGTACTAAAAGAACTAGTGCAATGTTTGGGTAAGTTTGCACCATAATTATTCTAGTGATCAGTGGAATAATTGCATTCACTCATTGAGGCGTTATAAATTTATAATAAATACACAACCGAATGGTTTTCTTTTAATATAATATTTATTCCCATTTTGTATTGAAAAAAATCCACGATTCTGTAAACTTTTTCCCGTAAACATCACTAGTATTTAACTGGTGCAAATTTACCTAATTGGATCGAAAAGTACTAGAATTATTCTGGTGCATACTGTACTAGTGCTTTCCTGTACAGATGTTATGCTGATTTTCGACAGAATTTTATATGGACAGGGGTATAGAAAAGAACTAGTACTGGTGGCACTAGTAAAGTACTAGTACGGCACTAGTTCAAATTCCTACAGGGTTATAACATCATAAACATATGTGAGCTAATTTTTGATTATTTTGTCTCTTCTTGTATGTAAGTCCGCATAAAGCTAATGAGAATTTTAGAAAAATATTTATATGCACTTTCAAAAATTTCAAACAAAAGTTTTGTCAAGTGTTAATACTTTTGGTATTTAATACAACAAAATAATCAACCAAATTTTTGTTCAAAAATTTAATAAAACGAACTTTTCCCGAATTTCGTGATTTGTTTGAAACTTTTAATTGGGACAATTGTAAAAACCGATGAATCGAGTTTAATTGGAATTTTTCGTTGCCAGTTTTTCTGTGTGGTTGGCAAATTAAAAGTGAGAAGACTGGTATTTCGTTGACTAGTCGGGGAGTAGTTGGCGAGTAGTTATAATTACTGCAGGGTACTTACGTGTGTTTGTCATTATAAAATTTTGTTAGGCAATGTCTAATAAGGAATTCATGCCCTCCGTTGGTTCGTTCGTTCATTCGTTCATATTACAGAGCCGAGTCGAGTATGTCCATGAATAAGTAACCGTATGGAAGCGTAACTGCGTGATGAATTGACACCCCCGAAAGCATTTGGGAGTGTCACATCCTCAAGCTGTGCTCTTTATAAATGAGAAGACATTAATATTTCTTTTCCTTTAAATTACACAAACAAGCCTTAAGTGTGTGCTGTTGCCTGCACTCTTTCTTTTCAGTTGTTTAACTTTTACGAAGAAAAAAAAAAAATAGATATTAACGCTTTAGTAACTTATTATGGTTGGTTGTGCATCAATACCAATATCTATCAAATGATGCATTTTTCGATTTACCGACTTTATTTGCCCTGTTTTGACATGAGAGAATTAAAAAAAAAATATATTCTTTCTAAATGGCTTCTTAATACTAGGTCTCCAAGCTGTAATTTTTGAGATCGGATTGAAAATGTGGATGGTACGGTAGGAATTGTGGAAAAAATGAGGCTCTCATTTTTGAAGTACAAAAGACAACTCTCATGTTTTCCATCTGAATTGATCTAGTAGTTCACTTTCCCTTTTATACTTTACGAAAACTTTTCTTTAAAGAGTCAAGCCCAAAATACAACATTGCGAGAGCCCGATGCGAGAGTGTCGCGACGTCACGAAAATGTTTTGCGTGACGCATTTCAATCTCCAATGACAGTTTTGCGTGCATTTTGGGAGCATTTTTTTTTTTCAAATCCGCACGAATATTTAGAATCGGGCTGATAGTCTTTTCTGAAACTTCGCCTGTAAGTATGCTATGATTTCTAAATTTTTTTTTTTAAATTTTTTAAATGTTAATTAAAGTAATACATAATTGTTGAACTAATAGATATGCTCTCTTTTTCAAGAGAGAGAGAGAGAGAGAGAGAAGAGAGAAGAGAGAGGAGAAGAGGAGAGAGACAGATAAGAGAGAGAAAGAAACAGTGATAGAAGAAGAGAGAGAGAGAGAGAGAGAGAGAGAGAGAGAGAAAGAGAGAGAGACAGAGAGGCAGATAGAGAGAGAGACAGAGAGAGAGACAGAGAGAGACAGAGAGACAGAGAGAGAGAGAGAGAGAAGAGAGAGAGAAGAGAGAGACAGAGAGACAGAGAGAGAGAGAGAGAGAGAGAAGAGAGAGAGAAGAGAGAGAGAAAGAGAGAGAGAGAAAGAGAGAGAGACAGAGAGAGAGAAATATGAGAGAGAGAGAGAGAGAGAGAGAGAGAGAGAGAGAGAGAGCTACAAATTACTTACTTGTTTTCTGCAATCTGAAAGTTATTACTTTTTGCCAAATTGAGGCGGTACGAAATTCGGCAGGTCAGCTGGTATTCGAATAAAAGACAATTTTAGTCTTAATCCGTGTGTTTCTAAGAAGGAATAGGATTGCAGGAAATATCTTAACACTATTTATTAGTTTTATGACATATTTCACTGTGGCTCTCCCCATTTAAAGTGACTGAAAATTCATGGATCTGTTCGGTCTCATTAGATTATTGTGCAGTTAAAGCGAAACTGAATTTGTTTCCATTTGAAATTGCCATTCGCCGCCATTCCTGGGAATCACATTAACCAGGTAATGCCTACGTTATGTTGTCGATTGGTCCCTCCCATTGAGTCCATTCATTAGGCCGAGACTATTAATGCTCCTCAAAATGCATATTATACACATGGAGTCATAATTAAAGTTCGCAATGATTTATAAAGCGCTACATCGCATATGCATGAGGCCATCTGTATTTATGTTCAAATTGTGCCTGCACATCTGTGCGTGTGTGCGTCTGTGCGTGTGTGCGTGTGTGCGTCCGAGCGTCTGTGCTACGGCCGGCAACTTCTGAATTGAATGCAATTGAGTGCGGTCATTCGATGGACCAATGCGGCATCCCAACCCAGCGGGAATTTGTGTAATTTGTGGCCTTAAATTGTGCATGAATTTAAGAACAAATTATTTAATATGAATTATTTTATTTTATTAATTCGAAAAGAAACGGAATGCAATAAACGATGAACAGAAAAGTGACGTGTCATCACATAAACATTGAAAAGTAAGTCAAAATAGAAGGATTAAAAATTCTTGATTATAAATTAGATTTGAAGGTAAAGGGGGCCCTCTCCAGCTCTGTCAGAAATGAAAAACTAAAATGATTTTAAAAAAATGCTTAAGAAATGCTGAAGGAATTTTTGTGTCAGAAATTTTCTGTTAACAGTCGTCCAGTTCGTCAAAAAGTAGTTTCTGTTTTCGCTCCTTTTTTTTTGCTGTAAATAAAACAGATTTTTCTTTTAGAAATATTGAATTTTCCGTTCTTCCTGGAAGGAATTTTGACAGAAGAGGCAAGTTCGAAAAAAATTAAATCGGTTTAACAAGGTTCGATGTGTAATTTTCAGAAATGGATAAATGAAATAAAAAATTTTCGATTATAAGAAACGTCTTGACGTTAAATATATAGATATATATAGATTGTCACCATTGCATTAAAAAATAAAATTATGTTACGTTATTATGTGCATCAAGTTAGCTTGCACTTTTTCGAATTTTCCGAAAAAAATTATTGTGCTGTAATGTGCCCAGTTTGTGCTATCATGTGCCGTTTCGAAAAAAATTCCTCAAGGGATGCCATTTTTATGAGGAGATCCTTTTTTTCGTGTCAAGTTAGCCGGTAATGAGTCTTAGCTCTAGGATGTTGCTAATCCACGAGCTGATTGTTGGGTCAATTCTTGCGGCAGAGAGCTCCTTTGTTATGGCCTCTCTCGTCACATTATTGAACAAAGAATTCCCGGCTAACTTGACACGAAAAAAAGGACCTCCTCATAAAAATGGCATCCCTTGAGAAATTTTGTTTTTCGAAACGGCACATGATAGCACAAAATGGGCACATTACAGCACAATAATTTTTTTTTGGGAAATTCGAAAAAGTGCAATCTAACTTGATGCACATTACGTTATTTCCTTTAAGGAATATCAAGAAAATTCCTGCTGAGATTCCATACAGAGCTGGAGAGGGCCCTTAATGCAAAACGGAAGGTCACGTCACATTTCCTATGACATCGCCGTGTCAAAAATGGCGTGTTATTCGATCAATGCACCTTAACATGAAATATTCTTTTTTGCCTTACTATGCCTTACGTTTTCCCGCTGGGTATTCGTGTGGCAGTAATTAGTTTTAGAGAAAACGATAGCAAGCTATTTTTGGCTATTTGCGCAAGAGTCTGTAAGCATAAATCTGGTCGTGTGGACACAAATATATTTCATTGAAAGCATTCAAAGCCGTAGTGGCTAAAGTACTAGGGTACTGGTATTTGACAGCATAATTAGGATAAATGGTGTGTCATGAAATAATTATGCAAGATTATAACCTTTCTTCAAATCACGAGTGCCCATCTCAGATCTGTCATGTCTAGGCTAGACTTCAAGTTCTCATGATAGCTCAAAAATTCAGTAAAAGAATAATAACAGAAAATGAAGACGAACACGAATTTTTTTTTAGGCTGTAACACATTTCGCATACCTATGTCATCGGTAACTTTAACTGCATTTCCTGAAAGTACTTGAAAAATGTAGCAAATCTCAATGTTTGGTTTTGCTCGATTACCTACAGATCATATTTTAGTTCGATCTCAAAAAGTATGGCCGATAATTAAGTTCCGCATTTATTGTTTCTACTTATGGCTTTATCTCATCGTCCGTTTGTAATTACTTTCCTCAAGTTATAACTCACCAAAAGAAACTTCAACTAGTTGGTATAAATAGGTATAAATATTTCCAATTCTTATTACGAATTCTGGTCCATTGATCGCAAAGTACATAGTAAGAACTTTATGAACTGTATCCGAGCACTCTTTGATAACGTTTCGGTACTGAAAAAGCTTTAAGGGGATATTTCCACTACAACGCATTTAGCAAAATGCTGTTCAAAAACCAACAACAATTACGTGAAATTCAAAGTCGCATTTTTAAGAATTGTTTCCGTACTGCAAGAAACTGCCCAAAACTGCCCAATTTTTTGGAAAACTGTATGAAAATTGGACACTTTAGGGCAGTACGGGAACGGACCTATTATATTTAGTTTGAGACCCCGCCGTCTTCGACACTTCAACACTTGTTTTCATGTCTGAAACGTCTTATTGTTTCATCTTTTTCTCTAAATTAGGTTTTAAGATTTAAAATTTTGACAAAGGCTTTCTAAAAAGGATTTTTTCAAGGATATATCAATGACACTGCGCAAGAGAACCTAGTACCTATTGAAAAATCACCAAAACTTGAAACTCCGGTTCAGGGGGCCGCAGTCGGCTATAATCTTTATTAAGAATTTCTTTCAAACTCTCAGATTTCCAACGTAATCAGCGTTCTTTGTATATTTATACTATATATACATATGCATGTAAATAACGTGGAACAAACGTAATGATCGTTTGTGACAAATGAAAAAAATGATGTGCAAATCTTAAAATCTGTATTAAAAATACACTCCATGTACGTTTATAATCAGTTGTAATGAAGCAAAACACTCTGGCCTCAGGTCCAGAGTAAATTTTCCTTTATATGCATGCCAAAAGAGCGCACAGCAATTAAAGAATATTTTCTCAAAACCAAAAAAAAAAAAACCGAAACGGAAACAGGAAACAGGAACTGATGACGCATGCACAGACACAAGCGCGTAATGAAAAGAAAAACTTGTATCGCTGCCGTCTTTTAATATGCATCCTTATTGCAGACTTTATGACTGGCTCCCATTTCGTCTGCTTGTTGATATTTATTGTGTATATATACATATGTATGTGCATGCGATCCCCTTTATCCTTTGTTTGCAGGAAGCATTTATGCCGATTTGAACAAGCAACGATTATACGAAACAAAACCCCTTTTTTATTAAATCCAAGTGTCATAGTGTGCGTCCTTTAGTGTGCGAGACGTGGTGTGCACTGATGAAAGTGCATACAAGAAAGCAACAACAACAACAAGGTTCGTTAAATACTAACAAATCGGAATTTCTCGTTCTTGCTCGCAAAAGACTTTTTGTTGCCAAAACTTAGGTTGGAGCACTTAGCAAACGAGCCAGCCAAACAGAGGAAGCCAAAACTGGGCTACCTAGAAACAATTTCGCTAGACGAACAAGAAAAACGAATGAGTTCGCTAGGTCGTTTTGAGCAATCTCGCAAGGATTCGGTACGTGGGCAGGTCATTCTGTGTAAAATGGCACAAGCGAAATCATCTAACAAGAGAACAAATATAGCCGCAACGATGCCATTTCAAGTAGAAAATGCGAACTTCAAAAATAATTGCATCGTCAATATTATTCCTGTCCAAGGAATTATTTGCGTAAAATATGTCGCTCTTTCGATAGTGTGGATAGGTGATTGGAGTGGAAAACTTTAAGACCATGGCCGTTTCCGGAAGGAGTAGTAACGAAACGTGTATAAGTGTATATATATATGTATATATAAATATATATATTGTATATATAAGACTCTCTTGTCATAACGGTTTCCTCCGAAATGACTTCACAGAATTTGTAAAGAAGTTTTCTATCTACGCTTTGTAGGTCTGAGAACGTTTTACTTTGAATACCCAACGTATGAGCAATGATATTTTTAAAAAAATTGTAGGCCGTTTACATTGCGCATACGTCGTGTTTGAAAAATCCAGGGACCGAACCACCCAGTTGTAAAATTAAGCATGCATGCCCATAGTATTCATGATTCATGCATTCCTTTGCTGCAAAAAAGCATGCATGCCCGTAGTTTTCATGATTCATGCGTTGATAATCATGCATGATGCGTGGATTTCATGTTCACATTCTGATCGCCGCGCCGCCGAAGGGAAGCTAGCCTATTGCTTAAATGCTAGGTCTTCCAGCCGACTGAGCCGGGTTCGAGCCCTGGCTCTGTTGAGAAAAAAAATTTTTTTTTTAATTATCTAAGTTTTTTTTTTATTTTTTCATTTTAATTAATTTTTTTTAATAGAAAATCTTGCAAAAAAATATTTTTTTCCTAAATTTTTCCCATATTAAAATGTTTTTTTTAAATATTTTCTGAAAATAAATTTTTTTTCTTTGAAAATTCTATGCGCGCGTTTCAAAGCAAACTTGATCAACAAAAAACTCAAGTTAGCGTTTTGATAAGAAAATTCAATTTGCCTATACAGTGTAATGGTAAAGACACCGAATTAACAACCGAGCGGTCAGTGGTTCGTTTCTCGGACGAGACGAAAAAAATTAAAAAAGTTAGAAAAGTAAAAAGTTTATAAATAAAGAAAAAAAGCAAAATAAGAAAAAAAAAAACAAAACATTAAAAATAAAATTTTTTTTTCTAATTTTATTTCATTTTTAAAAAACAAAATAACATTGTTGAACCATTCGTGGCAGGGAACACATGTTTCATGTGTTCTCAAGCATTGTTGAATCATGCATAGTAGGGAACACATATTTCATGGGTTCCCAAGCATTGATAAAACATTTTTCGGCTATGCATGATTTCCTATGACAAGCCTTAAGAAAAAGAAATGAATAGGCATGGAAGTTTGGCATGCATGCAAAGCACCCTTAAGAGGCATGATTCATGCATCTTTCATGAATATTTTTACAACTGGGCAGTTATGACTTTTATAGTAAAAGTTACAAAAAAAAGTTATTTTTTGATTTGTATTTTATTTGAACAAAAATTACTGTAAAATATTAACTTTTATTTTCTTCAAGCTTCAAGGATATTTGAGCCTTCAAAGTAAACATTTTTAAATTTTTTAAACATTTTTTGACTTTGAGAGCCATTTTGGTATGAAAAAAGTCCTCTTAACACCCACATTTTTTATTTTATTCAAAGTGCTGAATCGATTTCCGTTAATTTGGCACTCCATATGTCTAATAAATTTTTTGAAAATAAGATGAGAAAATTAAATAACTAAATGAACTTATTAGTTTTGCTGTATCAAATCTAATAAGTTCGACTTCATTGGTAGCAAACGGATAGATGTTCATTTAGATATTTAATTTTCTCATCTTATTTTCAAAAAATGTATTAAACATATGGGGTACCAAATTAACGAAAATCGATTCAGCATTTTAAATAAAATAAAAAATTTGGGTGTTAATAGGACCTTTTTCATACCAAAATGGCTCTCGAAGTCAAAAAATGTTTAAAAAATTTTAAAATTTTGACTTTGAAGGCTCAAATACCCTTGAAGCTGCAATAAAGCATATAACTATTTTATACGCCTAGAAAGGTCTGACAATTCTCTGTCGAATTGCACTAAAATTTTTATCTTGAATTTAAACGTTTAGGCGTGAAAATTTGTTTTTATGAAACAACTGCAAATTTTCGTTCCCTTATAACTCTTCAGGGGTGCATTTTGGACCGCCCCTCCAATACGATTTTTTGTTCACAATGACCTCTATCAACCCTATAGAGGAAAGCACTCAGCTACGGAACACCCTGTATATATAGTCAAAAGCTCCCATAAGTGGACATCCACCGTCGTGGCCATTTTGTCCGCTCATGGGAGATGTCCGCTATATGGGAGCTGTCCTCAAGGAGAGAATTCACTGTATTTATTTATATATCATAAGTATAAAAATCATAAAAGCATCTCAAGAAATTGTGCCCGCGTATAGCGAAATATTCACCGAGCTTTCTTAAATTACCACCTATTAGCAAACAGATGCTTTAGGTGAACTTCTCTGGTCTTCCAATGCCCTAGTATGCCCGCACGTTACACAGTCTAGTTTTTGAGTCTACCGCTTTGAAGCCTCGAATTCGAAAATCCATTTTCGCATAGAACGCATGGATACGTCCACGTGACTGTGGCTTTGTGCCTATTTTCTTAAGCATCTATACTAAATTCTTTTATCTCGAATATTGGCAATGGGCCAAAATTCCGATTGAAAGCCAGTAAAACCAAGAAGGAAAAACCAAAAAAAAAAAAACTACGAGATGGCGAAGTTGCAAGTCTCCGTAGACCTTCTTGCGGGATGTCGCAGTGTGGAGTTTAAGTGACAAGTAAAAGCTGCATTAAAAGTAGAGAAAACTAAACCAGTGCGCACCAACGAGTGGAAGTTTGACGGCAACCGTAAAAATATACTATCTATATAACGAGAATAAAGGATTTGGAAATGTCTCCGTAAAAGTAGTAGCTGCCCACATTCTCGCCATTCCTTCGAACAAATTCGGGAGCATTTTTAGCTGCAGCATATTCCCACATTGTCACAGAAAGAAAACTGTGCGTTTGCTTCAATGGCGCTTTTACGGATTTGATGCCCATTATTGTCGCTTTACGACTTATTCTAAATATTTATTGCATTCTGTTGTTGCTTCTATGTTTTTAGCAATTTCCAGAATCTGCTTGCAAAAGACGTGATAACGTGAAATCTGCTTTGCTGCTGATTCTCTTTGATGCCTAAGTAATCTTTTGATGCTATTTACACAAGTGAAAAATCCCATGTTGCTCCGTATTAAAGGCTATAAAAAATTCATAGCTATTTTTTTTGTTTTCAAAAGAGACCCGCAAAAACACTTATGGCGAAAAAGTTTTTTTTTTTTTGACAGTCAGCATGAAAAATCACAACAAAATGGCAGTGCATGCAGGCTTACAGGTACAAGCGCCTAGAAACGAGCAACGAGCAACGAGAAAGTGAAAGAGCAGAGTCGCGTAACAAGGTCTTCTAAGCATCTCCAGCTAAGCCATGAAAATTCCGCGTAAAATTCTTCCACATAGAATGTCAAATGTGCTCGGAATAACGCGAAATATGTGTAAAATAACATGACCACCAGGCGAATGGTTCATGCACGTACTTGATGCCAAGAGGAGGAATCGTATTTAGTTCGTAAGGAATGGCTTTGTATAAACGATGTCGATTGTAAGTCAAATCAACGTAACTACGCCGCTGTAGTGTAGGGACGTAAAAATAGGTCAATGGTGGAAGGAATGAGAGAGAACACTTGAAATTGCTGTGATGTGAGAATTTTTCTTTTTAATTGCAGCGATTAGCTTCTGCACTCGTTGCACATGTGTGTGTGTGTGTGCCCTCATCTCGCTCTCGCTATCGCTTCTTTTGCAATGCACAATTTATCTTGAAGTATTAAGGGTGAAGCGTTTTACACGCAAACGTATAACTGTACAACTAAATACATATATGTATGTATATACATTTATTTATATAAATGTAGGTACGTGGGTCTTTCGCACAGAAATGCACCCCAGCGGAAATGAAAGTCCAACCATGTCGACGCTGTCGGGGATAAGATACATACATCGAAGCCGGAACGCATGACATTCCGCAGGGTATCAAGTACATATTTTGTATCAAAATTTATCTGGAATCGACATTGGCGTCATCGGAGACGTTGGCGTCACCCTGGGGGATACGAAATTCTCACAAGCGACGCCCATAATTGAAGGGAATGGTTCGGGCGGCGCGGAATTGAGCTCGATCCTTTAGATTATTAAGCTTACACCGCATTAAAAATCCTGATTTACTTGAAGAAAGTGTTCACACATATGATGAGAAATTGAAAAAATTTGATGACTTAGTCATACAGCACATATTTTCTTGCTGGTATACCTAAGTCTTTTCGCTTTTAGTAGTTAATGCTCCGCACAGTGGGATTTCAGCGACAAAAATAGGATTTTTTGACCATCCTAATTTTATGATTTGTCGATTTAATCGAACTGAGAAAACTCTAGATAAAAATAATTCAAAACTGTTTTTTCAAAAAACATAATTTTTTTTATATAAAAAATTAAGCTAAAAAGCTTCTTCGAAAAATTAAATAAAAAAACATTTCAAATTGGTTCCCATTTTTTTCGGATTAAATCTACCACTGTTGCTATAAAGGTGATTTTGTATTTAAAATTAAGAGTTTGATTTTTAAAAGGAATTAAAAATTGTGGCATTTTATTGAATATAGAAGAGGAGATGGGCTATCAAAAATTCTACCTCGAAAATGACGCCTTTCCTTTTTTCAATGGACAAAAAATTTATATGCTTTGTGTCGTGCTTTGTCTTCTAGTTGATAAAAAATAAAAGTCTGGAGTCTGTTCTAACGATCTATGAAAAAAAAATGTACCGCCCACTTAAGATTGTCTCGATAAAGTCAATTTTTATGTTAAAAATCACCGCGGAAATGTCTGGATATTAAGAAAAAAAAATCATTGCATATGTTAAGGATGATCAGTATTCATTAACGCTTTATTATAATTTCTGATGGCAATGCTTAGAAGAAATTAAGAACTAACTAAGAAATTACAAAAACAAAACATTATATTAAAATTTTTGTTTACGAATGTGAGAACATACGAAACTATGATGCGATTTATACTGAAAAGGCAGTTATCCAGTGGAAGTACCTCTAGGGACTATCAGAATTTGAACCATTTTTTGTATACATTAGAGATGCCGCGGATATCCGGTTACTATCCGGTATCCGGCATATCCGGCATAAAATGAACTATTCGGCCGGATGCCGGATACTAACTCATTATCCGGCCGGATACCGGATATTAAAAAATTTCACAGTTTTTCATATAAATCTCCTTGAAGGAAGCCCTTTATGAAATAATTAAGTAGAACAAAACGATTTGTAATGATGACGACTTTTATGTGTTTATGTATTTCAAAAAATCTAAAAAAAAAACGTACAAAATCCTTAGATACGCTAGAAGAT
This sequence comes from Chlorops oryzae, assembly GCA_020466095.1. Taxonomy (NCBI): domain Eukaryota; kingdom Metazoa; phylum Arthropoda; class Insecta; order Diptera; family Chloropidae; genus Chlorops; species Chlorops oryzae. The sequence continues at coordinate 372,421 of CM035806.1, read as the reverse complement.
CAATAGAAAAAGATAGAAAACATTTCTTATTTTTGTTTTACATTTAATACTCATAGTTAACGAGTGGTAAATTGTGATGAATAAATACCAGTTTTTCTGCGTTTACAGCCAACAAACGATTTCGCTTATTTTCGTAGACCAGACCCGCCTCGGAAAAGAGTCTCTCGCTGTAGACACTACTGGAAGGAGCCGACAGATATACTTTCGCAAATGATGCCAAAAGTGGGTATTTTTTCGAGTTGAGCGACCACCATGTGAAAGGGTTACTGCTGCGATTCAGATTCGGATTCTAGAGCATGCCTGAATAAAGCTACTTTTGAATTTTGGAAAAAATTCAACTATCCGGTTGCCGGATATCCGGCTATCCGGCCTCGCAGCTTGCCGGATATCCGGTATCCGGTATCCGGCAAAATCACTATCCGCGGCATCTCTAGTATATATTCGTTTTTGACTATAAACAACATTCTGACAAAGTTTCATTAAAATCGGTTGAGTTTTAGAGGTAGCTACCATACAAAGCTATAGTTATGGGTGTATGGGAGGTACCCCTAGGGTCTGACCGATTTTAATAATTTTTGGCACACGTCCATATTTTTGCATAGTCATCATTCTGACTGAGTTCCGTAAAAATCGGTTGAGTTTTAGATGTAGCTACCATACAAAGCTATAGTTATGGGTCTATGGAAGGTACCCCTAGGGTCTGACCGATTTGAATAATTTTTGACACACATCCATATTTTTGCATAACCAACATTCTGACTGAGTTCCGTAAAAATCGGTTGAGTTTTAGAGGTAGCTACCATACAAAGCTATAGTTATGGGTCTAAGGGAGGTACCCCTAGGGACTGTCAGATTTGAACCATTTTTTGTATACATTCGTCTTTGAGTATAAACAACATTCAGACAAAGTTTGATTAAAATCGGTTGAGTTTTGGATGTAGCTGCCATACAAAACTGCATGTAGGGGTCTATGGGGGGTACCCGAAGGGGTGAACCGATTTCAATAAATTTTAGTTTATATCTTAATGACCTCAATTTATATCCGCATACCAATTTTCATTGTGATAGGACTATTCCTTCGATTTTTTGCCGCACGATGTATGGAGCAATCCCACTGTGCTCCGTCGCCATTTTCGTTGTTGCTGTAGTCGTCATCGTAATCGTCGTTGTCACCGTCATTGTCATTGTTGTTGCAATCGTGGCTGTGGGCAGTCTAGCGGAAAGCGATTACGCTGCAAGTGGGAAGTGCATATTAAGCAACGTCGAATTCGTTTTCCCATTCCGCTTCTTAGCAACGTAACTAGAGATTTACGGGCCTTGCATGTGCATCTCTTTTTTTGGCAACATTAATTTCGAATTATCCTGGCATGGTTTCGTGCCACAGCCAAGACGTTCGAAAATGCCTTAATCACATATGTTCACATCACAGCATTATTGTCACTAATGAAATTGCGTTTATCTACCGCAAACTCGATTGCCAAATCTGCGTTCAACATCGGCGTGAATTTGAGTGGGATGTCGTCACGTTGAGAAACGATCAGTTGTGTTAACAGCCAAAACATACATATGTACCTACATATATTTGCACTTAATAACAGCGAAAGCGTTTCATGGACATTGATTGACATTGTTCGACCTTTTGATTCCATTTAATAGTGGCATTCAAGCAACAGTGCAAATCGCAGTGTGCAATATTTGCACTGCTTTTTTTGTACGCAATTTGACAAGTGCAAATATTGCACACTGCGTTTGCACTGTTGCTTGAATACCACTAATATAAATTGGATTCACGTAAGCAATGAAAATTACAGATTTCAGCCTTAAAGTATGCAACATTTTTTTTGTTCTTTGTTTTTGAGAACGTAATGGGACATAGTGTTAGAATTACAAGATTCAAATGTTAATAAATTAAAAAGGACTGTCACTATCTTTGAAATTTTGCTATTAAATTTCTCCATCTTAATATAAAATATATAAGTTACACTGAGCGAACGTAACCATGAGGTTTTTTTTAAAGGGCGCATTGTTATTCACAGTCAAATTGACTTTCGAGCAGAACGAAAATTTCAAAAGAAAAATGGTTGAGTCAACAACATTTTTGGTTGATTTGAAACGAAATATGTTTAATTACATTTTTTTTCGTTGTGTATAATTCTCATTTGGTTTATAAAATAGGACATATAAGATATTTATTCATCTTGGAAATTTTTAAACATTGCGAAAGCAGTCGAGACAACGGAGTGACAAAATCGGATGGCTATTTTTGGGGTTGTGTCCAGCAGAAGGCGGGCTCTGTGGCCATTTCCTTTGAACGTTAATAAAATTTGTTTTGACATTTCTTCATTTATAGGTATTTTAGTAAATTTTTTTTTTTTATTTAAAAAATTATCTTGTCATTTCAATTAAATACTTCCGTGGTTAGTTCAAAAATTTAAATTTAAATCCATTTTTGGAAATTATCTTGTCAACTCAACCTGAAATATGGTTGATTCAAAAGGAAAATCTTTATTTTTTTTTCAACAAGAAAAATTGTTTTCTGGTTGATTTTTTTCTCTGCGTATGAAGCCTCGTTTTTGTGACGCCCAAATTAAAAAAAAAAAAAAAGAAAATCCATTAATGACGCCTAAACTTTTTAAAAAATTTCTTTAAAAATTCTCAAAAACACTTTAAATCGTAAGCTTTCAAAAAACCTATGTGCAACAATGGATTTTGAAAGATAAATTTTTTTGCGACACCCTAACGGACATGCTTTGGGCATCGTAATTGCTTTAAGGATGTGGCATCGACGCTAATCGACGGTTGCACAATCCCCTTCCATTCCATTGAATATATTCTTCAAGTCAAAGATTCTGCATTATTATGTTGCAGTGTGTGCTTCATGGTGTGCCTCATCTAATTCTTACGATATTCGATCGAATATCCCTCCTCCTGCAATGTCGTCACAGCCAATCGAGATTTCTTTGAATGGGAGATAAAGCCATTTTTCATCCGAGTGTGGATTTACATATTCCATTCCATTATTTTTGCTACCCTATCCCTTAACCGACTTAGATGCAAACAACTCAATTCGATTGGGGACAGACGTGCACGTCAGCGCATGCAATTATTTGCACGGTTGTTTCCAAACACTGATATCCACAAACATAGTCACATAGACAGGCAGAGAGTTGCCTAACGCAGACCCACCCAACACATTCGCAGTCAGTCATAGCCTGAATCCGTCACTAAAAAACAGTGGGAATGGAGAATTCGTTCATTGCCGGAAACCGTTTCATGCTACACCAGATAGACAGTTCGATGTACGGAGCACAACATTCTCACTTCCGGTTTTACGTTGTACGTGCTAGGACGGAATGGAGGTACCTACGTACAATATATCCCAACTGGATTGTGATAAATTGAGCACCAACAATTCGGTCATGAAAAGCACGTGCCAAGCGAGCTGCAGGAATACAGAAGCCATTGGCAGTGGTGATTCCGATACGGCTACCGATTCCGATTGCTATTCAATTCAAATGTTGATATGAAGGTGTAAAACAAGTTAAACGACAGCATTTTTCTTGCTCATTCTACCATTCCATTCCATTATATGCTCAGCTATTCAACTACTCAGCTACTCAGTCACATTGTTGCTGAGGCATAATACATCATCACCGTGTTGCGAGTGCTGTCAGCCTGTTGGCCTGTCAAGGAGCAAGCGTTAGAACAGTTGATGCTACACCTGGGTTATTCGCTGTCATGTTTGCGCTCCTCCATGATTCACCGATCCAGCAACCGTCTGCCTTTTGTTGTCTGTCTGTCTGCTTGTCTGCCTGCCTGCCTGTCTGTCTGTCCTTCGTGTTGTCTGCTTTTAGAAATTTATTTATTTGATGTTCGTTTGATGTTGTTTACAATTTTCATCTCGTTCCACGCTCGTGCCTTCAACACTTTAATATTGTGTTTTTTATTGCTGGTGCGTGAAAAGTCCCTATTCACGATTTTATTGCCTCTGTACCCACCTTTCGTTTATCGCGGATGTTTTCCATTCTCGAGTAAGAACTTCCAAGTACAACTGGGAAAGCGTGGTTGTTCTTTGATTTATTAAAATGTTCTTATCTCATTAAGTGACATAAAACGTAGGTAGATAGCCAACTGCTGTCACTTTGTTCATTCAATGTTATTCTTGGCCTTCCTTTTTTCAGCATGATGAAACGCGATGCTTCACACTGACTCCGCGAATGCTCGCAACCAAGCTGTCGTTTCCCCTTATTTATTAATTATATCCGAAACATTCTGTTTCGAGGGTATATTGCGTATGTGTGGTTGTGTGTAGCACCCAGAACCAGTCGAGATAGACCAAAATGTATATAGAAATGATCAGCGTCACCAGGAGGTTTGATTTGGACATGTCCGTCCGTCTGTCCGTCTGTTTGTATACAGTTTTCTTATCGAAGGAGTTGAGCTATCTTGACAAAATTTGGTAGTCGTGCTCACGGGGACATGAATAAGAACAAGTTCGAGAATGGACCCGATCGGACCATTTTTAGGGGTACCTCCAGTACTAGGGTCTGTTATGAAAATCACAAAAACTGCTCTAAGATCGAAGTCCTTCAAGATATTTTGATGAAATGTGATATTCGAACATATTTGAAGTCAAGTTATTCAGTTTCAAAAAATTGGAAAAGTGGGCGTGGCCGAAAGGCGTTTTTCGAAAATGGCTTCCTACACCCGAAATTCAAATGGGACTTGAATTTGGCAGTTATGCTTCCTTTGTAGCCATAAACATCCTCCCAAAAAATTTTCTTGGTCGGTCCATTATTAAGGGTACCTCCAGTACTAGGGTCTGCCACAAAAATCTCAAAATTGCCCCAAATACGGATTTTTTGAGATATTTTACTGAAACTTAGAATTTTAGCGTATATTAAGGCATCCGATTAGAGAAAAAAAATTGGAAAAGTGGGCGTGGCAAAAGGACAGTTTTCATAAAGAAATTTAACAAAAGTCGGTTTATGGGGCCCCTTATGGTCTTAAACACCTCTTGATATTAAAAATTATTTGAACATGTGTGTCTGTGTCGGGTATTCTATTGTCAGGCTTGCCTGACTATAACACCCTTACTTGTTACTCTTGAAGATGTTTTTGGTATTCCGATTTCAGCCTCTAGTTTCTTGCTTCTAACGTCTTTTTTGATAACTTTAATCATTTAAAAATGTTTGCCACAAAAGGACATTTTCGACTTGTGTCATTTCCGATGAGTTCAAGGCTTTATGTTTTTCAACTGAACTCGATTGATTCAATTGAAGGAAAATTCGTCCGTTTTTTTTTTTATGTGATTCTTTAAAAGCCAATTTTCTTCATGTTGAATGATGAAGCTGAAATGAAGGTAAGAGCAAATGCTCACGTCTTAAAGAGTTCTTCTTTCATAACAATTTATTGTATCGTAGGTACGTTATGTGGTCACTACAGAGGAGCACAAAATTTTGGGCTGGAAAAATTCATAAACCTTAACATAATCTACTTTCCGAACACTTTTGAGCAAATTGTTTTCCGGAAGTTTGCCAAAAACAAAACAAAGCAGTACAAAAAAAAAAGCGACATGAAACACCAGCGGAAATGAAGAGGCGAACGCACCCAAGGGAACGAGCGCACATGAGATCGTGTTTAGGTCTAGTTTGGTTAACTGGCTACTTTTAAACGATAGCTCAATGTTAGAAACAAAATTTCAAAAAATATGTCTTTGCATTGGCTGGCGAATTGGTTTTTATACTTGTGCACCTGTGTTTGTGTGTGTGTGTGCGTGTGTTAACCCAGCAGGAAAATTCGCCCGGACAAAATCAGTGATGTCAGGGTGACATGACAATCCGTAGGACACTTTGCATGACATTTGTACATGAACTGACAGGGACTTCCAGGGTGACTTTGTCTTCGTGGGATTAGAAAAAGTCCTTGTGACGCCCAAGGTGTATTTAATAAGGTGGTAGGAGTAGTACATACATATGTCTTCTTCTTATTTTATTATGTTGTTGTTTTTATTTTTAGAACTCCGATTTAAATGTCATATATGTATGTATGTTGTTTGTTTACAAATTTGTTTTTTGTATAAATTAATTGATATTGACATTTCTCTACTTACAACAATACCCAGCGGGATATTTGTTCTTCCATTACCTAATTCTTCAAAGAATTCATCGAAGAAATGAGCATCGAAGCAGCTTTGACGAAAAAGGTAATGCATAGAGAGCGAAAAATTTCACCTCATATCAGGAGATTTACGTCTAAATATAAGCATGGTGAATTGCGTCTCTCTGTGGCGCTTATACACTGACCCAGCCGGAAATCTTCTCATAAATGAACATTCATTCATTAATTTTTTCACCCAAAATATCAAGGGGAAAATTTGAGTACTTCTCAATTGCAATGGCATTGCCATCGAGAGAAGGAGCTTTTAATCACAATTGCAATGGCAATGTCATCGATAAAGGTATCGATACGACGGAGTAGATCTACTCCACTTTCGATGACCAACTCGTGACATACATATGCTCTTATGACTGCCAATGCCGCTTGTTTGTTAATTTCATTTGAAAGTTGGTTTATAATCAGGAGGAGTCGCGGCTCTATGTCATGCTGAAATCATTGATTGTTTCACCGGGACATTTCCGTCTGGGGAGCTATCGCTCAACTGACGCAAAAACCTTATTTAAATTTCAGTAGCCAATGAGATTCAAGCACATGAACAGCATCCCTCCACGATGGCATATCCCACAAGCATGGCATGCATGACAATGTCACCTGTATGACCCAGTGAAATCACTAATGTTTTCGTCCTGATGGATATATTTTTCCTGCTGGGAAGATAGTAAAATTAGAGGTAAAGAATTTTTCCAAGCTCCGAACCCACTGACGGCAATTTGACTGCCATTCACCAGAAAATTTTGCACGTCAAAAAAACTTTCTTATATTTATTAAATGAGGAAAATTATACACAAAGGAGCGTTCAACTTTTCGCCCACACGGCCGCGCCACACCCAAGCTTATTGCCAATGTGAATGCTAGCGTTTGAGCACATTACCTACTCGTCGGCTATCCTGCCAGCCCCGTCAAAATGTCGCTGCCATTCGAACTTTATTCCGTTTTCGTCAATTGCTCCCACTGGAGTATTCTGTTTAAGTTGTTCGCTCTAATTAATCCCACTCATACATACATATGAGAAGCGATTCGACGAACAATTCCGAAGCACTGGAAACTTCGAGTGCATGAAATCGACTCAGAACAGATATTAAATCCGGTCGTATAAAATTCAATGCAGAAGGAGGCAATTGGTGCGGAGTTCAAAATACATATATAAAAAAACCATGTAAAGTTATTTAACATATTTTCAAATTACTCCGGATGTGCATAAAATTCAACACACAATTTTGAATTTACATCCACTCACAATATCCATAATATTGAGGAAGGAAGGGCCTGCAAGATAGCACAACATTTAATATTCAAGTAGGAGATCTCTGTTGAGCGCAAAAGTCAAGTACAAGGTACTATAAATTTGATTATACTTTTCAGCAGTGGTTCTCAATCTGAGGGCTATCGCAGCAATTTGAGTAATCAGGGAAGAAATAGATAAGATGGGCGCCAGATGAGTATTTGAAGGGGTCAAAATTACAATAGCACTGTACATTAATTAAAAAAAAAAAAATATTTTAGTACAGAGGTGGGCACGCCTTGAGCTTTCACATGTACACATGATGAGCTTTTGTGCTTTCACACATACGGGACAGTCTGGTTTTTTCTTAGTGGTGCCACATTTTTCCGAGAAAAAAACCCCTTAAATTTATTAAAAACCCCTTTTCTAAATTTTCCGAAATCAAAAAACCAACGAAAAATCCCACAAGGATTTTTTTTGAATAAAAATTAGGAAATGTAAGGAGGTCGTGGTATACACTCTGATTGCATGAATTTTTAAATTAAGGAAGTTAGCTTGAAAATATAAATTGTAAAAGTCATGTGAGCCATAATTAGGGCTCGGATTTTGTTGCATTTATAAATTTAAAGCATACTTTATGGCGCCAAAATTTTTCTTTCCAACATTTTGCGAAAAAGTTTGGAGAAGTTGAACTTCAAACCGCTTTTCTAACATCAAAAATATGCATATTGAAGTTAAAAATCGATTTGCATCTTAACTTTATGTGAGTTGAACAAAATTTTTACTCCCTAAAGTATGCATTAAATTTAAAAAAGTCAACAAAATCCGAGCTCTGGCCATAATGATAATGTTGGCTATTAATTCACCAGTTGGAGAAAAAATTTGGCTGTTTTAGGGGTATTTCCGTTTGTTTAGCGACTTCTCTTACTGGGAGCCCTGCTCGCGACTATCAATGAATTGTTTGCCGAATTATCAACAAAAGAGCTTTTACGCGTAACCAATACAATCGCAAAAATTGCATACATTCACATTGCCCACCTCTGTTTTAGTACTTATACTTTATTTTTATTTTTTTTAAAGTGACCGAATAAAACTGCTTTGTTTGTCTTTATAAACGTTGTTAAAACCTCTTTATTTTTCACACTTAACCCTCTGCAGCCGACGTTGTAGTCTGACAGAGCTCGCAAAACACAAAACTTCGCGTGCGTTTTTAAAATCCGGAAGTTATGATCCTTGTGCTCTCTGAACAAAATTCATAATAATTCCAAATATTTAACCTTCTTTGGCTTGAAATCTTTTTGATCTCATAAGAAAATAAGGTAAAAAAATACGCTAGTCAGATATTTAAATGAGAGAAATAATTTAGTGGTGAGACGTCTGTTAGATCCCATCAGTTATATTGCTGAAATTAGACGACACCAGCTGCAGAGGGTTAAATTCAAATTAAATTTAGTCGTAGGGGCAATAAAACGAAAAGGAGTGTGCGATAGGAGTGCTGAGCTTCGAAACCTTCAAAAAGTGCGACATGCGACACAAAAGGCTGTGAACCACTGTTATAAAATGAAAGCTATTTGCTCATTTCGTTTTCCCATTGCCGCGGCGGGCTAAATGGAAGTTTTCGAAAGATTTTTCCTTTCCACTTGAGGCAATTGCTTTGGGAAAACAAAATTGAATGCAAGTCAATCAACGAAAACCAAAAGAAATTTAATTTAGAAATCCTTGAAGATTTCTTTATGAAATAAATATGTGGTTTTTATAATGGGGCCTTTGTGTATTTTTTTTTTTATTGTTTTTTGCTTTGGCTTTGCTTGTTATGGAAATGGATTTGGTTTTGAGCTATTAAGTAAATTTAAAAAAGAAAATGCCTTGTGAGTGATTTTTTTCCTTGTTTTATTACCCATTGAAGTCGCCACTTGTTTCATCTTTCTATGTTAGTTAATTTTTGAGATATATGTACATAAGTTTTGAAATAGAGCTTACTAAAGAGGAATTTTTAATGTGCATCAAGTTAGCTTGCACTTTTTCTAATTTCCCGAAATAAATTATTGTGCTGTAATGTGCCCATTTTGTGCTATCATGTGCCGTTCCAAAAAAAATTCCTCAAGGGATGCCATTCTTATGAGGAGGTCCTTTTTTTCGTGTCAAGTTAGCCGGTGATGAGTCTTAGCTCTAGGATGTTGCTAATCCACGAGCTGATTGTTGGGTCAATTCTTGCGTCTTTGTTATGGCCTCTCTCGTCACATTATTGAAAAATGAAGTCCCAGCTAACTTGACACGAAAAAAGGACCTCCTCATAAGAATGGCATCCCTTGAGGAATTTTTTTTTTTCGAAACGGCACATGATAGCACAAACTGGGCACAATACAGCACAATAATTTTTTTTGGGAAATTCGAAAAAGTGCAAGCTAACTTGACACGAAAAAAAGGACCTCCTCATAAAAATGGACACTGCGCAATAGGAACCTTTCAAGTGGCTGAGCCTGCTAGACAATTTTCAGTTAGTCATGTGATCTAGAAAACAAATTCACCAATATGTATGTATTAGAGCCCTGCACAAGTATGCTTGAAACGCTTTCAAGCAGGCACGGCAGAACGGCGTTTACATGGGGTAGTTGTACCCACTCGAGATTTTCCGAGTGGGTATTTTACCCACTCGAAATTTTCCAAGTGGCTATTTTACTCAGTAAAAATTTCACGAAATTTTTGGAATGCCAGTTTTGACAAAAAATTTTTTTCCAATTTTTTCATTTTGAGTTAATATGCAATGTTTCCGTAGAGCCTGTATCTTTGCGTTAATAAAGAATGAAAAGCATTAAACGACATAAGCCAAAACTACCAAACGGAAGTATTTGGAAAATACTTGGCCGCGAAAATTTAATACGTAAAAATTTTACCCTAATAATTGTCTTTTTAAATAAAATGTTATTCTATTATTTCGGAGGCATTTACTGCATGTATGATATGTTGTACATTCCAAGTCGGAAGTTAATACGTTTGGCGGTTCAAAAGTTATAAGTATTTTTTTCATTTTTGGAGGTAGGAGTGGGCGGATCACGCCCATATTTTACAGTAATATCCCAATGAGTGAAAGGTATGTACGTTCCAAGTCCGAAGTGAATATGTTCAGTAGTTCAGGAGTTATTAGCATATTTTATTTGTGGTGGAAGCAGTGGGCGGATCACGCCCATATTTTTCAATAACATCCCAATGGGTCCAAGGTATATATGTTCCAAGTTTGAAGTGAATATGTTAAGTGGTTCAGAAGTTATGAGCATTTTTCTATATGCGACGGCGCGCCTTTCCAAGAATGCGGAATGTATTCTATGTATGTATGTACGCATGTACAATATTGCATCAGCTTTTCTTTCTAAATGCTTTGCGGTAGCATTTGTTTACATACATATATAAAAATGCTCGTAACTTCTGAACCACTGAACACATTCACTTCAAACTTGGATCATATATACCTTGGACCCATTGGGATGTTATTGAAAAATATGGGCGTGATCCGCCCACTGCTTCCCCCACAAATAAAATATGCTAATAACTCCTGAACTACTGAACATATTCACTTCGGACTTGGAACGTACATACCTTTCACTCATTGGGATATTACTGCAAAATATGGGCGTGATCCGCCCACTCCTACCTCCACAAATGGAAAAATACTTATAACTTCTGAACCACAAAACTTCGGACTTGGAATGTTGTATGTGTGTACATATAGATGTAGGTACATATGTACATATCGTTAGCTTTGTATATTTTATTTTACTTGATTTTGTAACGAAATGATGGGAATGTTGATTTCGTGGGAGCTTTGTATACTACTCCAACGCAGCAATACACCACCCTTCCCCCTTCGAACTACTACCCACTAGAGGTGGAAAACAATCAATGTTAACATAATGGTAAAATTAATAAATAAATGGTAAAAATAAATTCCATTAAATTAAATTCTAACAAGCTTAGTAGTTGATGAAAAACAATAGATTGTCGTAGAACACCATCAATAGGGTAAAACATTTAAAAACATCGTCGATGTATCCCACAATCGTGCACTATTGATGGTTTCTGATAACTAACAATTTTTTTCCATCAACTAAGGTTGTTAGAATTAAATCAAACTTAATCTATTTTGCATTTTTAACTTTCTTTTCATTATTATTTATTTTAACTTAAAAACATCTATACTGTCGATGTATCGATGTTAACATCGATTTTTTCCCACCTCTACTACCCACTCGGGAAAAATCTGTTCTGCCGTGCCTGCTTTCAAGCACATTTGATATTTTACAATCACTGTGCTTGGTTCGGCTTGGCGAACAAGCCCAGTGCACGAAAACTGCTTTGTTTTTATAATGAAAACAAAATGAGAACAAGAGCGCGTAATAGCGCGAGAGTAAGAGCTTTGATTTCAACTGTGTTTGCAAAACCAATTCATTTGAAAGTACTGTGCAGAGCAGTAAAGAAAATAAAACTTACTTTTTTTATTGTTTTATGAAGTATGTTAGAACGTAAGGCATTTAGAACATTTGAGGCTTTTCTCTTTCACAATTTTTTCATTTCTCAATCGCAATTAAAAGACAAAAAATAAATTGATTGATGTGTAGATTACATACATATGTATACGTATGTATACAATATATTTATACCCGACACAGGGTATATTGCGTTTGTGTGGTTGTGTGTAACACCCAGAACCAGTCGAGATAGACCATACAAAATATATATAGAAATGATCAGCGTCACGAGGAGATTCGATTTGGACATGTCCGTCCGTCTGTCTGTCTGTCCGTCTGTCTGTCTGTTTGTATACAGTTATCTTATCTAAGGAGTTGAGCTATCTTGAAGAAATTTGGTATGCGTGCTAACGGGGACATGAGTAAGAACAAGTTCGAGAATGGAGCCGATCGGACCATTTTTAGGGGTACCTCCAGTACTAGGGTCTGTTACGAAAATCACAAAAACTGCTCTAAAACCAGAGTTTTTCAAGATATTTTGATGAAATTTGGTATTTGAACATATTTAAAGGCAAGTAATATGAATTCAAAAAATTGGAAAAGTGGGCGTGGCAGAAGGGCGGTTTTAATAAAGAAATTAAACAAAAGTCGGTATATGGGGCCCCTTATGGCCTTAAGCAACTCCTAATATTAAAAATTATTTGAACATGTGTGTCTGTGTCGGGTATTCTATATTAACTGCAATCGATTTGTTGTTGTATTTTAGCACAAGAGAAGCTTAAATTATCATTTAAAAAGTAAGGGTATTACAGGCAGACTAGCCTGGCAATGCAATACCCCGCACATCTATATATGTTTAAATAATTTTTATAACACGAATAAAATCAAAACCGTTAAAAAAAAATGTCGTATAGATTTTTAGGGCCATAAGTAGGCCCATAGACCGTCCCTTTGCCACGCCCACTTTTCCAATTTTCTAAACTTTAATCGGAGACAAAAATTCAACTCAAATTCCAAATTTCATTGCAGTAGTTCCAAAAATTCTGAATTTAAGACGGTTTTTGCGATTTTCATAACATACCCTAATAGATACTATAGGTATATACCCTAAAACATGGTCCGATCTGATCTATTATCGAACTTGAATTTACTCATGTCCCCGTTAGCACGCATACCAAATTTCGTCAAGAAAGCTCCACTCCTTCTATAAAAGCTGTATATTTCAGTAAATATTTTATATGATATATTTCTACTGGTTCTAGGTGTTACACACGTACGCACAAACGCAGTGCTAATCGGTTTTACAAATTATTTTCATTTAATTATTCACCAGCTTGACCTATACGCATTCGAAAACAATAGTAAGATTCAAAACAATAAAGGGCATCCGAAGCGTGCATTCACAGAAAAACACAGCAACAACAACACAAGACAGCCAAATATAAAACATCGAATGTTTTAGTGCACTCACTGAAATATAAGCGAGCGCGCTGTTTTGGTTTTGAAAAAGCAAAGCAGAAGAGGCTTTGTAGTGAACAAGCACAGTTCAGTGTTTGCTTTGGAAAAACAAAATGCATAAAATGCACGCTCTCTCTCTCTTGATTCAAATGCGAAGCATTTTAATCGCACTCTTTGTTTTGCAAGCATTGTTCTCTTCACTAGATCATTTGTTGTCATTGAAAAGCAAGCATACTTGTGCAGGGCTCTAGTATGTATGTATGTTTGGGATAGACAGCAGGCGTGTATGCAAAAAATTGTTTTAGGAACTAAAAAACTTACTTCGTGCTTAAAATTACGAATTCCTTTTAGATTCCACGTACAATTTCGGAAGCGGCTAAACCGTCCAAAACTACTCCCTGCGTATGCACCTGATTGACTGAGTAACGAAATGACTATTAAGTGCATAGGCTTGATTCGAAACATGAAATTGATTTTCTAATCTGCTGGGCTATTTTATATAAATAGGGCAACAGAAAATGTTTAAATTCAAGACCTACATATACTTATGTATGCTTTAAATTATTTCAAAGGCTATAAGAGGATGCACACAAATTCGAAAATTCTTTCAATGGATGTGCTTAAGTAGACAAAGTTATACATTTACAGATTTCCGACTATTGAAATTATTCTGAATAACACTGCTGTGCTCGAATTTGGTACTTTTTTTTACCGACAACATGGAAACAAATCCTGTGAACATAATTGGGACCGGCGCTGAATTCAGTCCCATCAACCGTTTTTCTAGATTGGCTCTAGTTTTTGAGATATCGCGGTTTAAAAATTATGACTAACTTCATTAAAAATTATATATATTTCGCTCATGTTGCTATATATTATATTTACGACAGAATAATGACGATAATGTTAATTACTTGGATTTTGTGGAATTCCTGTGCAAAACTTCGCTGCAATCGCAACCTTATTGGCAACTTTATAAGTGCTTCTTTCAATTTTATTCTCACATTTATTTAAAAAAATTGAAGCATACTTTAGGGGAAGTGAAACTGTTGACATTCGATTTTTTTTAAAATATATTTTTATACCTTTTCCGAAGGAAGGAGGGTATATTAAGTTTGGCACGGAGTATGTAACATACCAAAGGAGTCGCGATAGATATAGATATATATATATATATTGTTGATCAGGATGACAGGAGGAGTCGAGCTAGCCATGTCTGTGTGTCTGTCGGTCACACTTTAGTTTTTCGTAATTTACTCCTAAGCCATGAAAGATATCATATTGAAATTGGGCATGGACTTGAACCAGGTAAATGTCCGAAAAGCTGCATACAAATTTTTTTAGTAGTCCCTCTTGGGTCGTGGGAAGTGGTTCTGTTTATAAAAATGATTGTTTTTTTGCTTCTTCTGATTGTGTATTTTGCCGCCAAATAAAGTCGTCACTTATTGTTAAAATTTGACCATGCCCACCATTCGCAAAAATGTTTTACTTAATAATAATTTCGAGTTTGTGAAGCTAAATCGAAGCCCTGATAAGGTGTAGCTAGATATCCAAGCTAGAACAACGAAAACGGCAGGAATTTTTGTTTCAACATATTTTAGGCTGACGAAAAAGTTATGTGTGCAATCGGCTTAGCCGATGTAAACTTTTTTACTTGTTTAAATTAAAAAAAAAAAACAGTTGTCAAAAAGAGCTTTAAGATCTCAGATGTTAATTAACAAAACGGCTTAATGGGAAAGCACATGACTAGGAATCGAGAGTTCTGAAGTTCAAGCCCCAAAAAAGTTGAATCGCAACAAATCTTTTTTTTTATCGGATTCTTTCTTAAGTCAGTTTGCCGGATGAGCTCCACATCAGCCCAGTTAATTTGTGTGGTGTAGCTGGCATTCACTCTATTTCACAGCCAAGTATATAGAAATTTTTTCTAGGTTTGAACATTGGATGGTGTGCTACACTTCCTACAAAGTGTGTTGCGGATCACCGCTTCCGTAAGCAAGAAATTCACCGCATGCAAAATGCTGGTTTGGCGACTTTCGTTCAAAAGGCCTGCTTTAGTGACTACCGACTACCGGTTACCTGGGCACAGAAGCCGGCCATAGTTAATTTCCTCGTATCCATAGATTGTTTTTTATTTTTATTTTAATCCAATCCACTTTTAACGACACTCATATTTCGCCATCTCATCTGCGGCGCAATAAATAATTTTTATCCTAATAGTCGTGCGTGCTGCATTTGTTTGACTGCTGCAACACGAATTTCCTGTGTTGATTCCGTCCTGCCAATACTTCGGCCATATCGATCGATCGTTAAACCTGCACGTGGCTTTGGCCAGCGTCTGCACAGCGACACAAAAAGCGAGATTTGGTGCTGGACATAAACGGAATCGAGAATAAAAGTCTCCATCTTGCGCTCCCTTTCCCATTCACTGGGAGAGCAATATTTTACGCACTCACACTGTGCCACATTCAACAACAGTAAGCCAGCGTCGGATTGGAGTGATTGTCGGATTCGGAATTGAAAGTGGAATGGATGGCAGTCGCAATGGGAGCTTACGTTTGTGCGTTTATGCGTTCATGACTTTTCTCTTTTTACATCACATATTTTGTTGCCTGTTTCGGGACTCAATCGAATTTGAAATATGGACCAATAAATTGCTTTGTGGCTTGTACCCGATTCGGAGGCTGAATTTGCTTATTCAATAGCCCCGCCCGCCCTACAGTGTCGCGAGTGCGGTCAAAAATGCCAAAAATGAAGATTCGAATTTCTAGTTTTTTTTTTTTTTTTTTATATTGCCCGTAATATTTTCTAAAAATAACAATAATTACACATAATAATATTCCGGGGGTCTCGAAATTGTACAAGTTCTCGTAAGGGTCTCGAAAAATACGGCTGAAAATGTACAAAAATGCACGCAAATCTTCTTACAAAAGGTATAAGATTGGTGTCATTTTACACCATGAATTTTAGTGTTTGTACCATCTCAAATTTTTTCTTTGATAAGGATGTGCCGCGTGTTTTTTTTTTTTGTGTTACAAATAAATAACATTCACCAGTGTCTTTGAAAATTTCCCACCATTTTCAGGGCGTTCATAAGTGCTCCATTTACCAACTTTGAGTGGGCGTGGCACAAAAATTGGGCGTGGCAGCATTACCAGATTAAGCCATTCCAACTTTGGGGAACAACAGTAAGATCTGTTCCAAACTTTCAACTCTGTGGGTCGAAAATTGTGAAATTGGGTCCCCCTATTACATGGGGGTAGGGGGGTTAGGGTGGTTTGATTTTCATCATTTTTTTTCCAAATTTCTTAACTATGTACATATGTATATGCAAAGAAACATTCATGCCAAATTTCATTGTTCTAGGGCAACTTCTTCTATTTATGTCGAAGAAATGTATGGAATCGCGACACTGTGCGCCGCCGCGTGCGTCCAGCTGTCTATAGTGTGTCGGTCTGCATCAATCATGTATTTCGAATTATGATTTTCTCGACAAATAGAAGGCTAAAGGATGTAGCAACTGACATCAAAATGTCGTTACCATTATTTCTCTGCCCGGATAACGGAACACGAAACACGAGACACAAACATGACAGATTTTCTTGTTCTTGCTATGCTTTTTTTCAAGCAAATCAAGCGAAAATCGAAAGGACCGCTGCGACTCACAAGCAAAGTCTGAATTCGTTTATACTTCCACTACCTTTCTTACTTTTTCTGCAGCATATCCAAAGGCGCTCTCCTCAATCAATTGGCTGCTGCCTTTTTCCGTTCACTTTGTACACTTTGTGCGGCTAGCAATTTTTTAAAAAATTATTTTTATTTATTTATTATTTGCCCCGGATGTCGGGATAATCATCATCAATCAATGTGGGCATGAAAAAAGGATTAAAAGTTATTACTTCAGGGATTGTTCAACAATCAAATCGATTGGAAAAAGGGAACTTTTGCTGTTACATTTTGAAGGAGCTTCGTTGTTATTCCGATGCTGAGGATAACATTGTAAACTTCTATCGAGTGATGATTCTAATATATTCACATAAACGCTCAAATATCACTTAGTGCAAATACGAATAGAATTGTAAAAAGTAGATAGTTATTTGTTAAAACAAAAAAAAAAAAAAAATAATATTGGTAAAAATAAAACAAATAAAAATTATTATTTAGTGGAAAAAGTTTAGGTCAATGTTTGCCAAAACTTTTGTGCAATAACAAATGTTTGCGATATTTTAAATAAAACGCAGAAAATTATTTTCTGTTTTCTTTAAGCTTTCTGTTTTTGATTTTTTTTTTTTTCAAATCGTTGTTTCCAAAATAAAGGTTATAACTGCACCGGTGGATGAGGAAAGGAAGTAACTCTGCAGTTTTCTTTTCTACAATTTATATTTTTTGTAATTATTTTGTATGCAAAGATACATATGGTCAAATTTGCGAGAAAGTAAACCAGAGGATTTTTTTTTCTTTTTAAATATTGCGTGAAATAGTTTTAAATACGAAATATTATTTCGTATAGCTTTTGTTAATGTGAAATTAAAAAGATTTTAAAGTATTTTTGGGTGACATTTATACACAGTCGTACCTGCACTTCGGTCGTGAAAGGATGGCAAAAAAAAAAGGGATCGCAAAATAAGGTAAAAAAAAGAATAGTTTTGGGCTCTATTTTCGTCCCTATTAAATTTATAGTAAACAATATGAAATATTTTACGTGAATCTTATGAAGTTTGACTAAATATTTCATTTTTACCTGCAATGATTTGGGTCGCAAATTTTGTGTAGCGTGGCAGTGCAAAAAAAAAAAGAAAAAGTTTTTTTTCCGATAAATTTAACCTGTTTTAATAACGCACTTTTACAATTTTTTCGACTATTTTAAATGTATTTTTAGGATCAATGAAAAAAATATTAAAATAAAACATATTTCATGTATTAAAAAGCGACCAAACGAGTGTAGCGTGACAGTGATTAAAAGAATTCGACGTATACGTAATGTTACTCCCTCCCAGTTGGAAAATGAAGCATGCATGCCCGTAGCATTCATGATTCATGCGTTCCCCTGCTGCAAAAAAGCATGCATGCCCGTAGAATTCATGGTTCAAGCGTTGATAATCATGCATGGTGCGTGGATTTCATGTTCACATTATGATCACCACGCCGCCTGAGGGAAGCTAGCCTAGTGCTTAGATGTTGAGTCTTGCAGCCGACTGACCCGGGTTCGAGCCCTGGCTCTGTTGAGAGGAATTTTTCTTAAACTACTTAAGTTTTTTTTTATTTCTACATTTTAATTCAATTGTTTTAATACAAAATCTTGCAACAAAATATTATTTTTTATAATTGTATAGCATTTTAATTTTTTTTAAATATTTGTTGAAATTAAATTTTTTTTCTTTGAAAATTCTATGCGCGAGTTATATGTTCACCCCACTGTACCGTGCTACCGCCAAGACCAACTCTCAACTTCGATATCTAGCAAGCATTGTTACTTCCAAATCAAAACTAGCAGGCACTGCATATCTCAAGAATTGAGAAATTCCAAGCTTTCATGGAAAACTAAAAAACAAAAATGAAGAGAGTTCAATTATTATTCTTAAAAAAGAAGAACAAAAAACATATTTTTACTAAAAATAAACAATCCTTCCAAAAAAGAAGGAATTCATTATAAAAAACGTTTTTACTTTTTAAACACGAACAAACACATAATTCGCGCGTTTCAAAATTTGAGCAACCAAAAACTCAAGTTAGGGTTTTGACTAGAAAATTCAATTTGCCTGTACAGTGTAATGGCAAAGACTCCGACTTACCAACCGAGCGGTTAGTGGTTCGATTCTCGGACGAGACGAAAAAAATAAAAAAAGTTGGAAAAGTAAAAAGTTTATAAATAAAGAAAAAAAAGCAAAATAAGAAGAAGAAAAAAACAAAACATTAAAAAAAAAATTTTTTTAATAATTTTATTTCATTTTTAAAAAACAAAATAACATTGTTGAACCATTCGTGGTAGGGAACACATGTTTCATGGGTTCCCAAGCATTGATAAAACATTTTTCGTCTATGCATGATTTCCTATGACAAGCCTTAAGAAAAAGAAATGAATAGGCATGGAAGTTTGGCATGCATGCAAAGCACCCTTAAGAGGCATGATTCATGCATCTTTCATGAATATTTTTACAACTGGGCTACTCAACTCTATACAAATCACGTTGCTCATACGTCAGGTATGGCACATATATGGTCAAATTCGCGGGGAAGTAAACCAATTATTTTTTTTTTTTTTTTAATTGCGTGAAATAGGTATAATTCGGGTTCGGGTAATTTCATTTTTGAACTGTTTTTTATTTAAACTTGCCTGTTTAAATGATTTTTGTTCATCACTTATTTTTCAATTCGTACGTGTAGCGTGGCAGTGATTTTCATGTAGCGTGACAGTGCTCAGATTTATGGTCATATGTTCGAGTAAAATGATTTTTTGCCCAAACCAAAGGGTTATAACTTTGCTTTGATCCTTCAGCTATGATATATATATAAAAGAAAACGATATGGATTGCGTAGATTCGCAGAGTTTTAAGAAAATGTACATCAGCCTCTGAACACACTTCCAAAATATTGTAGCGTGACAGTGCAATGAAATCGGTCATAACTTTAAAATAATAAAAGTTACAAAGAATTTTTAATATATATAAAAATGAAGCCCTTTGTAGTCCCCATAATATATGCTAAAATATTTCCATCTTAAATAAACAGTTGCAAAGATATGAGCTGAAACATCGTACGAATGTAGCGTGACAGTGAAAAAATTTGACCATATGAGTCGTTCAGTGGATAAAGGGAATGAGTCAATTTTTGGCGTTTTTTGAGATTTAGCGTGGATACAGTTCCTTTTATGACTTTATAACATTACAATCCGCTTTGCATGTGCCGGGAATCGAACCTCAGACCCTGCGATCAAGATCATAGCACGCATCCCCTACGCTAGCTATCCCAGAGCCACTTAAAATAAGTAAAAAGCAAATAAATTTTTTCGTTTGCCCATCTTGCTTGAATCTCATTGGCTGCTTAAATCCTAAAAGGATCCTAAATGAGCGTGTTTGCGGGAGAAAAGGGCCTTTTCAAAACATATGAAAAAAGAGTGTGCCCTGCGGACTCCTAAAATGAGCGTTTTCGGCGTCCTAAAATGCTCCCTCAGATAAACCGCCTGGATTCCGTGCGGACTCCTCTATTAGCCTACAATTTAAAAAAAAGGACTCCTAACTGCCGAAGGCCGCTGGCTAGTGCAGTACCCCCTAATAGTCATAATATTTTATATTGTGCCTATGAACTAATACATAAATAAATAAAATAAAGGACTCCTAAATTAATCCAAAGATAACCCAGGAGGAGTGTTTTAGGATTGATTTATTTCCTGTACAGTGAGAATTAAAAAAAAAAAACAACAATTTTCCCTTTTAAAAATTTCTAAGGTATTCCAAAAAAATATTTCTTATTATTTTTATCAACTAATTTTGCTTAGGACATTGTTGAAAATGTTAGTTTCTAAAGGTTACCCAAAAAGGTTAGCTCCCCTAAATTTCTATTCCATTTATAAAAAGGGAAATTCCCGTAATGTTACATCACCATAAGTTGCATAAAGTTGCAAACCATAAAGAATGAAAAAAACCATGCCAACTAGATAATGCAATTTTAAAGCATGACTCTCTGAACGCTCCTTGACGGTGCTCTTGAGGAGCCCATTGCCGGAGCACGCTCCCTCAAAGAGTCCAAGTGGGAGTCCTTTTACACTCCTACTTCGGAGCGCTCCGAAAATGATCCTTCAAGGTGTCTAGGTGGGAGTCCTTTAAAACTCCTGTTCCAGAGCGCTCCGCATATGGTTGGCTGGGAATCTATATCCCAAAAAATGTAAACGTTTTTGTGAGTGTTTCTCAATATTGTAAAAATGTCTTTGTCTAAATTGTATCCATTTTTCTCATCATAGTTCGAATAAAAAACGCTCCTGAAGAGCTTCCCCAAAAATGAACGAAACGTTGGGCAAAAGATGTAAATATTATAAAAAGGCACTCCTCTAAAACTTTTTCTTACATTGCTTTAAGATGATGTAGACCTATAAACCTTAAATACAAAAAAATCACATACTTTTAGGAAAATTTCATAAAAGTTTTTCTTCCTGCGAATTTATGCAAAATAAGCATCTGGGCCTTTTAAAAAATTCTTTTTGTAAATAAAATGCAATTGAAAATAACTCACCAGTATTAAGCACCCAACGAAAAACTGAGACGACAAATATTTTTCCCTTTCCACAAATTTCAGCATTTATTCTATTCGTTATAATCATCCACTGTCACATCGCCTCTAAACTGTTAACTTAATCGTATATCCGAACCACTTCTTTAGATATACATAATAATATATATATATATATGTATATTTACACACATATTATAATATTCCTCTGTGTTTAAATAGAGAAATTCATAAAATACAATCTGTTTGTTTTTTTTTTAATACTTTAAGATTCTCAACAGTTTTACATTTGAGTATATATATATATATACTTGTATATATATTAAAATCGAAATTATTTCGATTTCTAGATATTTTAAGGTAACACTATTAACTCGATTGACTGCAGAAGGAAATTTTAAGGATTCAAATGAATTTTTTTTTTATTAAGTATGTTGAGATTGACTATTCAAATTTGCTCTTTAACATTATAGTACATGCAAGAAGCAAGAAAAAATCTGTTTGTAGATCGCTATATACAAAAAAAATCAAATTGAATAAAATATCTTTACATCGAGATGCTAAAAAGAATTTGAGGGAAATTGAATTTCGAGAGATATTTTCTTATCATTATGACTAGAATATAAGCACTTTCAACTTTTGGTTGAAAATCATTTTTGAGACTGTAATAGATTAATTAAATAATTAATTAATTAATGAATTAATTCATCGATAAACTGTTAAGTTAAAGGAAAGAAATTTGAATATTTTTCAACTTTGGATGCCTTATTTAATTTATTCTTAATATAGTATCGCTCTCTCGTTTTTTTTTTTTATCTAAATATATCACCCTGCATGTTTTTCTTGTTCATTTTCGACTCGAAAAAACGGTTTTATTTTTATTTGTAACTTTTCAACTTTTTAAACTGTTTTCCTCCTTTTATCCCACAAGCACATTTACAAAATGAAGTACACAGGAAATTCAAGATGTCGCATGTTCTTTAGTCATTGATTTGTTCTTCTACTGAGCCCATTAATAGTTCGGCTCTTTTGATTAGCTACACCTCTTCATAGCTGCGACACTGGGGCACCGGTCCAGACCAATTTCCATCAGGTTGACATTTCGGACGTTCAGGTGGTCCATTTTCGCTAAATTGAACATAGCCTGGACGACACTGTACGCTGAGATAATCACCAGAATCGTAATTGAATTTGAGGGGTGCAATTAGACCGTTAGGTGGATCGCCAGGATAGGGGCATTGAGATTTGCCTTCAGGTTACAAAAGCGAAAGCGAAAGAAAGTAACAGAAGAATGGTGTAATAAACAACGATTAACGGTAAAACGGTAAAAGGAATCATCGACAGGAAAGCATATATGAACATAAAAGCTCTGAAGATGTTTGCAAATATCGAAAAAATTTTCTCATATATCCGCAATTATTCCACAAATCATCACGATTGGTGCGATTGAAACTCATTCTAAATCAATCAATTTTTATTATTTTCGACTTGCACTAAGAAAATTTTTGGTTAAAATTTACGTACTTAAAAATTCAAATTCGTTCGTTTCAACAAAAGACTTCAATAAAAGACTCAGATAAACCAATTTATTATAAAAAAAAAAAATAACCCATAGGCCAAATTAAATAAACCCAAAATTCTCAATTCTCAAAAACCTTCGAATGTTTACTACAAAAGAGAGCATCGATGAGGTTAACTTACAATAATCGGGAAAATTTTTTTATATAAGCGGATTTATTACGGTTTCCAGCAATTCAACAAGAACTAAATCGAACCTTTTAAATAGCTATCTATGTTTGTATTGAATTAATGCACACTTTTTTTGGGGGGTCTACATCGATTATTAGGAGCCCTAATTTACCGATTATTTTTTTATATATTTACGCTCATAAATTGATATATGATCTTTTCTCGAGTAAGGGACTAGAAATTTAAAGTAATGCTACATTTTTAGATTTTCTTTTTTCAAAAAGTCTTTAGTAAGTCACGATTTCCTTGATCAAATATTTATTTTCAATTTTCAATCTTTTCCGCTTTACTCTTTGCGAAGGCATTTCTTTCACTGATGCTTTTTTCGAAAAAAAAAAAATTTCTAAATGAATAACAAGGTGATGTGCATCAAGTTAGCTTGCACTTTTTCGAATTTTCCGAAAAAATTAT
This sequence comes from Chlorops oryzae, assembly GCA_020466095.1. NCBI lineage: Eukaryota > Metazoa > Arthropoda > Insecta > Diptera > Chloropidae > Chlorops > Chlorops oryzae. The sequence goes on along the minus strand of CM035806.1, from coordinate 348,718 downwards.
TGTGCTGTAATGTGCCCATTTTGTGCTATTATGTGCCGTTTCGAAAAAAAAAAAAAATTCCTCAAGTGATGAAATTTTTATGAGGAGGTCCTTTTTTTCGTGTCAAGTTAGCCGGGACTTCATTTTTCAATAATGTGACGAGAGAGGCCATAACAAAGACGCAAGAATTGACCCAACAATCAGCTCGTGAATTAGCAACATCCCAGAGCTAAGACTCATCACCGGCTAACTTGACACGAAAAAAGGACCTCCTCATAAAAATGGCATCCCTTGAGGATTTTTTTTCGAAACGGCACATGATAGCACAAAATGGGCACATTACAGCACAATAATTTTTTTCGGGAAATTCGAAAAAGTGCAAGCTAACTTGACACGAAAAAAAGGACCTGCTCATAAAAATGGCATCCCTTGAGGAATTTTTTTTGAAACGGCACATGATAGCAAAAACTGGGCACATTACAGCACAATATTTTTTTTCGGGAAATTCGAAAAAGTGCAAGCTAACTTGACACGAAAAAAAGGACCTCCTCATAAAAATGGCATCCCTTGAGGAATTTTTTTCGAAACGGCACATGATAGCACAAAATGGGCACATTACAGCACAATAATTTTTTTGGGGAAATTCGAAAAAGAGCAAGCTAACTTGACACGAAAAAAAGGACCTCCTCATAAAAGTGGCATCCCTTGAGGAATTTTTTTTTTTCGAAACGGCACATGATAGCACAAACTGGGCACATTACAGCACAATAATTTTTTTCGGGAAATTCGAAAAAGTGCAAGCTAACTTGATGCACATACAAGTTGCCTAAAATATATTCCGAATTGTACATTAGCTGCATTAGCCGTTAAATACAAATCGCACGATGAAAATAAAACGTCAAGAGATTTCAGAATTCTTTTGGCCGGGTCGAGTATTTTTAATACCTACTCTTTCCTTCACTCCTTTCGGCTCGCACCATCCGCCCACCTTTCTTGTTTAGGACTCCAAACAAATAGTTGATCATGGAAATCGCGACAAAGCCACGATTTTTACTTATTTGACCTGAATTGCCGATCTCTTGTTTATTCTTAAAGACATACGTTAAGTTAAAAAAAAAACAATTTTTTAACTTAATTTCATTATAAATATATATAGATATATTTAAGTACATACACTGAAGAGATTTTAAGTTAAGCCATCAATTATTCTCGAAGTTTAACGAGTAGGTATTTGCAAATACATCAGAGCGTTGATTGAAGTGATTTTAAAATATTGAGCGCGGTCTTCTGAAAACCACCTTTTTCATCACTGTCGACACGGCAGTTAATATTTTAAGATATTATTTTATGCGTTTCTTTTTTTTTTGTTTTTTTTTTTGTAATATTTAGAATTGTTATCTGTACATATCGTTACCTTAATGTAGAAAGGCCCTAACTAACAAATTTAGAATTTCACAGGAGAGAGAAAAAATTGAATTGAAACCAAATAAAAAAAGTAAGGGTGTTATAGTCAGACGAGCCTGACAATAGAATACCCGACATAGACTCACATGTTCAAATAATTTTTAATATCAAGAGGTGTTTAAGACCATAAGGGGCCCCATATACCGACTTTTGTTGAATTTTTTTATGAAAACTGCCCTTTTGCCACGCCCACTTTTCCAATTTTTCGGAAATCTAATCGGAGGTTTAAATATACGCTCAAATTTTAAGTTTAATTAAAATATTTCGAAAAATATTTAAATGCATTAAATTGGATTCTCGCTGTTGGCTGTTTGTTGTGGGCACTAGCTCTAGTTTTAGGATCAATTGAACATTAAAAAAAAAAAAAAAAACGTTCCCCAAAAAGTTCACTGATTACTCTTGTCATTTAAAAATCGTATCGATTTTTATTGTGTGATCGGAGATCGGAAGTGTGAAAACAAGAAATCAGTTATTAAAAATGCGCAGAGCCCTCGAAATATTCCATCAATTCAATCATATTGAAAAGTAATTATGTATGTCACCATAAATTTCGTTACCAATTATTGCATGACCGACAACCAATCAAATATTTAAATACCGTTCGATATGAAGAAAGTAATAAAGTTTTAACCGTCTTGCGGTTCGTACAGCAACCGAGTTGTTTATGAAGAAAAAAAAAAAAAACAAAAAATACTGCCCAAAATATTATGCTATTAAAAGGCTATTTACTATTTAAGCGTATCCGCAGAGAATGAATTTTGCGCATTTACTCAATCTGAACCAATAAACTTCGCTTCGCTTCGCTTCGATTCTTTTTGCATATAACCACACACAAATTGAGCTTTCAATCATTTAATCCAGTGCTTGTGCCAGTGCTGCCAATGCAGTCATGTACAGTAGTTCGTTTACTTACAAAATGGCGGCGAATGTGACCAGATTCCGGCTTCGGTGCATATGATGCTCGCTTCACCCACCAGCATGTGTCCTTCATTGCAACTGAACGTGATCAGAGCGCCCACTGTGAGGCGTCGTTGATTCAAGTTTGTGCCACCGATTCGTCCGTTCAACGGTGCCACGGGCATAGGGCACTGAATTGCTGCAGAAACGGACAGACAGAGAATGAAAAGAAAATGCAAATGAGAAACAAGAAAAAACAAAAACAAACAAAAAAATAAGAAAACATTGACCGAAGTAAGAAGATAACCGGAAAAATCGTGTTACGCGAACACGAAATTCGGCTTCGTATAGATATAGATATACTCGATCCAAGTGCCGTCGTGGACACAAAATCAATTATGTATGTATGTCACTAAATATGTGCATGCGGGGCTGGGAGGCTTCGGCCGCTATTTCGCTGTTTATATGGCGGAATTGGAAATGGCTAAAGCCAATTCGAAATTTCGATAACTTTAGTTTATATATAAGTTTTGTGGGCCAATATTTGAATAGTGGGCACGAAGCCTCCCCCAACTTACCCTTACAACGGGGCACCGGACCACTCCACACGCCCGTCGGCAAACATTCCAGTCCCGGTGGGCCAGTCAACTTAAAACTCCACTGGCATTTGAACACTGCCCGCCCCCACGCCGATGTGTTCAATTCGACTAGACTCAAGTGCGGATCGTCTAATAGCAAACGTGGGCACTGTACAGCCTGACATGTGGGCGGCGGCGATGACCAATTACCCGAGGCCAAGCAAGTCGCATTCATAGTGCCATCGATGCGATAACCGGGCGGACAACGGTACATAGCCCGTTGGCCCAATTTGTTACCTTCAAGGCGCAATGTGAGCGGCAGCACCGGCTCTGGAAGCTGCGGACATGTAGAAGTGGCCACGACAATTGCAATCGAATTCGTAAGTCCACGCGGTGAAGTGCAAGTGAACGTCCCCGTATCGCTGAACGCAATATCCTTTATTGTAAGCCTATAGCGCAGGCCTTTCTCCTCCGGCGAAATCGACCATCCTGAAATACATATGTAAGTTTTGTGGGTGGAGGATGCAAAGTAAAGAACAAAAAAAAACCAAAAAATGGAAAATTGAAGTGACCCTTTTCTACCTGTAGGATACTGCATGTACCAGCTGGTCCAGCTCCATTCTGGTTGACCTCTAATACGTGGATATATACAGTCCATCTGTATGAGACTGGAAGGTAGCACAGCCAAGACTCCCGAGGGCTCAAAAGCACCTGATCCGTTCGTCACTTTTATACGAATCGATGGAGCACTATCGTCAGAGAAGTTTGTTAGCAATGTAGTAGGTACACACGATGGCATACGTGGCGCCCAAAGTCCATTCGAGCACAGAACACGCGATTCTCCCAACAGTTTGTAGAGTCCTAAGTCCTTACAGCGTGCTTGAAGTGAGTGTCCATGTGGAAGATCCCAGCCCACGTTCTGCGGTTATCAGTATCATCATAGCATACAATGTGATTGATGATGAGGGAATGTAGTAAGGCAACAAGTTCGATGAATATAGAGAGGTACATAGAGCATTTTGTTGCGCGGTGAAATTACGCGAAATAATTATTTACAAAATGGCAATAGAGATAACAGAGCAGAAGTCGGACGCAATCAAGAAAGTATATTGTCGAAACAGATGGAAAAGATAATAGGTTCCATATTATTAAAAGAAAAAGAAGAAATAGGAACAGAGACAGAGACAGAAACAGAGACAGATATTGATTCCAAAATACAAAGACAGAAAAAGACAGGGAGAGAGAAGAAAGTAAGAAAGATGGACATCCGTATTAAATGAAATAAGATTCAATAGAGAAAACGTGATAGTAATGTATGTATGTATATTCCACAGGCATTTGAAATGTGTGTCTGAATGTATGTTTTGGGGTGAGTCGAGTCGTGATTTAAATCAGTTCCTCTTCCCTAAATCATGTAAGATGTTGAGCACGATCGCAACGGTTGAAAACGTTTATTCATTTATATTAGGACCAGTTTGTTTAAATTTACCACCGAGTCGCCTTAAGTATAGTGGCGTGTCTAGAGAAATACTGCTTTGATAGTGCTTATATTTTCCACAGTGGTATATTGAACAATTATAAGACATTAACCCAAAAATTTTTTTGGGGGGGGGGGGGGGCTAGAGGAAGTTTAGAGAGTTATGGACCAAAAACCAAAAAAATCCGAAAAATTTATGCCGTCCGATTTGGATGAAAATTTATATATAGAATAAATGAAAAGTTCTAAGAATTTTGGAGTCAAAATTTTTTCAAGAAACGGATTACAACTAGTCTAGTTTTGGTCTAGTTACAAACTGGTCCAAAAAGGACCATTTTTTTGAAAAAAATTTTAGTGCTAAAATTCTTAGAATTTTTCACTTATTCTATATATAAATTTTCATCAAATCGGACGGCATAAATTTTTCGGATTTTTTGCGTTTTTGGTCCATAACTCTCTAAACTTCCTCTAGCCCCCCCCAAAATTTTTTGGGTTAATGTCTTATAATTGTTCAATATACCACTGTGGAAAATATAAGCACTATCAAAGCAGTATTTCTCTAGACACGCCACTGGCGATATGCTTTCAATCTGTGGAATATTTATTGATTTTTTCGAATTCCCATCCCTTAGGGTGTGCGATCAAATTTATTAATTTTTTTTTTTTTGTTCATTGTATAAATTGTATGAATGTAAGTGGACAGATATTGTGCTATAGAAAAGTTGGTGTAGATATTGTGTCTTCAAGCGTCGTTGGAAATATGTAATTAATGCTTTAATTTAATCAATATGAAGCTATGCGAATCGTGATTTCGTGTATCCGGTTGAGACCGGATTTCAATTTGAATTTGTATTATGGTCATAGCACAGTTTTGAGGTTGATTTCTAAACGTTTTCGTTTTCATATAACTAAACGAAACTAAACTATTATCAGAGCGTTTTATTTACAGATGAGCGCGCAGCTGTCTAGCTGTCTATAGTTGAAGTAGAAATTGTGTTCACAGCAGTACTCTGCTGCAGACTTCGGTATTTTTTGTATTTTTCTTCGAAATTTCATGCTGAGAGCAGCGAGCACTACTTGAACACGTCAATATACATATATGTATGGCTAAAGAACGTATTTGTTTGTTGTTGTTTGTTTGTTTTGGCTACTGACATAACACACTACCAAAAAAAAAAAAAAAAAACGTCTACCAAAAATCAAGAGACTCACAATTTGGGTGTTTGAGACAAAGGTCGATTTGGAGGTTCGATTGCGTCGTGACCCTCTTATGGTGGTCTGTAAGAAAGAAAATCGATTACTAGCAATTGTTCGCCGAATAAATTCTTTCGCATAATTCGCCCCGTTCAATGAAATGACAAAAATTTTTCTATCGATTTTCGAACTGATGGCTTCGATTTGTCTTTGTTCGTTTATCGTTTATCGTTTATCGTTTTTTCGTTTTTTCGTTTTTGTCTTAAAGTAATTTTGAATGCAACTTTTCATACGATGCCGGGAAATAAAGAAAGAGACAGAGAGATTTTTTTTTTATTATTTCGATCGATTGAAATATAGTGTTTTCGGTGACTGGTTGATTGAGCATTCGCGTGTGAACGATTTCGGATCGTGTACTGGCTCGTCCTGCTTCAACTGAAAAGAGATGTCTAAATCGGAATTGAGAACTGGCACTGGCACTCTGCTACGGATAAAAAAAAAAAACCATGCTTGCTGCAGAACTCTTTTACGGGTTCAACCATTATTCGATTTTCTCCGTCAATTCTATGAACTTTTTTTTTTTTTTTTGTTTTTTTTTTGTATTTGTTTGTATAGGTACTTGTGAAAATGCGCTTGAGTGTTTTTGTGTGAGTACTTGAGCTTTTCTCTTTCTTAAGCTCAAGTTTGTATTAAAATTGGTGCAAAAAGTAAATCTATTTCTGGTGAGCTGGACTTTTGGAAAGAACTTACCACGGAGATGTTTCGATAGCTCAAAAGCAAATGCGGAGGAATTCGATTTACATGGCAACTTTTATACAATGGTTGAAATTTTACGTTTCCCAATTCATCTACAAATATTTTAAGGGTATTTATTATTAGCAGTCTGTAATGCTTTTAATTAGAAAATTTAATGTGTGTAAAAATGTGTGTAGCGAAATTTCTCTGTGATTGTGTTTGTTGTGTTAAGGAGGCGCAAAACACACAGTTTTCGTTAAGTTGAATGCAGTAAGAAAAATTGAAATTAATTAAATTAATGTTAAATGAATTTTTCTTTAAACTAAAGTGGACACAATTAAAAATGCAAGTTAAAAAAAATGTTGCATACTTCTCGGGTATACCTGTGATTGGTATGTATCAATATGATTTTTCCGTATTGTCATATCATGTGAATTTGTGTAACAGACAACAAAGAAAAATAAAAAATTGCTTAGTCCCACAGAAAAATCTTACCACAGTCCAAATATTCCCTAATTCTACTGAAAAATCTAACCCAAATAAAAATTTCAAAACAACTAATCTATGAAATATGTAAACAAAGCAATAAAACCCGAAAGTTAAGATGTCGCAGGATTTCGCAGGTGCCTGAGCGTATTGAAACCCAGCATACTTATCGATCCTGGTACAAAACTCTATTTTCGAGAATTTTAATTAAGCTAGTCGCATACCTCGAACAACAAAAAAATTGTCATGGAAAAATATCCTTCCACGGGAGCATGTATTGGTTTTAGCAAAACTACCTGAAAAATATTTTTGTAATATTTCCTGAGTAATTTTCTATATACTTATATGCTTTTGAATGAACATTATATCTTTATAGTTGTCTTAGATGTGATTTTTTTTTTAATTTTCTCTAAAAAACCACCTTTTTCATGGATATTCAAGGACTATAGGGGATCGAGAGCAAAACCTTCCCGAAAATTAAATGTTTTGCATTTACCTAAACAGCAAAACAACTAAAGTTGAAATCGGCTTCCGGGGTAGAATCACTATGCTTATAGTGCTATACCCTTTCTACCTATTGAAAAGTATTTTTAAATTAAATTTTCTTTTTCTGATTCTTAGCATAGTTTTAGGCATGAAAAATAATAAAATTTTGCTAGAAAAATCATCATAAATTGGCCATTTTAAGATAGTTATTAAAGAAAATATAAAATTTTTTCAATGGCTTGAGTTTTGAGGGACGTTGAAGTGATTTTTTCTCTGCTTTATGAGATTTTTTCACCAAAAATTATGACCAAAATAAGTCGAATATGGCATGAAAAACCTTTGTTTGCAAAAGCGGAAGGTTAAAATTCACACTTGACCTATAGTTTCTTCGGCATAATTATTAAGTATGGGCAACAGAATAATATTCTGCTAAGGCAATTGGAGGTTACAAAATCGATCCACTTTAATGCTCACACATAGTAAATTTCATCAAAATATCTTGAAAAATTAAGTCTAGTACTGGAGCTACCCTTAAAAATGGTTCCAAGAACACGCATAAATTTCGTCAAGTTAGCGCAACTCCTTCGATAAGAAAACTGTATACGGACAGACAAACAGACAGATGTCTAAATCGAATCTTCTGATGATGCTGGCCATTTCTATACCTATACATTTTATATATGGTCTATCTCGACTGGTTCTGGGTGTTACACACAACCACACAAACGCAATATACCCTCGACACAGTGTGTGTCGGGTATAAAAATCTCACATTCGAAGTCGTTAATAGAGGGATTATCTTACAGTTTTACTCTCTGCAGCTGACCCTGTAGTGTGACAGACCAAGCCAAACAGAAAATCTGACGTGCGTTTGCAAAATCCGAAATCCTTGCGCTCTCTGGAAAAAATTCATCTTATTTCATATTTTTACCAATTTTTCAATTGAAAAGTATTTACTCTTTCAAGAAATAAGACCAAAAACACGACAATCAGGTATTACAAGTGTTAAGAGATGAAATGTCTGTCAGACCCCCACGTCAGTTATAATGTTAAAATTAGACCACCAGAATCAGCTGCAGAGGGTTAAGTGTCTTACCAGTTAGAGTAAGTGATGGTATCGTGTAACATTGAAAAACCATTGATGCAAAAATTTGGAAAAAAAAGTCTTCATTGTATTTGTTGAACATGCTTTTGCTGTAACATTTATTGAATTCATCGCATAACTTTTTGTAATTGTAAATGCATGTTTGTATTAAATTTTAGTATTATAGTCTATTTCAGCTACATTGTATGTATGTATGTATCTATTGTTGTACACCGAGAGAAATAACAACAGTTAAATCAACTACTTAGAACAGTTAAAGTAAGAGTGGTCAAATAAACTGTATTCCGCGTTAAATGCACTGAAAAAGGCAGTCAAATGAACAGTTGAAAAACAGTTACTTTTTATGTTCAAATTCGCTTTCGTTCACTTAGACGTATAAGTTCGCATTCTGATCAACCGTCTCCGGAGGTTTCGATAGCTCAGTGGTTTAAAGTGTGACTCGACAGTCGTGAGCTTCGGGGTTCTATCCCTGCTGGCGGCGGGAATTTTTCTTGTTCAGAGTGTAGTTGTTTTGGAAGACAAAAAATTTCTCCTAAATTTTTAAGGTTTTAATTTATTAATTTTTTTTTTTAATGGTTCATTTTCAAGCAAAAAATTTTGGGAGTGAAACAATTCCTTAAGCACGTTCCCCAAAACTTGAGCAACCATAAACTCAAGTGAGCATTTTGACCAACAAATTAAATTCGTTCGTTTAGCGTAATGGTGGAGGTCCGCGGTTCAAGGCTCGGCCGAGGCGAAAAAATTTTAGAGTTGAAAGAGAAAAAGATTTAAATAGAAACAAATAAATAAAGAAAAAATATAATAATTTAATAAAAAAAAAATATTAATAAAAGAAGATAAAAAAAAGTCAAAGCAAAAATTAATTTTTTTTTCCCAGTCGCTGGTGACAGTTGATTTAACCGCGAAGACAGTTATATCAACCATCAGGTAGTTATATCCTTATTGACTGTGTTTGTACTGTTGAATTGACCGCTACTACACATAAGCTTAGAATTAACGGTGAACTCGGTTATTTTAACCTACTTTTTCAGTTAATATAACTACCTTTTTCTCTCGGTGTATGAACATTGTTACGCATGTATGTATATGGAATGCTCTAATTTTGCATAATACACAAAAAGCAATTATTCAAGTTAGCAGTAAACAGTTTGCTATAGTTCCTCGCCTTATTTTCTTGCATTCTTTCTCCTCATATATGTATGTATGTATAATCATGATGATTTTCGTATGAATCTGAGCACTAAACAAACTAGAAAACCAACTTAAGCTTAGACTATGTATGTATATCCACGATGGAATACTATAAGTGTATAAATGTTTTTTTTTTTTTTTTTTTTTAAATGTTGTAATTGTTTTGTTTGTTTATGAAATGTGAAAATTGTTTAAGACAAAAAAAATGTAACATTGCTTTATGTGTATTCAGTGCTTATTTGATTTTTAGTTAGTTTTTATTGTTATTTTGTTTCATGCTTATTTGTTCGACTGGTGTATACTTACCCTCCTCGTTTGTAGCACACAAAGGACCAACCCATTTTCCTTTAATACAGCGAATTTTGCACAAGCGACGGTCACCGAGAGGACCGATCTCGCCTGGGAATCGAATCTCGGATACTTCAGTAAACTGTTGCTGAATATCAACTTCTTCATCTTCCTCCTCCTCCTCCTCGTCGTCAGTATCGTCGGGATGAACAGGTGAATAACCACCATCTTCGTCAAAAATACCTTTTTGCAAGAACAAACATATATATACTCATATGCCAACGCACATATATGTATGTATGTGAAGGGACATAAAAAATTAAACTACATGTTAATAAAGAATTCTACACACACATAAAACGATAGCAGAATTTTAGACTTACTTAAAATAAGAAAAAATCCACAATTAAAAGCAATTTCAGTGCAACAAAAAAATTAATTAGCAAGACAAACATTCATAGTGCAGCACAGCCTTAGTTCAATGTGACAATTACTTTAGTCGAATCTTATGCAAGTCTCTGCTCAACAGGTAGTAATCTTCGTACAATGAACGCGTGCAGAATATTCATGTTGAAGAAAGGTGCCATTCCATACCTAATAAATAGCTCAAAATTTATGTATGTCCAGTAGGGTGATGACTTTTTGAAACTCTTTTCCTGTATCATAGTACGATGAACTTTTATTATTATTAAGTATTTATTATCCCATTAAAAATATTATTTATTTGAAGTTACTGTAAGCATAGTCGCTCCTAGAGGGGTTTAATGTAAGACCAACTCCCATTATTTTTTTATTTCCAACAATTTCTCCAAACAAACCTTCCCCCTATCTCCACTCCTTAAGGGGGCTCCCATACAAAAGTAATTTTTTTTATGAATTTTCCCCCACTGCCCTAACTAGCCCCAGAATGCCCCTAGAGGAGTCAAATGTTTGACCGACCACCATTAACTTTGTCTCCCTAACATTTTTTCCCAACATACTGACCCCCTATCTCCCCTCCTTAGGGGTTCACCCATACAAAATTACCTTAATTTTATCACAATTTCATACAAAATGGCTGTCACTACAGTCAAACCCCTCCTAGGGGGATGATATATATCACCGACCCCCATTATTTTTTTACCCCAAATATTTTCTTCAAACATACCCTCCTTAGGGGGGTCCCCATACAAAAATAGGCTTAAATTTAAAAAAAAAGCCTCACGAACTTCAATCTATAATATAGATGCCGTAGGAACAAGAACGAGCATGTTCAGTATGCATATTCGAAAAATTTACAAAATTACCTTTTAAACGAGCCTAATATGAAGAATATTGGATTCGAATTTTGGTATGTTTTAATAATATGTTATAATTATAACTATTTTTTTAAAACTGAATTTTGGGTTCCATCCCCTAACTGGCCAAATAATGACCCTAGTAGAAAAAAAAAAATTTTCTAGTCAAATGCCGCAAACCTCAATCTATGACGAGTTTTTTGAGACTATAACCATTAAAATCGGTTAGTGGTTTCTATTCATAAAATTAATTCAAAACAAATATTTTTGAAACGCATTATTCACTGTTTTCAGTTGGCATCTCAACTAAGTACGCCACGTAGGCCGACTGAAACATAACTTAGTCATCGAATATTTTGATCTTGCAGTCAAACTTGGAATTACTTGTTTAACATATGTACATTAGACCTACTCAAAACAAAAATTCACCGTATCCAGAGTATGACGATTTTTGCAAACATTTACGAAATACGAATGAACTTTTATTAAAGAATAATTTTTGAAGTTACTGTAAGCATAGTCGCTCCTAGAGGGTTTAATAAGACCAACCCATTATTGAAGTGATATTAACTTCATAACCGGTCGTTTGAGCATGGAGCAAATCTTTAAAGTTAAGGTAATCATTTGTTATTTGTACCGTCACGGTCTCGTGATACCGTATAATCTCGGCCTCATATTAGAATGTGCGTAGCCTTCAGTACCAGAGGCATTCTAAAAAGTTTTATGCCGTTCTCGACGTAACTACCCGTGGCAATTTGATATTCAGATATCTTCTTCTTGGAAATTCACCTTGATGACAAAGGAATAAATATACGTCCTTAAAAATTCGGAGTGGTTAAAAACAAATTCTCACAGATAGTATCATTCATTTTCTATGACATCGCAATATAATTTTGAACGTAAAATTCCGCATAGAAACTATTGCAAAAATTATAATAGTAAATTGCATTCGATGATTTGATTCAACCGCTCTTGGTATTCACTTGACTTCGGTAACACTACAGTTCATTCGTTGCGTTTTTCTCACTACAGCGCAAGAGAGTATGCAAACGATTGCCATTAAAAAGATATAAAAGTGCCACAGCGATTCTAAAAAGAGCCAATGGGAATTAAAAGGTCCAAACTTATATTAGTATTATATATGTATTATATTGTAAAATCAAAATGTTTGTGTGTGGATTAGGTCCGTAAATCTAAATTTTTTGACGTGTTTGCACCGAAAATTTTTGCTTTGAAATTGGTCACTAGAGTAATTTTTGTCGATGGCGTAATAAAGCCAAAAAAGAGCCAAATACAATGAAAACGAGCCACACCACCGACTGTAAAATATAGTGTCAGTTTTGCGTTAAACGCCAACTGTGGCAGCCATGAGTCATATCTGCTTCAATAATGCTGTATGTATTTCCAAGCAGAATATAGTGTCGGCGGTGCAACAAGTCCAAGCTCTTTCATTGCGGACGCCTCGTGATATCTCAAGATGAGAATGTCTGCGAGGTGGAGCGACATTTTCATGCCAATGTGTTTAACATATGTAATAATTTTTAAATGTTCAGGATATCTCAAATAGCGCATATGCACTTTTCCTATGAACGTTTTAGGGAACGTGTCCAAACTACGTGAGGGGGGTCTTGAAAGTACTACACTTGGACAAATTGGTCACTTAAATTATTCTACGGATTGGCACCGAGGGGGGGAGGGGGTAAAAAGTAGTAAAAAATGGTTCACGTAGTTTGGACACGTTCCCTTATGTACACATCGAATCATAGCACCGAAATTGAACATGTGTTAGGCGGTTGTAGGCGGTAGGCATTGTTGGCCGCTGGGACGGTTCATCGCTTCCGTAAGCAGCACTTTGGCCGCTGGGTACTAATAGAAAACGAAAGCTCGACGTTGTGATTCTTAGTATTGTCACTGGGCATGCAACATATTGTATTGTACATATTGTATCTCCGGTGTCCTCGGATAATGATAGAGACGACGATGAAAAATCAAATGAAACTAAAATATATAAAATATTTTCTGGCGAAAAAAACTCGTCTCATTTTTTCTAAAAACCCAATTCCAATATGAACAACTCATCGGATTTTCTTTTTCTGGGTCTTGAAATGCTCTTAGAAATCCACTCATTTACTTAAGATAGCCTAAACCTGAATACCGAATCTTCTTCGGAAATTATATGGGCTTGAAATCAAGTTTTTGTACAAAGTTGTTAAAAATTTCTTAAAATTTTTGCCTTTATCGCCCTATAGCTCCTAAGCTGTTGAACCGATTTCATCCATATGTATGAGGGATATGCTGTATATTTACTCTTCTTTTATATGAATTAAAATTTTTTGAAAACGGTCGAACGATAAAACTACGACTAAAAAATATTGACAAAAAATCGCAAAACCTTTCTTAGCGAATATTTAAAAAACGCGAGCTAACTTTCAAACTTAAAGCATATATTTTGCTTCAGCGAAACAAATACGACAAAAAAAAAGTTGGTTTCAAGTCAAAGGAAAATTTAGCGTTGAGCAGTGTAATTAATTGTTAAAACTTTGTGCAGCCAGCAATATATTTCAATAATAAAATAAAAAATACTTTACATATAACATGGCTATAATTGTTTCTCTGAGTTTCATTAAATGTAAAAATCCAGATTGATTTTAATAATTTTAAATCAAATATTATGCATTTCAAACTTCAATACACATTCTATGTTTTCACTTCCAACGGCAGTTCCATAACTGCCAACTTTTTTTTTTTTTTTTATTTCCAACAATTTCTCCAAACAAACCTTCCCCCTATCTCCACTCCTTAAGGGGGCTCCCATACAAAAGTAATTTTTTTTATGAATTTTCCCCCACTGCCCTAACTAGCCCCAGAATGCCCCTAGAGGAGTCAAATGTTTGACCGACCACCATTAACTTTGTCTCCCTAACATTTTTTCCCAACATACTGACCCCCTATCTCCCCCTCCTTAGGGGTTCACCCATACAAAATTACCTTAATTTTATCACAATTTCATACAAAATGGCTGTCACTACAGTCAAACCCCTCCTAGGGGGATGATATATATGACCGACCCCCATTATTTTTTTACCCCAAATATTTTTTTCAAACATACCCTCCTTAGGGGGTCCCCATACAAAAATAGGCTTAAATTTAAAAAAAAAGCCTCACGAACTTCAATCTATAATATAGATGCCGTAGGAACAAGAACGAGCATGTTCAGTATGCATATTCGAAAAATTTACAAAATTACCTTTTAAACGAGCCTAATATGAAGAATATTGGATTCGAATTTTGGTATGTTTTAATAATATGTTATAATTATAACTATTTTTTAAACTGAATTTTGGGTTCCATCCCCTAACTGGCCAAATAATGACCCTAGTAGAAAAAAAATAAATTTTCTAGTCAAATGCCGCAAACCTCAATCTATGACGAGTTTTTTGAGACTATAACCATTAAAATCGGTTAGTGGTTTCTATTCATAAAATTAATTCAAAACAAATATTTTTGAAACGCATTATTCACTGTTTTCAGTTGGCATCTCAACTAAGTACGCCACGTAGGCCGACTGAAACATAACTTAGTCATCGAATATTTTGATCTTGCAGTCAAACTTGGAATTACTTGTTTAACATATGTACATTAGACCGTACCTCAAAACAAAAAGTGCACCGTATACCAGCGATTATGACGCATTTTTGCAAGACAATTACGAAAAGAAAAAAAAAAATTTTTTTTTCTATCGAACCTAGAGGTCGCGCATTGGTATATTTCTTCATAACTCTGGTGTTTACTGTCGGATTTTAAAGTTTGGTACATCAATGTTTTTGTCGCAAGGATACCAAAATGGCCTCAATAGAAGTCATTGACCTCGTACCGAGGCGTGCCGTTCTAGTACTTACCCTCAAGATCTCAGTGCCTACCATCCTAATGTTCCACCCTTATATCAAAAATATAAAACCCTTAAAATATCATCAAACTTCTCCCCAGGAAGTATATCGATATTTCCAACATAACTATTTTTAACTAAAATTTGAAAATTTTTTTAAGTTGTTTTGTCCACTCTTCGTATGAGTTGATTGTAACAGCTAACACATCGTTGCGGTTTTTATCCCATACTAGCCGGGTGACACCGGTTAATAGCTGCACAAATCTCTCATAAAATAAAGGTATATGTTTTAGTTTATTTATATGGAAATAAGGTTTGGATGCTTTTCTACCGATAACTGCCTCAAAATGTTGAAAGACATTGCATATAAACAAGCTATCACCAAAAAACTGAGGAAAAAAAGGCCGGTTTGGAAAAACCGCATTGAGCGACCTCTAAACCTTTTACAAAACATCTGAAAAAAATCACAAAAATATTTTAGCAAATAATGGTT
This sequence comes from Chlorops oryzae, assembly GCA_020466095.1. Classification (NCBI taxonomy): domain Eukaryota; kingdom Metazoa; phylum Arthropoda; class Insecta; order Diptera; family Chloropidae; genus Chlorops; species Chlorops oryzae. Next base: position 333,182 of record CM035806.1, on the reverse strand, counting down.
CAGAAAACTCACGTTCCAAAAATGAATGCATTTTATATGACTAAAGGTCAGAATATCAATTATAATTCCAAAAAAAAAAAAATTATTATAATTAACCCCTCAATTATAATTCAAAGCAAAGATTATAAATAACATCGAGGGGCTTTTTTCCTTCGCGGGAATTTTAAACCGATCCAGAAGACAAAATTTAAATGATATTAATTTTGAAAAAAGCCAATAAACGATGAATTAATATGTTATTTATTATTATTTTTTCGCCAAATATTTATATAATTCAAATGTTTTTTTTCAAACTGAGTTGTTTATTTTGACAAATTTTTTAGTAAGAGCTCAAGTTTTTTATTATTTGTTGCAAATTTTTGCTCTTTTATTCACAAATGAACCCAAATGTAACTTTGATAATGATAATGCAAAAATTGTAATTATCATCATAATTATAATACGTTATCAATTGCATTGTAATTGCAGGATTAATAACAATGCATTACACCAGCGGTGGGCGAGCGCTATCCCGCGGGGCGCTGCAAACTGTGCAGTCGGCTACACACGACTTGTGCGTGAATCATGAACGTGCTCAGTCGCTCGCTGTCAGTCGTACTGAGAACTTGTTCTGCATTGTTGTTGCGAATACATAGCGAGAAAAATGTTTCATGCGAAATGGGAAGAATAATTTTTGTTCATTGAAAATTCTTTCGAAGAGGCTCAATGTCTTATTTGTCATTACATTGAAAACCGATGCGCTGAATATTATGTGAAAAGGCATTATTTTTCGTGCCATAAAAAAATTTTATTAAAACCTAAAAATTTCCCACTTGGTTTCTTTTGTTAGTTATCGCTTGCCGATCGTACCTACGCAAACTTTTCTCTCAGTGCTTTTGTCGAGTTGCTACTACGCCATACGCAAGTGCGATAAGTGCAATGGTGTTGGTGCGCCCATCTCTGCATTACACTGTGCTAGTTCAAAAAACCGACAGGCGGCTTTCATATCTAGAAATATTAAGTCAAATGCGCTGAATACAATAGTGATATTGATTTTTTTTGGGATTGGCTCAGTTAACGGAGATTTTCGCGTTTATAGGTGAATCCCTAAAGTATGCAAGCATAATTTTGTTTTTTACTTAAAAATTTTACTTGCTCAAAAAATTTATTTCTTATCGATTTTGTGACCCGTTTTTATATTTGACAAGACGGCATAATGGGAAAGCATATGACTAGGAACCGAGAGTTCTGAAGTTCAAAGCCCAAAAAGTATAATAGAAATACATTTTTTTTTTCGGATGAACTCCACACCACCCGAAACTTAAGAAAAAATCCGAAATAAAAAAAAAAAATTATTTCGATTAAACTTTTTTGGGCCTTGAACTTCAGAGCTCTCGGTTCCTAATCAGGCACGGCAGAACGGCGTTTACATGGGGTAGTTGTACCCACTCGAGATTTTCCGAGTGGGTATTTTACCCACTCGAAATTTTCCAAGTGGCTATTTTACTCAGTAAAAATTGCACGAAATTTTTGGAATGCCAGTTTTGACAAAAATTTTTTTTCCAATTTTTTCATTTTGAGTTAATATGCAATGTTTCCGTAGAGCCTGTATCTTTTTTTTCCATCAACTAAGGTTGTTAGAAATAAATCAAACTTAATCTATTTTGCATTTTTAACTTTCTTTTCATTATTATTTATTTTAACTTAAAAACATCGATACTATCGATGTATCGATGTTAACATCGATTTTTTCCCACCTCTACTACCCACTCGGGAAAAATCTGTTCTGCCGTGCCTGTTCCTAATCATATTCTTTCCCATTATGCCGTCTTGTCAAATAATCTTAAAGTTCTTTTGGAGAACTGTTTCTTTAAATTTGAAAAAAAAAATGTTTGGTTGGCTGGGATTTTACTTTCTAAAGAACGGTTTGATGAGATATCAAAAAATGTGATTTTTGTTAGTTTTTAAATTTTTCCTAGAAGAATCTTACAAAATGTCAATTAAAAGAGCATTAAGTACACTTAGGAGCAATAAAATTACCAAGGGTATTTAAAACCAAAAAATCAATTTTGATGTTGAGCATTCAAATGTTTAAATAAGATTTTAAGAATGACACCCTTACTTGTGAATATCTTTAAGACTAATTTTTGCTGAAATAAGCGAACAGAATTTTCGTGATCAGAGACTCCAAATTAGCCATGAAATTACTTTTTTTTTTTTTTAACTTGGGATGTCAATTTTTGTGTGAGCTCATGCAATCAGTAAAAAAAAAATCTAAAGATGATGTATAGGTATAAGAATGAAAGTTATTTGAAGGCGCCGCCTTTGCAACACTGCTGTATAGAAGTCACAGTATAGTGTTTTGCAAATGTGAAGGGCCGGATTTACAGATTTGTTGAACTGATCTTAGCAAGCAATTGTTAATGTTTCGAAATAGTTAATCGTTTTATTTAAATTTTCGTCCCCAGTTCCACATATGTATACACACGGGTGGCCGCCAAATGTATGGGCGGAAAAAGTCAAGTAATTCCAATTCTGTCTATTAGGGCCTCAAAAGCTTTGTATCAATCGAAAACTTATTCATGCAAAATTTGATGGAGATTAAGTTTATATGTATATGGCGCAAAGGCGTCAAGGTTAGAAAATTAGTTTTTTTCTCATATATTTTTCTTTGTTAAATTCCAGTACTATCAGATATGGACAATTTTCATACAAAATCCAGCTTAAGCATTTAAAATACTTATATCAGTATGGTCAGCAATCAAAAAATGTTTCCTTATTGATAAATAGTAGTCCCGCACATGGACGTATCCAGAATTTCAGTTAGGGAGGGGCAGATACAAAAAGTTTGTTCTATATGTATGGTAGGAAATTTTGCGTATGTTCCTAGGTGTTGCCACATGTACGCATATGTTTCCTTCTATCTTCAGAAAAACGATTTGGCAGCCGTATCTCATTTCTTGATACTCTTGGAAAACTCTTTTGCGGTGTATACTGAGCAGAAACTAATTAGAGGGAGGCAGCTGCCCCTCCCTGCCCTACTGTAAATACGCCCATGGTCCCGCACAGTCATTTACTTTCTCAGATTGTCATTGGCCCCGTTGAGGATGAGAGAATATTTTCTACACATTTTTTCTATGGTAAGTAAGTCCTTTACATATTTGAGATAGAGTTTCGCGACCCAGGCGAAAAAGTTTTCCTATTGAAAATATTTGAGACCTGATAATGGACGTTTTTTTCAGTCAGCGATAAGATTAGCCAGTGAAATGAAGAAAGCGTTTTTCTTTCAAAAACCGATTTTCATTAGGAAAATATTTTTGTGTGTAGAGATAGATCTGTGACCTTAGGAAGAAAGATGTTGTTTTAATAAAATAACAAGGTCCATAGAACATTCTATGTAGCTAGGAATAGTAGTTTTTAGATTATGGCTATTTAAATACTAATTTTAAAATTTTGAGGCCATTGCGTCACCTCTAAACTTTACTTGATCTTTATCAAGTTTTGCTTAGACTATGAGCATATTAAACATTTTAATTGCTTTGAGTTGTTGCCCATAAGTTCCCATGTATGAATCCGGCCCTTCGCATTTTAAATCTCTGGCAATATGGAATATGTAGCAGGCTTAAGTCGACATAAGCGAGAATGAGTTAATGGCTTTGGAGGTATAAGGAAGCCAAGGCGATAAGGTACATATGTTAGTTCAATTCATTTTCAAATATCATGATTTTATAAGAAGTTATTTTCATTTGCTTTTTAGCTTATGTATGTATATATGTATTTTGAAAAACTCGCAAAACATCGCATATTCGGAATTTTAAATTTAAGTGGCTATCTCCAGCTGCGTCAGAAATGTAAAGCCTAAAATCCAATATTGCGAGAGCCCGATGCGAGAGCGCGAGACGAGACGCACAAAAATTTCAATACAATCAATCGAATGGTTCAAGCTCCAATGTATCGCACTGCGAGACCTCGAGAGACTGCGAGAAAAGATTGAAAAATTGAATATTTCTCGTTGCGAGGCAATTTGATAGGTTAATGATGTAGCTATTTTGTGAGTACTCGGTATTGGGTACTCGTTTAAACTAATAAAAATAATGCAGAGCCTTTAAAATATTTCGCGAGTTTTGATTCAATTTGAAAATTTTGTAAAAAATTTTTGAAAATTTTTAATTACAATTTTAGCTCAAGTCATAACGTATGTTATACAGGGTGTTCCATACTCGACAGATCAAAAAAAAAGGAGGTGATAGGGGGGGTCCAGACGGACCAAAAATCGTATGGCAGGAGGGGGTCTCAAATGCACCCCTGAGGAGTTACATGCAAAAAAAAAAATATTTTGGTTTTTTCACTGGTGCTCCTCACTTACAGGCCGTAAATTCAAAATCACATATGATATGAAAAGCTTGGCGGTTTTCCGTTAACACTGCATACTACGATTTTAAATAATTTAACTCCGTTTTCTCTGGTACTACCATCCAAGCCGAAAATAGTGTAATTTTGACATTTAAAGTGATTTAATTCAAAAGAAATACGATCGAGCCTCTTTTTTTGACTCTTTTCGAAAACTTTGAGTTTTTCTCTTCAATTTGATACCATGGTTGCTAAAAAAAAGTTTCACAATCAATGCAAAACTAAGGTTTGAAAATAATTATTTTGCTTTTTTGACTCCCAGAAAAGTTATTTTAATCAAATTCATTGAGCACACTTTTAGGCAGAATGAGAAAAATGAAAATCTACGAAATTTAAAAATTTCTGAATATTGTTTTAGTTTTACATATCCGCCTAAAAGTATGCTCACCAATTTAGTCGAATTCTTTCCGCGCCTCTAGCTCCTTACGAGTGCAAGATGGACCCCCTTTCCATACAATTTTTTGCTTGTATGGGTTCCCCCTATCACCTCCTTTTTTTTGATCCATTGAGTATGGAACACCCTGTATATTTTATAAGTACTCAGTACTCGTTAGATTGGTACTTGGTTCAAATATTGCATTAATAGAAGCGAAATTATGCTATCATCCGCGTGACGCAAAACTCTCATTGGAGATTGAAATGCGTCACGCAAAAAATTTTCGTGACGTCGCGCACTCTCGCATCGGGCTCTCGCAATATTGGATTTTGGGCTTAAAGCTTCATATAAAAATGCGCTTCATTAATTTTCTGAAGAGTTTTTTTAGATGAAGTTTTTCATTTCTGTTTCATTTCTGACAGAACTAGGGGCTATATTTGGCCCTAAGTTTAAGCAAATTAAAATTTTGCATATGAAAATTTCGACTTAAGCAAATATTGGATATTGCCACAGAAATAGTACAATTAGAAAAGAAAACGCAGATAACTGGAAAACATCGACAAGACATTAAACATAAAATTATTGTGGAATATTTCACAAACTGATATTAATGGCTCGACGTTTCCCACCTCTCGACTCACCCTTATCCTTGCGGCTAGTGGTTTTCGAGCTGGAGTCCCCACCAGCCTTTGGACGACTAAGTGCGCCAGTTGTTTTTCCAGATTTACGTTTAACCCGTTGAAAAACTCCGTTTGCATCTGTTATATTCTCATATAATTCGTCTTGCATTGCTGCAGACGCTGAATTCAGACTCAATTCGGCAATTGTAGCGTTATTCTTTTCCAATCCTTCGTAATAAGGTTCAATATAATTATTCGACATGACAACAGCATCTTCGTCGTCAAAACTTCCAGTATGGCGTTTCTCAACATGATGATGCTTTTCCTCATGACTATCACCTCTACGACGATGGTGCTGTGTCTTAGAATTTTCCATTTCCTTTTCCTTTCGCTCTGTCTCATGTTTTTGTACATTTTTGCTCTTCAGGCCATAGTCTCCTTTGGCCTTCTTCGGATCCTTCGGCTTCTTTGGCTTCTTCTTGCGTTTCTTACACTCTTCCTTTTCCGAATCTTCGGAGCAATTTTTCTTCTTGGCCTTATTTTTCAATTTATGCAATTTCCAACGCAGCTCCTGATTGGGCGAATGCGATTGCAATAGATCCTCAATATGGACGTAGTAAACATCACCCTCGGCTGCCAATTTGGAGCCACTCCATTTGTCTGTTTCGGGCGACGCTTCTGGATCATGATGTATGACCTGCCGCTTATAGCGGCTTCCACGACCACGACTCTGTCCATTCTCGTTCTCGATGCGACGACGACGTCCTCCGCCCGAACGACGTTTCTTATTCGGTTTAAGCCTTTGACCAAGACGCTTATGCGTTACGTCTGCTGGATCGACATCGAGATCTTCGTCATCATGTAGTGCGGCTCCTTCCTCCATATCCGCTTCGCCAATATCGACATGATAGGGATTTACAATGGCGGCGCCCATTTGGTTGTCGCTCAGTTGCCGTCCTGTCAGATCGATATTGATCTTCTCGGCCAACTCCGCATCGGAGGTTGTAAAGTCCTCAGGGACCTGTATAGCTTGGTGTCGTCTCAAATTTTGCATATGGCTGTTCCGTTGTTGTATCTGGCTTGACGACCGTAAAACGTATATCGGGTGCCTTGCAGCCAGGAGAAGCATCTAAAATAAAAAATTTCATTTATCTACTTTTATGCGAAGAGGAAGATTTTGGGTTTTTAATCCAATAATAATATGTGATTTTAATTTTTGTCAAAATAAAAAAATGTTGCACATTCAAATTCATTGTAACATGAGTAGGTGCACTGAGAAAAAAATCAACCAGAAAACTGGTTAAATCAAAAGGAAAAACATACAAAACGGCTTCAACAAGGAATATTTTTAATTTTAACAATTTTTCTTGTTGAAAAAAATAAAAATTTTCCTTTTGAATCAACCATATTTCAGGTTGAATTGAAATGATAATTTTCAAAAATGGATTTAAATTTATATTACCTAACCACGGACATAATTGAAATGACAAGATAATTTGTAAAATAAGAAAAATTTTCTAAAATACCTATAAATGAAGAAATGTCAAAACAAATCTACTTAACGTTCAAAGCAAATGGCTACAGGGCCTTCTGCTGAACATAACCCCAAAATATTGCCATCGGATGGACTTTATCCGATTTAGTCACTCCGTTGTCGTGACTGCTTTTACAATGCTTAAAAAGTTCTAAGATGAATGAATTTTTAAAAAAATCATGGTAAAGTTCGCTCAGTGTATCTACTAGTGAAATTTCCAGCTGGGTTATGGCCAGGGCTCGGATTTTGTTGCATTTATAAATTTAAAGCATACTTTGTGGATTAAAAATTTTGTTCAACGCACATAAAGTTAAGACTCAAATAGATTTTTAACTTCAATATGAATGTTTTTGAAGTTAGAAAAGCGGTTTAAAGTTCAACTTCGCTAAACGTATGCGCAAAATGTTGGTAAGAAAAATTTTTGCCCCATAAAGTATGCTTTAAATTTATAAATGCAACAAAATCCGAGCCCTGGTTATGGCTATAAAATCAAATCTGAAATCTTAAACTATAGGGGTATTCACAAAGGTGTCGGCAAATAGGAAAACCGGAAAACTTTAACTGCTTAAAAAGCTGTGCAAGATACAAAAAAAGTTTAAAAATATTTTTAGAAGTCGCACTTTTCCGATTTTCCGACTTTCCAACGATTTTAACACGCCTTTATGAATACCGCTTATGTTTACTTGATATACCTATTATACAAAATGTTAAATCCTTATTCAGGGGGCGAATCACGTAATTCAAAGTGCCGATTGAACATAGCACTAATTTCTCATTTTTATACCCAGCGTAAGCAGGGTATATTAGTTTTGTACGAATCTTGTAACAGGGAGAATTAAGCTCCGGAGATATAGACAAATATATGTATATAGAAATGATCAGGATCAAAAACTGAATCGATTAAGACATGTCCGTCTGTCCGTCCGTCCCTCTGTCCGTCCGTCCGTGGTCGGATCTCCTCCGAAACGGTTGAACCAATGAAATCGAAATTTGGTACACATGTATATCGGGGTCCGAGTATGATCCTAAGTAAAAATGGGAGACATCCGCCCACTGCCACGCCCACAAATGAATTTATTGTGTTTTAAGTAAAATGCTTGTAACTTGCGAACCACTCAACACATTCCATTGATATTTCGTGTACTTGTAAACTACGAAAATGGACATATCCTGGCAAAAAATGGACGCCGTCCTCCTCGAGCCACGCCCACAAATAAGCCCACAAATAAGGGCTTATCGTAACTTCCGAAGTAAAAGGCGTAGAAGCTTCAAATTCGCAGCATAGGTTCATCGAGGCGAATGAAAGGTTTAGGAACAAAAATTTATGTGGCCCGGCCACTGCCACGCCCACAAATGAAGACTTTCCGTAACTTCCGAAGTAAAAGGCTTAGAAGCTTAAAAATTCGCAACATAGGTTCACCAAGGCGAATGAAATGTGTAGGGAAATAATTTATGAGGCCCGCCCTCTGCCACGCCCACAAATTTAGAAGCAAAACATAGTGCGCTGATGATGTCGGGACGCTGGGTATTTCAAAGTCGGGCTTGACCGACTTTAGCTTTCTTACTTGTTTATAATTGCTTTATTTGTTAGCGAGGCACACACGGGGGGTAAAAATATTAGTGTTTTTACATCGAAAATATTTAAGAATAATTTGTGACACATCAACTTTATCCTCTGAGTCATGAACTATGTAGGGGGATGTTCAGTATGCACATTTATATAAACATGGAACTTTGGAATTATAATTTCCTACCTTCCAAGCTTTTGACGGATTTTAGTATCAGGCGAACAAAATTATTTGAAAACTAGTGAGTCGAGAAATTCATTCTATATAAAAAAAAAAATGAAAGAAAATAAATGAGCTGCGAGTTGTTGATACACTGGGAGCGGTTGAAATTAGCAAAGAATCTGAAAATTGCGAAATATAACCCTTTGAGTGCAACAAAATTAGGGCATATGGCTTTGGAATCCTATTCTAACAATTTATTCCATTTACTTTCTCCTTCCTTTCGGCATTCTAGTAAGTACGAACGGATTGATGATTTCATATCAAATGGCCAAATGGCAAATGGCAAATGGGCTCCAGCCTTTTGAAACATCAAAAATGCAGCGGAAGTGAGCTTTTGAATTTCCGTTGGAATGCGCTTGTTGTTGTTCGTTTGCTTCAGCGCGAATTTCCGTTCGGCACACATTGCTTTATTAATACGAACTTCGCAAAGCAAAGCAGCAACACAGCCAATTAAAATAAGGGAAAGTAAATGTGCAAATAAAACGAATGGTTCTCTTGAGCGTTAAAAATTTCTGGTTTCCGTGAAATGTAATTAGTGATGTTTATTAACCGTAGTTATTACGGGGAAAGTCTTTACAACAGATTTAAATGAGCGCCAGAGAACCCCAAATTGATGACTTTTGTTCAAATATGTTTTGAATTGTTTCAATTTAAAAACCGCCTGACTCCTGGAAAAATCTTAAAGGAATTAAATAAAAATCGAATTCCATTAGACAATTAAAAAAAAGTAAGCTTTTTAGGAATTTTTAAAGGAAATTATACTAGAACTATTACAGTCCTACTTTCTAGTCATGTTTACCTTCATGTCATGTTGCATAAAATTTCGTCAAAATCGCTGAACTCCTTCAACAATAAAATTGTGTAGAGCCAATTGGACAGGTAGATGGATATGACTTGTTCAATTCTTCTAATGAAGATGATCATTAGGGTGATGACTTTTTTTGAAACTGTTTTCCTTTATCACAGTACGATGAACTTTTATTAAAGACTTCATAAAATACTAATTTTAAGGTTATTTGGTAAAAAAAATGTCACGCACCAAGTCATTTGAAAAATTGAATTTTTGATTTTTTTTCCAAATTTTTGCAGTTACTGTAAGCAGAGTCGCTCCTAGAGGGGTCAAATGTAAGGCCAACTCATATTATTTTTTTATTCCCAACAATTTCTCCAAACAAACCTTCCCCCTATCTCCACTCTTTAAGGGGGCTCCCATACAAAAGTAATTTTTTTTATGAATTTTCCCCCCCACTGTCCTAACTAGCCCCAGAGTGCCCCTAGAGGAGTCAAATGTTTGACCGACCCCCATTAACTTTGTCTCCCTAACATTTTTTCCCAACATACTGACCTCCTATCTCCCCTCCTTAGGGGGTCACCCATACAAAATTACCTTAATTTTATCACAATTTCATACAAAATGGCTGTCACTACAGTCAAACCCCTCCTAGGGGGATGATATATATGACCGACCCCATTATTTTTTTACCCCAAACATTTTCTTCAAACATACCTACCCTCTATCTCCCCTCGTTAGGGGGGTCCCCATACAAAAATAGGCTTAAATTAAAAAAAAAATGCCTCACGAACTTCAATCTATAATATAGATGCCGTAGGAACAAGAATGAGCATGTTCAGTATGCATATTCGAAAAATTTACGAAATTACCTTTTAAACGAGCTTAATATGAAGAATATTGGATTCGAATTTTGGTATGTTTTAATAATATGTTATAATTATAACTTTTTTTTAAAACTGAATTTTGGGTTCCATCCCCTAACTGGCCAAATAATGACCCTAGAAGAAAAAAATAAATTTTCGAGTCAAATGCCGCAAACCTCAATCTATGATGAGTTTTTTAAAACTATAACCATTAAAATCGGTTAGTGGTTTCTATTCATAAAATTAATTCAAAACATATATTTACATATATACATACAACATATCCCGACAATCGAAAGAAATGGCTGCAATAACGATCGCAGACATTTGATGATAGTATGCATCCCCAAGCGACACAGATATCAAATTTGGAGAGTATTCTTAGACATAAAACTCTTTGAATGCTCTTTAGAAGGTCTTTGAAAAACTTAATAGGGGTATTCACAAAGGCGTCGGAAAATAGGAAAATAGGAAAGTCGGAAAATCGGAAAATTTTGAATGCTTAAAAAGTTGTGCAAGATATAAAAAAAAGTTTAAAAATTTTTAAGAAGTCGCAATTTTCCGACTTTCCAACGTTTTTAACACGCCTTTGTGAATACCCCTAATGTCTTTGAAAACTCTCTGAAAAGTATAATAAAAACTTAAAAAAATATATTGTCTCAAACAACTCTTTCAAACGTCTTTAGAATACTTCAAAAATCGTATGTCTTAGAAAGCTCTCAATAAACTCTTTGAACAGCGTCCGAAGACCGATTTCCGATAACGTTTTTTTTAACTCTTCGGAAACTCTCATATTGGTATTTCAAAGAGGTAACACATACATATTTAGAAAACTCTTCAAAACACATTTTAGAGAGCTTTGTGAGAGTAGGCCTCTATATTCCTGTTTACAAAGACCTTTCAGAGATTTTCAGTGACGTCACGTCTTTGGAAACTCTTACAAAGAACTTATTAAGAGGGAATAGTGATTCATTACATTTTATCCCAACTAACAAAATAGGTCGAAAATAAGTCGATTCGACTGCGTTTAAGGGCACACTATTTGTTTGACCTGACCTAAATAAAGCAAAATTACGTCCATTCGACGTTGATTCGTCGAAAGTGGGGAATAGAATGGAAGTCGATTGGCAGTAATAATAGGGCATAATAAGGCATTTAGTTGTTAAAGTTAGGGAGTTAAGAATGCACTTCGACCAAAAATAAGTATAAAAGAAGTCAAAAGGACGTCGAAATTACGAAATTTTCACCTAAACTGGGCTTATGAATTAAATGAATTCAAGTAGAGAAAAAGAGAAAGATATAGGTATAATAATTTCTTACTTATTAATATGTATTTACACATAGTGCAATGAATGAAAGAATGAAAATTCTAGCAACTACTTATGTTATTTGAAAAAAAGAATAAATAAAATATGGGTTTTATGGAAAAATATTTTCGATTCACAAAACCAAATTATATATGCCAGCTAAGATTTATGGTGAAAGTATTTCTTGCAATTCTGAATTTTTCACGGGCCATTTCAATTATGAAAAATAAAAGAAAATTTTATTTAAAAAAATTTTTTTTTCATACTGAAACTGATTGAGAAGAAGAATTTGCAAACTGAAATACGAAACAAGATGGCAGAACGTAAACATGGACCACAAAGTCGAATATCCTTGTTTTCTTAACCAAATAGGTCAAATTCCATAAGGTATTCCAACTTATTGAGGCATTCTAGAGACATTTCGACCTAATTCGGCGTTTTGCCTTTAAATCGCCTTGAAAGTAAATATTCCGCCAAAATACTTGACATTTCACAATCACGTGCGTGCAATGTACATTTAGCGCAAATAGAAAGAGATATGGCGTGACGTCATGAAGGAGTTTTTCATGACGTGGTTGTTGTCTTGCATGTGAATCAAGGGAACTTTTGTGTTTTATTTTTATATTTGAAGAGCTTAGGAACAAAAGGTGACATTTACACTTTTTATTTTTTTGAGTAAATTGAGAAATTAAATATTAAAAAGTAACTTTTTGCCCCAGAAGCAGCTTTTCAAGCTCATTTTTCTTCGAAGCAAGTAACTTTTTAAACTAATCTTACCGGATGATGATAAAAGTCAACCTTTTGAGTCGTATAAAAATGAAAAACCCAAAAATTCCAAACACGTAAATGTTACCTTTTGTTCCTAAGCTCCTCATTTAACTAACGATTTAATTAAAAAATCCTATTTTTTTGTTGTATTTTACGCCGAGATTTAACTAAATCGAGTTTTGGTCCCGGTCAACAAACTGGGCATATATTTATGTTTGAATTAATGCATAAAAAACTCAAAACTTTTTACTTTGGAAAATAATAAATGTATTCTCTTACAGACAGACAGACAGACAGACAGACGGACAAATGAACAGACGGACAAATGAACAGACGGAGGGGCATACTTAAATATAAGCTTAATATAAAAAGGGCGTAACATGCATTTTCAGTATTTTACAGGAAAAAAAAATAACTGAATAAAAGAGGAAGATTTGTAGTTTTGACTTTTTAATGTAGTTATTATAAGAAAGTCTAAGTAATTGAATACTGTAAAATTGTTTAACCATTTTATATTTCCCATAAAACTGTTTTCGGTTTAAAATATAATCCTTCAAAATATTTGTGCATTTCAAGTTGAATTTTTAGTCGAAATGAATTCAGATTCTAGAGCATGCCTGTATATGATATGACCATCTACGAAATTCATCTATATTAAGCTAACGATATGTCTTTTTTACTCTATAGAAAAATATTGAAAACATTACTTACTATTTTCAAAAAAGAAAAACATTAAGGGGTCTCATGCAAAACATTTACACCGTGTAAACTGAGTTACGTAAGTAAAAAAGTCAAAATTTCATACAAAATTTGACAGTTTTATTAACTTTTCTCAGTTTACACGGTGTAGCTGCGTTCCATGAGGACCCTTATTGTAATTTTAAATATTTGAAATAAAACACAAATTTACTGCATTTGTACATAAAAATAAACATAAATAAAACACAAAAATTGGCTTGAGTTACACTCAAAACAACATCAGCGTCATATGAGAAGTTCTGACGTGACGTCATTTGCGCTGTGAGAGCTGAGAGCATCATGCTCTTTGGCGCTACGTTAAATCGAAAACATTCACGCTCTTATGAATTGGGCAAATATAGGGCAGAACAGGGCATATGATTTTTTTAGTTTGACTTATTTCGTCCTAATCGACAATTTGACTTTAAGGTCGAAAAATCAAGACTACTCGACTTATACGTTGAAAGTATCCAATAAAATAATGCTGGGTTCATGCTAAGCCCTAAAAGCGCTTTTAGCGCATTTAGCTCTTAACGCGACTCTAAATGTGCTTTTAGCCATACAAAATTTGAAAGCTTAATGCAAGTAAAAGCAACTTCAATGTAGCATTAAGGCGAATGCAACTCTGCTAACTTCGAAAAATTTCATGTTTCGAACTATTTGACAATACGAATATATGGTAGCACTGCTGGTTTGTTTACGTTTTTGCTGGTTTGTTTACGTTTTCCAGTCGTCACGCACAAGTTCTATTCCTAGTTAATAGTCTAATGTTTATGTAGTTCATTACACAATTTTGCACACCTTTGTATAAAGCAAGCAGTTGCAAAAAACTGGCACGCTTTTTGTTTATATTACATATCGATGTGTTTAATTGTTCAATTTTGTTTAAATTGAACTGAATGGACAGGTATATCTGCACAATAAATAAAATGAATTTCAGCCGACGCATTTCGATTTCTTTTTCATCAAATTAAAACAGGACAGATGTTTTGTAAGTCGAGAACATATGTTGTGTGTAAAAGCACATTTACTTAATGCGGCACTATGAACACTCTTCGAAAAATCGATTTTCGAAAACCGTAAATGCGCTTTTAGGGCTAAGCATGAACATAGCATTAGTCAATTTTTGCCTTAATATAGCCTTTAAAGTAAAACGGACTTGATACTTGAATTTAAGGTAAAAATTTGGTTTATATGCCTTAAAAACTTCAGATAATTTCGAAATCAAAGTCAAGTCACTTCTAAGGCATTAAGGAGGGCATTTTTAACATTTTTTCAACCAAAAATTTTATTAAAAGTTGAAATGACTTTGAAGGCATCGAAAAAGTTGGATTTAACTAATTTCTACCTTGAAAAAAAGACTTTAAAGACAGGTAATTTTTAAGGCAAAAAAAACGGTCAAAAATAGGGAAAATTCAACCAAACTAGGTCGAATGGACTTAATGCTGGTCAGATTTCCCTATCCTGCTTGTTGGGATTGCTTGTTTTTGACATTTTTCTCATTTACGCAGGGTTGACATTAACAAGTGAGAACAGAAATAACAAAAGCAAAATAAAAATACAACTCTTACCAGGGGTGTTATTTAGATTGAAACCAAAAATCCTGATGCAACTCTAAATTTGTCTGCTCATTATTGAGACCTTTAACTCTTCAGAGGGTCTTCAAAAGACATTTGGAAATCCGCCATATTTTTGGAACGAAGTTGCATGATTTTATTTCTAAACAATCAACCAAAACTTTTTTATGCTTTATGAAAATTTTGATTTCAAATTAAGAAGGGAAAATGCCTGAAATAAGTTTTCTATTATTACAGAATAAAATTTAAAAATAAAACGGAAAGAAAATTTAAAAAATAACGATTTTTAAACTTAAACATTTTTGCAAAACATTAATATTTTAAAGGCGCGTGAAAATTTAGTGGGGTAGAATATATCATATTGCCGATGAACTGATCTCCGATTTCATTTTTCGATAATCGAGATATTTCATTTCAATTTTTCATATTTTTTTATTACATTATAATCTCCACACATGTCCTTTTGTGTTCAAAATATTTCCAACATTGAATATGTAGGACGTCTTTTGTGTTTCTTCTTAAAGAAAATGAAATAGGATATGATTTATAAAACGTATGAGCATATTTGCGTCCCTATCACGCACACTGACTGATGATGACATAATAATTCAGTCTTTCAAAGAACTCTTAAAGATGTTTTAAAGATCTTTCAAAGAGTTCTCAAAGACTTTCTAGAGAGAAAACCGATTTTTTGTTAAGTCTCTAAAAACTCTCATAAGGCCCCTAAGTCCCGCCTTTTTGCGTCCTTTTAGTCTTTAGAAGGTCTTCAAGAGCGCTCAAAGAGCTTTTCTGAGAGCATTAGCTCTCATTAATTAGTCTCTGAGCGCTCTTGAAGACCGTTTAAAGACAAGTTGTGTCGCTTGGGTCATGCTCTTTGAGGCAACAGTAGAAAGAATCAAAAAAAAATTGTAATTTTCTAAAACAAAATTTAACTGGATAAAAAAGAGTCGAAAGCGAGGAGACAGGAAGACTTCCAAGCTCTCATAGAAACAGGTCATTCAATAGAGATACCCAAATATAAATACATAGATCTGCTTCTGTGACACATTTTACAGACAGTCAGTGTCGATAATTAGCGGGAGGGAGGATTGTATGTATGAACGTATAATGCAAACCACGACGAGGATGGTGGCGGAGAGATTGTGGGGTTTGCCTTCGCATGCATTGAGAAACGTTCACGCAGTGCAGCCGCAAAATTCTCTAAAAAATTTTTTTCGTGACATCACGGCATCACTTTAAGTTGCAATGAATGATTTATGCATTTCACATTTCGTAGTTCAAGGAAATCAGCAATTATGTCGGGCAAACGCCCGTAGTTTCTCAACTATTTCCATGACTTGTGTCTCTTTCGGCTTCTTGTCGTCTTATCATGTTGAAAGTTGTTCTCCAATATTTCGCAGAATAACTTTTTTTTATCAACTTTTCGACTTTGCTGTGACTCCATTTGGTTTGCAATCCGATTCCTTGTGATTACAAGTAGATGTGCGGAAAGCAGAAAGCAGAAAGCTGAAACTATACAAATTGTATACATATTTTTTTAGGAGTAAGTAACGAAGTTTAGATGGATAATATAAACTTATTTTAAACTGTCTCAGGATCAGGAAATTGAAATTGAAATTGAATTTACCGGCTTGACTCTTAGTCCATGTGCTGCTGAATTCGCTCCCAAACGATTGAAATTATCAATTGGAGACGTGCCGCCATTGCATGCTAATGTTAGACCCTAAGAATAATCTCAAAAGGCAAAAATATCGGTCAGTCTCTTGCCACACCTTAAAAATAATTTATTTCGTTAAGTGAAAGGTGCTCAGAGCACCCGATCATCTCATTCCTTTTTTTTTTATCAAAAGTTGCCGCTCTAATTACACTGTGCTCGAAATTGATACTAAAAAATTTTAATAAGCGGGGGACATAGTCATTTAACCTACTGTGTGGGTACGCTGAGTCCGATGGTATCATTGGTTTATACAAGTTAGCTTTAATTATCGAGATATCCGCATTTCAAGTTTGCTCATTTTTTCAGGTTCGTAGCTGCGTATGAGTAATGTGGATTAAGCATACGACGCGACGTATGTCGCGTATGCTTAACCGAACAAAAATGAGCAAACTCGAAATGCGCATATTTCGATAGCTAGAGCCAACATGAATAAACCAATGTTACCATCGGACTCAGGGTATCCAAATTAGGGTTAGTGACTGTGTTATTATTATTATAGGTAGAAGGTTCGAGTGTCATCCGTCCGTCGCACTGCGCCTGAGTAGACTATTGTGCCAAAACCCGTTATTTCACTTAGAGTATTCTTGCTACTCCAGTAATATTTAGAAAGATTTTCATTTTTTCTAGCTCAATTTTCAGCCAGTTCCGTCTGTTGGATGATTTCCTTGCCCATTTGTAGATCGTCTTTGTCTATGTAGGGCAGGACATTCTGCAAGTAGGTGTAGAGAGGTTTCTTCCTGTTCCAAGCAGAATCTACACTCTTCGCCGTTGGTTAGTCCCAATCGCTTCTTGTGTTTGTTGAGAAGGTGGTGTTCACTAATGGTCGCTGCCATTATTCACATATCTTGCCTGCTTAGTTGCAATAGATTGCCGCTCTAATTAAGTACTTTCAAGCAAATACGCGAAGGCTTTTTAAAACTCCAAACGGAATTCTCTAGGCACTAGGCCTACGATTTCAATACGTAACCGGTTAGATATTATCAGACTCAGGATTTTAATTTTTTTTTTTACTTTTTCTTGCCATAAATCTCATTATCTAAAACAGCCCTGAGGAACATTGCAGCAAGAAGATCGCATTAGAGCAATCGTCAAGGCAAAACATCCTGAATATCACATCAAGATAATCGCTTACACAAAAAAAAAAAAAAAGCAAAAGCATCTTAAGCCTTAAGAGTCTTAACTTAAGTCTAACCGCGAATACAGAACGAAAAAATGCGAGCAGGGACACCTGTGCAAAAGAACGCAATATGATCCCATTCAGGATGATATTTAATAAATGCACGGACAAGGTCCTTTGAGATAATAACAGGAAGGAGTTCGACCACAAATCGAATTCGATTCCCTTTGACCCTTATTCCCATTGAGTAAGAAGTATTAACACGCAATCTATGTATGTATATACATATGTATATAATAAAATCCCGGGAAATTTGAGTTTAAATTGAGTACACTTGATCCTCGTTTTACGCGAACTTTTTTTATGCGGGTTTTTTCTACGCGGTGTTTACAATGTCTCCCAATGATACTGTCACCTATATGCCATCATTGATATCACTGATAACATTGTCATGCATAAGATAATTTCCCGCTGGGTGGGCTATTATCTTAACTTAAAAGACCGCACCGGGGACACCGAGTTAAATTAAATTAAATTGAATTATATAAAACCAAATTAAATTAAATTAGATTAAATGAAATATTTAATTCAAATTAAATCGAATTAAATCAAATTTAGTCAAATAATATTACTTATATTACATTTAATAAAAATAGATGTTTATATAGATATAGCGAATTTCTCGGTATTTTTTTTTTTAGACACAATAATATTATCACCTTGATCTAGTTAATTCCGCTTGTCACGGCTCTGGCCACACCTTTTTTAATAGAATGAGAATTCTTGCAGTTAAAAACAAATCGCAAAACATGGAATCAGAGAATAACACGAATGCCGTGTTAAGACGATAATAAAAGACTTTGAGTATGTTATCAACACACCGAGATAGAGACAAAGCTAAGCATGTTGAGAAACCCGTAAAGTAATTAATTTCGTGGAATATCAATCAGCAAAATAAACGCGACGCTTCGTTTCCTGTCAGCAGGCAAAGGATTAATCAAACAGCGAAGAAAAGTAAAGTAAACCGAAACCGAAACCGAAGCCGAAGCCCTGCAAACATACTGCGCCATAGGCCACGAAAATGGCAGGAGCAAATTACTTTCCTTAAACTCCCCAAATAATTCTTGCTTTCGAATGGTGATGTGGAGATAAGAATTCCGAAATGTGTGTAGAGCAATATAACTTTGTAACGAATGCGAAGGCTGTGTTGTTGTTGTTGTTTTAGACACAAGCACGGTCGTGATGAGCGCAATTATTTATGAAGTCCCAGACCGATATGCTCCGACTTATGACGAGAGGCATGCGCTCTTGTCATTTTGCAGCATTTTGAAGTAAAAAATGGGATTTTCGCTTAAAAATTTGAATTTCAAAATGATCGGTCAGGAAGATTTTGAAGTATGTATGCCCAATAACAACCAACTGAAGGATCAATTTTTTTTTTTTTTTAATGAAAAAAATTCTCCACAATTTTACTAAAACTACTGCGATTTTTCGAGGTTGATATTATGAACAGTTCTGATTTTTGAAATCGGTTCAAGGTGATTTTTTATGAAGATTTGGTATCATTAGGTATGCCTAACCATACCATATGTCCGTGTTTTCGCTGGACAGTCCGTTTTTTCTAAGCCGATACAGCGGTCATGCGAACACATTTGAAATTATGATTTGTCATGCGATTGCACTTTTTTTTTAGAAATATGCCCACAGTCCATAATTTTTCGAATTCATAATTTTCAAGATCCGACAAACGACGAGTACTTTTGTTAGGGGTAGGTTCTCTACATCCATGCGCTTCGTCTCACCTATAAACCAAAAAATTGCCGGCAATAGTTGCCCTAATGTGAAAGGGCACATTGACAAGTTTGATTTAAAAAATTGGCTTGTTGTGACGCTGAAGATTTTGATGAAGAATAATTGTTTTTTATTCACTTAAAAACTGGTGATTTGAACTCTCAAAACTTAAATGCTTAGTTGTATTTGGAAATCTCACAATTGTTAGTTCTGAGTCCGAAAAATTCAGAAGAATGCAGAAGCGAGATGGTAACGTTAGGTATGCCTTAAAGGGGACCTTCTGGTCTAGAATTTTTTGAAAATTGATTTTTTTTTTTTATATATTTCGGAAGAATAGACTTTTAAGAATATGCTGGCAAAGTTTCGTGAAGATATTGACAATATTTTTTTTGCTACAGCCTTTTTAGAAGGTGGAGACAGCAGGCAGCGCGCTTGATCAAAGCAACTTTGAACGCGTTTATCTCAAAACTACTTTTTTTGACCTGGTGTGAATGAAAACAAAAAAACCATCGAACCGATTTGTCTGGAATTTTTATATGTTATTCATAACATCAATGGCTATGGCCCGAACTAGAATCGAATTTTTATTTCAAGAACTTCATATTTTTTCATCAAAAAAATGGTCAAAAAAAGGGGAGTTTTTGATGGTTGAAATAAAAAATTGCGCCATTTTGTCAATTTAATAAAAAATTTTTTTTATTCTAGTTCCTGCCACAGCCGCATTCATTCTGATTAATAACATATTTTTGTTTTTTTTTTTCCGATTACCAGAACTGCCAAAATCTTTCACACCACGGAGGTACTTTTTCAAAGAGGGTCTACTTCAACGCCATTTTTAAAATACCAAAAAAAAAAAAAAAATTACAACAACATTTTTTATTTTTTGTCAATAAAGAATATAATAAGCCTGCATACTTAGAAAATCGGTTTTTATTTGGCTTTAATACCAAAAAAAAATCATGAAAATACCCTAAATTTTCGTGCTCTAGACCAGAAGGTCCCCTTAAAGGACCAAATTCATCGAACCAATATCGAACGAGTTCCGAACAAGATGGTTAAAGTTTTTGTGTACAAAGGAGGGTATATTGCTTTTAAATAAAATAATCTGATATGGGTGGGGGTTTCAATGTTTATAGGGAAAGTATGTAGTTATGTATCACAACGTATAACTATCTATCAATACCAAAATAAATATAAGTAGATTACTTTGAGCTACAAAAATGTGTACTCAATACTTTATGGATTTTCAAAGTACATACTTAGTGCTCCTGTAAAACTGTTCGCCAACTGCATTATTTTGGTCATCAAATGTGTGGGAACACTGTGTGACACTGTGTGACGGCGCGCGCCGTGGAGCGAGTTTGCGAAATCGCAGTGTATGGCACTGATTAAACGCAATGATGTCATCGACTTTGTGAAGTTCATCGTCATTTAGCTTCGAAGTAACTAAGTCTAACACGGAAGCGGAAGCGATTTCAGAAGGGGTGGTTTGACGCAACAACGACCGATTTGACGGCAGTGTCAGCGGCAGCACGGAAGCACAATACCATATTCACACCATCATTTCGACAAAGAACATGGAACTCTTTTCACATTTATTTTCTTATCTCGCACGCGATTTGTCTTCTTTCTTCAAAACAAACTATATACTGGGTTGGGTCAATATTGAAATTTAAATGTTTCTGAGGGTGTGGTAGCAAGATGATGACAAGAATAAAGCTGGTAGCTTTATGAACGAACATTTTACCAATGGACATTCAATTTCGCCCGAAGCGAAAAACTTACAGCGCAAAAACTTCTTCAAAATGCGCAACAATATTTTTTAAGATTTTAGAACAGCTTTATTTTTTCATATTTTAGAACGTTTGAATTTATTACAAAAATTCTTTAGAATAGTTTGAAAAAGATGCCAATCAAAAGAAGGGAATGTTTCTGTTTATGTGAGAAAACGCCGTTTTTCACTTCTTTGACCACTTAGGCACTACCGAGCCATTTTAGGGTGCAATTTCATTGAAGAATATTTTAAAAAAATACACTTTTAAACATATAAATTGGTTTTTTTTTAAAACAAAATCCAAAAAGTACCTGAAAATGGGAAATATCCCTTCAATTAGAATTGAATCACAATTCTTTTTCAGGTATCGTTATTGTAAGATGTTTATAAATATTTATAAACTATTGCCATGCCTATATGTAACTGAATATTTTCTTTGTTCACACTAGAAGATGACATTAACTGTCCTAATGCAGCCCAAATGTATTTATATAGATGCAATAAAAATATTTCGCACGCATTTTATATGGTACATAACGGATATACTTTTTAGAAAACGGATAATCCAGAAGGCGGGTTGTATATAATAATTATATTACGTGTCCTACCTGCATTTTGTAGGGATATTCTATTTGTTCACACAACTGAAGGGTAATATTTATATGTTTAAAAGTGTATTTTTTAAAAATATTCTTCTTAAATAAAAATTTTTTAATTGTAAAACGAATTTTATGTTATATTTCAAAAAAACAAATCTGACGTCACGTATTTTCAACGCTTCGCACAAGCTTACGAAATCAAAATCAATGCAACATTGATGCAACCACTCGGGCTGCATGAAAAATGTATAGCATATGCAAAGGGATTTTTTGCGCTTTTTCTTCTGATTTTAGGTAAAAAATTTAAACTTTGAAGTACAAAAACGGTATAAAGGAGCTCTCGGATACAGTTGGTGTACTCCAGGGAGTTGTCGAGTTCTGTTTTGCCGTCATTTTAGTCAAAACATGTTCATAAAATTCGTAACGGCTTGGGAGCTATTGGCCAGAAATTGTAAAATGAGGTGAAAAATTTGTAAAATTTTTCAGGTTTTTGCTATTTTCAGTTACTAGATAGAGTTTTTTGGGTCAGGTATTAATACAGTTCTTTTCTCCATGTCTTAAGCTAAATCTTTGTTAAAGACAGGGAAGTAAAATATTAAAACATTTACGAGATAAAGCCATTGGAAAAAGCACAAAATTGTGTATTTTAAGTCGTGGACACAATTTTCAAAATCGAATTATATTTGAACACGAGCAAAACTAGGAAAACTAAATATAGGGATTTACTACATTTATTAAGTACTTTCAAGATCTGCAGTCAAAACTTTGTCAACATTTGATGAAAATGTGTCACTGTGAAATTCGTAAAATTTAGTGAAATTCCTTCATTAAATTAATTTGAAAACTTATTTAAGGAGCACTTAAAATTTGTGCTCTTAAAATGCTTTACAGACTTAAGCTTTACTTATGTGCTAAGGAGACCTTAAGTATGCACTGTAATATCGGGCCTTAGTCTTTTTATTTGTATGCCAGTCAATGCAAAAAAGTTCAGAAAAAATGCTCTCCTGTAAAATTTTTATGTCGCTTACGTCAATTTGGCGATTAGGGCTCGATATGTTTACAAAGGTGCGCCATCTTTTCTTATTTCGGTATGTAAACATTGAATAACTTTGAAAGTTCGTCGTTCCGGAGTTATCTTCACGTATCTCCATAGATATTTTTTGGGGAAATTGGCTTTGAAGTTTCAACAATTTGTATAAAAAAACTGCTTTAATTATACGAAAATAAGCGGGCAATCCACCCACACACGTTTCCGAAATTGCCCAAAAACAATTAGGGGCGAAACATGAAACGTACGGATCTATGGACCAAAGCCCAAAAGAATCAAAAAAAAAATGAATGATACCCTATTTCGGTAAAATTTGAATATCTAAGAAACCTTACGGTTCTGAACCATTTGCATTGGATTGGATTACAAAACTTCGTGCATAGTCAAAGGGTGATTTTGCGTTTTTTTTTTTCTTTCATTTTTTGGTAAAAATTGTACGACTTTGCAGCGGAAAAACGGTATCAAGTAGTGCTCGGATGCAGTTCGTTTAGTTATATAGTCTTTCTATATTTGCATCAAAAAATTTTCAAAAAAAGTCTATTTCCTTGGGAGCTATAGGCGATACAAAATGAAATATGATAAAAAAAAACAAGTAAAATTTTAGGAATTTTTGCAATTTGCACCTACTAGATAGAGTTTTTTCGGATCGGTTTGTAATAAAACTATTTAAAATGAGTTCAGAGCTATGAATTGTGATAGATAGGAAATAAAATTATTGAACGCATTGCGAGATATAGCTATAAGTATGTGAGTAATTTAATTCTCGGCCCCACTTTTTGAAGTCTATTTAAAAAAAAAAAGTAGAGGTGACTTGACAAAACTAAGTATGAGGCGTTGTTATACGTCAACGAGTACTTTCATAAACAGTCGTAAAATTTTTGTTTACAAAATCGTGTCGCACTGTGTCATCAAATTACGTGGTGCTGTGAATTTTTCTTTTTTTTTAAATAAGGGCCATCCTAATGTCTACACCATTTTAAAAAATAACTTCGACAAAAATGACTTACTTTCGAAAAATGACAATGCATTTCATATGCCATTTTTTATCTGCCAAACTCCATATAAATCAACAAATTATTCTGTATCATACAGTCGTAATAACATAAATAGTGCTAGAGGGCTAGAAAACCCGAACATGAAGTTACATAAAAAGTACTAAAAGTCATTATTTTTGGTAATAAGTACATGTAGTCGTACAATTCTGAGTCTATTTTTATTTTATTCCGATTTGTTTTATTCACTTTCTCTAGGTACACATTTTTTCTCAGTGCCTTTCTATTTCTTATATTAAAAGAAAGTCTTTCGCAAGCCGAACTGATATATCTATATACAGGGTGTTCCATACTCAATGGAACAAAAAGAAAGGGGGTGATAGGGGGTGTCCAGACGAACAAAAAATTGTATAGGAAGGGGGCTACATCTTGCACTCGTAAGGAGCTAGAGGCGCGGAAAGAATTCGACTAAATTGGTGAGCATACTTTTAGGCGGATATGTAAAACTAAAACACTATTCAAAAATTTTTAAATTTCTTAGATTTTTCTTTTTATCATGCTGCCTAAAAGTGTGCTCAATAAATTTTATTAAAATAACATTTCTGGGAGTCAAAAATACAAAATAATTATTTTCAAACCTTAGTTTTTCATTGATTGTGAAACTGTTTTTTAGCAACCATGGTATCAAATTGAAGAGAAAAACTCAAAGTTTTTGAAAAGATTAAAGAAAAGAGGCTCGATCGTATTTCATTTGAATTAAATCACTTTAAAAGCCAAAATTACACTATTTTCGGTTTAGATGGTAGTACCAGAGAAAACGGAGTTCAATTATTTAAAATCGTAGTATGCAGTGTTAACGGAAAACCGCCAAGCTTTTCATATCATATGTGATTTTGAATTTAAGTAAGTGTAAGTGAAGAGCACCAGTGAAAAAAACAAAATATTGTTTTTTCCATGTAACTCCTCAGGGGTGCATTTGCGAAACCCCCCACCCCCCTATCACCTCCTTTTTTTAATCTATTGAGTATGGAACACCCTGTATATATATATAAATATACATATTTAAATCAAGCCACCGGAAAAAAATTAATGTTATACTTTTAAGGGTCTGGCCGATTGCGGTCTCCTGAAAGAAATTTTAAACTTTTTAGGTTTCTATTTTGAAAAGTCCTTGAAATACATTTCCTGGAAATTCTTTTTTTAGTAAGCCGTTTTTCAAAGCTGAATATCTCAACAACGAATTGAGATAGAAAGATGAACTAAAAATGTAATCAATGGTAATAAACCGAGGAAGCTTAAAATAAAATTTAAATTCAAAGAGGTTAATTAAATTTAATTAAAACGGTTATTTGTTCAAATCGGATGATGCACCGTCGAATTCTGCTCAAAAGGCTGCAATACACACAAAAAAAAAATTGTTTTTTTTTTTCAAAAATCAAAAATCGAAATAAAATAAAAAAACCTTTTGAATTGTGCCGGTTTTGTAATTATTGCGCACAATATGCATG
Source organism: Chlorops oryzae (assembly GCA_020466095.1). Classification (NCBI taxonomy): domain Eukaryota; kingdom Metazoa; phylum Arthropoda; class Insecta; order Diptera; family Chloropidae; genus Chlorops; species Chlorops oryzae. Next base: position 307,881 of record CM035806.1, on the reverse strand, counting down.
GAATACGCATTTCATTTGCAATTTAGCTAATCCGACCCCAATGATGATATAAGCATTTAATTATTTGAATTTCACACGCAATGTTTACTCACCAGGTTCTGGTGTTGTTGTTGTTTGCTGTTGATCAATCTCAGTGGTTGCACAAGTTTTATCCCAAAAGGACTCGAACAGTAAGAGCAAAATAAAAGCCCAAATTGGCTTGTGTCGCACACGCTTTAAGAGTTTTGGCAGCAACATATTTTTGCTTTAACCACAAAACTTCAAAGTTCTCGTATTTCACAATTAAATATTTGGAATTCCTCTCATAGAGGTTTTTTGCGTGTGTGTGTGTGTTTGTGTGTGTGTGCGTTTGAATGTAGGAAACTTCAAAGCGCAGCACGCTTTGAAATGCTTTTGTATTTTCTGTAAGAAGAACCCTTAAAATAAGTAAAAACTGGAAGAAAAAAAAAAAAGAAAAACAAGTGATGCCGCAGCTGAACAAAGCGCAGAGAAAGAGGAAAACACAAAAATAAAGACTGTAAATAAACAAAGCAACCGAGCGCAGCAACACAAGCACACACACACGCACGCACGCACATCCGAACCGATTTTTAACACCTCGACAGCCGCACGTTCATAGAGTCATCGAGTCCGCGGAAGACATAAGGGCGACAAAGAGAATCCGGAAAATAGAATCGTTATTTTGGAAAATGCGTTTTTATTAGTTCGCCGCAGGATACGCGGTATCTATTTGCAGACGTAATTTAACACTGATGGTTGATGCTTGATGGTTGATGTTTTGAAAGCACAAACTTCATTTGAAAGCTCCGCGCTCGAGCAGACCTTTTTTGTGCAATAAAATATATATAATTTGTATGTATTTTGTATGTAAGTATGAACCGTTTCCGTTTCCGTTCCGTCTGAGAGTTTTGATTATTTTGAATTTCGTTTTCAAACGAAATGTTCAACGTCGCGTCTCAAACTGAAATTGAAAGCTGTTTGCTTGCGATATTTATACCTATGCTCGCAAATTCACTGCCATCGTCCTTCGTTACCAACGGCGCATCCCTGAAACTATGCTACGGTTTCGTTAAGTGCGCTCTTACAGCTTGACGAAAAATGGCTTTCGAAGCTTTTCGTTTCCATCGCTCTCGCGCCGACTGTCTCGCTCCGTTTCTTTCACTGTGAACCCTTGCCGTCTCTCTCTCTCTCTCTCTCTCTCTCTCTCTCTTTGCCCTTTCAAATAAAATACTTTTTGCCGGCGAATGATTTGTTTAGTTGGGATATTTACACATGCAACATCATCACTACAAACAGCAGGACCAGAAGCAGACCATTATGCTAGACTTTGGTTACTAGCCACTTTACTGCGTTCTTTTTTTTAATTATGTATTTATTTGCAAAAAGAGCTGTTGAAAGCTTTCTACTCCTCATAGGTTTAGATTTGATCTATTAACTCAAAAAAAAAAAAAATATATATATATATATAAAAATAACTGTTGCCTAAATAATTTAACAATTATTTTTTTATTTATTTCAAAATGAAAGTTATTAATAAATTTATAACTTACATGCTAGGAGCACTGGCAACGGAGGCCTTCGGCTTTAATTTAACAATTAATTGAAATTTGTATTTTATTTTAGATAATTTTCAATAGTATTTCAACAGAATTTATTTGTTACTCCTAAAGCAATTTTTGCAGAAGAAAAATGGCCCCATCTAACAGCCGTCCTAGGGCCCCTAAAACCTTAATCCGGTCTTGATCGTATATGATGAATTTAGGTGACGCAGTCCGAATGGTTGTATGCGCACGATGGTTATAGCCGGCATACCTAAGCTGTGCGTACGTCCGATACAGCTCGAGCTAGACCATAAACCAAGAACTTATTTAATCTATTCATTTAATCGAGTATCCCTGATGCTCGACTACAGTCGCGATTCGAAAAATCGTTAAAAATTTTCTAAAATATGCGGAGATGTTTTTATGAAAATGGAAAGTGAAGCTTAATCAAAGTATCTCAACACTGAGAAAAAAATTAAACCAGAAAATTGGTTAATTGAATAAATGAATTTAAATTTTGAATTAAACCACGGACATAAATGAAATGACAAGATAATTTTTAAAATAAAAAAAAAATTACTAAGAAACAAATTTATTTCAATTTCAAAGCGCGTTGTCGTGTGACTGCTTTCGCAATGCTTAATAAAAAGTTCTAACATGGACATATATATGTAAATCTTATGTGTCCTATTTTATAAAACAAATGAGAATTATACAAAGCGTAATGAAAATTAATTAAGCACATTTTCTCTCAAATCGATTAATAATGTTGTTGACTCAACCATTTTTCTGTTGAAATATTTTGTTCTGCTCGAAAATCATAAGGACTGTGAATAACAATGCGCCCTTTCAAAAACAAAATCATGGTAATGTTCGCTCAGTGAATATACATACTTATTATTTTATTCTCAATAGCTTGCTGAATCAATTAAAATGAAGTCAAAATTGCCATTAGAATAGTTGTTGTGAGTCTCTCCAAAACTCACATGTGGTCACCTTAAACTGCAAACAAAAGGCAGTGACCTGCGCTCATGAATTTCTTCGTCAAGGTGATTCAACGCTACTGAAAAGCAATGGCCAGCAAAAACCGCTGACAGAAACAGTTTGGCTACTACAACAACAACACCAGCACGAGCATAAGCATATGCGCAACCCGATCGCTGGAAATTACAAGAACATTAAGCACAAACACGGTGCATGCATTTGCAGGGCGACAGCTAGCAACAACAACAGCAACAACACAGTCACAGTTTATGCACGATTGACAAACATTAGCACTGGTACAGCGAATGCACAATTGCAATCCGATCGCTGGCAATAACAACAACAACTCCACTAAGTTAACGTAAGTAAAGGCAACAACAACAGTATGGCAATGTTGGTACAATTACAGGTGAAGGTCGCGGTCAAGATTATGCAATATGTTCGGGAAGAATCGACGACGATCGCGGATCATGGGAATATTAAATATTGCAAGATCAGCAATATTGATCTATATAAACGAAGCTTCGACAACTGGAAGAGGACTTCTTCTGCGAGCGTACTCACCCACGGGCCACGACGTCGGAAGCATAGGGCAGTTTCAAGTTAGGATAAAATATATAAGATTCTGTTTAGACCTAAGGATTCAAGACATTAAATAAAAGGATTAAACATGAGGAACAATCTTTTATTTAGAAGGAAATATAGGGACTATTATACGCTCGACACTGTCTGAGCGCTTGGTTCGCTATATCTCAGCATTGGAATAAAGGAACGTCTGAGCGCTTTGATTCCTTAGATTCCAACATAGTGGCACGCTCTTCAGACTCTTAATTATGCCAAACCGTATTAAGTTATTTGTATGTAAAACAATAACAAAAAATTTTCTCAATCGTATCGTAAAGTATTCAACTAAGACGGTGGCAATATTAAGACTCTATTAATAAAGCCTTTTTGAACACCCTTAATGATTGATATGTAGCCAAATAACAAAAGGCAAATGGAACGTGAAAAGACATTATGAGTTTATTTCCACTTTGCGCTTCAATATTTTTTTTTTCAGTGCACTTGCGTCGCTGACGCACACATACATTGCGCAAATTTTAAGTGCCTACGACTTTAATTGTGGATCCTATGAAATCAGAAAGTCTATTTTTCGCTCATATTTTCACTGTTTTCACTCAATTATCGAGTCATATCATACAATTATGGATTAATTACCCAGACCGAGCAAAAGAAGAGCAATGGACTTATTCATCCATTTGGAATTTGGATAATCGTATGTTAAAAAATATATGAAATCTGAGCATTCTCTAGTAATCCAAAAGGGCCGATCTAAGATTACTCTTTGGATGATCCAATTATCTGCCGGGTTTTCCGTTTTTCATGTATTTTACTTCACTTTCACAGACAGCAGACAACATATAAACCAGACAACATGTAAGCAGACAGCAGACACAATTTCGCGTATCGCGAGTTTCTTTTTCAATAACACTTCGATCCACGCAGAATGTACCAAATGATGTTAGCGCTCAACTTAACACCGCTAACAACATACTACATACATACATTTGTCGATTGTAGCTTTAAGCACGACATGACTGCGAACAAGTATGTACCTATGTACATACGTACGTATGCGTACGCTTATAAGTCAGACCTGATTACATCGAATATGGCGCACTGACGTCCAGTTTAACATAAACTTAGTTACGCTTTTTTACTTAACTTTACAACTACCCAGTAGTCAGTAGGTCGGCCCCGATATTTGTGACATGCCAAAGTGCCAGTCCTTGATGACTAGCCATTTCACCTACCACATGAACCTGAAAGAGTAGATAGGCCTCAGTTCACATTTCCCTATTCGCTGCGTATGATTGTTTTTGCTGTTGTCGGCTTCAACTTCACATTCTGATGAATTGACCGACAAGGATTCGATAGCTCAGTGGTTCAAACTGTGACTCGACAGCCGCAAGGTTCGGAGTTCAAACCCTTATTTTGGAAGACAAACATTATCCCATAAATTTTTGAGTTTTTATTATTATTATTATTTTTTTAAATGGTTCATTTTCAAATAAAAAATTTTTGGAGTGAAAAAATTCGTTAAGAACAATTCCCGAAATCTGAGCAACCCTAAACTCAAGTGAGCATTTTGACCAAGAAATTAAATTCGTTCGTTTAGCGTAATGGTTAAGGTGTTCGCCCAGCGGACCTTTTGGAGGTCAGCGGTTCGAAGCTCTGTGGAGGCGAGAAAATTTTAATAGAAGTAAGATAAAAAAGATTTAAAATAAAAAATAGATAAACAAAAAAAAATAATAATTAATAAAATAAATAAATTTAGAAAAAGTCAAAAGAAAAAATTAAATTTTTCTTTTTTCTCAGTCGCTGGTTCGAGGCCATTTTCCTGCCCCTTTTCGCTAGCGAAATGACTGGTTAAAGGTGGCGCATAAAAGGACGACCTGTCCCCGGCAATGAGATCGTAATGTTAAATTCGCCAGCGTCTTGGATAGGAAAGCGACCGATCCCCGACACCCAGTGACTAGTGAAATCGCTAGTGTTGTGGTGGCTCCGCTGACTACTGGGTACCTATATTTTTCTCTACATAGGTACATTTCGCATCGAGCATTGGCAATCACATCCCTGCAGTAATGAGCCGATTACTGCAATTTCCTAAGAAGGACTGGCCTTTAACCGATCGAAATCCTACCGGTTATATGTATAATGGCAGTTCGCTCCATCGAATTCGGTAAGCCGGCGGTCGGTAATACGAGTATACGGGTTGGTTGTCTTGTTTTGCAAGACAAGGCAAGATAAGACAACAATGTTACCGTAATTTGCGAAGAAAAAAATAATTGAGTTTTGTTAATAATTGATTTTTTGCAATTCAACTAGAGTATTTTATTTCGTTATTCAAAAATGTTTTGTTAAAATTAATTTTTTATTAAATTTGGTTTGCTCTTTCAGAAAAACTGAATTTCATTGACAGGGACAGAAGTTAAGGCATTAAAAAGAATTTTGTCCCATATATGTATAAGAAATTTGTTTTTTATTTTCTTTATTTGACTATCCTAATAAAACCAGACCAATTTACGACAATTGATCGGTCAGATGTTTTGCGGACTAGTCCCTCTCCAATGACAGGTCCATATTAAAAAGGTCAGTTAAGAACATTACAAATACAATTATGAGGGGACTAGTACTTACTGGTAACATGAAGGACTGACCGAGGGCTACACTTGGGCCAATCCAAATTACTGCGCGGATGTGAGTTCTAACACTCGCATACATGCAGACAAGCATTCTGAAATTTTCCTCGTTTTAGAGTCGGGTCCTTTGGGGAATTTTTGGCGCACGAGCATCTAAAACGTCCGGAAGACGACTCGTCGCACTGTGGCATTGATTCAAAACTTTTTAGAATAAAAGCATAAAGAGTTGTTATATGTATATGACCCCAAATTATAACCTATATATACATATATACATATGTAAAATATGTTGCAAAAGCGTTGTTCGTTTATTACTAATGAACGGTCAGATCGAATTCGATCAAATTCTTGGGTTTTTTTTTTTTCGTATGTGCGGTCGACGCTTTGGTGAGCTATGAAGAATTTCTTTTAAAAATCTCTTACTTTCTGTTTTGTATAGAAAAATGGCCGGAGTAATGCCCTTTTAAACATTTGAAGTGATTTTTGGTTAATAAAAGTAAAATCGAAAAAGCGCCTAAAAATTCGAAAAAAAATCCCTTGATCTGGCATCACTGATTAAAAGTGATTTTCTTTTACATTGATGCAACACTGAGTTTTATGAAAATCTTAGTCAATTATTTCCCTATAATCTTTATGGGACTTCCTACGAGGTTTCCATGTAAAACTACCATTTCAACCTTTTGAAAAAAAAAAAGAAAAAAAACTTATGGGCATCTCTTATTAAGACAATTCTCTACAAAACTGCATCATTTACTATAATTTTGGAAATTGATTGGTCGAAAAATTGAATATTTCCCACCGAATAACAACCACTGTGGATTTTCATTTATTAGTAATCTTGATTTGCACAATTAAACATTTGCTTGTAATAGAAATACAGCAAAGAAAATTTAGTAAAGTCAAATATTCGACTGACGGTATGCCATCTAATGCCTCCAATGCCACACAGCTTTTGGGCTTAAAATGCCAAACTGAAAATTCAATAAACTTTCCAATTAAGAATTTATCGGTTTTCAAAGCCAAGCCTCAAATGTTTTCATATGTATGTAATTGAAATTGTTTTCAATCAATTTCATGATAAAATTTTACCGATGATAAATTTGTTCGTTTGAAATTTTCCAAAAGATATTATATTTGACTTTTCATCGATTAAACTGTCCATCAAAGCAATAACCGAGAACTCGAAGCAAATCAGGTGGAGAGAGCTTCCTTAAAAACATTTGCACTGCAACAAACCTGGCCAAAAAATGGCAAATAAACTTCTCTTTAAAATACTGTAAATTAATTCAGTTGAATTGTGTACCTGAAATGCGTGCAAAATATTTTTGTGTAGCTTTGTCTACATACCTACAATTAAAGGATATATTTCTTCAGCGAATGCTTACATCTTATATAAAAAATGGTTGCTGCATTTTGTGAGAAAAAGGGAGATAGTTTGATGCAAAGTTGGGACGCCCTTATATTTATCACATGTTGTGAGTAACATACCTACTCGTACTCCCAATAAAAGCATTGAACACGCTGACACATGTTACGAAATGCAGTTCAACTGCAGCGGTTTCCTCACAGAGAACTAATTCCGGCTGACGTTCAGAACGGCCATTATTAATACCTACATAGTTATACGTACATATGTAACATATAACCCCCAGCAGATGCTGTGTGAATTCAATTTTATTTGTAAAACAAACAAAAAATTCAAAGGAGTTGTAAAGAAAACGCATTGAAATCGACAGCAAGTGTTATTCTTGAAAAAATATTGCCACCATTTTCCTTTTTATGATTTGTGAAAATTTGATTTTGGCAGAAGATTTCAATAAAATTATATTAGTAACTATAGTATAAAATTTAAAAAATCGGTAAATGTTAGAGTACTGGGGTCAGGAAAAGGATCCTTACACACATCCCTTGAATAACTGTACCCATTTCAAGCTTAAAATGAATTGTGTGCGCAACACTTTGTTTAGAGTTGCTAGAAGACAATGTGTTTTCACACAGAATTGTTAGCTCATATAAATATTATATGTTTAACTTGAGGAGTTTATTATTGATTTTGCAATTTGGAAAGAGAACAAAAAAAAAACAACTTTAAACAAAATCCTCTCAGTTTTAAAGCAGAATATTTAAAGCCAGAGGCCGAAAACCTGTGTCAATTGTTGTGGTTTCCTCCAATCCTAATCAGAAATAATTATTATTTTTCGATTTCAAAATAAGTATCATAAAATCAGATTTATTATCTAACTTTGAAAAATAAATCTTATGATTTAAGAGATATTTTTCAATTTTTATATACTCGTAAGTATTAGAAAATAAGCCTTATTTTGTAATACTTATGGACATTTGCAGAAAAAGTAAGCTTTTTGTCGCGTCCGTATGTACCTGATTGCCATTCGGGACTGCATAGAAACTTTGAAAAATAAAAAAAGTCCTCATAAGCTGCACGAAAGTATTAAGAAGCAAAAGTACTATTTACCGCATACTTGAATTCGGGACTTAAAATTGCTCATTTAATGGTGTCGCGTCCGTTTGGAAATGCCCATATCGCACCCTTGCTACTAAATCGGCACAATTCAAAACTTTCGCATTTCTCGAAAGCCATTCAATCTCTCTTGAAACTAAGGAGAAATAATATTTTTTCATAACTTATATTACTCTCAATCGATTGCTGCATCAGTCAATATAAGGGTTAATTTTCTAGGTGTTGGCTTTCTTATAGACAAATACAATCGAACATAAACAAAAAACATGAAAAAAATTTTGAATTATGGCGATTTATTAGCAAGGGTGCGATATGTTGAAAAAAATTATGAAATAATGTATATATTTCAATTTCCTTCAAAGAGTTTTGAAATAACTATGAAATTGTAATTTATACAGGGTGTCCCGTTAGGTAGTACATTCCTTTACAGAGGTGGTAGGGGAGTCCAAGATGAACAAAAAATCGTATGTGAGGTGGGGGTCCCAAATGCACCCCTGAGGAGTTATAGGGCCTTAAAGTTTTTTGGCACTAAGTCCAGAAAAACAATTCTCCCACGCTAGTGGCTTACTGTAGAAAAAAAAAATGTTATGCGGTTTGAAAGCCAATTGTACAAGCTTTTGGGCAAAATTGAATTGATGGTCAAAATTGCAGTTATTGTGTGAAAAATAAACGCTCAAAGTGAAAAATTCTGAAAAAATTTTCAATTCTTTTACTTTGGGAGCCATTTTGGTATGGAAAAGGTCCAATTAAGACATGCTTTTTTAATTTTTTTTTAAATCTTCGATCAATTTACTTCAAATCTGTGGTACATTTGTTATACCTTATTAGCGGTTTAACCTCAGGAAAAATAGAATTTAAAAACGAACTTGAACTTTTTTTAAAATCAATTTAAATTTACGTCCAAAGCCGTCGTGAAAATGTGAAATTTGAAAAAAAAAAAAAAAATCATTGCATACATTCAGGGTGTTGTAAATTCCGACCCTTGACCCTTATACAACGTTAAGAAGTTGGCAACACAATAAAAAATGCTTTATAATTAGCACCACATTACCGATATGACTGATGACTTAATAAATACATTCTGCAAATCAAAATGAAAACCCTGAGTCGTGAGAAAAATTTGCATAGATCCAGGATAGATAGGTACTACCCCTGGGGACTGTCAGATTTCAACCAATTTTTTTCACACGTTCATTTTAAGCATAGATAAAATTCTCATAAAGTTTTGATTTAATTCGGTTACGTTTTAAATGTAGCTGCGATACTGCGAACCACAAGCAGGTTTTTATGATTGGGCCACTCCTTCTATTAATTTCCGCAAGATGTATGGAGCGATCCCACTGTGCGGCTGGCAGGCAATCAACAGTCGTATTATTACCAGACAATCGAAAAACTTGAAAACAAAAACGAAGAACAAAAATAAACAACGTAATCCGTTTGAATATAAACGTGAGAAAATAGACTAATAAGAAATATGATCGTTAACTGCAGCCTAATAGCATTACTAAGCATTCCTTTTTATTTAGTTGTCATTGTCGCCGCCGTCGCCGCCGCCGCCATCGCCCCCTCCCAAACGGGCGCTAACAATTTTTTCCGCTTACGTGCAAATTGAAATACGTGCAGAATAAATAAACAAACAAGAACGAACGCCCAGACACCGCAGCCGCTGTTGCTATGGTCCCCAAGGAGGACCACTAACAGTAGCCTCACGCTTTCTGTTTCGAGGGCACATTGTGTTTGTGCGTTCGCGTGTAACGTTCAGATCCAATCTGAGTAAGGGCCAATATTACCAAGAATGTTACCTAAAATGTTTTTAATTAAAATATAAACTTTTTTTTTTCAAATACTTGTATTTCATTTTCAATATAGCAATATTTTAAGTATAGAAATTTATGGCAGCACTTTCCACTGCCATGGCTGTGAGTCCATTTTGAGTCCGTCTGAAGAGACTGTTATTTTTTTAAAAACCGTGTCAATAAATAGTCATAACTTTGGTACTTCAAATTACTGACCCGCAACTTCTAAACTTCCAGACCGGTCTATATTTTTGTTTTATTTCCGGGAAAGCAATTTTTTTTTTTTATGAAACTTATTCCTTTGAATTATTCTAAACAGTTGTGTTTTTTTTAATATCCCAGTAAAAAATAGGATTGCTCAAAGATTAATCTTGGATAACTCCTTTTGGAGCAATGGAGCAACTCCTCAAATCTCCGAGCCTCATGTATTTTGTACTTCTTTTCAGCATTGCATGTCCTTATGGGCGAGCAATTCTTTTGAGCTCCCAAATGGAGATCAAAAAGACTACTCTTTTTGACCTCCGAATAGAGGACAAAGAGAGTAATATATCAAAATATGTTAGTGAGCAATCCTTTGAATCTCCTGAATGAGCCAAAATGGAGTAATATTTTGTAGCTCCAGAAAGATTCTTAATGGATTAATATTACCTAAATAATACCTATTTTTTAAAATATTTATTTCCCGCTTTTGATTCTCCTCTGTTGTGGGGTTTGAACCTCGGAACTCTCGATTCCTAGTCAAGTGTTCACCCTCGACACCGTGTTTGCCAAATCGAAAGTATGGAAATTTTTTCATTTAACAGGTTGGCTGATAAGTCCCCGGTCTAACAAAGAAAAACACATTTTTTTGTCAAAATTCGTTTTTATTATTCAACATAGTTCCCTTCAAGAGCGATACAACGATTATAACGACCTTCCAATTTTTTGACACCATTTTGGTAGTACTCCTTCGGTTTTGCCTCAAAATAGGCCTCAGTTTCGGCGATCACCTCTTCATTGCAGCCAAATTTTTTCCCTGCGAGCATCCTTTTGAGGTCTGAGAACAAGAAAAAGTCACTGGGGGCCAGATCTGGAGAATACGGTGGGTGGGGAAGCAATTCGAAGCCTAATTCATGAATTTTTGCCATCGTTCTCAATGACTTGTGGCACGGTGCGTTGTCTTGGTGGAACAACACCTTTTTCTTCTTCATATGGGGCCGCTTTGCCGCGATTTCGACCTTCAAACGCTCCAATAACGACATATAATAGTCACTGTTGATGGTTTTTCCCTTCTCAAGATAATCGATAAAAATTATACCATGCCCATCCCAAAAAACAGAGGCCATTACTTTGCCAGCGGACTTTTGAGTCTTTCCACGCTTCGGAGACGGTTCACCGATCGCTGTCCACTCAGCCGACTGTCGATTGGACTCAGGAGTGTAGTGATAGAGCCATGTTTCATCCATTGTCACATATCGACGCAAAAACTCGGGTGTATTGCGAGTTAACAGCTGCAAACACCGCTCAGAATCATCAACACGTTGTTGTTGTTTTTGGTCAAATGTGAGCTCGCGCGGCACCCATTTTGCACAGAGCTTTTTCATATCCAAATATTGATGAATGATATGACCAACACGTTCCTTTGATATCTTTAAGGCCTCTGCTATCTCGATCAACTTCATTTTACGGTCATTCAAAATCATTTTGTGAATTTTTTTGATGTTTTCGTCGGTAACCACCTCTTTCGGGCGTCCACTGCGTTCACCGTCCTCCGTGCTCATTTCACCACGCTTGAATTTTGCTTACCAATCAATTATTCTTGATTTCCCTCGGGCAGAGTCCGGAAACTCATTATCAAGCCAAGTTTTTGCTTCCACTGTATTTTTTCCCTTCAGAAAACAGTATTTTATCAAAACACGAAATTCCTTTTTTTCCATTTTTTTCACAATAACAAAAGTTGCTTCACAAAAGACGCTCTATCTCACAAACTAATTGACTTACAGACGTCAAATTTTGACACGAACCATTTGAAGGTTGCCGCTATATAAAAATAATATGCATTTAATACTAGCGACGCCATCTATGTGTCAGACCGGGGACTTATCAGCCAACCTGTTATAAGTTTGAAATCAAATTTAATTGCCATCGTTCTCAATGACTTAAATAAAAATCTATGGTAATTTAGCTTGAACCCCTAAGATAAATTTTAACTATAAAGAAATTTTTTATTATAAGGTATTTGTGTTTAAAAAAAAAAAAAAAAAAATTTATAGTTTAGGTAAAAAAATAAAATTATTCTAATTTAAAAATATTGGCCTGTCTTGGGGGCAAAAAAAAGGGGGCCAACCCGTGGCTAATTTTTTGACAAAAATCCGTAAAAAAAAATGTTAACATTGTACAAGCTTTTGGGCAAATTGATTGATGGTCAAAATGCAGTTATTGTGTGAAAAATAAACGCTCAAAGTGAAAAATCTGAAAAAATTTTCAATCTTTTACTTGGGAGCCATTTTGGTATGGAAAAGGTCAATTAGACATGCTTTTTTAATTTTTTTAATCTTCGATCAATTTACTTCAAATCTGTGGTACATTTGTATACCTTATTAGCGTTAACTCAGAAAAATAGAATTAAAAAGAACTTGAACTTTTTTTAAAATCAATTTAAATTTACGTCCAAAGCCGTCGTGAAAATGTGAAATAAAAAAAAAAAAAAATCATTGCATACATTCAGGGTGTGTAAATTCCGACCCTTGACCCTATACAACGTTAAGAGTTGGCAACACAATAAAAAATGCTTTATAATTAGCACCACATTACCGATATGACTGATGACTTAATAATACATTCTGCAAATCAAAATGAAAACCCTGAGTCGTGAGAAAAATTTGCATAGATCCAGGATAGATAGTATACCCTGGGGACTGTCAGATTTCAACCAATTTTTCACACGTCATTAAGCATAGATAAAATTCTCATAAAGTTTGATTTAATTCGGTTACGTTTTAAATGTAGCTGCGATACTGCGAACCACAGCAGGTTTTTATGATTGGGCCACTCCTTCTATTAATTTCCGCAAGATGTATGGAGCGATCCCACTGTGCGCTGGCAGGCAATCAACAGTCGTATTATTACCAGACAATCGAAAACTTGAAAACAAAAACGAGAACAAAAATAAACAACGTATCCGTTTGAATATAAACGTGAGAAAATAGACTAATAAGAAATATGATCGTTAACTGCAGCCTAATAGCATTACTAAGCATTCTTTTTATTAGTTGTCATTGTCGCCGCCGTCGCCCCGCCGCCATCGCCCCCTCCAACGGGCGACATTTTTCCGCTTACGTGCAAATTGAATACGTCAGAATAAATAAACAAACAAGAACGAACGCCCAGACACGCAGCCGCTGTTGCTATGGTCCCCAAGGAGGACCACTAACAGTAGCCTCACGCTTTCTGTTTCGAGGGCACATGTGTTTGTGCGTTCGCGTGTAACGTCAGATCCAATCTGAGTAAGGGCCAATATTACCAAGCATGTTACCAAAATGTTTTTAATTAAAATATAAACTTTTCTTTCAATACTTGTATTCATTTTCAATATAGCAATATTTAAGTATAGATTTATGGCAGCATTTCCACTGCCATGGCTGTGAGTCCATTTTGAGTCCGTCTGAAGAGACTGTTATTTTTTTAAAACCTTCAATAAATAGTCATAACTTTGGTACTTCAAATTACTGACCCGCAACTTCTAAACTTCCAGACGGTCTATATTTTTGTGGCACGGTGCTTGTCTTGGTGGAACAACACCTTTTTCTTCTTCATATGGGGCACTTTGCCGCGATTTCGACCTTCAAACGCTCCAATAACGACATATAATAGTCACTGTTGATGGTTTTTCTTCTCAAGATAATCGATAAAAATTATACCATGCCCATCCCAAAAAACAGAGGCCATTACTTTGCCAGCGGACTTTTGAGTCTTTCCACGCTTCGGAGACGGTTCACCGATCGCTGTCCACTCAGCCGACTGTCGATTGGACTCAGGAGTGTAGTGATAGAGCCATGTTTCATCCATTGTCACATATCGACGCAAAAACTCGGGTGTATTGCGAGTTAACAGCTGCAAACACCGCTCAGAATCATCAACACGTTGTTGTTGTTTTTGGTCAAATGTGAGCTCGCGCGGCACCCATTTTGCACAGAGCTTTTTCATATCCAAATATTGATGAATGATATGACCAACACGTTCCTTTGATATCTTTAAGGCCTCTGCTATCTCGATCAACTTCATTTTACGGTCATTCAAAATCATTTTGTGATTTTTTTGATGTTTTCGTCGGTAACCACCTCTTTCGGGCGTCCACTGCGTTCACCGTCCTCCGTGCTCATTTCACCACGCTTGAATTTTGCTTACCAATCAATTATTCTTGATTTCCCTCGGGCAGAGTCCGGAAACTCATTATCAAGCCAAGTTTTTGCTTCCACTGTATTTTTTCCCTTCAGAAAACAGTATTTTATCAAAACACGAAATTCCTTTTTTTCCATTTTTTTCACAATAACAAAAGTTGCTTCACAAAAGACGCTCTATCTCACAAACTAATTGACTTACAGACGTCAAATTTTGACACGAACCATTTGAAGGTTGCCGCTATATAAAAATAATATGCATTTAATACTAGCGACGCCATCTATGTGTCAGACCGGGGACTTATCAGCCAACCTGTTATAAGTTTGAAATCAAATTTAATTTAATTTTATTTTGATTTCGGATTGCTCGCTTATGATCCGAATGGATTCATTACTCCTTCATTGCTCGATTTAAGCATTTCTCCAAAATTTTTTACTGCGATGGAACTCAAATTTGATTTCGTATTTACCTAAATGCAGTGCCGAGGTGTTTTAAAATATTTTAAAATTTAAAAAAAAAAACTTGAATTTTTATTAAAAAAATTTTTTCAATATGCTTGTCTTTCCAAAAAAAAAAAAAAAAATATTGATTATGGAAATATATCGATTTTAGAAAAATTTCTCTTATACCCACAATTTTTCAGAAAATCCAACGCAATTCGGGATGAAATATGAGATTTTCTGATGGTGCTCTAAACTTTGGTTTACCAAAAAAAAAAACAAAAAAAAAAAATTTCGTACAAATTGATATAAATAAGCTTGTGTACAATTTGCCGGGTTATTCTTTCAGGTCTGCCACTTATACTCTCACTTGGGTTTATTTGGCCTTTTTCCGCCATTTCTACATGGTGTGAAACATTTTGCTTCCAACAAGTCAGACGAGGTAATTGTTCCCAGTGGGACACGAATGAGGAGACTTATGGGAAATTACTTTGTCAGGTTATTGTGAATCTGACGGCGCCGTAGCTCGTGTCAGAGCAAAACGGGGCATTCGCGAAGGAAATGAAAAACCGGAGAAGAAAAATCTGTGACAAAATGGCGGTCGATGCGTTTATTCCCACTTCCAGAGAATACGTTCACGTACGTTTTAGGGATATCTATAGCGTTAGTTAGAGATATCAAACAGATTTTGGAGTATATATATATATATATATTAAGGTGGATCGATTTTGTAACCTCCAATTGCCCTAGCAGAATATTATTCTGTTGCCCATACTTAATAATTATGCCGAAGAAACTATAGGTCAAATGTGAATTTCAACCTTCCGCTTTTGCAAACAAAGGTTTTTCATGCTATATTCGACTTATTTTGGTCATCATTGTTGGTGGAAAACATCTCAAAAAGCAGAGAAACAATCACTTCAACGTCCCTCAAAACTCAAGGCATTGAAAAAATTTTATATTTTCTTTAATAACTGTCTTAAAATGTGGCCAATTTATGATGATTTTTCTAGCAAAAATTTATTATTTTTTCATGCCTAAAATTATGCTAAAGGTGCTTCTACACGTTCAACAAATTGCGTCAACATTAGGGCAGTATTAAGAAAAATTCAATTTAAAAACTTTTTTGATTAGGTAGAAATTTCAATAATTTGTAACATGCTTTTAGGCATATTTAAGAAGGGCTTTCTTTTTGAAAAGCGGAAGAAAAATTTCGGGTTTGACCTATGGCTCTCTGGGCATTTTTTCTCCAAAAAAAATTGTAGAATCTTATTTCACTAGGGCAACTTTCATCATTTTTTTTTTTGTCGAGCAAAACGATCCACCTAAATATACAGGGTGTTCCATACTCAATGGATCAAAAAAAAAATGGAGGTGATAGGGGGAACCCATACAAGCACACAATTGTAGGGAAAGGGGGCTACATCTTGCACTCGTAAGGAGCTAGAGGCGCGGAAAGAATTCGACTAAATTGGTGAGCATACTTTTAGGCGGATATGTAAAACTAAAACACTATTCAGAAATTTTTAAATTTCGTAGATTTCATCATAGAAGCGTGCTGTGCTGTATGCATTTGCTTGAATCTCATTTGCTACTTCAATTTAAATAAAATATCAATTTCGTTGTGGCTAGATAAATTCCAATCTTTAAAGAAGCGTTGCGGAACACTAAATATGGACAATTTCAGGAGAAACGGTCCCACCGGTGACACCCGTCAAAGTCATTCCGTGCAAAAATTGAGTAATTTCAGTGCCTAACTCTTTTTTAAAGGCTTTAAAAAAACTAATTTTTTTTTTTTAATCACGTCCTTTTTCTTCATTCAAATGAGCTAAAACCTAAAAAACGAAAGTGTCACAGGTGGGACAGTGTCCATGGAATTGCCCATTTGTTTTCTTATCCTGTTTCCCCCATACTGCCTTGCCACATGTTTTGCTTTCATTTCAATTTAAGGAATAGAATGTAGAATGAAGAACGTGTCTGCATGCAGTGGACTGGAAAAAATAACCTCTATTTCCGGATGCATTTTAGCAGGATGACACATGACACAAGAGAGAGGAATAACTGCATATAGCATATAGCAGATACCCCGCTCACCAAGCATCCCTTAAGTCCATTGCGGTCGGCACTTTAACCCATTATGCGCATAGTTTGCATTTCAAACACACATTGTCTGGAAAGTTGTTGTCCCAGACGACAATTGACAGAGTGGCTGTGGCATAAGCTGAGTAATGGACGGGAGCAGCCATCGCCGCAAGGACTATCGCACATTGAACTTCAGTTCTCAAGTCTTCGATACACCCGGTGGAATAGGTACACAACAGAAAGAGATGGAAATATGAAATTATGCTAAGCAAATGCAGTTTATCTTCTTTTTGTTCATTCGCGGCATGCGGGCAAAGACAAGATTTATTTTTTTATTTTTTTTTTCACTCCGAAGTGAAGAAGACAAGCGAAGGAATGACTTTTCCGCCTTTCTCTCTTCGACTCATTTGACTTTAGAGAATCGATGCTAACGACTGATAAAGGAATCTCGCAGGACAAAACGGCAGTGGCAATGAACGTTCGAGCATTTATGCGTTGCACGTATGTATGGATATTTATGCAAAGCATAACTGTGCTCCTGCAGGCATGCGATAACGATGACGAACGATAATAATCGATGCACAAAGCAAGACGAGACTTGACCAGCTCACACATACAGTCATGCGGTCCTCAAGCAATTGACTTAACAAGCCTTAAAAGTCATACGTGGTTTGTCAATGCAATAAACAATAAAGAATAACACATAGAAAACTAGACCTGGAGAAACAATCAATAGCACTATCGATAGTTCCAAACTATCGAAAACATCGACGGGGTTTTTTTTACGACTATCGGAAGTTTTGATTCATTTACATTTACTTTTGGCTTGGGAAAGATGGCGCTGGCGGTGACAGATGGCTTTTTCTTTGAAATGGACAGACTCCTAAAAATATCCGTTTTAAATTAGGGCGAAGCATAAATTTCGATGTGAAAATACCCCCACGTCAAGTTGTTTGAGTAAAATACCCATAAGATAGGGAAAAACCAAAGAACTAGTATCACTGATCCAGCCCTTACGAGAAAACCCCATTCAAAAGACAAACTTACCCATCATATCCCAGCAAAACAAATACACGTATTAAAGTAGTTTAAAACCCGTATCGATACGCGTATTCTATCAGTCAATTTACGCCCATTTACGCTTGACTGAGAGAGTACCCGTATCGATACGGATTTTAAACTACTTTACTACGCGTATCCATCCGGCTTGCAGGGGTAACATGATGTTTTGTAAATGTATGAGTGCAAACAATTATCGTGATTTGCTGGGATAGAACCAGCGTTGGGACTACGAAAATTCCATTTGTTAGTAAAAGAGCGGAAAAATCGGAGTAGAAACGAAACTTGAGCAGTAGAATGCAAGTTTTCCATTGTTGGGCCGAAAAAAGCCCCAAAATTTAACATTTTGAGGCACTCTTTATATGAACACATTAGGTATGGCAATCCAGGGATTTCAAAAAATAGTAATAATCGTTTAAGTCGTAAAAGAAATCGTACAAAATCGTTTAAATCCGTTTAATCGTTTAGTCGAAGCTAAAATATATGAATGTGTTAATCAGATTTCTCTTGAATAACAAAAAAAAAAAAAAAAAAACACCGAGACTAATTCCGGAATCCCGGGATTTTGACATCCCTGGAACACATACATATATGGCTTTTCAATTTACATCATCACATACAAACTTCCCGCAATCAAATTTATATTCTTTCTCATACAGATGTCATTACATACATATGTCAAAATCGCGTCGTAGACAAAATATTTTGACTTATTTGGTGATCTGGACAAATCGTAGTAGATTTTTTGGTAAAGGGGAGTGGCGGAGTAGATTTCAAAAATTTTTAAAAACCCGGAGTAGATCTACTCCGATCGGAGTAAATTCCGAACTAAGTGCTGCTTCACGTATTACTACCGATAATATCGATGGTTCAGACAATCGACGGTCGCAACTATCGATTGTCATCCACCTCTATAGAAAATCCATATCACGTGGTCGAAAGAATTTATTTTAGTTTCTAGTTCAGCTTGAATTTTCAAATTTGCATTAAAACGCTTCCCTTTTTGATGATTAAGAGATTGCTTTAATTCGCGATTAATAGAAGACCCGAAAAGGACCAAAAAAAATGTGTCCTATTCATATTATAATAAACTATAGAGCAATCGCTTGCCCTGCTGTAGACTAAAATGTGACCATAAATTTGAGTCGACAAATATTCGAATTGATGAAAACTATGGCTGCTCAAGAAGAGTCGCTGCTGCGGTGACAAAGTCCTATCATTCCTGATCGAACACAAATTCTCCGTTTCGTCAACTGCTTATTGTGACCTTGGGAGTGCTAGTACCCAGTAGTCAGTAGGTCGGCCCCGATATTTGTGACATGCCAAAGTGCCAGTCCTTGATGACTAGCCATTTCACCTACCACATGAACCTGAAAGAGTAGATAGGCCTCAGTTCACATTTCCCTATTCGCTGCGTATGATTGTTTTTGCTGTTGTCGGCTTCAACTTCACATTCTGATGACTTGACCGACAAGGGTTCGATAGCTCAGTGGTTCAAACTGTGACTCGACAGCCGCAAGGTTCGGAGTTCAAACCCTTATTTTGGAAGACAAACATTATCCCATAAATTTTTGAGGTTTTATTATTATTATTATTTTTTTTTTTAATGGTTCATTTTCAAATAAAAAATTTTTGGAGTGAAAAAATTCGTTAAGAACATTTCCCGAAATCTAAGCAACCCTAAATCAAGTGAACATTTTGACCAAGAAATTAAATTCGTTCGTTTAGCGTAATGGTTAAGACGTTCGCCAAGCGGGCCTTGGAGGTCAGCGGTTCGAGGCTCGGTGGAGGCGAGAAAATTTTAAGAGATGAAAGATAAAAAAAGATTTAAAATAAAAAATAGATAAACAAAAAAAAATATATATATATAATAATTAATAAAATAAATAAATAAAAAAGTCAAAACACAAAATAAAATTTTTCTTTTTTCTCAGTCGCTGGCGCTAGGCCATTTTCTTGGCCCCTTTTCGCTAGCGAAATGACTGCCTAAAGATGGCGTATAAAAGGACGACCGGCCCCAGCAATGAGATCGTAATGTTAAATTCGCCAGCGTCTTGGATAGGAAAGGGACCGATCCCCGACACCCAGTGACTAGTGAAATCGTTAGTGTTGTGGTGGCTCCACTGACTACTGGGTAGTTCTTAATCTATGTACATACGTACATGAAATAACAAAGCAATTTAATTCAATGAAGCCGAATGGACGCTAATTCAAGCAATTCAAGGTCATTTCCAATAGGAATCAAATTAATATTCGAATACTCGATACTCAAAGAGATAATTTAAAAGATATCAGAAAACCATTATGATATACTCCACAGAGATTTTATATTAAATTACTTTTGTAATGACCTTCACATTCATATTGCAAAAAATCAAAAAATACACCAAAAGGAACTTCAACAGCCTATTTAAATCAATTAGTTCAAGATCTTCCTTTCTCAAAACCAGTAGTTGCACCGCAAAGCAGTATAAAAGGAAAGGCAACGATTCACAGAATCACAGTTAACGTTGATAACTATTACAGTGCAAACCAAGCCCTCGAATTTCGAAACCTCAAAAGCAAAATGTTCAAACTCGTAAGTAAAAATTTCAATTAAAGACAAAGAAAGGTTATACGAGTAGCTAAGACGGAGAGTGTTTTGAAAATTTCAGATACTTGTTGCTGCTTTCATTGCCAGTGTTATTGGCGCTGAAGAAGGGGATGTGAAGAAGCGTTCCGCTATACTCGCTGATGCTGCAATCATACATGAAACGACTTTGGCCAAAGTGGGTGACATCGTTCATAATGTACCTACGGCTGTCTCCCATCAAAGCTCGACAATCGTCCATGACCGCGCCAATTTTGTGACTCCGATTGTTGCTCCTGCTGTGAAAACCCGTTTAGCTCCTGTCCTTTCCACCACCGATGACTATGCTGTACCAATAGTCCGATCATATCCTCCATCCTACTCGTATCCCTATGTATCGTACTACTATTGAGATCTCACATTGGTAAAAAAACATCCTCAAATGAAAAGCCGATCAACTTCCCTTGAAGCTTGACTAAGAAATAAAACAAAGATTAAATGTCGTTCTAACATTTTTCAAAGATTCAATAAAATCGGGAATATACATAACTTCGATATCTTTGCGGATTCATTGCGGTTTTACGCATTTAATGGCACTTCTCCTGAGTAGGTTCATTAAGAAATCTGATGGCTACTCCAAAGATATTACGAATCGCCGAGAAGCGCGTTGCTATAATATAACAATGAGGAATTTGATAATTCTGGCAGCCTTCGAGGAGCTTGACGGTTCCCAAAATTACTTAGAACAGGTTGAGAAGTGATAAAAAAAATTTTTGTAGGCCGTGTCGAGTATAAAAAGAATCAGGATATGAAATTTTCCAAACACCTCCAAAATCTTAAGTAACGGTTAAAGACCCGATTTTACGTACCTTTGAGAAATCTTCGGGTTGTACTTATGTAATTATTAACTGATTTTCGTTTGCTTACCGGATATAGAAAGAAGACATTTTCAAATTTGGCGATGATTAATGGTTTACTAAACTACGTACTGAGTGTACCCAGCGAACATTTTTTTTTCGATTTATAACAGAAATCTGACAGATTGGCTAAAAGAAATGCCAAGTTTGATGGCGAAGTCGATCAGAAAACGTAACGAAAGTTGTATTGGCGGTTTACAAGAAATCGGAACGATCGGGCAAAATAATTCTATACCTATATGCATTAAAAGAAAATATTCTTACAAACAGGATTCACTTCAAGGCCTTACAAAGGTCAAATTTAGATGATGTTGCCCTCGAAAAATATAATTTGAAGTCAGGTCATTTTTAAGAAACGAAATTGGATTAAAAATATGTACATAAAACTTTATCAAAATAGTTCGGATCGACTTAATCCTGGGGTCAAGTTTCTCTATTTTACTATATTTGGGTTGAGGCCTTGATTTCTTAAAAAAAAAAAATGAACATTCAATTAACATGACCTTCACTTGTGTTTGAAATGTCTTGCTTTCTGGTATAAATTGATTAAAAATTGTGGACATAACGGAGATCGCTCATTATAGTATTTATCTGCATTAATCATGTGAGCCTGATTTCGTAAAAATTATTAAAAATTTTGCACTGGGAAGCGAAGCATTTTCAAGGCATTTTTTTCAATCTGCAGTGGGCAATTCCACAGAAATCGATGAGAAGAAAAAAAAATTTTTTTCGAATAAAGTTGGAAAAAAATATCAATAATAGTCGAACAGATATGTAATCTATACGTTGCTGTCAAATTCATATAGTGCATCCTTTTTTCGCAAGTGGACACGCGTGTTTTGTGAAAAGCTTAAATTATTCGAAGAAAAATGTCAAACGTCGAAAATTTTCCCAAGGTCAGCAAATAAAACATGTATATATTTTTCGATACCTAACTAAGCCCAATTATGGTTAACAATCAAAAGCTTTAGACAGTGGCGGATTTAAGGAAAAAGGCCCAGTGGGCAAAACACCCAAAAAACTGTCGATGAAACGTTTCCCTTTAAATTCGATTAGGGAATTCTCATATATATGCGTTCAGCAAAAGGGGCCCTGAAAGCCTTTCGTCGGGGGAGGCCAGTGGGCAAGCGCGCTTTTGCCCACCTGCTAAATCCGCCACTGGCTTTAGATTAATCTGGCAAAAGTACGAAAAGTATAATTTTAAGCGACTCAGACAGTGTTGCATTTGGCCGCAAAGTTTGTGTAACATACCAACGCTAAATGCAATAAAGTTAGTGTCAAAGTAAAGCATGTCGATGAAATAAATTCTCTTTATTTTTTCCTCTAAGTATTCGAAATTGTTCAAAGAATACCGTTAAAAAAATTAAATTTGTGGATTATTTTTAATTTTAAATATCATTAAAAAGCTGTAACGTACCAACGCTTTCATGATTGTTAGCCTGACAAGGTACCGGTCGCAGTTTCAAATGTGCTAAGATCTATGTAACCTGAAAATTAGTTTGTAAATGTTTTATTCGGGCATGTGACTGGATTCCCTTTCCCCAAATTTTGTGGAAAGGGAATTTCGTTCCTCCAATATTTTGAAGAATGTATGGAAATTTTGAAAGAAATGACATTGTCAAAAACAAAAGAGCGGCTATACGATAAAATTTTCGAATTAAAAAATTTCGAACATATTTAAATTCCCGAGTATTTATTTCAATTTCCCGGCGAAATGAATTCCCGGGAATCCAATCACACACCTGATTTTTTATATTTGTTGGATAGAAGTCTTTGATACGCACAAACCATCCAAACCATCAAAATTTCCCAAAGGGGGGTGCAAACCCGATATAGCCACCGTCGATCCAACCCTGTTTTGGACATACACAGTTTTAAAGGATAAACGATCAAGCCTCATTTTTTTACTTGATGAGCAGGAGGTACCCTCATTTGATGAAACACCTGGGTGTTTCAAACAGATGCAAAAAGATAGTATTCCCGGCACACAAAGTCTGCCGGGCATAAAAAGCTTCTATACTATTCAGAAGGTTAATTTTATAGATTTAGGTCAAATCTTTTGTAAAAATTTTTTTTTACTTTGATATCTCTATGACAGTTCGATTTCAAAAATTTTTATGTAACATACCAACGTAACGTACCAACAGGCGTATAATATTTTTTAAAATTTATCAACACATATTTCTTGGGTTTTTTAATGCAAATCATCGAAAGTAACCTTTTTTACATAATTCATAAAAATTTTGTAAAACTACATTCAGTAGGAGAGCAGAGTTTTCACAATATCTGCCGCTCTCTCAAAACAGCTAGAAAAATTTGTAACGTACCAACGCCTTTAAATCAGCATTACCAGGATGCCCCATGGACTTTTTTCAAAATTAAATATTGTATTTTCTAGAACTCATGCCTTCTTTATTTACTGGAAAAGCTCGACATCGTGTTTAAAAAACTTAAGAAGTTATGTGCCCAAAATTAAAAAAAGTGTAACGTACCAAGAAATGGAATTGCCCAGTATAAACAAATGTTGGACATTTGGCCATAAAAACTTTACCTTAAAAATATTATGCAAAGAAATACTGCTCTCATCTTGGGTTTTTCTCTTCTGCAACACAGATGAACAGGCACTTTAAAAGACAATAACAGGCTTGTAGCAAATAAGGGTTATGGAGGCACGTACCTACAGTTATTGAAAAATCTGATTCCAGTCCAAACCTTGAGCGCACGAGACGATGATGTGTGCCGCAGCAACTGTGACCGAAGCGGCATTTTCAATGTCACGTATGATGGTCCTCCATGAGATGCACGCCGACTGCAGGCTCTTGAACTTGAACTTGTTCAACTCTTGGCTGTGCCTATCCTATATTTAACGTAAAGCGGAATAAGCCCAAACGAGAGCCCAATCGCTAAAAATATAACTAAAAATATCTGCGGAAACTAATTTGGCCACCAACAAAGGACAATGGACAGTTACGTTGTACGGACATGATTGCACTTAAAAAAGTGCATGCTTTTTACACGCTCTTATTTGTATTCACTTTTCCGTTGAATGCCACAAATCTTGCTAATGATCCCAATTATGTTTTATTATATATACATAAATAGGGCTCGGAAACTCATTAAAAATAAGTATTTTCTTTTATGCCGCTTCCAGACAATTGCATTTAATTGCATTACTTTTTGCATTACTGTTTCTTGTCAGTGCAAAAATACTTGGGTCACCATTAATGGCATGAACCTCAATCATAATTGTAACAAATTTTTTACTACTTTTTTTTTACACTGAACTACAAACAAATCAGAGCTGTAAAACAATGACTCATTTTTACATCTAAATTCATAATGAGTTTAAAAAAAACTGAATTCATTCTGCTCACAAAAACTATGAGCTGAATTAAAATTCGAATTTCCTTACGGTGCACAGTGGTCTCGCCTTCGTCTAGCCTTCGTATAGCCTTCGTATAAGCTTCGTATAGCCTTCGTATAGCCTTCGTATAGCCTTCGTGTAGCCTTCGTATAGCCTTCGTAAAGCCTTCGTATAGCATTCATATAGCTTTGGTATAGCCTTCGTGTAGCCTTGGTGTAGCCTTCGTGTACCCTTCGTGTACCCTTCGTATACCCTTCGTATAGACTTGTTGTAGCCTTCGTATAGCCTTCGTATAACCTTCGTATAGCCTTCGTATAGCCTTCGTATAGCCTTCGTATAGCCTTCGTGTAGCCTTGGTGTAGCCTTCGTGTACCCTTCGTATAGCCTTCGTATAGCCTTCGTATAGCCTTCGTATAAGCTTCGTATAGCCTTCGTATAGCCTTCGTATAGCCTTCGTATAGCTTCCGTATAGCCTTCGTATAGCATTTGAATAGCCTTCGTATAGCCTTCCTATAGCCATCGTATAGCCTTCGTATAGCCTTCGTATAGCCCTCGCATAGCCTTCATACAGCCATCGTACAGCCTTCGTATAACCTTCCTATAGCCTTCCTATAGCCTTCGTGTAGCCTTCAAGTAGCCTTCGTGTAGACTTCGTATAGCCTACGTATAGCCTTCGTATAGCCTTCGTATAGCCTTCGTATAGCCTTCGTATAGCCTTCATATAGCCTTCGTACAGCCATCGTACAGCCTTCGTATAGCCTTCCTATAGCCTTCTATAGCCTTCGTATAGCCTTCGTATAGCCTTCGTATAGCCTTAGTTTAGCCTTCGTATAGCCTTCGTATAGCCTTCGTATAGCCATCGTACAGCCTTCGTTTAGCCTTCGAATAGCCTTCGTATAGCCTTCGTATAGCCTTCGTACAGCCTTCGTACAGCCTTCGTAAAGCCTTCGTACAGCCTTCGTATAGCCTTCGTATAGCCTTCGTATAGCCTTCGTACAGCCTTCGTACAGCCTTCGTATAGCCTTCGTATAGCCTTCGTATAGCCTTCGTGTAGCCTTCGTAGAGCCTTCGTAGAGCCTTCGTAGAGCCTTCGCAGAGCCTTCGTAGAGCCTTCGTATAACCTTCGCATAGCCTTCGTTTAGCCTTCGTGTAGCCTTCGTGTAGCCTTCGTATAGCCTTCGTATAGCCTTCGTATATCCTTCATATAGCTTTGGTATAGCCTTCGTGTAGCCTTGGTGTAGCCTTCGTGTACCCTTCGTATACCCTTCGTATAGACTTGTTGTAGCCTTCGTATAGCCTTCGTATCGCCTTCGTAACACCTTCGTATCGCCTTCGTATAGCCTTCGTATCGCCTTCGTATTGCCTTCGTATAGCCTTCGTATCGCCTTCGTATCGCCTTCGTATTGCCTTCGTATCGCCTTCGTATAGCATTCGTATAGCCTTCGTATAGCACTCCATTTATCAGTTTTTGAACTAGAGGTCGTAAGCTATCATGAACAAACACGTTCATATCGGAGCTCTTTCCGGTCCGACGGCTGACAACGCACTGATGGAGCTCACGTATTGTCTCGCTATTTATATGTTTTTGAACTAGAGGTCGTAGGCAAACATGAACAGACACGTTCATTGCGGAGCTCTTGCCGGTCCGACGGCTGGCAACGCACTGATCGAGCTCACGTATTGTCACGCTATTTATACTCTTTTCAAAATTAAACAGAATGTATTTTTGACCTCAAATAAATGATATTGTGCTCTTTAATGCCTATGCCAGGAGGACATTTCCTACAGGATTTTCGGCAACTTTTCTTTGCTGAATGTTTCCGTACATTGTAAAGACAATTCAAGAGAAGAAAATTCCATGAAAACTCTATATTTTCCACCCATATAAAAATACTTTTATATTTTCCTTCCCAAAGAAATATAAATTCCCTTTATAGGTTTCCAATCATTCACCTCAATGACCTGCCCAGAGCTGACCTAAACTCTATTTATATGTTTTTGGAGTAGAGGTCGTAGGCAAACATGAACAAACACGTTAATTGCGGAGCTCTTGCCGGTCTGATGGCTGGCAACGCACTGATCGAGCTCACGTATTGTCACGCTATTTATACTCTTTTCAAAATTGAACAGAATGTCTTCGTATTGCCTTCGTATAGCCTTCGTATTGCCTTCGTATTTTTTCGTATTGCCGTCGTATTGCCTTCGTATAGCCTTCGTGTAGCCTTCGTATAGCCTTCGTGTGGCCTTCGTATAGCCTTCGTATATCCTTCGTAAAGCCTTCGTATCGCCTTCGTATAGCCTTCGTATGGCCTTCGTTTGGCCTTCGTATGGCCTTCGTATGGTCTTCGTATAGCCTTCGTTTAGCCTTCGTTTAGCCTTCGTTTAAAGCCTTCGTATCGCCTTCTTATAGCCTTCGTATAGCCTTCATATAACCTTCGTATAGCCTTCGTATAGCCTTCGTATAGCCTTCGTTAAGCCTTCATATAGCCTTCGTGTAGCCTTCGTATAGCCTTCGTATAGCCATCGTATAGCCTTCGTATAGCCTTCCTATAGCCTTCATGTAGCCTTCGTATAGCCTTCGTGAAGCCTTCGTGAAGCCTTCTTGTAGCCTTCGTGTAGCCTTCAATAGCCTTCGTATAGCCTTCGTATAGCCTTCGTGTAGCCTTCGTGCAGCCTTCGTGTAGCCTTCGTGTAGCCTTCGTGTAGCCTTCGTATAGCCTTCGTATAGCCTTCGTATAGCCTTCGTGTAGCCTTCGTGCAGCCTTCGTTTAGCCTTCGTTTAGCCTTCGTATAGCCTTCATATAACCTTCGTATCGCCTTCGTATCGCCTTCGTATCACCTTCGTATCGCCTTCGTATCGCCTTCGTATAGCCTTCGTATCGCCTGCGTATCGCCTTCGTATCGCCTTCGTATCGACTTCGTATTGCCTTCGTATCGCCTTCGTATAGCCGTCGTATCGCCTTCGTTTCGCCTTCGTATAGCCTTCGTATAGCCTTCGTATAGCCTTCGTATAGCCTTCGTTTAGCCTTCATATAACCTTCGTAGAGCCTTCGTATAGCCTTCGTATAGCCTTCGTACAGCCATCGTACAGCCTTCGTATAGTCTTCGTATAGCCTTCCTATAGCCTTCGTGTAGCCTTCGTATAGCCTTCGAATAGCCTTCGTATAGCCTTCGTATAGCCTTCGTAAAGCCTTCGTATAGCCTTCGTATAGCCTTCGTATAGCCTTCGTATTCCCTTCGTATAGCCTTCGTATAGCCTTCGTATAGCCTTCCTATAGCCTTCGTTAGCCCTTCGTTAGCCTTCGTAAGCCTCGAAAGCCTTCGTATAGCCTTCGTATAGCCTTCGTATAGCCTTCGTAAGCCTTCGTTACCTTCGTGTAGCCTTCGTATTGCCTTCGTATAACCTTCGTATAGCCTTCGTATACCTTCTATAGCCTTTGTATAGCCTTCGTTAGCCTTGGTTAGCCTTCGTTTACCTTCTATAACCCTTCGTAAGCCTTGTTTAGCCTTCGTATAGCCTTCGTAAGCCTTCGTAAGCCTTCGTATAGCTTCGTATACCTTCCTATGCCTTCGTTAGCCTTCGTATGCCTTCGTATGCCTTCGTATGCCTTCGTATTGCCTTCGTATAGCCTTCGTATAGCCTTCGTATGCCTTCGTATGCCTTCGTATCGCCTTCGTATTGCCTTCGTATGCCTTCGTATAGCCTTCGTATAGCCTTCGTATAGCCTCCTTTATAGTTTTGAACAGATCGTAAGCCTTCATGCAACCTTCCATATTCGGAGCCTTTCCGGTCCCGAAGGCCTTGAAAGCCTTGATAGCCTTCCGTATTGCCCTTTTATAGTTTTTGAACCTTTGGAGGTTCGTAGGCGAAACCTTGAAGCAAACCTTCATTGCGGAAGCCTTCTTGCCTTGGTTGCCTTCTGGCCCAATCCCCTATAGGACTTGTGAACCTTCGAAAACCTTCGAACCCCAACTTCGAACTTTTTTTTCACCTTGTATTCCCTTCGAAAAGTTGAAGGCCTCTAAATCGCTTTTCTTCTTTGTTTTATGTTTTAACCTTCAAATCGTTTTGCCTTCAATTGTTCATCCCTTGTAACATCGTATTTGCCTTCTTTCCTTATTTTGTTTTTGGTTGGGCAAGATTCAAACCGTTTTAGTTTTCCGGCCAAAATTTTGTGGAATCCTTTTCCACGTTGTTTTTAACTAGAGGTGTGGCGAAAACCATTCATTGGGATTTGTGGCCCGCGGCAAGCACCTAAAACAACATGAATTTCAATGAACAAAAACCGAACTTTTTTTTTCACCAACTTTCTAAAATGAAAAATTTAAGGGCCTCTAAAAGAACATAATTTTCTTTTGGGTTTTATGTATTAACCAAAATAAAGTTTACAACATCCCTGTTGTAACAAGCCATTGGTTTTGCCGTTCAGTTTTGGTGGGCAAATTCATTAAATTTGAAAATTTTAATCTTTTCCTTGTTTACGGTGAAAAAATTTAATGAAATTGCCAAGGAAAAAGTCCGGTGGGATTTAGGATTTGGCATTGCTTGGCCGCAATTTCCGTTTACCCCTTTTAATAAAAACAATAAGGGCCTCATAAAGAAATTACAGTTTCATTGAAATTAAGATATTATTTTAAATTGGGAAAATGAAAAGTAAAAAAAACCTTTATAAAATATTGGCTTCAAAAACTCGAACAATTCTTAAATTGGAAAAACATTTCTTTTATTCCAGGTTGAAAATTTTGAATTTTCCTTTATGGTTAAAATCCCTTTTTAATTTGGCAATTGGTTGGCAGCGTTTAAAAGCCTTATACGCTGGAAAAGAGAAAGCCACCTATTGGCAGCTTTCTTTGTCGTTTAAATATTAAATTTTTTTTAATTTTGGGAGATTTTCGAGTACATTACATATAAAATATCTACCAAACTCATAAAATGCCATGAAAAGCTTGGAAAACATAAAAATAATCAAGGAAACTCAATATTAAGGAGAAATAAAATGGTTTTTTTTTTGTCCTACCCCGTCTATATAACTTTTTGATCACACTTTTTCAGCAAAATACTAAATTCTATATACAATCAAATTCGTAGCAGTAGTCAAAAATGTGTGTCAATTTATTACAAAATGAAAACATTCGTGCACATTAAGCAAAAGTATATCGTAATATATTTATTAAAGCTTTAATTATAACTTTTAAAGCTATATAAAAAACCGAGCTGACGCCGTGTTTCTTTGATAATTTTCTTGCAAGTGGCATCATAGTGCCACTTTGTGTCTACCCGTATTGTTGTTGGTAGCTTTCTGGTGAATTTCTCGAATTTGTTGAATTTCCTATTCCTGCTTAAGGTTTTTGTTGGTAGCTTTTTGGTGAATATCCCCAATTTGTTGAATTTCCTATGCCTGCCTAATGGTGTATATCCCCATCGCGGCAGAGGCTTTTCGACGTCGACAGTTAGACCTACAGTCCTACATGCAATGCACTGATCGAGCTCACGTATTGTGTCGCTATTTATATGTTTTTGAACTAGAGGTCGTAGGCAAACATGAACAAACACGTTCATTGCGGAGCTCTTGCCGGTCCGACGGCTGGCAACGCACTGATCGAGCTCACGTATTGTCTCGCTATTTATACTTTTTTCAAAATTACATTTGTCCCGACTCAAAGCATTTCTCCAGATTTTTTATTCCATTATCTCAATTAGCAGAGCACTTTAACAAAAATGTACCAAATTTCAAATTTATGTACCATTGTACCAAACGAAAAAAAATGTACCAAATTTGGTACAAATGTACCGAAACAGCAACCGTGCTCACATGTATTGCTTGCACTCATGTCTCGACTTGACGGGTGCAGCCGAGCATGCAACATCGTGAGCGGGTATGTGGAACTATATGGCTATTTTCCATCAATTTCAGCACTTTTATGCTACTTCTAGCTTTTATTTTTGGCCGACTCTGCATTAGGTACAAAGTGTAGCGCCATATGCGTGGTCAGCGATGCCAGATGGCGAGATTTCCCCGTTTTGCGGAAATTTGCGACCTCTAAGGGACGACGGGGAAAATTGCCTTTAAAACAGGGAAACGCTTACAAGTCACCGATATATAAATTTTTTATCAAAAAGTACCAATATTTTCGATTTTTTGTCTATGCGACATTAAATTTAAATTAATTTAAAAAGGAAGACAATTTTTTGTTTGTTCAGAATAAGTTTTTTGTAAATTTAAAAGAGAAGACTTTTTTCTACTACTGAAAAAATTTATCTAACAACATGATGTTATGTCAAATTATAAACAATTGTAAATTTTAATTGTAAAAAGATGTGAAAAAAAATTTTCAATAGAAATAGATTCCCTGAGAAAGACTTCAAAGCTACTTTGTCGAAACGCGTAGGAGGAAAAAGGAGGTCGAGATTTTGAATTGCCTCAAGTTTGCCGACCAAAAAACCCGCACCTATAACACACAAACTTAGGAAACTTGGTCAAAGGAAAAAAATTAAATATTACCAAAATTTCATTTTGTTTACTCGCAAATAACAATAACATTGTTGTCTTTTTTTGGCAACATTATGGTTGTCCCCAGGCTTGAGATCAATTGTATATGACAGTATATTTTAAAAAATCTTCAAAAAACCTTATAAATATCTATTGTTATATTATAGCATTGACAGGCATATGGTGTAAAGTCTATAGACTTCACACTACAATGAAAGAAGTCTATGTAGGGGTGACACACTACAATTGATTGTGGACTTCTTTAAAACAGCTGATAATTGAAAATTAAAACAATAAAAAAAAACAATAAAAACATTTTGGTAGCATTTAGCCTCAATTTTATCTCAAAAGAATCCATGAAAGTTTCGTTTGTTTGTTATATAAATCCATACGATGGAATTAGTTTCATGCATTTCGCATAAATTACTTGAAATTAGATATTTAAACATCTGGTTTCCGATAAAATAATCGATATTTCGTTTAATTTTCTGCAGCGCTGTCATATCAATCTAAGAAATCCACAATAAATCCTCCCTTTCAATGTAGTGTGAAGTCTATAAAAAGTCTATGATAGCTAAGGTAGACTTTTGAGAAACACCTATGTGAGTCACCTAGACTTCACACCATCATGGTGTCTGTCAGTGCTATTATATACAAATATTACAAATTGATTGAGAATATAATACACCTTGGATTTCATTAACGGGGACAGATTAGGCATTAAAATGAAATTTGGCTCATATATATAATTGTTTTTTTTTATATTAAATTAAATTAAAAATTTTTTAGAATCCTACCAAAGTGTGATTCAACCTACCAACGTACCAAAGATAAAAACACCTTCCAAATTTCGTCGGAAAATTCCGAAAGTGGCAACGCTGATCCCTACTTCAAAGTTGTTTTGTTTTTAATGGAGCTACAAGACTTTGTCAATTTAGGCTGTCGGGAACATTTCAAGGCAGCTCTAGCTTATCGGGTTTTTGCTGATCTATGCAGAAGTACGTATTTTGGACGCCGATAATTTTTCAGTTCAAAGCTCATCTTGGCTATCTTTGTCGCGGCGATCGCATTGTGGTCTGGAGAACTTGCAATACAAAGAGCACCCCCCTATTTGTCCCACCTCACTTTTTCTTGCTCTTTAGCTTGTTTTTGTTGTTGTTGCGGAGGAAGTTTTATCGGCATAATTCTAGTTGCTGGCCGTTTCTGGGATTTGGTTGAAACTCGGTATGTATATTTAGAATGGCCTCCTGATTCCAAATCTGCAATCCGTTTTTGTCGGTCGCCACTAGTTTAGGAGATATCGACCTTTAAAGTTTGTATGAAAATGCAATGTAAACATTGTGAAAACAGACTGACAAATGGTTGTGGTGTTGCCAGACGTTTTATTTTGAAAAATCTACCAATTGGTAGATTTAATAGGTGGATAATAAAAAAGTGGGGAAATATGAGCCATATTGTGGGAAATATTTAGAAAAAAATTCTCAAACTTGGGAAAAGAAACGGCCAGCAACTAGAATTGTTCCATCCAAATTAATGTGTTCCAGTTTCATCTCTTTGGGCGGTTCTTCGAAACCACCTGGCCAAAAGGGATAATTCATAGCGGAACTCATTTTCATTGCTTCTTGCAATAAACCGTGTTGACGACGCATAGACGTCGAATTGTTTCCGGCCCCTCCCACATCATCGTCCATGTCAACCTCCACAAACTCTACTATTTTACGCAGGTGCCTGCGTACAGACAAATAAGCGGAATTAATCATATGCAGAGGTTACTCTATAAGGTAGACAGGCAATCATCAAGCAACTTTCATCAAAACAAAACAAATTTTTCCAAGATTTGCTCATCGGTCCAATCTGAATATGCAAAAATCTGCGACTCCCATACAACGTACTCCCATACTACGTACTCCCATACAACCTACTCTCATACAATTTAGACTTACCCAATTACAATCCAATAAGCGCATTTCATCATATTAGCGTGGAATGATTTCTGGCAAGGGATTATTGATAGGCAAGTCCGGATTTCGTATATAGTCCAGAATTTTTTTCGCATTTTTCGTATTCTCAACAATTTTTCTCTTTAAAATAGCCGAAAAATTGCAATACTCCCGCTCGCGACATGTTCGCATTGAACCATATAAAACTATCTCATATAAACATATATGTCACTCTCATAGATATTGCGCGGGACATTTCGCGCCAGTTAGAGAGATATGTTCAGCGTTCGGACTACGGAAATCCCATTTCGTAGTAAAAGACAGCAAAAAAATGAAATTTTGTGTAGTAAATTGGAATTTCTCATTTTCGCACCAAAAAAAAAAAAAATAAAGAAAGGTCAACAATTTATTTCAAGCAAACGTTTATTACTTCCATTACATATTACTTACTGTTTCTTATCCCCATTAGTCATGATTTAGATACAGAGACATCTCTTTGGAAAGCAATTTGGTTGCGAACGATGGAACGGATGAAACTCTTTCTCATGCAGATGTCATCATGTCAAAATCGCGACATAGACAAAATAATTTTGAGTGATTTGGTGAAATGAAAAAATCGGAGTAGATTTCAGGTAAAGGGTAGTGGCGAAATAGATTTCAAAAATTTTTAAAAACGGAGTAGATCTCTCCGATCGGAGTATAGTCCAAACGCTGGATATGTTACTCGGCAGGCAAAAAAAAGAGCGAGAGAGAATACTTTTGGTGAGTACCTAGTGAAAAATTCTCATTTTCGCATAAGACGATATAGAAGATCCTAGTGCTTCAATAAGAACGCCCAATTCAAAAGGCAATGGAACAGATCCAAACGTTTAAAGAAACGCAAACCCATTCCATTTCGATTTCAAAGTACATAGGTACTTCGTTTTTTTTTTTTTAAATATCTTCGTGCCTATTATGTATTATTTTGAACATGCTGTCGAGCTCTGCATTCGAACATGCATGTAGAAAGACCATACATACCTATAACAAATACAAGCTCAAATTGAAAAAGGTGAAATGACAAAAAAAAAAAGCATATCAAAAAAGAAATCCCTAGCAAAATCACGAGCCCTAAAATAACACCTATGAAAATCAAGGCCACAATGCTTTATCGTTAGAACGAATTATTATGCCTTATAAAATCGTATACGGGAACCTATTAACCTATTAATTACTTTCTTTAATTCAAATATGAATATACACTTGGGGTGGCTCCCGCCTCGCCTCAATGCCATACTTATTTATATATTTGTTGAACTTTGCTCATATATATAATATATGAAAAATCAATTTCGCAATTCTATAACTTTGCTACTATAGTCACAATTAAAACAAAAAAAAAAGATGATCGTGCAAGAAACGGATGACAGAAAAAGTTATTTTCAATGTTTTAAGATTTCAGCATTGGAAGTATTAACATTGGAAGTATTAATTAATTATAAACCTTTCAAATTTGCATATTAATCCACAGATAAAAACTTTTTGCATATGGATAAACGTTACATTCCTGATTTCGATGTGGTTTATGTGATTGGTTCCCAGAAAGATGAGAGGCATATTTTTATACCATTACTACATTGTCAAAAATTAGATATGATCACCCTGGAGCGTCTACAAACGAAATTGGGTGAAATCCATGAAAACAGGTTTGTTCTCATCCTTCGAAACAAAGCTATAAATGAATGATTCTTTTTCAAATTGATATGCGGATCATTTACACAATGAATTGCGATTGATTTTCTCAAAAATATGAATTAAATATCAATGTTAAATTATTGAATTTAATACTTTGTTAGGAGCGCACGCTTTTCCATATTTTATTTAAGTACTATCTATCTATAAAAAAAATGTATATTTTTTGATAAAATAAATTGATTAAAATTTTTTTTAGTTCATTGCGAATTGAAGAAACAAAAACTATCAAAGAAAGAGAAGTTTAGCTCATATACTTTCATAGTTAAAAACGAATGTTTTTATACAGACACAGAATTTAATTTGAATTAATTTTTTTTAGCGATGTACATCTAGCTATATGTGATGGTGCATCCAACGTATTGTACTACACAATCACCCGCCGATTTGTTGATGATGCTCAAAATTGGAACAAAAAACTTGGCAGTGCATTAAATGATGGAGTTGATTCTAACTTAAGCAGTTAATATAAAAATCATAATTTTAAATTTGTTGTAAAAAGTAACTATTAAAAAATAGGAAAAATATTTTACACACAATAAAAATATTTCAAGAAGATAAGTGGTTATTAATATATTCAGGTTATTAATACATTTATTGAAGGATAATAAATGAAAGCCAATAGAAATTTAATTCAATTTTAATCTGATTTTATTTTAATCACTCGAAATATTTTGCATATAGGTTTTAAACATTATGTGTAAATATATATAATTTTAAATGAATTTAACGTATTCTTGAAACCGTTATTCATACACTCATTTCATTTCTCTTGCATAGCTCTTGGGTAAATTTAAATTTATAACAGTTTACTGCCTACAAAAACGTTCAATTCACTTCTCTCTTTGTCCCTCTCTAAGTTACTTGTTTGTATATGAAATAATATGTTTCAAATATATTTTATGTTTGTACATATACATACATACGTATGTATACATACATCAATATAGGCGTATATAAATATATATATATATATATGTATATAAGTATAATGCATAAATATAATTTTTTCAAGCCACATGCCGGTGCCGTTTCTTCAGATTACTACTACTACTACTCGATTGGCAAAGTTGATGCGACTCAACTTCAATCACATGCGCATAGAGTTCAATATTGTTTCAGGTTCATAAGAGCAATGCTTGAGGAGTCTCAAAAAAAAAGGCAATCGAATGGCGAAAGCAGAAATCAACAAATTTCCTGTGAGCGTTCGCGTTCACGTTCACGTTCAGCAGGCTTATCGAATTCGAATTTCCAAAAAAATTGCAGTTTTTACAATGCTTCCACACAAATAACGCATTGATTCCCCATTAACTTTAAAATTTATAAATAATTTATGTTTGTATTTTCGCGTGCATAGCATGCCTTAAATTAAAATATCAAATAAATATTAAGAAACATAGAAAAAGGAAAAAATCAAATGCAATAACTAGAAAAGAAATCAATGCAAAAATCAAATTCCAACATTTATGGAGCATTTGGAGGAAATGCAAGGGTATGGATGGGTGTGGTCATGCACATCTTAATAGTTATAATTTCCTAAGAATGTAATGTATAATTTTTATCATTTATAATTAGAAGAAAAGGGGATCAGATCACGACATTACAGAAGAACATCGTTGATGAACCAATGCCGCAGCAGCTACAGCTCATTACAAACCTCAAAAATTTATAGATTCTAATCACTAGAGACATCACTAATCAATAAGCCTAGTAAACATAAATGACAGTGCGGTCTTCATCAACACCAATCGGCAATGTAGGTAAAATCTTGGAAGAACATTTGCTCTTCGTCAGTCAAATACCGCGGTTCTTTTGGTGGCGTCAATTGCGGTTTTTCTGAGGTGAATTCTTCGTCAAAGTTTGAAACATCCTCCAAGTGGTTCTTAAAAAATGAAAAAACAAAACGCCCAATTCAAGCAAATACTTAACGTTTAAAATACAAAAACAAAAAACAAAAAATGACCATGAACATACAATTGTTGGCACAAATGGTGGCTTCACTTTACGCAGTAACAAATCATCCCACATAATAGAGCGGAAGAAAGCCTGCTTTTTAACATCTTCAGCGTCGCGTTCCGAAGAGCCAAGACGACGTTCAGGATTTTTACGTAAAAGCTAAATAAAAAACAAATTCCAAATTTAGCAAGAAAAAAAATTCAACTCAAATACGAAGTGTCGGTTTAATCCATACAATACTACAAGCGACACTTCCCAAAATCACTAAGACGGGTGAGGGGAGCTTGTATAAACCGACTTTGCCCATTCACAATCTGACTTTGCCCACAGTTAACACATTCACATAAAATAAACTGACTTTCACCACGATTTGTGTACATATGAACTCACACATCGACATTACAATCTGACTTTCAACACAGCAGAGCTCAAAGCTTATTACCCTCTAGGAAGCGTGAGGTATATTGCCCGGATGCAACTAGTACTTTCACCAAAACTAAAGAACTAGTGCAAAGGGGGGTAGAGCTTCGTATAAGGCTCCGACTAGTATTGCATGGAAAAATAGTTTTTCGTGTCAGTAATAAGAGTTGCCATTACATAGTTGTTGCAAAGAGCGTTGGTGCTCCGAAATCAAAAATAAAATCTATCTTTATATATTACAAATATTTTTGTAAATAAAACAAACACGAAAAATAATTCGGTGTCTTTTAAATATTGCGTATTGGAGGCTCAAAAAATTTTAGAACAAAACTAACCAAAAAACCACAAAATATGGTCAATAATCTTTCAAAGCAACTAGTGTTTTAGTATACCCAATTTACCCAATTGGTTCCCAAATCACTAAAAAAGCGTTAGTTCAAGTGTACAATTAGTGATTTTTAGCCCACACGCAATGTTAATTTTGTACAGAGTAATACATAACCAGGGGTATAAAGAAGAACCAGTGCTGGTGGAATTAGAACTAGTAAAACGCTAGAGCTTAAGTACTCATACTTCCTGCAGGGCTGTTCAACTGTTCACCACAGCAGTCGTTGACAAAACTCTATCTTTTTCAGTCGCACTTATGTAAACTGTTCTCTGTCTCTATCGCACCCGCATATTCTTATCATACCTACAAGCAAATTCAAAAAATTTAGAGAGTGTCGCTTGTAGTATTGTATGGTTTAATCACAGATTTCCATTTTCACCATCCTAAATGACATTTAGAACTACAGCTGCAACTTCGGCCAAATTTTGGCGCAATATGGCATGATTTGGTGAAAAAATTCAATTGTGGTGAACCACGCCATAAGTCGAGTGTTGTGGTGTACCACATAATAGCTTTTGGCCGAAGTTGCAGCTATAGTTCTATATGTTAAATGGCAACTCGTACTTAAATGTCGCACATCGGACACTTAAATGGAGTTTATGTATTCCTAATGGAAACAGCTGATTTAAGAAGAAGAGTTACCCAGCAAACATTTACCCTACTTGAATATATCTAACAAAGTGCATTCATTTTTATTCAATTCGATCGAAGAATCAAAAAAAAAAAACATTTACATATATTTTCAAGCATTCAGGCTGGTCTCCAGTTCGGTAAGGAATGTCAGCAGAAATTTTCTATTTTTTTCTCCGAGGAAAAAAGGTAATACTACAGAACTTTTTAGTGCAACAGAGGCAATCTGTCATATGTCACATGTGTCAAAAAAGTGAAACGAAACACAGAAATTGAAAAGGCGCGATTATAAACGTTCAGAATAAAAAGCGCGCGCATACCTATAATTCTTCTACTCTCTTTAACAAGCGATATTAATTCGCGTTTATTCTCGTTTGAGAAATTTATTAAGCGTTTTTGGTTTTTTTTTTGGGTTTTCTCCATGTTTTTATGAAAAAACCCGAAAAATGGATGCACTATTTCTATACAATCACAACTGACCTACCTCACTTGTCAAAATTTCTCCAAGAAACAATTCATTTGCAATTATTTCTGCTGATAGCCTGGGTTACCGTGCACATTTTATGTCAAAAAAACGTATTAAAATATGTACTACTTTTTTGCCGAACTGGGGACTGCATGCAGAAAATTTCTTGAAGAAATATTTCTTAAGCATTTCTTTGGCTTTTTTTTTATATGGAGTTTTTCATTCCTTGGGGAACTGGAGACCAGCCTTTCAAAATAAATATTTTTCAGGCCAATACAAACAACAAAGATTCAATGCGGCCGATTATTTTGGTTGGATTTGCTAACTTCTTGCAAATTAGTTAATAAAATGTTTGAAAATTTCATATAACACATACATTTACTCGTATGCTTGAAAAGAATTTGGAAAGCTTTTTCAAAATAAATGCTTGCTGGGTATTTTTTTTATTGACATTTTTCATTAATTTATTTTGCTTGTAATCAGCTGATAAAGACGGTGTTGCACGAAAAATTAAAAGGTGCTGCCGTACTTCCGCGTTATTGAATTTTGGATTTGGTGAAATGGGATAAAAATTAAATCCGTTGTTAAATGCCAAATGGGTGAATAAAATTTAATGCCTTAGTGTCTCTCTTAGTGTCTCTACTTACTCTGCGCATAATTGCGATCGCTTCTAATGATAGAAAACGTGGATAACGCACTTCATCATTCACAATAGAATCGAAAACTTCCTCTTCATCATCACCAGGAAAGGGAGACTATGAATAATTTGAGAAGTCGTTATTCGTTCGTTCACAAATTTCATTAAAAAAAAGAAATAATTCGAATCTTCTGACACTCACTTCGCCGACCAGCATTTCGAATATCAAAACACCTAAGCCCCACCAGTCTACAGCTCGTGTATAAGAAGTTTCCGTTAGCACTTCTGGCGCTAAAAACTCTGGCGTACCACAGAAAGTTCCCGTACGATCGCCAAAACCCATGCCCTCCTTACACAGACCAAAATCAGCAATTTTAACATAACCTAGAAGAAAGGAAAGACCGATTGGATATTAAATGTGGATATGCAAGTAGTACGATTGGGAATTCTTAATAATAAAACTGCTCACCTTCTGTGTCTAAAAGTAAATTATCCAACTTCAAATCACGATATATTATCTTGTTTTCATGCAAATACTGTAAGCCGAGTACAACACACGCTGCATAGAACACCGCACGTGGCTCCGAAAAGACATCGGTGTGTATATGCATCATGAGATCACCACCAGCGGCATATTCCATAACAAAGCAGACGTGTTGCTGAAAGGAAAAAAAAAAAAAACAGATCATAATTCATTCGTTCAATATGTGATCGAGCTCACCTCAGTTTGAAAGCATGCATATAAATTGACCAAAAATGGATGTCGCATGGCGTTTGCCACCTCAAATATACGCTTCTCGCTTAACAGTGACTCCACTTCATCGCGCGCAATGATGTCGCCTTTTTTGAGAGCCTTAATTGCATAGTATTGATTGTTGGAGCGCAATTGCGACAGTATCACTTTGCCGAAATGGCCACGGCCGAGCACGCTCAGTAGGCGGAAATTCTCGATTGAGAGTAGACTTTGGCGGCCAGTTGCTCCCGATTGCGATTGACGGCGCGATTCAATGGTGGGATCGCGATACTGCAAACCCCGAGCAACATTCCGCCGTGATTGATTGCCACTCGCTGTTTCAGCAATGATTTCGTATTGATTTTGATAGATCGGCTGCTGCTGCTGCTGTTGATGTTGTTGTTGCTGCTGCTGCTGCTGCTGTTGTTGGTAGACATTGGTGTGTTGTGGTTGAGCAAAATGTTGTCGCTGAGCCGGCTGGGGAAATTGTGGTGCTTGCTGATTGGATATTGCTGCAGTATTAGGAGTAACTGTTGGCGTTGGCGGCTCCTGAACAATCGGTGATTGTGCAATGAATTGTTGAGTCGATTGCTGTACATTGTTGTTGTTAGTGTTGCTCACAGAAAGATTCCCAAATTGTGGTATGATCTGTGCGTGGTAAGGGTTGCGGAAGGGAGAGGAGGAAATATTTTTTTTTTTTTTTTTTAGTTAATATCAAAAATTCGACGTGATGTTGTTGAGTTGAGTATAATAGAAAAGAAAAGATAAGCATTATATGTAGAGTTTCCCCATTCGTAACATAAAAAATTTTTGGGCAGCGTAGCGGCGGTATTAGCTTAAAAAGCTTAAAAGGATTGGCAGGCAGAGGCACTTCGTTTTAGTGACGAAAGGAGAAATTTTTTCTTCTTCTAATTTTACTGTGTTTTATTAAATCAAACAAACGTGCTTCGCTAATAGATTTCTTTAATACTTATTAATCAGTTCGAAAAAAGAAAATTTCTCATATGCACAAATAACATTTCTCTGTTTCTTTAAATTTTCTATAGCAAGCTAGAAACTATCTTGACTCAGGACTCTCATCCGAACGAAGAGAACCTTTATTCCAGCAATGAATAAAAGTTAACCGATAACCAGTAACCAATTAAAAACGCCCCAATGTTGATAATTTCACGGGTTATTTTATACTTTCTCGTGATTATTTAGAGCTCCGATTTTAACTTTTCCTTTTCAAAATGTATGTATCTCAATGGCAATGGCGAATGGCGAATCCGCCAGGGATTTTGTTCCTGAATAATCGAGCTGTAATAATACTGTTTAGTTGCTCAGTGAATTTTACCTTTTTCAGTTCTTCGGTACTACTTTCCTCTTCAATTTGTTTAAAATCCTCTTCAAAATATTCTAGCTCATCTGAGATCTCATCGTCGACCTGATTTGCTGTTCCATTCGGATCATAGTCATCAAGGTCTTCCAAGATGACAATTTGTGTCAATGATTGTGAGTCATCATCATCATCATCATCATCACTCGTAGTATTGTCCTCGTTATCGCATTTACCAGGAGGCTTAGCTACATTAACAGTTGGAATTTTCTCCCGTGTACTTTCAACACGTTCGTCTACGATTTTAATTGTTTCAGTTTCAGTTTCTGTTTCTGTTTTCGTTTCTGTTGTTGTTGTTGTTGTTGTGGTTTCCAGTTTTTCAATTAAATTCCGGACTGTCTCTGGTGACATTTGAATTTGATTTTCAATTTGAGATTTAATTTCAATCTCATCTGTTGCAGCAGTTGTTGCTGTTGGGGTAATTGTGGAGCTTGTAGGTGTTAGAACTGAAGCGATTGGTTCAATAGTTATATGGACAACATTGATTTGCGCCTGCAATAATATCCATAAAAACAAAATCCGAAACGCAAAAGAGAACAAAAACGTGAAAGACAAGCACCGTTCAGTTCAGAGCACACATTTCATCAGAAGAAGGAAGGCAAAAGCGTTATGATCATCAGTTTTTTTTTTTTTTTTTTAATTAATTCAATTAAAGTTTTAATCATTTTTGATATTAAGCGTTTCCATTTTGATTAAAAATACACAACATTCAAGACACAATCAAATCGTGCAGCACTGGGGAAATGGGGAAGCTTGCTTGGTTGGCATTGACGGTCGCAAATTTACCAGCCATATATATGTATATGTAAGTATGTTATGCACATATAAAAAGAATTATATGATACGTTTACGACTCACAGGTGCTTTTCCCAAAAATGAACCATTGAAAAATGCTGGTGTAAACAGCAGTGATCTTGATGATGATGATGATGGGCAAAATGGTATGAAAATGGCATTGCTACGCAAATAACCCTTTAAAATATGTTGGTGCCGTTGCAATTTCGGAACACAAATCTGTTGCAAGACATTGGATATAGCTTGAAAGGTTGGCAAAATCATGACACAGACGCTAGTCCGCGCAAAATTTCAATGAAGCATATTTTTTTAATGATAATCCACCGAAACCGTAAAAAAATATGTATGGGTACTTCTACTTCTCACACTAGCCAGCTATGCACAACTGACGACGGAGAAACGTACAATTTTTTCGATTGTTCGAAATTTGTTATGCCCATAAATACGAAATTAAATGAGACTGAGACGCCGTACATGACGGGATGAAATGATTTGGGTAGGTGGTGGTGGTGGTGGTGGTGGTGGTATTCTGGTATTGCGCAAAAGACAGGAAAAGCATAGTTGTCATCAGTGTTGAAATTTTTGCTGCTGCCTCAGAGGTCCGATGTTGAAGAAAATTTTCCCAAATATTTCCAAATGAATAGAAACCAAATTGAAGGTGGGCGAACGTTTTTTTTTTTTTTTTTTTTTTTTTTTTTTGGCAAAGTGAAAGAGAGTGAAACACGACGTATCGTCGCATTCAAATCTGATTCGCTCAGTTATAGAATATTTGAATTTCTTTCCGATTTCATTTTGCTCAAATTGCTCACGGTAAATAATTTTGTAGGTGTTCTGATGGAAGTTAATATCTCACATTAACATCCCCGTTTAGCGTTTTAAAATTCAAAATATTCTTTCGCCATATAATTGTAGAAAATATTTCTAATAAAAAAAAAAAAATACTGAGTCCTAAGCTGCGTTTTCCACAGCGTTCACCCCAATGATGAAATTTGAAGGGAATTTACCCTAAATTAAGGTAGATACATTTCTGGTCTTTGGAAGAGACTTAAGGGGGTCTTCTCATTGAGCAACTTTTTTTTTCGACTTTTTTTTTTTTTGCATTTATTTATAGCTTGGGTAGTTGTGAATATGCCCCTAAAAGGATTTTTTGAAATTCGAAATAGTTTAGAGGATATAGCCTTCTTTGTCGAGCAAGATCTGCGCTAAAACGAGTAATTTTTGCGTTGCTTCAAACTTTAAACGCGTTTATCTCGAAACCACGTTTTTCGAACTGGCGGCCATGATATCTCCAGTTCAACTGAACCGATTTTCATGAAACAAAGTGGAATCGACGCAGAATTGTCACCATTCTTGGGTGAACCTCGACCATAATTTTAAAAAATTGTTTACTATTTTTTTTTTACACTAAACTACAAAAAAAAAGCCCGAAATTGAAATTTTTTTTTTGAATGGCCGCCATTTTGTCAAAAAAAATCACAAAATTAAGCTTGAGGTTCACCCGAGAATTACATCTATACTGATTATAACCCCGTTTTTTTTCCATTTCGGACGCTCCGGAGACCCGGAATCGTGGCCGCCGTGACG
The DNA here is from genome assembly GCA_020466095.1 of Chlorops oryzae. NCBI lineage: Eukaryota > Metazoa > Arthropoda > Insecta > Diptera > Chloropidae > Chlorops > Chlorops oryzae. Next base: position 263,918 of record CM035806.1, on the reverse strand, counting down.
GCACCTTTTTTTTCACCACCAACTTTGAAGTCTCATTACTTTTTGAACAGCCCATGTATCGAGGCAAAAAAATTTTTTTTATTTACTTTGAACCTTTTGTAATACAATAAATAAAAAAAGTTTTCAATTATTCTTTGCGTTTTCAAATAAGAATTTTTTTAAAAAGGGTCAAAAAAACGGGTTTTCAATGAGAAGACCCCCTTAAGGTAGATACATTTCTGGTCTTTGGAAGAGTCTTAAGAGAGAACAGTCTTTAGGGGAATTTTTATGGAACCGGTTTTTTTTTTTTTTTTTTTTTTTTTTTTTTTTTTTTATTTCCAAATCAAATTTTTGGAAATTTCGGCCTTATTTTGAGACATTCAAGGGATATCCCCCCACAAAAAAAAAAAAAAAAAAATCACGCAAAAAAATTTGGCACCTTTCTCTTTTGAGTTTGTTTGTTCCGCCTGTCATATCAAGCAATCAATTTGGCGATCACGAAAAAAATATAACGCTTCTATGCAGAAATAAAATTTGATTCACTTTGTGTTCTTCCAAAAATAAATGTAGAAATTCTTGTATGATTAATTGAATGGAAGCCCCCACACCTAATCAGCATAAAACGGGGTCAAAATAGAAATAATTTGAATCTTCTCCAATAAATCAAATCGTAATTTCAAACCTTTTTCCAAGCAATGATGATGATTCACGAAGGAATAATAAAACTTAACATTGAAATGTTTTCCGAGACGCTTTTTTTGCAAACAAAAGACACAATGCCCTTTCCAATGAATTAAGTATGAGGAAAATTTATTTGACATAGTCAGGTCATCATTCAAGAACATTTGCCACTATCTCCTGTTGTAGACTTTTTCCTGAGTGTAACGTACGATTTTAAGAAAAAGTTAAAGTGTACTATACAGTACAGTAAGCTTTCTAATCACTGTTTTTGTGCGTATTTCTTAAAATGTTTCTATGGAATGAATTACTTAATATAAAATGTATGCCGATTTATGAACAAGGTGCTTTGTGCACGTTGTGTGTATGTGTGTGATGTGTGTGCATGTGTGTGTATGTACACGTTAGTTTATATTTAGCGCGCCAATGTGCTCAAATGATTATATACATTGCGGTTCAATAACACTAGTTTAAAAATAATTAATTTTTATTTAACCAGGAGATCTAATTGCAGTTTTCTTATGGATTTTGGTATTCTTAACACGAAAACACTATTTGATTTTTGGGAAAAAAATTTTTAATTTTTTTTTAATATGCAGACAATATAATATGACTTCCAGACAGTCAACTTAAAATCTGAATTTAGCTTCTTAAGTTGAATTTAGAAAATACCCTTTCAGACTGTAAATTCTGAGTTTACGAGCTCAGCTCACACGCCTGTTCGATCTTAAATTGGCTGCCATTTTGTATGAAATATTGAAAAATGAAGGTAGTTTTATATGGGAGCCGCCTTAAGGAGGGGAAATAGAGGGTAAGTATAATCGGAGAAATTGTTTGAGGAAAAAAAATAATGGGGGTCGGTCATACATTTGAATCCTTTAGGGGCACCCTGAGGCTAGTTAGGACAGTAAGGCGAAAATGTATACAGATCCCGGCTGGAAATATTATCTCGGCGCTAGCTGGACGCTAGCTAGGCCCTAGCTAGTTTGTTAATGCTCCGGCTAGCTAGCGCTCGGCTAGTAATCTCTAGCTAGCGCCCGGCTAGTAATTTAGATCATATGTCAACCTACTATGTTTTACATAAAGATTTATTTTCACGTCCCCTTGACGGAGTATTGGTTAAAGTTCTTACCTAGTTCGCACCTCATTGGTTACGGTATCGCCTCTGCGCAAAGCTGACGCTCAACACACAAAGTACACCCTTTATATTTCCACGAATTTAAACTCAGTGAGAATTAGAAAAAAAAGTTTTGTCTCAAATTTTCTCTCTGGGTTCTAGCTAGGCCCTCGCTAACGCCAGGCTAAATTTAGCAAGTCGGGCAAATCTAGCTAGGCGCTAGTAAGGCCCTAGCTAGTAACTAGATTTCCCTAGGCAATTTCCAGCCGGGAATAGGAGTAGAACTAAAAATTTTGGGGTAAAATAGGGATCCCCCTAAAGAGGGGAAATAGAGGGTAGGTATAATCTTGAGATCCAAATTTGTATGGCGGTAAAAAAGATAATGGAGATCGGTTATACAAATGCTATATCCCATCGAAAAAAAATAGGAGGTGACTTCTGAGTTTTTGAGTTAATGGGTATTTTCCTAATTAAGAATAGCTCATGTTTCCCAAACTTCAGGCTCAACTCGGCACCGGTTAACATCATATGAAGGCAATAAAATGTGAGTATACCATGGTAGCAGTACAAAATGAGGCCGTATGCGTACCCGAATTCGAAAAAAAAGAATACGGGACACTCTGGGGGCAGCTTTGCAGCTTTTTTGAACAGAACTCAACAATCGGAGTTGAACATTTATTCCCTCAAATTAAAGTAAATTAACTTCTCTGCATTCGTTTCCAAAATCTATGCATAAATGGCTAAAATATAATTTTATTTGGGAGAGAGTAAAAGTTAACTAAGCAATGGAAATGACAAAGGGTATAGCCGACTGCGGCCCCTGAAAGGGATTTTTAAGTTTTGTTGATTTTTGGATAGATACTACCTAAAAACACTGTAGAAACATATTTTTACGTTTCTATTGCCCAGTTCTGCCCTATGCACTGACTAAGAGCTTCAGAATGAGTGTTTTATAGATTTAAGAATAAATCTGTGTAAATATCCCATTCTGGAAAGGAAATAATAATAATAATAATAATAATAATAATAATAATAATAATAATTAATAATAATAATAATAATAATAATAATAATAATATAATAATAATAATAATAATAATAATAATAATATTAATAATAAAATAATAATAATTTCCCAGTGTCCTTCAAATATACTTGAAAGCCCCCCCTTTTTATTAAGCCCTTTTTCAAAAGCTTATATCTTAAAATCTAATTGGAAAAAAGATGAAAGAAATTCACGATAGTTATAAAAAGGAATGTAAAAATTGTCGGCAAGACCCTTTAAGCTTCAAAGTATGCAACGTATTTAAGTGATAAGGCTTAAATTGTCCATAAGAAATGTGCATTTAGATCTATTGGAAAGAAACGCTGTAAACTAGTATAATTAATGATCATACGGTTTATAGAAGAAGAAATTATCTATTTAAAATTATGCTATTTACATTACATTATTTACAAAAGACAAAGCTAGATAACTGTTGGAATAACATTATTTTATGTAAGGAAAAAGTTTGTATGCATATAGGGCCCCCGGTTTATGCCGCCATCCGATGGAGTTTCTCATATCGCAATTTTGAAATTTTAAGAGTAACCCTACCGAAAAACTTTCGCACAAACATGTAGCACACGGACCTAAATGTTTAATAACTCGTATAGAAAGAGCATATAAGCCTGGATTCATTCTTTTCTTTAAAGCATATTAGGGTGTTTTGCGCAATATAAAGAACATAAAATGCAACATATTGGACAAATAACGAGGAATCCCTCATGAAAGTAATAGATTATCGCGAATGAATTCCTTTAAAAAATTATTTTGGAATAACCGATAATGAATTATAAAGCAAAAATGGCTCAAAAACAAAAAACTAAAGTCGATCCAAGCCGACCATAATATACCCAGCTTCTGAGTCTTAAGTGCCGTAACTAACGTAAAAACTTTTTTTTTAAATAAAACGAAAATAATAGCCAATATATCAAGGGTTTTTTTTTATATTCGCATACCACGACATCTTGCACCGAAAGATGCATTTTTTGAATTTATTGGTCGAAAAATTAAAAATCGGTCCAATTTAAAATCGTTGTTTGCAGAAATTGACTCCAATAAAGCAATTTTTTTCTAAGAATCATCCTCAAGGTCGAATGTATAGCTCATAAAATTTCGATAAAATCTATTTTTTTGGCATAAAAACCTAAGCACTAAATAGGAGAAACGTATACCCAAATGGACCCATTTCTTAACAATTGATACAGAAAAAAGCCCTTCTGAAGCTGGGTATATAAAAAGCAAAAGTTGGGAATGCCCATATATGTATAGTTTATAGTGGTTATAAAATTTAAAAATCATTATATGCGGGGAAATCGTACGTTAAAATCTTGCGAGAGATTTGTCGAGGGGAGAATGGGGGTGCGGAAAAATCTCACTAAACCTCACCTTAGGGGGGAGGGGGTCAAAATTTGGAGAAAATATGTTGACGTGGTTAATGGACGTCCCTTTGGGAGAAGATATAAAGGGTAAGTTTGTTTGGTTGAAATACGTGAAATAAGAAAAGAATTTCCTGTAGAAGGGGCTTGGCTGCCATTTTGTATGAAATATTGAAAAATAAAGGTAGTTTTATATGGGAGCCGCCTTAAGGAGGGGAAATAGAGGGTAAGTATAATCCGAGAAAATGTTTGAGGTAAAAAAATAATGGGGGTCGGTCATACATTTGAATCCTTTAGGGGCACCCTGAGGCTAGTTAGGACAGTGAGGCGAAAATGTATACAGATCCCGGCTGGAAATATTATCTCGGCGCTAGCTGGACGCTAGCTAGGCCCCAGCTAGTTTATATCTTGGGCTTAGCTAGTTAAGTTTTGCTAGCCCCTTCCTAGTTTGTTAATGCTCCGGCTAGCTAGCGCTCGGCTAGTAATCTCTAGCTAGCGCCCGGCTAGTAATTTAGATCATATGTCAACCTACTATGTTTTACATAAAGATTTATTTTCACGTCCCCTTGACGGAGTATTGGTTAAAGTTCTTAGCTAGTTCCCACCTCATTGGTTACGGTATCGCCTCTGTGCAAAGCTGACGCTCAACACACAAAGTACACCCTTTATATTTCCACGAATTTAAACTCAGTGAGAATTAGAAAAAAAAAGTTTTGTCTCAAATTTTCTCTCTGGATTCTAGCTAGGCCCTCGCTAGCGCCAGGCTAAATTTAGAAAGTCGGGCAAATCTAGCTAGGCGCTAGTAAGGCCCTAGCTAGTAACTAGATTTCCCTAGGCAATTTCCAGCCGGGATATAACTTTTGTATGGGATCCCCCTAAAGAGGGGAAATAGAGGGTAGGTATAATCTGAGAAAATTTTTGGGGTAAAAAAGTAATGGAGATCGGTTATACTCTATATCCCCGTAGAGGTGACTTCTGAGGAGTTATGGGTTTTCTTTGGCCAGTTTCCCAAACTTCAGGCTCAACTCGGCACCGGTTAACATCATATGAAGGCAATAAAATGTGAGTATACCATGGTAGCAGTACAAAATGAGGCCGTATGCGTACCCGAATTCGAAAAAAAGAATACGGGACACTCTGGGGGCAGCTTTGCAGCTTTTTTGAACAGAACTCAACAATCGGAGTTGAACATTTATTCCCTCAAATTAAAGTAAATTAACTTCTCTGCATTCGTTTCCAAAATCTATGCATAAATGGCTAAAATATAATTTTATTTGGAAGAGAGTAAAAGTTAACTAAGCAATGGAAATGACAAAGGGTATAGCCGACTGCGGCCCCTGAAAGGGATTTTTAAGTTTTGTTGATTTTTGGATAGATACTACCTAAAAACACTGTAGAAACATATTTTTACGTTTCTATTGCCCAGTTCTGCCCTATGCACTGACTAAGAGCTTCAGAATGAGTGTTTTATAGATTTAAGAATAAATCTGTGTAAATATCCCATTCTGGAAAGGAAATAATAATAATAATAATAATAATAATAAAATAATAATAATAATTATAATATATATAAATAATAATAATAATAATAATAATAATAATAATAAATATTATAATAATAATTAATATTAATAATAATAATAATAATAATTTCCCAGTGTCCTTCAAATATACTTGAAAGCCCCCCTTTTTATTAAGCCCTTTTTCAAAAGCTTATATCTTAAAATCTAATTGAGAAAAAAAGATGAAAGAAATTGCCACTGATAGCTTATAAAACAGGGAATGTAAAAAATTTGTCGGCAAGACCCTTTAAGCTTCAAAGTATGCAACGTATTTAAGTGATAAGGCTTAAATTGTCCATAAGAAATGTGCATTTAGATCTATTGGAAAGAAACGCTGTAAACTAGTATAATTAATGATCATACGGTTTATAGAAGAAGAAATTATTATTTAAAATTATGCTATTTACATTACATTATTTACAAAAGACAAAGCTAGATAACTGTTGGAAACATTATTTTATGTAAGGAAAAAGTTTGTATGCATATAGGGCCCCCGGTTTATGCCGCCATCCGATGGAGTTTCTCATATCGCAATTTTGAAATTTTAAGAGTAACCCTACCGAAAAACTTTCGCACAAACAGTAGCACACGGACCTAAATGTTTAATAACTCGTATAGAAAGAGCATATAAGCCTGGATTCATTCTTTTCTTTAAAGCATATTAGGGTGTTTTGCGCAATATAAAGAACATAAAATGCAACATATTGGACAAATAACGAGGAATCCCTCATGAAAGTAATAGATTATCGCGAATGAATTCCTTTAAAAAATTATTTTGGAATAACCGATAATGAATTATAAAGCAAAAATGGCTCAAAAACAAAAAACTAAAGTCGATCCAAGCCGACCATAATATACCCAGCTTCTGAGTCTTAAGTGCCGTAACTAACGTAAAAACTTTTTTTTTAAATAAAACGAAAATAATAGCCAATATATCAAGGGTTTTTTTTATATTCGCATACCACGACATCTTGCACCGAAAGATGCATTTTTTGAATTTATTGGTCGAAAAATTAAAAATCGGTCCAATTTAAAATCGTTGTATTTTCAGAAATTGGCTCCAATAAACAATTTTTTCTAAGAATCATCCTCAAGGTCGAATGTATAGCTCATAAAATTTCGATAAAATCTATTTTTTGGCATAAAAACCTAAGCACTAAAAGGAGAAACGGTATACCCAAATGGACCCATTCCTTAACAATTATAAGAAAAAAGCCCTTCTGAAGCTGGGTATATAAAAAGCAAAAGTTAAGAGCAAAATAAAAATAAGCAAGCTATTTTCAAAGATTGGATTACTCTAAATTTTAAACAAAAACAAAAAAATAAAAACAACAAAAAATCCTAACCTCCACACAGAAGCGATCCGCAGAGCTTGTACTATAGCTCGTTGTTATACCCCGCCTATATTCATCGTCCTCCGGATACTCCACAATAGGTACTGAATTCGGTGCAGGTGAAGGCGGCATCTCGATAATGGGACTAGTTAAATCACTTCCAGAGCCAGAGCCACCGCCACCCATTAACACTACAGGGGGCATTGCCAGAACTGGACGGTGATAAATATTCGCCATTGGACTTGGTGGTGTGGTCGGCGTCATTCCAGAATTAGGTGTGAGGTTAGCGATGTGTTGCTGCTGAGTGCTTAAATGGGGCTGGGGCTGGGGCGGGGGCTTTTGCAGTCTGAGATTTCCGTGACTAGCAGGGCGGGCATCTGATTATTATTGGTGGCCGCATTGGCTGCACTGCTTGACTGCGATCGTCCACTAGGGGGCTTGGTTGTTTGAATTGTCGAAGTCTTCGGCTCATGTTGTTGATAAATTGGCTTGTGCTAACGTTGGTTTTTCAATTGGCTGGGTTTGTGGCTTTGATGGCGTCGTATATTTGTGCTGTGCGAATTTTTGGTTTTGATGCTGTTGCGAATTCAGATTGCTCTGTGGCCTCTGGAGCGTATTCGGCCTTGAATCCATTTCATTGAGAAAATCGAATTCACTCAACGCGTTCTGTAACTGTCGATGGTTATTATACGAAAAAAAAAAGGACAAAGCAAGCAAGGGAAAATGAGCACTGTCTAAAAAAACAAAAAAATGTTGCTTCAGAGAGACGAACACAAACTGAAATTCCATTCTAAATCATAACAGGAGTGAAATTAAAAAAAAAAAAAAAATACAAAGGAAAATGTGCAATTCCACGTAAAACAGCTCTACGTGTCACACATACGTCACAGTCTTTTTTTTCATGTTCTTTCAGTGGACCTTTTATTTATTATTTTAAATGATTTTAAAATTTGACATCCTTTAGAAACACAACCTCCTATTTCATTGCAAATTTTTTATTTCTGATTTAAAGCAAAAATATTGATTGTGTTGGGCCGGCGGACCATTACAATGAAACCCAATGAAACGCTCTTAAAATGCACTGAGGTCCTTTTTGAGGTAGCCTACTGTGATTTAAAAACGCGTCAAGAGTATTATTGGGTTCCGTAGAGCCGCAAAGCAAATTATTTTGTGAAAGCTTTTGATTTAAGAAGTTTAGGTTTCAAGATATATGAAGCTGAATATACATGAGGATGGAATGTTAAATCCTTAAACAGAAATGGGTTAAACAACAAAAACTTAATATTCGTATCGTTATCGTATCGTACGGTTATTTTGATGTAATCACTTTTAAAAAAATATTTTTTTCTTTCGTATTTCGATAGTAAAACTTATTGAGAATACGCTGTGAGAAAATCAGACTGAAATTCCGAGTATTAAAAAATTGACAGCTCATAATCGCCGACGAGCCCCAAGCGACTTGTTCTGCTCGTGAGACTATTTAAACGCGAATTTCTCGAAACGTCATTTTCGGGCACCGACAACATCCTTCAAAACCGATTGCTTTGAAAAATTAATATATTCTTCCCTTTATTCATAGTTTTCACAATTTCCAGAATTGTATATATTCCGATATTTTTTAATAATTTTTAAAAAGATTTTTTACAAAAAAAAAAAAAAAAAAAAAAAATCACGATTTTCGACGCTTTTCTTTCCAGAGTCCGCCATGTTTTTTTAAATTTTTCATCAAATTTCATAATGCTGGTATAGACGATAACGATAGACAATAATCCATTCGATTTTTTACTTTAGACAACCCGAAAACTATCGTGTTGCCCAACGACCTACTTCTTTCTAGTGTGTAATTTAAATTAAAAAAAATATATTTACAATGTAAAAAAAAAAAAAAAAAAACTTTTATGCAGATTAGGTTAAAAATAAAAACATATATATAATTAATGTGATTCCGCATTAATTTAAAGTTTCATGAAAATATTGGCTTTGACCAAAGTAGGATAAATCCTGAATCGAGCCCTGAACCCGGCAAAATTATGTTCGCGTTGACCTTGAAGCTTTCGTAAACTTTCCGATCATTTCCATAACTGAATTTGAAAAAAAATAAAAAAAATTTCTATTCCTGCATTTGAATACATAATTTAAATTCTTGCTAAAAAGGGAACAATGTGGTAACACACAGACAGACAAACAGACAAACAGCCCAAACTAATCTTCACTTACAAAGTACCCTGTAGAAAAAAAAAAAAAAACACACCAAAAACAAAATTAGCACATAAGGACCGAAATAAGCGAAAATTTTATAACTACACTCGCTGCGTGGGATTTTGTATGTTTTTCGGACTTCGATTCTTCTCACTTTTTGAGAGAAACCTTTATTGTTCCCAGCCGGAACTGTGTACAGGAGGTGCTCGAACACGTGCATAGCACACAGAATGCTGTTAATATACCTGTCCACTTTTTCTAATACATGTCCCAAGATGTGCCGTGGTGTGAAAACTGGGTTCACTGTGTATAGCATTGGTATATTGAAATAATGAAAAATACCGGTTTAGGTCGCTACGTTCCATACACAAGCTATATACCGGGTGTATGGCATTGTACACAGCTTGTGAAATAATTTGAAAACAGTTTTTTTTTTCTTATGTTGACCTATCTACTTCTTCATACACTTCGTGCCGATACACCACAACACCCGGCTGGGATTATACGAAAAGGCTTACGCTCGCACAGAAACCTTTAAAGTCGCTCTCAACAATTTCGGTTGATCAGTGATAGGTAGTGTCCGACCGAAGGTGGATTTTTAGTTGAAGCCGAACAATCGGCAGAGTTGAAGACTTCGGCCGAAGACAAAAACCGCTCGAATTTTCTCTAAATTCTTTTTCGCTTTAATCGCCCACAAAGTGAGAATTTACGGCAATAATTCACTAGTGTAAAAGGTCTCAATGAAGCAATTGAAAATCTATCGTGACTTCTTTACTTCCATTAAAATGCAAAAATATTCAAGCCGAAGCCGAAGATTAGTGATAGGTTTTAATTCTCTCACTCGAAAACAGTTATTTGATGAAGTTTCGAAACGGTTGAGAGAAATCTTCGGGCTATGCTTATTAGAAAGATATTGATAGATATATAGACTGGGTGAATGCGAAATGATTCCAAAGTAATTATCTGATATTCTAATATCAGTCAATTCTAATCAAATAATCATATATTACTATATATGTCACTCTCATAGATTTTCGGCGGGAGTTAGAAAGAGATGTTACTCGGCAGGCAAAAAAAAGAGCGAGAGAGAAATACTTTTGGTGAGTACCACAGTGCAAAATGCTCATTTTGGTGGGTACCCAAGAAAAGAGCCAAAATAGAAACGGCTCCTGAGTGACATATATAGTTATATATGCAAATAATTGTTGATAGTTAGTAATTGATGCAATAATTATGGATTATGGATAAATATATGTACAATAAAAAATAATAATATGTTAGAAATGCGTTAAATTTATGAATTCTACATCCAAGACAGACAATTAAGGGACAACATACGAGCTTGCCAAAAAAAAAAAAAAAAAATTAATAAATTAAAAAAAAAAATAAATAAATAAATAAATAAATTTACAATATCATATATACGCACAAAGCACTCTCGATGATTTAGAAATGGCGCGCTACAAGGGCAAGGAGTTTGTTTTGAAATTAGGGCGGCTACAACGGTTCCTTTCAAAGGATATTTTACGTTTCTGTCGCTAAATACACAACTAGCAAAATTTTTTCATACAGTGTCTTTTAAGAACTTCTCACAACATCATGAGATAATTGAAAAAAAAAAAAAATAAGACTTTTCCAAAGATGTTTTAAAGCAACTCACCTCTTGATCTAGCTTCGGTGGAGTCGTTGAAGGCAATGGTGGAGGCGATATTTGCGTCGGCGTTGGCTGTTTCGCATTAGCAATCTTACCAATTTGGTCCTGCTGCTGCTGCTGTTTCCCAGCAATCTGTAGATGCAAATTGTTGTTGTGCTTCGCCGTCAAACCCATTGGTGCACTCTGTTGTTGTTGTAGTTTCGGAGCTGGTGTTTCGGGTGGAAGCACAGCAACACCCTGCATCGACAGTGGACGCATGCCACTAAGTCCACTCACAGCTGGGTCGGGACACTCGCCCGGTGTCTCGACATGCTCATTTATACCCGCATCAGGATCGTATTCCATATTCTGCGCCTGATCGCCCGGAGAATATGGCTCCGGCTCGGCATCGATTGTGCCCGATGATGGTGTGCGAGAAATCGGTGACTCGCTATCACGTGCCGGTACATCACGTCCGCTGCTTGGTGCCGTGCTCAGGTGTGATGTATGTGCCGGTGCATTACGCTTGAGCAATCGTCCCCAAGTAGCTACGTTAATGTTCATCTGCTTGGCTCGTGGTATGTTCTTTACTTGCTGTTTATTGAAGATCATACGTTGACGTTGCAATTTCGGTTTTTGCGAGATCATCGGATTGAGGAATTTAATTTCAGCGAAGAGCAAACCCTGCGGTTCCAATTGCAGCGCCATACCATGTCGTACGTCATCAATAAATTCTTCTAGTCGTAAGAATTTCACTGCACAAAGTGAGCGCCAATCTCGCCAATAAACTCCAATTTCCAGCTCCCTTGACCGGTCTAGATCGATTGAAAAGCGTTGATCCCAAGCCTGTTGGGAGCACGGTTTCCACGATGTCTGCCCAACCGTTATATTATCCAGCTTAATGACAGCCATAATTTCGAATGACGTTTCATCTTTCACCGAATAACTCTTTGAGCTGCTGCGTGAGGTTACGCCTTTAACGAAACTTCGCAGATCACCGGGACTCGAGTTGTTATCCTTATCGCGACGCGAACGGCCGGGAACATCTTCAAGCAAGTCCTGACATCCCATAAGACGTACTTCAAGTTTACCCGTAACGCTTGCACAGCGACCCAAAGACGAGACTGTATGGTAAGGCTTCCCTCCGATATAGCCGCCATGGAAAGGCTGTAATGAAGTGTAGGTAACCGGTACGGGCGAAGCAGCCTGCTGTACGGACTGCAACTCCGATTTAAGTTGCTGCGCAGCTGGTGAATCACTCGGTAATTCTTGTCGACGCAATTCAAGCGAATATCGCAAGAGATCGAGTTTACGTGAAGATTCCGAAAGGCGACCATGAGCCTTGAAATAAAAGCTTGGAATTATTAATCACGCAAAAAAAAAAAAAAAATGATAAAATAGATACGTTTTTTTTTTTTTATTTCGAAAGTTCTTGGCATGCAGTCTTAAGAGATTTTATTTGTCGTCTCGCATCAAAAAAAAAAAAAAAAAAAAAAAAATTGTTCGGTTTTAAAATGTCGTCTGAAATTTTTATACATTAGGGGTATTCACAAAGGCGTCGGAAAATAGGAAAGTTGTAAAATCGGAAATTTTTAACTGCTTAAAAAGTTGTGTAAGATACAAAAAAAGTTTAAAAATTTTTTAAGAAGTCAAAATTTTCCGATTTTTTGACTTTCCAACGATTTAAACACATCTTTGTGAATACCCCTATTGTTTTTTGAGATAAAGCAGGAACTGTTATTTAACTCACTCTATTATGCAATGCTGAAATGACTTGCCAGTATTCCGCGCATATCTTTAATCTGTAATAAAATGTGAACCACTTTTGCCGAGATTCATTTGCTTCCCATCCAAATAAATATTTCATTAAACTTAGTTTTTTCATATGTGTATTCAGTTTCTATTAATTCAGGCCTCAAAGATGATTTTTGTTTTTTTTGTTTTGGTTACGCATTAAAAAATCTACACTTTTATTTCAGTATTTATCATTATCATTTCGAATAGCATAAACAGGAATATGTATATTTAGATACATCTCATATGCACAAAAAAGTGCTGAGATTGATATCAATAGCCGAACATTCAAGAAAAAACACTTAAATGCTTGGAAGAAAAGAACCTTAAATTACTGAAACAGATCTGAATTTCGAAGCTATATATGAATGCTTTAAATTAGTCTTCATCTAATAATATAACAGTAATAGGATGATTAAATGCTTTATAAATTACAACTTAGTCTAATCTTTTTTTTTTTTTTTTAATGTTGCTTCGGGGGTCGTTTCAGAATCGGAAGTTCTCCCAAAGAGAAGGCGCGGCCACGCAATTGGAATCGTTCGGCCATCCAACGTTGGCAGCTTTCGCAGGAACAGTTTGGATTTTTTGTAGGACCAACATGGTGACCCGGTTTGCGTCCAGTGCTAACGACTTTTCCAAACTTGCGAGCTTTCTCCAGATACTCTCGCGAGCAGCCCGCAATTACAGTCGATGCGTCACTGACAGACTGGCTGACAGGATGTCTCGCAATGCCACGAAATTCTGCTTGATTAGGTTGAAGTGTTGATGGACAATCAGGTTTCGGCAGAGCTTCCCTATTGCAGTGTTGTGCCGGTTGTGCAGGGGTATATGGTGCGGAAGAAGATTGAGAAAGAGTTTGCTGATTGTGTAAGAAAGTTGTTTGTATTGTTGTTGTTGTCGTTGTTGCTGCAGTGGAACTAGAAAGACTTTCTCGTGTTTCACTCTTCCAACGTTGTTGGTGAAACGGAGTTGCCAATCGAGTATCAATATTAACAGACTTAGTTGGTGACTCTGATGGTTTTCTGGCAGAAACTGCTGCAGTACTATTATGCGGACCAAAAAATTGCAAAAATCCTGGTCGATTGCGCGGAAAATGGGAAGTGCGCTGTAGTATGGGTGACAATGGTTTAATCGCTTTTGGCGGCGAAGGTGTATGTTTAATGCGAGCAGCCGGCTGAGACAGTTGTCGCTGATAGGGTAAAAAGCTCGGATTGGGCTTAGTTGTTGGTATGGTTTCGGGGTAATCATAGTAGACGTCTGCCTCCAGCTCAGTAACGATGGTGTTGTTATCGTTTCTTTGAATGAGCGGAGTTATTGCTATAGCAGAATTTGTGTGCGAATTCCCTTCGGCGATTGTATGCAAATGATGCGGCTGTGCTGATGATGTAGAATTGCTGGTGAAATTAGATTGCTGTTGTGGTGTTGGTCGTTGGCTTGGTTCCTCGTCGCGAGACCAATATTTTTCCATATGACTTATTCGCAAGCGATCAACGGAATTTGCGTAGTCGAAACTATCAGATTTAGCTATCGATTGATAACCATCGGCTTCATTCCGCTTCAGCCTCCTTCCATGTGCAATCGACATTATCAAGAGGACCTTGCATTGATGGAACTGTACTGGCGATGCTGCTACAAGTAGCATCACGTACAGTGGATTGTGATGAATTCGGGTAAGTCGAACTGAGCGCATCATCGCTCGGCTGACGTAAATATTTTTGACGCAATATCGCCAATTTCGTTGAGCGCTGATCCCCAACGTGCTTCCGCAATAGCAAATGCTTCGATTCGCTTATTTCCTCCGCTGTGCTCGATTTAGTGATTGCATGTCCTATGTTAATTTCCTTCTTAAAGAGCGGACTTTGTTGTGTTTGACTCTGCAGCTGTTGTTGTTGTGATTGTTGTTGTGTTGTGTGCGGCCAAACGCCGTGGCATAGCAGAGCCGGTTACACGCTGATGACGTAACCGCATTTGCTCATTGTTCAGCACGGTCTGTCGTGTTGAATTCGAGCCAATATCAAACCTCTTACTTTCATCGTCTGAGGAAGATGATGCCTCTCCATCGGCCTGATCGTCATCTTCTGATCCTGTACAATAGACGTCGATGTGGACAGTCCGTGGTTTTTTCTGCTGTTCCGCTAAGTCGTGTTTCGATGATGATGCTAGCTGTTGATGTTGCAACAGCGAAGGAATTCGTGACATGGAGGATGATTTTAAGGCCGATGGCGCTTGCGGTGTTGTAGGCTACAGAACGAAAAAAAAAAAAAAATAGTTGCTCATTCAATTTAAGGGATCATATGTACATATTTACTAAGCGATATGGGCGCTCACTTACCATTGATGCTTTGCCTTCAACGTCAACATTTTTTCTACACATTGCTGAAAGAGTGTCTTGCCGCACTAAGCCTTCATCCGTAGGACGAGTTGTAGAACCTTTTTCGCTATTTGATCCCTTTTGGGGTTGTTGGTGTTGCTGTTGGTGTTGATCTGCTGGTAAAGCTTCGAACGTGCTTTGGACTCATCATCACTGGTTTGAGAGAAGGCATCGCGAAATGTCATTGTCTTACCGAAAACACTAAAATTCTGTGAGGTTTTTGCAGTTGTTGATCTATCATCCAACGACTAGAAACAAAGACGTCCAAAAAATAAGCTCATATACATATATTTGTACATATGTACGTATATGTATTAAGATAGTTTCAAAATTAGGTCGCATTGGTGGATTTAAAGCAGCCTATAACAATTTTTAGTTATTGTGCCAGATGCGAATGAACTCTGGGCGAGTACCCAGTACCCCCCACCCAGCTCGGCTCATTCGCACCATTCTTTACGGAAAATGATGATTCTTTCTTATGGTGCGTATTGGGAAACGTTGCTATGATTTGAAATATACGTTCGTGATTTGGATATTAAATGTGGTTAACAATTTTTTCAATGGCCCCCCCCCTCTTTGATTTTTTTTGGGGAATGGTTTAAATGAACTAAAAATAGCTGAAATAATTCAATAAACAAGGTGCATAGCCGCCAGTCAGCCGTTTGGGCGGAAATTTCCGTCTAAACAATTTATTGTTTAAACAGAAAAAAAAAAAAAAAACGAACGAAATCCCAACAGAGTTATAAAATTTTTTTAAATAAAATTAATCGAATAAAAAAAAAAAATAAGGGAATAATTGAACTAACAAAGCAAAGCAAAAATCAAATTTAACTATTTCACTTACTTTCTGTGACAAAACCGTATAGGAAGTCATCGGATTATGGAAAAACGGATCTGGATCTGGTTTCATTTCAGGCAATAAGTCGGTTGCGCGTACCTCATCGGCAGTGGCCGCCGCTGTCGCATTAGATGGCAAGAAATCGGCGACGGCCGAGACCACAATATTGCAGGTGCTTCGGCAACGTGTACCGTAGAGCGCTGCAATGGCCATACCGGCACCAGTTGGCACATAACTGCTGCTTTGTTGCTTCAACGATGCTGACGACGGTGTGCGGCCACTGCTAAAGGCTGAATCGGCGGCGCCAAGCGGAAAATTCGACGCATTAAGCGATGAGCTAGTTGAGTGGAAACTTTGTTGTCGTTTTTGTGTCGAGGACGTTCCCCGCTGTGATATGATATTAAAATTGGATCGATCATTTTCCAATTCAGTCTACAAACGCGATCCGAACTTACCTTTTGTGTTGACGATCGATCAGAACAGGGACTCGATATTGTGTTTTGACGTGTTGACGTTCCTGCAATATCTTCAACGTCAACGAGATCGTCGTCAATATCATCACAAGCAGACGTCGCATTTAATGTTGACCACTTGTATATCACCCGGACTGGATTAAGCGGATCATTGGAACTGAATTCGCGAAAAGCTTTCTCGCCAGCACGAGCAAATGTCAACTGAGCGCGCACGGTCCACTCAGCGGTGAGTTCTTGAGGTTGAGGCGGTACACCCAGCTGATGAAAATTTCTTGTTGAGCTCGGTTCAACACCATTTCGCTTTTCATCACTAGAGCTGGTATTATCTTCTGCTAAAGAGGTCCCCGGATCTACTGAGGTATAGGGCGGTCTCTCACTCATTCTTGATCTTGGGCTTTAAAAAGTTCCCATTTCTTCTTAATATTTTTAATCGATTTGAAATACATTAGCATAGTTGTTCGGTGTAATTTTTATAGAAGCTCATTCAATTGAACCCTTTTTCGCATAAGGAACAAATTTTTCGAGACATTAGTTTAACGATTTATAGCTGTGCTGAATATAGTAAGTGCTATAAATCGATCAAATTATGTGACGACAAATTTTGTGTCTAACGCGTTGATCTGGGTTTGAGGAAATGATATGGTTCGGTATAAGAAGTCCTTATTGAATGAAAAAAAAAAAAAAAAAAAAAAAAAAAAATTTCTTAAATGTGAACACACACACACACACAAAGGTTTCAATACCATAAACCCAGCAAACATTTACGCTTACTAAACAATTGGAAGTAATTTGCGCCCGCAAACAAAAGGCTTGGATCCAAGTGTTGGAATTTATTTGGAATTCAAGTGTAAATAACCAAAACGGCTCCCTTTTTATTCAATTGGATTTGAGATTGGAAAACATATAAATCCAACCAATCGAATTAAATATTTTCCAAGCCTAAACAAGCAGTACCAATCCGATGTAGGCGGGTTCAATCCCCGCTGCGGCGAATGTTTTTTTTTTTTTTTTTTTGAATACTTAGGTAGATAATATAACATTTAAATAATATTTGAAAACTTAGAGGAATATCTACCCAGCAAACATTTGCATCAGCTTTTTACAAAGGTGCTTACTATTCATTTGTTTCCAAGAAATTTTCCAAACTTTTTCCAAGCATATATGTGCTATATTAAATTCGCAAACATTTCCCAAACGCTTTCCAAATGTGTTTGGGAAACGTTAAATTTCTCAAGTACTTCGCAAATCCGTACATACATCGTACATACATACGAGGTGTCTACAGTTCGATTTTTTCGAACGTTAATATATTAATTCTAGCACGCGCGAATGAGATCTCTCGGTAGCGTAATGGGAGCGTGTTGCGATTTGTAACATAGAGGGCTCGAGTTCGATTCCTGTCGCGGGCGAAAAAAGATTGTGGAAAAATTGGGACGTAGAAAGGTATCTGAGGTAAAATTTGATCCACTTAGAGGGGAGAAAGGAAGTTGGTAGTTATAAATTTAGGTTCATATCCGGTCGTCAGAAACGTAATGCATACACATGTGCTTTCAAAAATTTGTTTTTAATTTTTTCATAAATGTTTGGATGAAAGCTAGATATTCTTCTAAGTTTTGAAATATTATTTAAATGTTATATTATCTACCTCAGTATTCAAAAAAAAAAAAAAAAAAAAAAAAAAAAAAAAAAAAAAACCCTCGCCGCAGCGGGGATTGAACCCGCCTACATCGGATTGGTACTGCTTGTTTACGCTTGGAAAATATTTAATTCGATTGCTTGGATTTATATGTTTTCCAATCTCAAATCCAATTGAATAAAAAGGGAGCCGTTTTGGTTATTTACACTTGAATTCCAAATAAATTCCAACACTTGGATCCAAGCCTTTTGTTTGCGAGCGCAAGTTACTTCCAATTGTTTAGTAAGCGTAAATGTTTGCTGGGTACTAGCTTTCATCCAAACATTTATGAAAAAAAAAATTTTTTTAAGCACATGTGTATGCATTACGTTTCTGACGACCGGATATGAACCTAAATTTATAACTACCAACTTCCTTTCTCCCCTCTAAGTGGATCAAATTTTACCTCAGATACCTTTCTACGTCCCAATTTTTCCACAATCTTTTTTCGCCCGCGACAGGAATCGAACTCGAGCCCTCTATGTTACAAATAGTGTTGAAACAAAATGAGTAAATACTACTTGATATCGAATACTTTAAGTCGATACTGAGTATATTTTGTACTCAATACTTACCACCAAGTATTTTCGCGGTATCGATACTTTAATATCAGTATTTACTCATAATATTATTCCTTGTATTAGTGCTGTAAATTTAAGGGGGTTTTCCCTTTTTGAGGGACTTTTTCGATTTCATTTTGAAATGGATTTTTCGTATGCATTTTCCGAGGAAGCGAAAGGGAATTTTATAACTTTTCTAAAGGTTAAACCTGCGCCAAATTATTGGCAGCACTGACAAGAAACAGTAATTCAAAAAGAAATGGCCAAGTCTAAGGTCTGGATCCATTTTACGCAGTGCCGTATTTGTTTTAATACACTGAAGTATAAGGGGTATTCACAAAGGCGTGTTAAAAACATTGGAAAGTCGGAAAATCGGAAAATTGCTTTTTAAGCAGATAAAATTTTCCGATTTTGCGACTTTACAATTTTCCGACGCCATGGTGAATACCCCTATAGTGTTACCTGTGTTATGATGTGAGAATACCAAGAATCATAAAAATTTGCCTAATCTTGAGCAAGTACTACCTAGTATCGATACTTTTGATTCGGTATTTTAGTGGTATCGATACTTTATCTCGATACATTAAATGAGTACTGGTATCGATACTTTCATGGTATCGTTTCAACACTAGTTACAAATCGCAACACGCTCCCATTACGCTACCGAGAGATCTCATTCGCGCGTGCTAGAATTAATATATTAACGTTCGAAAAAATCGAACTGTAGACACCTCGTATGTATGTACGATGTATGTACGGATTTGCGAAGTACTTGAGAAATTTAACGTTTCCCAAACACATTTGGAAAGCGTTTGGGAAATGTTTGCGAATTTAATATAGCACATATATGCTTGGAAAAAGTTTGGAAAATTTCTTGGAAACAAATGAATAGTAAGCACCTTTGTAAAAAGCTTATGCAAATGTTTGCTGGGAAGTTTATGCGTTTATGCTGGGTGTATGTATAATATCTATTCGCTTAAAGTCACTCACATTATCCGTAATGCCTTACTAATCCCTGCAGTAATGATCCGGCCAGTTTTCTAAGAAGGACTGGCTTTTGACCGGTCCAAACCCTACCGGTTAAATTATGGCAGTTCGCTCCATGGAATTCGGCTAGCCGGCAGTCGGTAATAAAAGGGGTTAGTTTATGGGGGTAGTCTGTAAATGACACTTTCATCAACTTAGAATATATATAAGAAAATTGTTGTTTATTTTCCTCATTTGACTGTCCTTAAACCAGACAAAATTACGACAATTGACCCAACAAAAAAAAATGGCCTATGATCAGCCGTTTTGCGGACTATTCCCTCCCCTAGGACAGGCCCATGTTAAAAAGGTCAGTTAAATACATTAGAAGTGGAATTGTGAGGGGACTAGTACTGATAACATGAAGGACTGACCGAAGGCTACACTTGGGTTAGTCTATATTACTGCAGGGAATGTTATAATTAAGAAAGTGACACTGTCTGTATGTGTATTACGGATGTCAAAATCCCGGGATCCCGGAATTAGTTCCGGTAACTTTTTTTTTTTTTGGCTATTCAACAAAAATCTGATTAACACATTCATATATTTTAACTTCGACTAAACGATTAAATGGATTTAAACGAATTTGTACGATTTTTTGACGACTTAAATGATTTATTACCCCATGTCAGGAGTTGAAGTAGGGGATGATAGTTTTTATGGAAATTACGTCGGTTTTAAAGCTAGGCGCTTTAAACTTATTTTTACAGTTAAGGTTTGGTAAAAATTTTACTCCAATGGGGGGTATACAAATAAGTAGGCGATCAAAAAGCGAAAAAGCTTACGGCCCAAAAAGAAATACAGAGAATACGGAGTCACTACAAAGTGTGAAATTGAAATTAGACAGAGAGAGAAAAAGAGGGAAATATAGAGAAAGAGAGTGAAAAAGAGACAAAGGGAAAGAAATAGGGGTAAAGAGAGAGAGAGAGAGAGAGAGAGAGAGAGAGAGAGAGAGAGAGAGAGAGAGAGAAGAAGAGAGAGAGAGAGAGAGGAAAAGAGAGAGAGAGAGAGAGAAAGAAAGAGAGAAAGAGAGAGAGAAGAGAGAGAGAGAGAAAGAGAGAGAGAGAGAGAAAGAGAGAGAGAGAGAAGAGAGAGAGAGAAGAGAGAGAGAGAGAGAAAAAGAGAGAGAGGAAAAGAAAGAGAGGAAAAGAAAGAGAGGGACAGAGAGAGGGAAATAGAGGGTAAGCTTTACTTGCTTAACTTAATTTTTTTTGCAAATTTCATTTTTAACACATTACTTTCTTCGGGGCGGTGCGAAATGCGCCGGGTTATTTAGTTTATTTATAAATTGTATTGATATTTTTTTTTATTTCATTATTTCTCTTAAGCTTTGCGAGCTATGACGAAACAACGCGATATAGCTCATACAATATGACACCTTCTTCCAGCACACTTCATACGTACTGAGTCCGGCATAAAGATTTATGCATTGGGGGTAAAAAAAAAAAAACAAAAAACCATAAAAATTTTACATTGACGAGTTGATACGATTTTCGCCGTTTCCACAGATACACGCAAGTATTTTTTATTTTTAATTTTTTAATTTTTCATATACACTTTCTATAAAATGAAAATCCATTGCCTTCCACTCAAATTTTTTCACAACGCCCACCAGACTTTTCAGTGCTCGTGACGAATATATCGTAGAACCACAAAAAAATTCGGCCAACGAAAAATCGTTGAAGGGTTACATGTGCTGCAATTGAAAATTGTTGATGTAAAATGAAGGAAACAAAATTTTTATTTTTAAAGCTCCAATACAGCCCGCAAAATCTGATCTCGATATCGATATCGATCTCGTATGCCGGAAATGTGATCTGCCTTTTTGAAAAATTGTAATAAAAAGTCTGACGAATTCGCCTTCGCATTCACAGTTTTGACGAACCTTTGAAAAAATGACACTCAAACTAGAAATTTCGAAGGAATGGTTTGTTTTTCAGATGATTAAAAAAAAAAAAATCTTTAAATATCTTTTGATTATTTTTTAAGCCTACTGCGAACACTTTTGTAACCGAAAAATTCATTTAAAAAAAAAATTTATTTATAAACCTCAACACAATTTCCGCACATTAGCAAAGTGTGAAAATTGGGCCATAACGAAAACCAAGGAGATATGAGCAGCACAACTTTGAATGAATTAATTGTCGATTATTTTCTTCGTTTCCTTATTTACATATATATTCTTTCTAATGAGCAATTAGCAAGCAAACTTCTTCTTTTGTGATGACGTGAGAAATGTCCAAGCAATCGAAATGACGATCTCCCTTTGAGGCTCATTTACATGCCATCCGAACAAATCCCCGTAACGCTCTCAACAGGGAAATTGAGAACACGCGCAAGATGATGAATTCGACGCAACACAAACACAACTGATGCTGCAGGAAAATGTCAAAATCCACTCTAGTCAAAACCCGAGAGTGAAGAATTTTTTCGTCGTGAGAGTCCAATGCGATTTCAATCCGATAAGCAACCTCTTTCGCTTTCGACAATCGAAATTTTGAGAAGTGAGAGAGGAGTGCGCAACGTTTCCCCCCAACAGGAACACATCATGAATACACACACTGCATTTCAAGTAAAAATTTCATCAAAACGAATGCCATAACATTCGTGGTGTAAGCTCAAGATTTTGTTTCTTTTTTCGGAAATTTTACATTATTAAGTTTTCATTTATCCACCGGAGCATAACAGAACCGGAGCGCTCTTAATATTCTAACACTTTTAGCCATAGAGTATCTATTTCACGTCCATACCAGATTCGACATGATTAAAGCAATTTGGATCTCATACTTTAAGGGGGTCTTCTCATTGAAAACCCGTTTTTTGGACCCTTTTTAAAAAAATTCTTATTTGAAAACGCAAAGAATAATTGAAAACTTTTTTTATTTATTGTATTACAAAAGGTTCAAAGTAAATAAAAAAAAAATTTTTGCCTCGATACGTAGGCTGTTCAAAAAGTAATGAGACTTCAAAGTTGGTGGTGAAAAAAAAAGGTGTCGTCACGGCGGCCACGATTCCGGGTCTCCGGAGCGTCCGCAATGGAAAAAAAAAACGGGGTTATAATCAGTATAGATGTAATTCTCGGGTGAACCTCAAGCTTAATTTTGTGATTTTTTTTGACAAAATGGCGGCCATTCAAAAAAAATTTTCAATTTCGGGCTTTTTTTTGTAGTTTAGTGTAAAAAAAAAACAATAGTAAAAAATTTTTTAAATTTATGGTCGAGGTTCACCCGAGAATGGTGACAATTCTGCGTCGATTCCACTTTGTTTCATGAAAATCGGTTCAGTTGAACTGGAGATATCATGGCCGCTAGTTCGAAAAACGTGGTTTCGAGATAAACGCGTTTAAAGTTTGAAGCAACGCAAAAATTACTCGTTTTAGCGCAGATCTTGCTCGACAAAGAAGGCTATATCCTCTAAACTATTTCGAATTTCAAAAAATCCTTTTGGGGGCATATTCACAACTACCCAAGCTATAAATAAATGCAAAAAAAAAAAAAAAAAAAAAAGTCGAAAAAAAAGTTGCTCAATGAGAAGACCCCCTTAATTCAATTTTTCATTTTGATGCGAGCGAATTGAGGAAGGTGAATACAAAAAAACCTGCCGGTTTCAAGGGCTGTTCGAACATTTTCCCTATTTTTAATATACATATGTATGTATGTATAGCGAACAGTTCAAATCCTAATGGGAAATGTTTGTTTTTCTTTTTAATAGATATGAAAGTCTTGGACGTACTGAGGAAATCGCTGATAAGATTTAACGTGGTCGACTTTATGCAACGATATTCCAACATTACTTGTGAATACCCAATTGATGAAAAAACAAATATAAGTATTTCTAGATTTCTGAATAAAATCGGGTTTCTTTTTTTATGTACCGAAGGGTGTCTGGATGTCTAGAAACGCTGATTAATACACATATAGAGGGGCCCACGATGTTAAAAATTAAATTTTTTTATCCCCGCAAGGGTATTGTGTTTTGTGCTAAACATTAATCATCGGATAAACGAAGATAGTTTGAAAACTCATATTTTTTTGGCGGACTAATAATTTTTTTTAGAAAAATAAAAACGGTCTTCCCTTAAACGGGTTTTTTACCTCGAAATCCTCGAAAACTCGTACATAAGTCAAGAAAGCTTAGAAATTAATGAACGAAACGTATGAAAAATTTTAAGTTTTTACGCATTTTCAATATTTTCACGTTTAAGGGATGACCCCTAATATAATTGTGTGTATAAGGCTTTTCTTTGAAAAAAAAAAAAAAAAGCAAAAACGAATAGTGCTAAATTTTTTTCTTTTTTTTTAACTCAAAATCATTTGATAAATCATATCGACATATGAGAAAAAACATATGCTCTTCGTCCATTCGACGAAAAATTCCCATCCAGGGTTAAGAATTATTCACATAATCGCACAATTTATCAAATTGATCGCACTTTTTTTTTTAGATAATTTTCATAAAGTTTAGGCCGAGTAATAATAATATATTTAAATTTTTAAGGTCCTTGCGGACAGCTCCCATAAGCGGACAAATTTCCAATTCACGAGCCTTTTTCGAAGGCTTTCTTACAAAACTCGCTGATAAGCGGACACGGGCACATGATTTGGCCATTTTTGATACTTTTCCTTGTAAAAAAAATCTCCCATTAACGGACACAAAACAAACTCCAACGAAAAAACGAACGGGTAGGCATGTAAAACAGGACATATAAGCAGAGTATACAAATATTCAACGTGAAACAGTGGCACAGTGAAACATAATTATTCTAGTACAAAATTTTGAGACGAGACAAAGCTTTTTTTTTTTCGAGTAAAAGAATTTTAAGATGTTTTTTTATTTTTAGTTACTTTTTTTCTTGTTTTAGTGTGAGGTGCCACAAATCTGTTTTGTTATTTTTATATTTTTTCATTTAATTTATTGACAGCCTTATCATCCCCTTAAGGAATTTCAACTAAATTTAAATTAATGGAATAACTGATATCTCAATTAAATGATTTTCAACAAATTGTATAACATTTTTTTTTTTTTTTTTTCAATCTGATTGCCTAAATTCCGATAGGGTCTGTCGTATTTGAGTAAGTTTGCAAGTATTCATCGAAAATTGACAATGCATTAGATACTTCAGTCTTTGAAGTTATTTTATTTTATATTATGTAAAATAAAGCATTTTTGTTGTACTCTCCCAAAAGCGCACATCTCCCATGAGAGGAGATATATGTATGAAAAAAAAAAAACGCTGTGATAACAACCACATTACAACTGAGCATTTAACAACCCTATTAATATGCTTACTCAAGAGAGTTCTAAAAATAATCAAACCGCACCTGGTTAATCTTTTAATCACGTAGTTAGCTTCTTGGAGCACATCATCATCATCATCATCATCATCACCAGAGGCAGATGCTGAGGCAGAGCATGTAATTAGTGTTTCACGACGACCCATATTTTAATTAAAATAAAAAATTTTTGACAAACTGCCAGAAAAAACTTTTTAGCATTTTGTCTTTTTAAAATTTAAGAACACTTTGTTTTTAGGAATAGGCGAAAAATATCGATTTATCGAACGGGTCCATATTTTTGATCATTAATGCCATTTTCTAGATAGTTCAACCTATATGTATATGTATTTTCGTTCGTAAACAACCGTGTATCGATATATGTATGTACATATTTTTTCCATATTTCTCAATTTATAGGTTACACCACTTTGGAGCTTTCTCTTTATACAAAAAGTATTTTCCAATTTTTTCTAATCACACCAAATCATCAAAACTCTTTTCCAAGTATGGGCCTAAAAAAAACTGTATGCACTGTAAAAATAAAGGAGTGCTTATTCAATGAAAAAGCATGAATGCATGGGAAAGAAAGAGGAGCACAGATTTTGACTGAAATATTTAACAATTAACCGTCTCTTTTGTTCGCCATTCTATACTTATATACTTAATCATACAATACTAATTTATTGTTGACCACTTCATCCGACCCGGATTTGGTACACGATTAATATAATATGTTAAAACAATTCGATGTACACACTTTTGTCGGGTAAGGATAGGTTGTGGTGTGAGGCGCATCATAGAAGAGTTTTTCTCTCCCCGCCCCGTGCGTCGTCTCTTGGAAACGAAAATAGGTGTAAGCCCCCCTCGAGGTTAAAAACATATTTTTTCATACAATTTAAATTGGTATATATGGATCGATTAAATATGTATCGATTTTACATCCCATTTTTCACATCTCTAGGATGTAGGAGAGACCGTTTTGAGTTCGCAAATAGCCAAGAACTTTCGAAATCGTACGCAAATGAATTAAACAATTGGAGCATATAATTTAATTTCTAGGAATTACTAGCTGACTCACCTCCTGCAGCGCCTTCTTGTCTGGCACTTTGTTGTTCTGTAGAGTACGTATCACATTTTTCGCACCATCGACTACGGCTGCTTCGATGCGAAGGCGATGCCGCAGCTCTTCGATACGTTCTTCTAGTGTTGTCTCCAAGCGCTGCGGCTGCATCATGGAGCCATTTTCAGCACTCCCATCACCACTTATGCCAACTGCTGCGCCATACGCAGCGGCGGTCACTCCTTGCTGTGACAACTTCTGTGCATGCTCCTTGTTTTGCTTGACTTTGAGTATACGCAAACGTAAGAATTCGATTTTCGCCTTGGAGTCCGCCAACATCTGCTGAGCCTCGGCCAGCAGCTTTTTATCGCGACCATGATGACCACTTGCCAGCGATTGTATCATATTTTCGGCGCCATTTTTCACTTTCATTTCAATGTTGAGCTGCTTCTCAAGCGACATGAGCATTTTGTCATTTGCAGTCAGCTGTTCATGTCCGCCAATTAGGCCACTGCCTCCAGTGCTATTGTTACCGACACTACGCGAATTGATGCTCAAAGTCGAATTTGGCATGGAAAAATTTGATGAGAAGATATCTGGAGAGATCAAAGTTCGGCCATTCAAACAGAATCAAACTTATATGTACATATATGTATATACGAATAACTATGTGCTATGTATTATTTGAAAAAAAAAAACATTCATAAGTAAAAGCATTGTTGTTCCAAAACGTTTTGAGTCCAAATTTGATACACTTGGGTGGAATGGACTCAGCTACATATGGAGAAAAACCAATAAAAAAAAAAGTATGAGAAAAATTTCATTCCTACAGACATGAGACATGCTGAGGGAAACATAGTGGTTTGGGGTTGCATGGTATAGGCTGAGCTGGCAAATTAGGAAGTCATTAGTGATACTCATGCAGCTTCGCAAATGCCTTCGCAACTTTTCCCCATCGTCAATTTTCATATAAATTTTGACAGTTGTGTGACAAATTTCTCATTTCCCACAATTTGCGAAGCTGCATGAGTCCCACTATTGTGAAATTTTTTCACAAAACTAACGAGAAAATTCTAAACGTTTTTTTTTTTTTTTTTTTTTTTTTTTTTTCAATTAAACGAATTTTGAAGTCCAAAGGTGGATAACAGTGTTCTTTATTAAATAAAAATATATCAATTCTTTTCGAAAAGCTATCGGTAAATTAAAGCGTAAAAAAATTGACAATTTTTATTTTTTTATTTTCTTGTTAGTTGTGTGAAAAAATTTTTCTCAGTGTAAAAATTAAAAAAAATTCTTTTTGGATTTCCTGTTGTATTAGGAATCAGCCAACATTAGTTTTGGAGATATTTAGAAAAATGTAAGTGCATATTTTTGTTAATTGTACTAGCGGCATGAGTTTAAAAAATCATATTTCTGATCTCTGACTAGTGTTCGTTTAGTTTTTTGTAAATACATATCTCAAAAAGTATACTTCCGAATTTGATGAATTTTCTTTTGGTAAAAGATAATTCCTTGAGGAATTTTCTAAACATATTTAAGAAGTGGTGTAGCGACCGAAATACACTGAAAAAAACTTTTAAAATTTACTTTTTATTTTTGTAACATTTTTTCTCAGTGTAAAAATTTAAAAAAAAATATTTTTGAATTTCCTGATATTTTAGGAATCAGAATTTTCATTAACTATCGATATTCGGTCGAGTAGAAATTTAATTGTCAGGCAATAATATCTCTTTTCAAGTAGTACTCACCTCTCCCGTTACTCGCCGTTACTGTATTGCCTTGCGTTAACAAAATTTGGCTTTCCAGTTCTTGAAGTTCCGATTTCAGTTCTGCCAATTTGCTGTTACTTTTTTTGACTATTGATGCAACATCGTTTAATGAGCGTCGGTCTTTAGCGACTTCTCTCAGTTTCTCTGCCCCTTCTTTTATTTTTAGCTCTTTGCGAATTTCACGTCGTATCGCCTCCTTGATCTCTTCCAAACGATCAGGCAGAGCGCTCTCGGGTAAATTATCAGTGAAGCCATACTTATGACTGAGCTCATAGAGCACGGGGTGCTTTATATAGTCTCCCTGGAAATAAAAAATTTTTTTGTACCATTAGATTCCTTCTCATGTCTGTGAGCAGCAGTGTGCAAAAAAAAAAAAAATTTTTTTTTAACCATAAAATACACGATATTCCACTTAGAATGAAAATGTGATATATTTTTCTAGAAAAAATTCCCCATCTTTCTGTCATTAAAGTCATAGAAAGAACAAAGAAGCTCCTAAACTGGCTCAATTCAAAAATTTTTTAATAAATTTTTTTATGTTCAACTATATTTTTTTGCAAGAAACCCAACACCTAGAAATTTAACGCTTATATTGCTAGATGGGCAAAATATGCACGCCGTACAAGTGAGAGTAAAGTTCCCCGGCGACGGTACCACGGAGCTACCCTGTAAGTAGTCAGTAGGTCGTCCCCGATATTTGTGACATGCCAAAGTGCCAGTCCTTGATGACTAGCCATTTCACCTACCACATGAACCTGAAAGAGTAGATAGGCCTCAGTTCACATTTCCCTATTCGCTGCGTATGATTGTTTTTGCTGTTGTCGGCTTTAACTTCACATTCTGATCACTTGCTCGACAAGGGTTCGATAGCTCAGTGTTTCAAACTGTGACTCGACAGTCGCGAGGTTCGGGGTTCAATCCCTGCTGGCGGGAAGAATTTTTACTTAATTTTTTTTTACTTTTTTTATAAATTTCATTTTTTTTTTTTTTTGTTCAGAGTGTAGTTATTTTCCAAGACAAACATTTTCCCCTAAAATTTTAAGGTTTTATTATTTTTTTTTTAGTGGTTCATTTTCAAGTAAAAAAATTTTGGAGTGAAAAAATTCATTTCCCGAAATCTGAGCAACTCTAAACTCAAGTGAGCATTTCGACCAAGAAATTAAATTCGTTCATTTAGCGTAATGCTTAAGGCGTTCGCCCAGCGATCTGGTGGTCAGCGGTTCGAGGCTCGGTGGAGGCGAGAAAATTTAAGAAGTAAGACAAAAAAGATTTAAAATAAAAAATAGATAAACAAAAAAAAATATATAATAAATAATAAAATAAATAAATAAAAAAGTCAAAACAACAAATAAAATTTTTCTTTTTTTCTCAGTCGCTGGTGCTACGTCATTTTCCTGCCCCTTTTCGCTAGCGAAATGACTGGTTAAAGGTGGCGCATAAAAGGACGACCCGTCCCCGTCAATGACACAAACACAGTAAAGTCGATAGCGTTTTGGATAGCAGAGGGACCGATCCCCGCCACCAGGGACGGGCGAAATCGCTAGTGTTGTGGTGGCTCCACTGACTGCAGGGCGGTTCCACGGAGCTAACGACACGACCGTGTACTTGTGCAGTATGCTCGCCCGCAAACGCTTACGACGCGTCGTATATACGACATTCATTTTTCGCTGACCGTCTTAGTGTTGCACATCGAAGGCAAGCGCGGATAAATTATTTTAGCAGCGATTGCACCTACAAATGTTTCGTTGGAAAAATTGTATGGACTTCAAATTTCTCACCATTTCAGTTCAAAAAATAAAAATTATTTTTATTTAAAATGAGAAAAATTTATTGGATTATGAGACAATTTTCCTCAATTTTAATCGACTTAAAATTGTCCTAGCCCTGCCTATTCGAATGAGACGAATACCAAAACGAATTTTTTTAAATATTCGTGTGAAATTTCAAAAAAAAAAATTAAATTAATGGTTTTGATGAATATTATGCGTTCTAAAGGCTCTTCGTAGCTAGTTCTAGCCATTTATAGCGCTATAAGCAAATAAAATTATTAAATATTCTTTAAAATCATCCCCGCACTTTCGTCCGCATGCAAACTAGCCATCGCGTCGTAAGCAAAATCAAAACGATTTTCCTACGACGCCATAGTCTTACTACGAAGCGAGCGTCTTCCGACTGTCGTCAGTGCTCGGGCTTCTAACACTTTAGTGGTAGATCTACCATTATTTTCACTTTCAAAATCTACCACTTTAATTTTTTTTTTTATACTTATTTATGCATTTGTTTTATTAATTTTATCATAATTTAGAATAATTGAGAACATAAAAAATGTCGTTCAATGTTATTTATTATTGAAAAATACTTATGTTGGCAGCTTCTTATTGTCAAGAATGGCAATATTCGCGCTGAACGACATACAATAATATTGAAACATTTTTTTATAATAAGAGAAATATACCTAAAAATATTTCGATTTCCCAATTTTCTACATGATCAGATGGGATATATTGTGTTACTATTTTAAACAAATTTAACCACTTTTTGTATAAATCTACCACTTCTTCTTTATAAATCTACCACCTTTAAAAATTTTCAAGTCCGAGCACTGACTGTCGTCCGTGTGATGCACACTAGTAATGCGACGAATAGCGATTTGGCCGAATACCGGATACCGAATATTCGGTCAACCTCTCGGCCGAATAAGGAATATTCGGCCCGTAGTAAAGACAACTTGGGCCTACTCGCGACCATATGGTGTCAAGACAAAAGCTACCACTGAATTTACCTTCGTCTTTTAATGTTTTCAGAGAAAATTAAGAAAAATCTAGTACAAATTAAATATTTCGCTTTTCTAATTCTTCTTAACTTCTGTTACCGGATATAGCGATTATCGTCTATAACGATGGACTTTGCTGATCCCTTCGACATCGTTATAACCGATTTTAACTGTATTAACATATCGATGTCACAAAAATGTATCCATTTGAGAAATCATTGTGTATCATTGTGTCATTTCATTTTGAAAGATACAATGGTATCCACTCTGATACAACTCTGATTTTAGGAAAATTTGTCCAATTATTGTTAGAAGCCCTAGCACTGGGGGTACCCCAAAAATGGATCGATTTTCGATCTTCGAACTTCTTCTTTCTCATGTCCCCGCAAATAAGCATACCGATTTTCGTGAAGATAGCTAAATTCCATCGATAAGAAAACTGTATGCACACAGAGGCAGAGGGACACACAGAATATCCTGGTGACGCTGATCATTTCTTCATATTTAGGTACATTTTGTATGGTCTATCTCAAGTGGTTCTGGGTGTTACACACAAACGCAATATAACCTCGACACAGTGTGTCGGGTATAAAATTTTTTTTGAAAAGGATTAGAAAATGTCGATAAAATATCCAAATTAATGCAACGGAAAAGTGTTCTCAAGACCCTTAAATTTAAATTCCTAAAAATTATTTGAAGTAATAAAATAAATTTATAAATTTATCGTTAACATCTTCATGCATGCAATTGAGAACTGAAATCAATACGAAAAAAAAAAACTTGAGGGAAATTATTCTATATTGACTTTAAAAGTATGAATCGAAGATCTTAAGGACATTTTCCGGGGAATGAACTTGAAGGTATTTAATATATGAACACAGAGAAAAAAAAACAACCAGAAAACTGGTTAAATCAAAAGGAAAAACATACAAAACGGCTTCAACAAGGAATATTTTTAATTTCAACAATTTTTCTTGTTGAAAAAAAAAAATAACGATTTTCCTTTTGAATCAACCATATTTCAGGTTGAGTTGACAAGATAATTTTCAAAAATGGATTTAAATTGAAATTGTTGAACTAACCACGGACGTAATTGAAATGACGAGATAATTTCTCAAATAAAAAAAATTTCTAAAATATCCATAAAAGAAATAAATGTCAAAACAAATTTACTTAACGTTCAAAGCAGTGATGCCAGATTTTATCGATAAAAAAACCCTCATATATTGGAAAAAAACCCATTTTTCCCCATTTTCAAAAAATAAAAACCCACGAAAAAACCCAGAATGATTTTTTGAAAATATGGGCGTACCGATTTCAAAATTGAACATTGGATTTAAACGCAATATTTTAATATTTTAATAAAAGTATCAAGAAAATAACAAAAAAAATAAAAGTAACTTAAAATTGTAGTAGTAAACATACCTTAAATGTAGTGCATAAATTTCGATATAAAATTACCAATACTTTTCCCCATGTTACGTTTTTTGAATGAAAAAACCCACAATATGGGGAAAAACCCACAATCTGGCATCACTGGTTCAAAGCAAATAGCTAAAGGGCCTTCTGCTGAACATAACCCCAAAAATAGCCATCGGATGGACTTCATCCGATTTGGTCACTCCATTGTCGTGTGCATATATAACTATATATGTCACTCAGGAGCCGTTTCCATTTTGGCTCTTTTCACCACGGTCTTGGGTACCCACCATGGTCTTGGATACCCACCAAAATGAGCATTTTTCACTGAGGTACTCACCAAAAGTATTTCTCTCTCGCTCTTTTTTTGCCTGCCGAGTAACATCTCTATATATGGTCGTGTGACTGCTTTCGCAATGCTTAAACAGTTCTAAGATGAATGAATATCTTATATGTACTATTTTATAAAACAAATGAGAATTATATCGAACGAAAAAAAAATGTAATTAAACATATTTCGAAAATCAAAAGGACTGTGAATAACAATGCGCATTTAAAAAAAAAAAAAATTCATGGTAAAGTTCGCTCAGTGTATATAAACTATAACGAATGAATAAAATGTATATTTTGAATGAAATTGAATGAAAAAAAGTTCATGTTAATGACATTTGGATGCGTGCTTCGTTACTGCCATTTAACCACCAAGTTGGAGGTGCATCGGCTGAGACCCACAAGATAACTTTACATATGGGAGATCGAAAATAATATTTAGGTATAAAAAGGGGAAGGAAAGCCAATATAGGGCATTATACACTTGTTATGAACTATAAAGCAAATATATTTTAAGATATATTTAATTGCGAATGACGACAAAAGCAATTGTAGGAGTTAGTATATGTTAAGTAGCAGTTACCTCACTGTAGAAAACTGATGAAGCCTGCGAGCTAACGGTTATACAAACCGTGCCGCGACGGAGAGACTTAAGTGATCCTTTAGACGACTTTCGTACTCGCAACGATTTCAACGATTTCGAACGTTGTAGCTCCATATCGGATGGATAGACGATATTCGGATCCGGAGTCGTGGGTGTGGTGCGCGATGCAGGTGGTGGTGTTGAGGGACTACGTTTTGTTGAACCAGGTGACGATGGTCCATGGATGTTAAGTAGACTTAGGTGGGTTTTAACACGCAACAAAAAGTTATTCATGAGCGCACTAGATTTTTTTTTTTGTAAGAACTATAATATACTTTAAGAAAAGGCGTGCTTTTTGTTGGTGTAGTTCTTTTATATTTTTCGCATGTTTAAGCGAACGCTATAAGGACAGTATTTATTTGATATATGTCATAACCTCCACAGTGGTTTCTTTGTTTTTTTTTTAATTCTCTCTCCGGTCTCTTTCATCACGCGATTTCTTTAATATTGGATATTGGAAGGACAAGGTTACAATTTAATAGGCCAACCACTTAAGGGGGTCTTCTCATTGAGCAACTTTTTTTTCGACCTTTTTTTTTTGCATTTATTTATAGCTTGGGTAGTTGTGAATATGCCCCTAAAAGGATTTTTTGAAATTCGAAATAATTTAGAGGATATAGCCTTCTTTGTCGAGCAAGATCTGCGCTAAAACGAGTAATTTTTGCGTTGCTTCAAACTTTAAACGCGTTTATCTCGAAACCACGTTTTTCGAACTGGCGGCCATGATATCTCCAGTTCAACTGAACCGATTTTCATGAAACAAAGTGGAATCGACGCACAATTGTCACCATTCTCGGGTGAACTTCGACCAGAATTTTAAAAAATTTTTTACTATTTTTTTTTTACACTAAACTACAAAAAAAAAAGCCCGAAATTGAAATTTTTTTTTGAATGGCCGCCATTTTGTCAAAAAAAATCACAAAATTAAGCTTGAGGTTCACCCGAGAATTACATCTATACTGATTATAACCCCGTTTTTTTTTTCCATTTCGGACGCTCCGGAGACCCGGAATCGTGGCCGTCGTGACGGCACCTTTTTTTTCACCACCAACTTTGAAGTCTCATTACTTTTTGAACAGCCCACGTATCGAGGCAAAAAAATTTTTTTATTTACTTTGAACCTTTTGTAATACAATAAATAAAAAAAGTTTTCAATTATTCTTTGCGTTTTCAAATAAGAATTTTTTTAAAAAGGGTCCAAAAAACGGGTTTTCAATGAGAAGACCCCCTTAACCTTAGTTAATTCCATTAACGCACTAACTAAATCACCTTTTTTTTTATTAAGTACATACCTTTGCCAGTTATCTTCAACTTCTATTGAGAACATATTAAATTACAAATGTCAACCAATCTCGGTTTGAAAATCTTTTTAAAAAGAAAAAACCCCAAAGAGTACAAATTTTATCGCTCAATCGTCAACAGTCATTGTCAACATAATTGCCAGCATCATGATCACTGGCGTCGTCGTTGTTGGGTTTTGGTTGTTAGTTGAACTCAATAGGCCTTGCGAGCTGCATAGTTCATGTAACATCGTGCTCAAGTAACTTTACAAGATATTAAAGTGAATAGACTAAGAGCCAGACGGGGACATTAAGAGGAAAAGCAAGAGAAGAGTAGCAATATAGATATGGCAAAAACACTGTTCAGTCGTGCCATTTAAATGAAAATGAAACGGAATACACAATTTCGAGATGTCAACTTTATTCCACGCTCAACCGCTTAACTTAACTCAGCTTAGCTAAGCTTAGCTTAGCTGAGTCGAAGCATCAACCGAAGCAATGGCAAGTCGAAGCAATAAAGCGAAAAGACTCAGGTGGACACGTTTGATGGTAGCGGCAAGTGCAGCTCGTTACACGATGTAAGTAACTCCGACAAGTCCGACAAGAAGGAAGGGGCAAGCACGAAGTTCAAGAGTCAGTTTAAGAAAAAAAAACAATGAATTAAAAATGCTCAGCGAAAGAGTAAAGGCATCTACTGCTGCAGATAAAGGGAGCACGAATTATGTTTCCGCAAGACACTGAAAGTGACTACGATTGCGAATTGGTTCAAGTGACTGGCAGACTGGTAGACCTTATACCGCAGAAGAGTACAGAAAGAGAGAAAGATTCAACTCTTCAGAGATGCATGATGCAGCAGCAGTGGTAAGAACAGAAGCGACCAGACTTTTCAACGTTGACTTATTTGCAGCAGCATGGAACTTCATTAGCTTCTAGAGGAACGCAGCAATGAACGAATAAAGGAACAAAGCACATCCACATCCACATTAAGCGAGTGAACTTCATGTCACCATGACATTAAAAATGCATAAAATTTCCTCTCAAGCACATTTGACAGAGTCAGCAGCGCTACTTTATTCCTTTATTGGAGCCATGTTAGAAAGCAAGTGCCTTCGAGCTAAGTTCATTGTTTTCCATCAGACTTTCGAATGTCATTCTGCATGGAAATGAAATGGTCAGCAGGCAAAGCAGGCACAAAAAATATGTATTCCGTAAAGCTTTCGAACAAACATCTTTTTGGTGCTTGAAAAAAATCATTTTGACCTTTTTCAGACAATATAAGAATTTTTTGAAAATTTTTGAAGAGGATTTTTATGGCTACAAAGGAAGCATACGTGCCAACTTTCGTTCAAATCCCATTTGAATTTCGGGTGTAGGAGACAATTTTCGAAAAACGCCCTTCGGCCAAGCCCACTTTTCCAATTTTTTCAAATCATATTACTTGCCTTTGAACATGTTCAAATAATGTAAGTGCACCACGTAAGGCCCACCTAACACCTTTTTCATTACAGCGCACAAAGTATTGATGATACAAACTCCATTGTTTTTGTTGTTGTTGTTATATTTAATAAATTTTCTATACAAAAACAAAAAACTCTACCAAAAAACATTATCGGAAACGGTCCTAAAATGCGATTTAAAAAAACGTCTCTTTGGGCTTTACGAGGAACATGTGTACCTTAAAAGACCCACTTACTCCTTCTTTGAGATAATGAACCCAAACCTGCATTAATTACTTTTGAAAGCCTTATAGGTTAATTACAATTGTAAAGCTAGTAAAAAAAAAAATTAAATTAACAGACAAAATTCGTTTATTTAAAAAAAAAAACTAATTAAATGTTACTAAGCTTTTTTAAATTAAGAATAAAAGATTAAACACTATTTAAGGATAAAAAAAAGGTATAGTTGCCGATCGTCCTACTATTTTGACCTCAGAGCAACTCAAAATATGGTTTCTTAATGTCCGTCGTTGCATTTTTTATGTATGGGCCTTCAAAGGCTTTCCAAGAAAAAAAATTTGCAGTTGAATTTTTTACCATAAACATACCTCGTTATCTTCACAATACAACAAACTTTCTTATTTAAAGAAAGCAACCCACAATTTCACTAGAGATTATTATATAAAATATAAAAATTGCATTTTTACGCCTCTGTTATTTTCAATTGACAATGGTCGCCGCAAATATTGTGCGATTGTCTTATTTTTTTATTTCTACTAAAAAACTTAGGGACATGTTTCAACATGTGCCAGTACAAGAATATTTGATAGTTAGAAGTTGGTGAAAATGAAAGTGGGCCTTACGAGGAGCCGGGCCTTACGTGGTGCACTTACCTTATCAAATTTCATCAATATATCATGAAAAACTCCGATTTTAGAGCAATTTTTGTGATTATCGTAACAGACCGTAGTACTGGAGGAACCCCTAAAAATTATCCGATCCGGTTCATTCTCGAACTTGTCCTTACAGCACGCATACCAAATTTTGTCAAGATAGCTCAACTCCTTCGATAAGAGAACTTTATACAAACAGACAGACAGACGGACATTTCTAATTCGAATCTCCTGGTGACGCTGATCATTTCTATATATGTATGTATATTTTGTATTGTGTATATCCCTTGCAGGACTTTTATCAACCGATTAGTAAATTAGTTAATAGTGGGACTCATGCAGGGTCGCAAATTTTGCGAAATGGGAAACTTTGCGAAATGGGAAATGAACTGTCAAAATTTGTATGGAAGAAATTTTACGAAGCGTGACAAACTTTCCCATTGGTTTTCGCTTCGCAAAACGTCGTAAGTTATTTCGCATAATAATCTGGGCGGGCATACACGGCCCATCGCGTTTGACAAGCCTAGGACGTAATGTGAAAATAGGTTTAAGCCTTCATTTGTCGAAGAAAAAACCAGTTTGAACATAAATAAACTTTAATTTATCGAAAAAAAATTCAAATTTATCAAATTAAGAATAGTTTTTCATTATATCATAATTCAATTGCCAATAATTCAACCTTGCCGTCAGGCATGTTTAACGATGTGAGAGAGCCTTATCGTGAAGCAGCTGATTGGTTTTTGGCAAACATGTCGAACATTCGAAGGGTCGCTCATGAAGCGTCGGAAAATTTGCGATCGCAAAATTTACGAAGGCTATTTGCGACCCTGCATGAGTCCCACTAATGAAAAGCGAACTTTTTCGCAACTGCCTAGAAATCGGTTAAAAAGTCATGCAGACATCAACCAAACTGGATACGAAAATAATATATTTCTGATGCTATAATTCAAGGGTATGAATTGCACTCAAAGTTAGTTTAAAAGGCTAACCGAGATTCAAATCAATAGTCAACCCATCCGTAAAAATTGCTCTGATGAGACCCCGAACGGCAGTTCGAAACGTAAGTCAGCCAAAATAGTCGCCTATGGATTTCTTTCTGATGCATCGCTTGAAAAACATTTTCACATTCATAAATAAATTATTCTTCTTCTGCTGAAAACAGAAAAGATAAAACCGAACAAGGGAATTCTAATGAAAGTAATTTTTTATTGAACATTTTTTAACCAATTTAAATCAGTGTTTTCGTTTTCTGACTTTAAGTCAACTTAAAAGTAGCCAGCTATTATTTAGTTACAAAGTCATGCAGGAACGGACAATTGACTACTGCCTAGCATATCGCCACGTTAAAATAGTGAGTTGAAGCCAAGGAAAGAAGTCGATTATTCAACCAGTTGGGCTTTTTAAAAAGCTAACTTTAAACAAGTAAGGGTGTTATAGTCAGGCGAGCCTGACAATAGAATACCCGACACAGACACACGTGTTCAAATAATTTTTAATATCAAGAGGTGTTTAAGGCCATATGGGGGCCCAATACACCGACTTTTGTTATATTTCTTTATGAAAACTGCCCCTCTGCCACGCCCACGCACAGTTTTCTTACCGAAGGCGCTGAGCTATCTTGACAAAATTTGGTATGCGTGCTCACGGGGACATGAGTAAGAACAAGTTCGAGAATGGACCCGATCGGACCATTTTTAGGGGTACCTCCAGTACTAGGGTCTGTTATGAAAATCACAAAACTGCTCTAAAACCTGAGTTTTTCAAGATATTTTGATGAAACTTGGTATTTGAACATGTTTAAAGGCAAGTAATATGATTTCAAAAAATTTAAAAAGTGGGCGTGGCATAAGGGCGTTTTTCGAAAATTGTCTCCTACACCCGAAATACAAATGGGTCATTATTCGTGAAATCGATCACTAAAAATTTGTTTATTTCAGATTTTGATAAAATTTTGGAGAATTGTATGTCTTTGTGAGAAAAAAATATGTGCAAGAGCTTTTTTGGAAAAAAATTTTTTTTTTCGAGTTATGACGTATTGAAATTTGGTAAATTTTCGAATTTTTCGAATAAACGACTGCTTAGTTTAATTATATCTTGCGACCTAATGGACCGATTTTAACGAATTCTTCTGCATTTTAATCCTTATATAATGTACTATAATACAAAAAAAAAAAATTTTTCTGAAAATTTGTTGTTGTTGTTGTAGATAGATATTTATTCAAACAATTTGCTATACAGCATCGAAGGGATAAAAATATTTTTTTTTTAAACGAAATCCAAAACTAGCCCATACTATAATGCAAAACATATGAAAGTTTTATAGTAAGCTTATTTTCCGTTCGGAAGATATAAGTTTTTAAAGTTGGCAACTCATGAACTTTTATTCGAAATACGCCCTTCGGCCAAGCCCAACTTTTCCAATTTTTTCAATCATATTACTTGCCTTTGAACATGTTCAAATAATGTAAGTGCACCGGTAAGGCCCACTAACAAACCTTTTCAATACAGGCACAAAGTATTGATGATACAAACCCCATTGTTTTGTTGTTGTGTTATATTTAATAAATTTTCTATACAAAAACAAAAAACTCTACCAAAAAACATTATCGGAAACGGTCCTAAAAATGCGATTTAAAAAAACGTCTCTTTGGGCTTTACGAGGAACATGTGAACTTAAAAGGCCCACATTACTCCTTCTTTGAGATAATGAACCCAAACCTGCATTAATTACTTTTGAAAGCCTTATAGGTTAATTACAATTGTAAAGCTAGTAAAAAAAAAATTAAATTAACAGACAAAATTCGTTTATTTAAAAAAAAAAACAAATTAAATGTTACTAAGCTTTTTATACCTTTTCGAAGGAAAGGGTATATTAAAGTTTGGCACGGTGTATGTAACATACCAAAGGAGTCGCGGTAGATATAGACCATATATAATAATATTCTTGATCAGGGTGACAAGAGGAATCGATCTAGCCATGTCTGTCTGTCTGTCTGTCTGTCTGTCTGTCTGTCTGTCTGTTGTCGGTCACATTTATTTTTCGTAATTTATCCTAAGCCATGAAAGATATCATATTGAAATTTGGCATGGACTTCAACCAGGTAAATGTCCGAAAAACTGCATACAAATTTTTTTCGTATCCTTTTGGGTCGTGGGAGTGGTTTCAAAGTTTCAAAAATCACGATTTTTTAACGTTTTTCCTGGATAACTTTTTTTACTATACATCCCAGCTTATTGAAATTTGGTGTGTGTATAGCTACATGTAGACTTAAGCTTTCGCTGAAAAAAAATTGCGACATCGCTATAACTATGGTCATCATTCTACAAATAGAAAAAAACACTCTTTTCTTATTCTCAATCTGATACAAAAATGATTTTTTTTTGCTTCTTCTGATTGTTATTTTGCGCCAAATAAAGTCGTCCATTATGGATAAATTTTGACCATGACCACATTTCGCGAAATTCGCAAAAATTGATTTTCACTATTTTGAATTGAGTATTTCGCAGCTAAACAAAAGGTCCTCTAAGGGTTAAAATTTGACCATGACCACCATTCGCGAAATTTTTTGCTTAATAATAATCTCGAGTTTAAGAACCTAAATCTAAGTACATATAAGGTATAAATAGATATCCAAGCTAGAACAACGAAAACGGCAGAATTTTCGTTAAGGTAATGTTTTAAATATTTTAGGCTGAGGAAAAGGTATGTGTGCAATCGGTTTGCCGATGTAAACTTCTTTACTTGTTTAAATTAAGAATAAAAGATTAAACACTATTTAAGGATAAAAAAAAAGGTATAGTTGCCGATCGTCCTACTATTTGACCTCAGAGCAACTCAAAATATGGTTTCTTAATGTCCGTCGTTGCATTTTTTATGTATGGGCCTTCAAAGGCTTTCCAAGAAAAAAAATTTGCAGTTGAATTTTTTACCATAAACATACCTCGTTATCTTCACAATACAACAAACTTTCTTATTTAAAGAAAGCAACCCACAATTTCACTAGAGATTATTATATAAAATATAAAAATTGCATTTTTACGCCTCTGTTATTTTCAATTGACAATGGTCGCCGCAAAAATTGTGCGATTGTCTTATTTTTTTATTTCTACTAAAAAACTTAGGGACATGTTTCAACATGTGCCAGTACAAGAATATTTGATAGTTAGAAGTTGGTGAAAATGAAAGTGGGCCTTACGAGGAGCCGGGCCTTACGTGGTGCACTTACCTTATCAAATTTCATCAATATATCATGAAAAACTCCGATTTTAGAGCAATTTTTGTGATTATCGTAACAGACCGTAGTACTGGAGGAACCCCTAAAAATTATCCGATCCGGTTCATTCTCGAACTTGTCCTTACAGCACGCATACCAAATTTTGTCAAGATAGCTCAACTCCTTCGATAAGAGAACTTTATACAAACAGACAGACAGACGGACATTTCTAATTCGAATCTCCTGGTGACGCTGATCATTTCTATATATGTATGTATATTTTGTATTGTGTATATCCCTTGCAGGACTTTTATCAACCGATTAGTAAATTAGTTAATAGTGGGACTCATGCAGGGTCGCAAATTTTGCGAAATGGGAAACTTTGCGAAATGGGAAATGAACTGTCAAAATTTGTATGGAAGAAATTTTACGAAGCGTGACAAACTTTCCCATTGGTTTTCGCTTCGCAAAACGTCGTAAGTTATTTCGCATAATAATCTGGGCGGGCATACACGGCCCATCGCGTTTGACAAGCCTAGGACGTAATGTGAAAATAGGTTTAAGCCTTCATTTGTCGAAGAAAAAACCAGTTTGAACATAAATAAACTTTAATTTATCGAAAAAAAATTCAAATTTATCAAATTAAGAATAGTTTTTCATTATATCATAATTCAATTGCCAATAATTCAACCTTGCCGTCAGGCATGTTTAACGATGTGAGAGAGCCTTATCGTGAAGCAGCTGATTGGTTTTTGGCAAACATGTCGAACATTCGAAGGGTCGCTCATGAAGCGTCGGAAAATTTGCGATCGCAAAATTTACGAAGGCTATTTGCGACCCTGCATGAGTCCCACTAATGAAAAGCGAACTTTTTCG
This sequence comes from Chlorops oryzae, assembly GCA_020466095.1. Lineage (NCBI taxonomy): Eukaryota > Metazoa > Arthropoda > Insecta > Diptera > Chloropidae > Chlorops > Chlorops oryzae. Next base: position 222,289 of record CM035806.1, on the reverse strand, counting down.
CAACTGCCTAGAAATCGGTTAAAAAGTCATGCAGACATCAACCAAACTGGATACGAAAATAATATATTTCTGATGCTATAATTCAAGGGTATGAATTGCACTCAAAGTTAGTTTAAAAGGCTAACCGAGATTCAAATCAATAGTCAACCCATCCGTAAAAATTGCTCTGATGAGACCCCGAACGGCAGTTCGAAACGTAAGTCAGCCAAAATAGTCGCCTATGGATTTCTTTCTGATGCATCGCTTGAAAAACATTTTCACATTCATAAATAAATTATTCTTCTTCTGCTGAAAACAGAAAAGATAAAACCGAACAAGGGAATTCTAATGAAAGTAATTTTTTATTGAACATTTTTTAACCAATTTAAATCAGTGTTTTCGTTTTCTGACTTTAAGTCAACTTAAAAGTAGCCAGCTATTATTTAGTTACAAAGTCATGCAGGAACGGACAATTGACTACTGCCTAGCATATCGCCACGTTAAAATAGTGAGTTGAAGCCAAGGAAAGAAGTCGATTATTCAACCAGTTGGGCTTTTTAAAAAGCTAACTTTAAACAAGTAAGGGTGTTATAGTCAGGCGAGCCTGACAATAGAATACCCGACACAGACACACGTGTTCAAATAATTTTTAATATCAAGAGGTGTTTAAGGCCATATGGGGGCCCAATACACCGACTTTTGTTATATTTCTTTATGAAAACTGCCCCTCTGCCACGCCCACGCACAGTTTTCTTATCGAAGGCGCTGAGCTATCTTGACAAAATTTGGTATGCGTGCTCACGGGGACATGAGTAAGAACAAGTTCGAGAATGGACCCGATCGGACCATTTTTAGGGGTACCTCCAGTACTAGGGTCTGTTATGAAAATCACAAAAACTGCTCTAAAACCTGAGTTTTTCAAGATATTTTGATGAAACTTGGTATTTGAACATGTTTAAAGGCAAGTAATATGATTTCAAAAAATTTAAAAAGTGGGCGTGGCATAAGGGCGTTTTTCGAAAATTGTCTCCTACACCCGAAATACAAATGGGACTTGAACGAAAGTTGGCACGTATGTTTCCTTGATAGCCAGTAACGTCCTCCCCAAAAATTTTATCGATAGAGCCATTATTAAGGGTACCTCTAGTACTAGGGTCTGTCACAAAAATCCCAAAAATGCCTCAAAAGCGGACTTTATTGAAATATTTCAATGCAACTAAGAATTTAAGCGTATATATAAGGGTCCGATTAGAATCCCAAAAAAATTGAAAAAATGGGCGTGGCAAATGGGCGGTTTTTATAAAGAAATTTAACAAAAGTCGGTATATGGGCCCAATATGTCCTTAAACACCTCTTGATATTAAAAATTATTCGAACATAAGTGTCTGTGTCGGGTATTCTATTGTCAGGCTCGCCTGACTATATCACCCTTACTTGTTTCATTTCAATCTCGTTCGATTTCTGCGTTTTGAATTTAATAAAAATCCAACTTTTTTTTTTTTTTTTTTTTTTTTTGTTATTTTGAACAGTTACATTTTTGTTTGCCTCAATCGATCTAAAGAAATACGATTGATTACGAAAACTTGCTCAATATAATTTTTGAAGTTTCCGCTCCCATATTCGAGACTTCCTTAAAAAGTCTTTGGCATTTTGATTGGTGTTAACTACACATTCTAGAAATTATGCTCAAAAGAAAGTGGATGTGGACCCCATAAAAATCCAATTAACTTTGACTTTCAGTATTTAAAAGCTCATACGTGACTTGCGGACCAATGTGATATTTTTAAAATTTTGGGATCGAAACGCCTTCCCGCCCCCCTTCAATTCGCTTTCTTTGGTTTTCGAAAGTTTCGAGATTTCATTCTATTATGTGAGTTTATTTCGTTTTTTATTCAAAATAAAAATTGAAAGAAATAAAAAAAAAAAAAAAGATTCAGCAGCGAATACAAAAGACAATAAAACGAACATTTAAAGCTTTAACCGAGAATAGTATTCTGAAAATGTTACACTACTGCTCTACGTTCACATATTTTCCTAAAAACGTACATACGTCACCATATGTTACATATGTGTGTCAGTCATTAAGCCGATGTCAAATGAAGTCAATTAAGATTTGCGTACTTTCTTTTGAATAGTGAATCAAATGTTGTTAATTATTGACGACAAAAGCCATCTATGCATTTTGGACGACGTAAATTTGGTTTTTTTTTTCTTTTTTTTTCCAGAAAATTTAAATTATTCAAAGTACATGTTATAAGGCCACTATGAAATGGATTTGCGCGCTCAAAACCAGGGTTCGAAAAAGCTGCAGCTTTTTTATCCAAACGGCTGAAGCTGAACTGAGGCTGATGAAATTTACACAGCGGTCAGGTCAGCTCATCTTCAGCACATTGATTTTATTTTGAAGCTCTGGCTGTAGCTGAGCTGTTGAAATTTATACAGCGGCAGCCAAAGCTACAGCTATTTTTTTTTAGTGCTTTGGCTGTTTGGCAGACAGCCTTTCGAACCCTGCTCAAAACGATCAGAATTTTCCAGTTTTTTCGGATAGATGGGAGGTGGTGGTCGAACTCACTTTTTGCGGCTTTGTCGCATATATGGACCAATCTAGGAATATGGTAATTTAGATTAACTTGAATTAAAAGTTAGTTAAGCGGCAGCTATAAAAAAATATAATTAAAAATTAAAACTTTAATTAAGTATATTAGTCTATATCTACGGAGCTTAGTTCTAGCTGTTATGTACAAGATTCGCACAGAACAAACGTACCCTTCTTACGCTATGCATAGAAACAATTTCATTTTTTGGCACTTGGTTTACATTCTGCTGGATTTGCCGATCTTGTAACAGTGAGAATTAAGCTTCGGAGATATAGACAAATATATTTATAGAAATGATCAGCGATCAAAAACTGAATCGATTTAGACATGTCCGTCTTGTAACCGTCTGACCGATCTGTACCGTCCGTCCGTGCGATGTGAAAATCATCACTCCGAAATATCGGCTGAACCAATGAAGTCGAAATTTGGTACACATGTATATCGGGGTCCGAGTATGATCCTAAGTAAAAATGAACAACGCCCACTTTGCACTGTTAATTCTGTGGATTTGCCGATCTTGTAACAGTTAACTTGAAGCTTCGAACACTATCCATTATATTTGGTATGGAAATGATCGAAAAGGGACATACTGAATCGATTTAGACATGTCCGTCTGTCCGTCTGACCGTCGTCCAAAGGGCTTCCGTAATTGTCGGATAAACGGCGAAACGGCTGAACCAATTGAAGTCGAATATTTGCAGCATGTATATCGGGGTCCGAGTAAAATCCTAAGTGACCCTGCACTTCCGCCCACTAAGCCACGCCAAACAAGTGCTTAATGTCGGAAGAATGGCTTGTAAACTTGCGGGCTTAACAGCTTTACATTTTATTTTTGTGCTGGTAAATTTTGAAAAAAGACATTTCCAGACAAAAATTGGACGCCGCCCTCCTCAGACATAAAACGAAATAAGCCCATTATTGAGGTTTATCGTAACTTGTGAAGTAAAGTCGTAGAATTTCAAATTCGCAACATAGGTTCGCCAAGGCGAATGAATGGTTAGGGAACTAATTTATGTAGCCCTCCCACACAGCCCAGAATTAAAGTAAAACATTATTTATTCATAATTGTCAGCATTTGGGTATTTCAAAACGGGCTTGACCACTTTAATTATAACAAAATTTAAATCAGTTTTTTAAATTTGCCAAACAGAAAATTATAATTTTATCATAAGGCGCAATTACATCTTTCGCCTTTATCTGAGACGTTTTATTTAAGAGAGCGTTATTACATTTGGAGGGAAGCATGGAGGGAAGCATAAATTGTTTAATTGAAATTTATGTTTTTTTTTTTAAAGCAGTAAAGAAGTTATTCCATTTTAAATAGAAAATAACAAGCAATGTACATACAGTGCACTCGGGTTAACGGCAACCCCCTATTTCGTCAACATCCCAAAACTTCAACACTTTTTTAATTACACTGACTACGCTTAAGCGTCAACAAAACCTGAAAGCTCTAAAAGGTCAACCTTGAATAAGGGGAATTTGACTACGTCTTAAGCGTCAACAAAACCTGAAAGCTCTAAAATACGGTTGTATATTGTCGTTTCTAAATTAAGGCATCCCGTTTTATGCATAGAATGGTAGTTTTTGCCCATTTTTGTTCAGTTGTTTTCTCGTCCTTGTGAATGTTTTGCGTATAAAATGAGTTCAAAAAATCCAAAAAATGCTTACATTACAAGAAAAACGAAATATTCTCGACTTATTTCAAAATAGGAGCAGATGTTACTGCTTGAGCGAAACAAAATGATGTCACAAATTTCAACGATCAGCAAAATGATCTCATATGAAATGTTTCTTTTTTTTTTTTTTTTTTTTTTTGAAAGAAACATTTGTTTGAATTCGATTATTGGTTGATTTTAGTTAACCATAAGTAATATAAAACGCTTAAAAATTATAGTTTCAATCAAAAATCTGGTAAACGTTAACACTCGCGTTTTTAATTAGTTGACGTTATCCCGAGTGCACTGTAATTGCCTCAAGAGATCAGACCACGAATACACGTTTTCAATATCAGCAACTTCTTGAACTTAAAAGCCTGTGAACATACATACTCAATGTATTAACAGGTGTCTTTTATCATTTTGTTTGAATATTTAGAGCATTAGCGTTGGGCGAAAGAGAGAGCAAGAGCAAGAGCAACAGCAACAGCAACAACCACAACAACAACGACAACGACAAAGCGAGCGAGAGAGATTTTAAAGTTATCAGTTTACAAAACGTTCACCACAATCAACCCATTCAGTGTTTTGTCAATGAGAAAAACCTTATCACTAAAAAAATTATCAGTTTAAATGACAAAATAAAATCAAAGAGCATAGAGAGAACCATAAGAGCAAGTGAGAAAGAGCTTTGGAATATAAATTGAGAAATGATAAAAAAAAACCGCTGATAATTTGGGCTTTTTGTACTACCATACATAGGACGGACCTCGAAAATTTGGACACTTCGGATAGACCAGAAAATTGGGTGACTCGACGCACCACCGCCGCCGGTGTTCATAATCCATTGATTTAATCCACACCAAAAATCCATTGAAGGGTCTAAGAAAACCCAGAAAAGAGACAATATGATAGAAGTCTTTAATATTAAGCAATGGTTTTCGGAATTACCCAGCTTGCTTCTCTGACTAATGAAATTCGCCCATTTTCAAAATTACACACTATACAAACATATGTACGGTGATCGGGCGCAAAAAAAAAACGCTTTAAAGTCAAATAACATCGGTCGATAAGAACACGGACGGAATTTAAGGGAAAGGGTGCAATGAGACTTCACGTAAGTAAAGTTCTCTGACGCAACATTGGCGGTTATAAAATTGTTAAATTTTTTAGTCTATATTTAAATAATAATTCTAAACTTCTTTACTTAAGAAAGTGTAAAATTCATGGAATTTTAAATTTGTTATACACACAAACTGTTTTGTTACATTTTCCACTTTTTATTTATTTATTTTTATAATTTTTTTTTTTTTTTTTTTTTTTTTTTGAAAGGGTCTCCGATTTATTCAAGTCAAACACCACTGATTTTGAAGTTGATCAAAATTGAACGAAAATTCCTCTTTAAGGTGTTCAGCACTTGGGATTATTATTTTAGAGACGACTTCATTATTAATTTTTAGATGATTCGAGAGTTAATGAAGAGCTTTTATAAGTATATATTTATAATTTTTTGAAAAAATTTGCGTTAAGTGTTACGCGGCCAAACACGGTCGAGTTTTCTTAATCACTGCGAAACGAGAGCCGGAGAAAAGTTCCTACGAAGGCAAAAGAAAATAAACGGGCCCAGCGACGTTGCTCAATAATTATATTAACAGCGTCAAAACCGAAGAATACTATGGTAATAGCGAACACGACGACAATGACGGCTGCGGCGACTGCGACTACGACTGCGACGTTGACGTTGATAACGACGACAATAATGACATTCGTGTATGGTAAACAGCAGAAATTCAACTAAGCTTAACTGAACGGCCAGACTGAACCACTCAACTAGTCAACCAGTCAACCAGCGTACAGGTGAAAACACATTCAGCACACACTCATACATCCTCATCACCCACTGAGCGCAGAGCCCTACCGTTTGCTTGCACTAGGCATGCAAAACATTGTGGAAAGCTTTATCAAGCCATTGTCCAAATATGGTGGTCATATTCAATTTATTAAAGCAGTACAAATATGAACAATAGATATAACATTTAATGGGAAAAGAATCGAGTGTCAAAACATCCTTTTGCACCACTTGAATGAACATTCATTTTCCATATGAACATATTTTGATCTGTATCAGTAGTTATATCTATTTTTTGGGCATTCTTGATCTTACCAACCATATGTGAACTCAGACTGAAAAGCTTCGAATTTTGTACTGTTCAAAGAGAAAGAGTGAAAGAGCGAGAGCGAGAGAGAAAGAGAAATTCAGTTGAATCCCAGCCGGAACTGTGTACAGGAGGTGCTCGAACACGTGCATAGCACACAGAAGGCTGTGCACAGCACGCTGCAAATATACGGGACCTGTCCACTTTTTCTAATACATGTCCCAAGATGTGCCGTGGTGTGAAAACTGGATTCACTGTGTATAGCATTGGTATATTGAAATAATGAAAAAATACCGGTTTAGGTCGCTTCGTTCCATACACAAGCTATATACCGGGTGTATGGCATTGTACACAGCTTGTGAAATAATTTGAAAACAGTTTTTTTTTTTCTTATGTTGACAACACCAGGCTGGGATATGTTATCCATAAATGCAATCTATTTTACAAAACATGTTGGCTGCTCCCTATTGCTTGGAAAACGTTAAATTTGTTTTTAAGTATGGCAGCTTTGGCGCTTAAGGGGGTCTTCTCATTGAGCAACTTTTTTTTCGACTTTTTTTTTTTTACATTTATTTATAGCTTGGGTAGTTGTGAATATGCCCCTAAAAGGATTTTTTGAAATTCGAAATATTTCAGAGGATATAGCCTTCTTTGTCGAGCAAGATCTGCGCTAAAACGAGTAATTTTGCGTTGCTTCAAACTTTAAACGCGTTTATATCGAAACCACGTTTTTCGAACTGGCGGCCATGATATCTCCAGTTCAACTGAACCGATTTTCATGAAACAAAGTGGAATCGACGCAGAATTGTCACCATTCTCGGGTGAACCTCGACCATAATTTTAAAAAATTTTTTACTATTTTTTTTTACACTAAACTACAAAAAAAAAAGCCCGACATTGAAATTTTTTTTTGAATGGCCGCCATTTTGTCAAAAAAAATCACAAAATTAAGCTTGAGATTCACCCGAGAATTACATCTATACTGATTATAACCCCGTTTTTTTTTTTCATTTCGGACGCTCCGGAGACCCGGAATCGTGACCGCCGTACCACCTTTTTTTCACCACCAACTTTGAAGTCTCATTACTTTTTGAACAGCCCACGTATCGAGGCAAAAAAAATTTTTTTATTTACTTTGAACCTTTTGTAATACAATAAATAAAAAAAAAATTTTCAATTATTCTTTGCGTTTTCAAATAAGAATTTTTTTAAAAAGGGTCAAAAAAACGGGTTTTGAATGAGAAGACCCCCTTAAGGGTGTGCAATACAAATTGGCACATTGTTAAATAAGTACAGAATATGGACACGTTTAGATATCAAATAGATACCATACAGCTTATTTGGAAACAATTCTAGAATTGGAATTCATCTTTTTCATTCATCAAAAAACAGAATTATCACTTCTTTTTTTATAACTCTACCACGTTTAAAAATTTTCAACTCCGAGCACTGCTGTCACCGAACTTTTCTTCTTTGAAAAATAAAGTCTCGGTTTTTTACGCAAATTTGTATGAATCGATTGAATTGAACGCTTCACTGAACTGTTTCGTTCCAAGTGCGCGCTTTCCGGCTCTTCTCTCCCAAGTTCGCCTACATACTTGTACGCGTAAAAGCTTTTAGAAATAAATCGTATTATGTAGTTATGGTTGGCGCTATGGCAAATATAGCTATGTAGGTACATACATACTGCTATATTTCAACGTGTTACCACAAGCTGCGGATTTCGGGCTACGGGCTGAGCGGTTTGTTGCCCACCGTTTTATGGTGACGTGAAACAATAATAATACATTGTTAAACAACAGCGAATATCAAGGGCAGCTATTTTCAATTCAAAAGATACCATTTGCCTACTCAACTATTAGTGCCCTTAAGTGAAGCATTTTTTATTTATAATAATAGCCGTCAATATAAAATGAATGCATTAATTCAACAAAAATTAAAATATGAAATAAGGATGCGTCTAGATCGGATCAAACGTATCGTTTTCGTTTAATTTGTCAAGAAAAAGCCCTTTTCATTCTTATTCAAAATCGTTGCGTTTCATTTCGTTTCGTTATGACCAGTGCCGGCCACGGAAGCAAGCTAGAAGCAAAAAGAGCGTTAGCACTCGTATGTGCACAAATTTGCTATCAAATGAGAAGCAAAGCTGAGAGCCAAAATTTCGTTCAGTTGAGTGGAAAACGTCAAGCGAGACGGAGCTGCGGCGGATGAAGCTAGATGAGAACGTAAATTTTTATCAGCCTTGATACACTTCGAAGAAAATGAATTTTTTATAAGTACTTCAGGAATTTTTTCATCGTGCTTTTAACATTCAGTTATTTTATTATATAATATACAGTATGTGGAAGAAATAAGTTGTCAGGACTATTATTTTCAAAGTAGAGTAAGCGAAATTTATTTCAGTGTTTCATAATGACTTCTTTTTACAAATCTAGGCTTTAGATATCGTGTAGTCTTAAACTATTAAATATATTTGAAGAAAAAAAAAACTTTAACCCAGCTTTGGAAAAAAATAAAATGATACTCTCGAAATAGGTGTTGCAAAAATAAGTTGTCAACAAATTAAAATCCGGAATGCCCGAAGTTTTGAATAGCCATTTGTCCAAGTCTGTGAGTCATCGAGTCCACAAGCTTCCTACATTCATCCCGTGGAAAATTAGTCCAATGCCGAATGATGCATTCTTTCAAATCTTCCAATTTTTGGGGCTTATCCTCCGAAATACGCATTTTCAAAATGGCCCACGCATTTTCTATTGGTGATAGGTCCGGACTCTGCGGGGGCCACTTTAAGACATTTATATTTTCCCTTCTAAAATAGTCTTTTATTAATTTTGCCGTGTGTATAGGTGCATTGTCCTGTTGAAGGATAAAATTTTGCCCTATTAGGCGTCTACCTTCTGGTATTGCAGTCTTCTCTAGAATTTTTAGGTAAACTTTTGCAGTTATTTTTCCTTCAAGAAGAACTATACTACCAGTACCATCCGCTGATAAGCAACCCCAAATCATCAAACCCCTTTCTAACGACTTAAATGTGGGTAGAGTGCATTTGTATGAAAGCTGTTCTTTGGGGTTGCGCCAAACATACACCATGCCGTGAGAGTATTTAAGCCTAATCATAGACTCATCTGTCCAAAGCACATTATGCCAAAATCTTAGAGGCTTTAATATGTGTTCCTCATAAAATTCTTTGCCTTTTCTGTTTGTTTAACTTGCTTATAAACGGAATTTTACGAGCAACTCGACCATGCTTATTGCTTTGACGTAAGCGGTTGCGTATTGTGTACACTGAAGGTGCCTGTTTGCCTTCATTTAACAACTGTGCCCTAATTTTTGGTACTGATTTGAACGGATCAGCATTCGAAATTTCTAAAATTCTCTTATCCGTTCTTTCAGTTGTTATTTTTGGACGTCCAGGCCTCATTTTTCTGCAAACTCGGTGTTCTTCTTTATATTTTTTGATGACTTTCCATATTGCCATTTGACTTTTATTAAATTTTTCTGCTATATACCTCTGTGTATGGCCGTCTTTATATAAATTTATAATAGCAGACCGCTCCTCGTCCTTCAATTGCCTAAATTTAGGCATTTTTCTATTGATTTAAAGGTATCCTATAAGAAAACACGGACTATTTACGAAAAAAAAATTAAAAATATATTTTTTATAGCAAAACTCACCAATTATATTTAAAAATAGATAATTTGAACTTGATTATACTTTGTAAAAAAATATTGTTTACTTGATATCAGTTTTTCCTATAAAAAACGATGGACACTTTAGCTGACAACTTATTTTTGCAACGTCACACCGGCAACTATATCGAAGGAATGCTGTGCGAATTACGCGTTGTTTACTGAAATCACTCCGAATTGCACGTCGTTTTAGTTTTTTAGGGGAACTCCCTATTTTTGTTGAAAACAAAGCAAACGCAAACAGAGAAAAACCGTTAGATCATTTGAAAGAGCCGTGTTGATTTTGACAACTTATTTTTTCCACATACTGTATATAAATTCAGCACATCATTGATTTGTACAATAATTCTCTGCTCTACACCGTACATTTTCAAGATAAAAGAGCTCAAGATGAGCTGAAAAAGCTCCAAAATGACCCATCCCTACTTCTTCGACGAGGCATCGAGTTTTTGCGACATATCGATCCAGGGACATAAAGAACAAAATTTTTCGGCTCTAAGAAAAATGTATGCAGCAATTTTGTATGAAAACACCAACAACTGTTTCTCGCTGTGTAATGTGCACGCATACAAACGCAATTAGTAAATGTAGTGGTGGCCGGCACTGGTTATGACTAATCTGGTTAGTTCGCTCTCATAAGGCACAATGTACTTGTTTTTGAAAATCGTTTGTTTTTCGTTTCGTTTCGTTTCGTGTGATCCAGTGTGCACGCAGCCTAAGAAAGCTGAAGGTCGGCCAAGCCCGACTTCGATATACCTACCCAGGGTTCCGACAATGTTGACGCACTATGTTTTGCCATTTTGTACGGAAGATACGCAAAATTAATGTTTTTGAGCTTAATAGTGGGCCAAACAAAATTTGAATTCGGAACCTTCATAATGAACTCTTTTAAGAGTCTTAAAGAGCTTGTTACCCTTCTTGCAAGGGTCGTCCTATAAAAGTCCAAAGTCATTTACCGAAGGAGAACATATTAGAGCCACTCATATTCCGCACTCATATTTATGAGTACCTATAAAATGACAAAAAAAATAAATGTTGAGCGATATTTATGATCGTATACTTTAAAAAAAATTAAGTAACTCTACGCTTTTTTATTCAGAAGTAACGAAAAATTTTCCATTTTGGCGCGTGGCAGTGGGCGGATATCGCCCATTTTCACTTAGGATCATACTGTACCTGTGTGCCGAATTTTGACACGATTGTTCCAGCCGTTTAGAAGGAGATCCGACCACAGACAGACGGACAGACATACATGTCTAAATCGATTCAGTTATCGACCCTGCATCAAGAATATATATAACAGGTTGGCTGATAAGTCCCCGGTCTAACAAAGAAAAACACATTTTTTTGTCAAAATTCGTTTTTATTATTCAACATAGTTCCCTTCAAGAGCGATACAACGATTATAACGACCTTCCAATTTTTTGATACCATTTTGGTAGTACTCCTTCGATTTTGCCTCAAAATAGGCCTCAGTTTCGGCGATCACCTCTTCATTGCAGCCAAATTTTTTCCCTGCGAGCATCCTTTTGAGGTCTGAGAACAAGAAAAAGTCGCTGGGGGCCAGATCTGGAGAATACGGTGGGTGGGGAAGCAATTCGAAGCCTAATTCATGAATTTTTGCCATCGTTCTCAATGACTTGTGGCACGGTGCGTTGTCTTGGTGGAACAACACCTTTTTCTTCTTCATATGGGGCCGCTTTGCCGCGATTTCGACCTTCAAACGCTCCAATAACGACATATAATAGTCACTGTTCATGGTTTTTCCCTTCTCAAGATAATCGATAAAAATTATTCCATGCCGATCCCAAAAAACAGAGGCCATTACTTTGCCAGCGGACTTTTGAGTCTTTCCACGCTTCGGAGACGGTTCACCGATCGCTGTCCACTCAGCCGACTGTCGATTGGACTCAGGAGTGTAGTGATAGAGCCATGTTTCATCCATTGTCACATATCGACGCAAAAACTCGGGTGTATTGCGAGTTAACAGCTGCAAACACCGCTCAGAATCATCAACACGTTGTTGTTTTTGGTCAAATGTGAGCTCGCGCGGCACCCATTTTGCACAGAGCTTTTTCATATCCAAATATTGATGAATGATATGACCAACACGTTCCTTTGATATCTTTAAGGCCTCTGCTATCTCGATCAACTTCATTTTACGGTCATTCAAAATCATTTTGTGAATTTTTTTGATGTTTTCGTCGGTAACCACCTCTTTCGGGCGTCCACTGCGTTCACCGTCCTCCGTGCTCATTTCACCACGCTTAAATTTTGCATACCAATCAATTATTGTTGATTTTCCTGGGGCAGAGTCCGGAAACTCATTATCAAGCCAAGTTTTTGCTTCCACTGTATTTTTTCTCTTCAGAAAACAGTATTTTATCAAAACACGAAATTCCTTTTTTTTTCCATTTTTTTTCACAATAACAAAAGTTGCTTCACAAAAGACGCTCTATCTCACAAACTAATTGACTTACAGACGTCAAATTTTGACACGAATCATTTGAAGGTTGCCACTATATAAAAATAATATGCATTTAATACTAGCGACGCCATCTATGTGTCAGACCGGGGAATTATCAGCCAACCTGTTACCTTCATCATATGTATATATTTGTCTATATAAGAGCTTTGGGTTAATGGTGTGAATGCCTAATGCTAGGCAAAAACTTCAATTTTTATACGACTCATTCGAACATTGAAAAGCTCCTTTTTGCCGACGAAATGACTTTGTTGTGGCAAGGCGTCGCAAAGTTTCGTTCCAAGCACTTGCAATAAATAAGGCGCCGTATTGAGCACATCATAACGGCAGGCAGTAGTTCTCTATTGTGAGCACGAAACGAAAAACACCGACGACAGAATGTGTCAACTAAGCAGTGAGGTATTATGTAGCGGGGCGCTTGGATGGAGCCTTGGGAGATCGGGCAGAATTGCAGCGCACACAATGGAACCTGTACTGCGATGCATCATTTAATGAAATCAAAGCGAATCACGTGGAAGTTGGAAACAACAACAACAACAACAACAACAATGTGAATGAATGACTAAAACTGCAAACAAAAATGTTGAGCTTTTGTAGTTTGAATTTCAATTAAAAGGAAAGCGTTGATGGTTAAATGAACTGACTGAGAACGATGAAAGTTGGCGATTTCTATTCCTATTTTAAATGGGCTAAATATGACTGTTGCATGATGATATGGGCCCGAGATAGGAGTGATGGAGCAAAACAATGCTTACATAAATAGAAAGTGTCATTGTAAATTAAATTACATTGAAGGTCGATTAGAAACTTTTTTGAGGCGAAAATAACTATTTGAATGGTTAAAAAGTTAAAAAAAAAAAGGCATATGCTGCTGCATATATGTATGAAAATGCAGTCGAATCTGGATATAACGAATCCCTGAAATAATTAACAGCTCGAAATAGTGAACGCTTTTTTATACTCGGACTGTTCTAAATAATTAGGCCTGTTGAGAGGCGACTGGAAAAGGGTGATTTTCCCCCGGGCGCGGGGGTTTTCTGAAGGGCCCACAATTGGCATGGGACAAATTTTTTTTTTTGGTCGCACATTTTTATGAGGCGACCCTGGAAAAAAATCCCCCGGGCCCCGAAGTTTTCTCTACAGGCTTGTAAATAATGAACAAAACATTCAATCTCGCTAATACGGACAATCTGGCTTAACCCTGGATGGTTATACTTCGTCGAATCGACGACGCGATTTTATTCATTCTCACGTAACTATTTTATTTGTGCCCGAATCGCTCTCTGTTTATTCATGACGTTAGTTGGTGCCGAGAGCTAGCATTGAACAGACGTTTCGCGCTTTAACATTTTTTTAACGTTGGAATTCACTGGTGTGTACTCGTCGAATCGACGAAGTCTAACTTGAAAGTAACTTTTTGCTTGTTATAGGCGTAAATTAATTATTCATTTCCTGAAATTTCTTTTGTGGTCTTTATTCGATATTGCAGGTATCAAACCTTAAAATTGATTTTTCAAAGAACATTTGGTTCTTAATGTGAAAAATTTTTAGTTTTCCGTCACTAAATAGGAGCAAAATGAGTTACAAAGAATCGCATAAAGACGATGAGATTGAAAATTTCTTGCTACATTGTGACGACTTCGGAGCAGAAAATGAAGACTTTGATGATGAGGATGGGGAGCTTTTTGACATTGAAGGAGAAAGTTCATCACTTGATGGATCAGATTACGAAAATTGTCCGTCTGAAAAACGCCGGATGACAAAATCTTATTGCCAAAACTGCAAAAAGAGTATCTGTGGAGAACACAAAATAGATCTTTGTGTCTCATGCTTCAAATGAGCTATTAGTGTTAAAATTTTTTTATTTCTGTTTTTATTGACATATAATCTTGAAATGCAGTGAATAATATGAGCCGTTTTGGTTTGCGTTTTCTCAGTTTCTTCCTTCTTATAAATTATGATTTAAAAAAAAAAAAAAAAAAAAAACGTGTTATAAACCAGGACTAGTTTTAAGACTAAAGAATATTTTTCGTAAGTTTTGTTATTTTTCATTTTTTATTTAATAAAAGATTTATTGAAAAATAATTTTTTCAATTTTTTTCATGGAACATTGCGCTTCTTAAAATTAGTTGAAAAAACAAGTTCGTCGATTCGACGAAGTATAACCTTAACGTACCCTAAAATAAGTATAACCATCCAGGGTTAAAAAAAAAAAAACAAGTAAGGGTGTTATAGTCAGGCGAGCCTGACAATAGAATACCCGACACAGACACATAATTTTTAATATCAAGAGGTGTTTAAGGGCATAAGGAGCCCCATATACCGGCTTTTGTTAAATTTCTAAATGAAAACCGCCCTTTTGCCACGCCCACTTTTCAAATTTTTTTGGAATTCTAATCGGACGCTTATATATACGCTCAAATTCTAAGTTTCATTGAAATATTTCAATAAAGTCTGATTTTGAGGCATTTTTGGGATTTTTGTGACAGACCCTAGTACTAGAGGTACCCTTAATAATGGTCCGATCGAAAAATTTTTTGGGAAGGACGTTACTGGCTATCAAGGAAGTATACGTGCCAATTTTTGTTCAAGTCCCATTGGTATTTCGGGAGTAGGAGACAATTTTTGAAAAACGCCCTTATGCCACGCCCACTTTTCCAATTTTTTGAAATCGTATTACTTGCCTTTAAACATGTTCAAATATCAAATTTCATCAAAATATCTTGAAAAACTCATGTTTTAGAGCAGTTTTTGTGATTTTCATAACAGACCCTAGTACTGGAGGTACCCCTAAAAATGGTCCGATCGGGTCCATTCTCAAACTTGTTCTTACTCAAGTCCCCGTGAGCACGCATACCAAATTTTGTCGAGATAGCTCAACTCCTTCGATAAGATAACTGTATACAAACAGACGGACAGACGGACATGTCTAAATCGTATCCCCTGGTGACGCTGATCATTTCTATATACATTTTGTATGGTCTATCTCGACTGGTTCTGGGTGTTACACACAACCCAACAAACGCAATATACCCTCGACACAGGGTGTGTCGGGTATAAACAGGACCTGCAAAAACTATTTCACTCTATCCAGATTCGACTGTAGTATCCCAGTCGGACCAAAAGCGCTCAGAAGCAGAAAGGAAGCGTTTTATCTCAGCAGCGAAGCGCTTTGCTCTCCTTGTAAATACACATAATTTTAGCACTGGCGTGTCCTAGGAACTCGTCGCTTCTTTAAGCAGTACTTGGCGCTACTTTTGAAGCGCTTAGAACTTTAAAATCTGAAAACTAACTCCATTACAACGGGTAATAACGACGACAATGACGTTATTTTTAACGAATACATAAATATGTCGATTGAATAAAGTTTGTCATTTACTTAGTCACTGAAATAAAGATCCTTTTTTATCCTTTTTTTTTTTCTCTCTCCTCAAAATCCAGCGAAATCATTACATTTCTCAGGAAAATCTTTTTTTTTCATGAAATTTCGATGGCAACATTAGTAGGCATGGCTGATTGTAGTGGCTTCCCAAAACATGTGTTCAGAAGTCATAATTGCTCAGACTCTGATCCGCCTTGTACACCGATAAAACGTATTGACGCCCAAGTGCCATTGAAATAGAAACGGTTGTTCAGAACAAAGCAAACTAAACTGCAAGGAGGCTAACCAACGTATTGTTTTCGGGATAGTAGACCACTCAATGGGATTCAATGCGCTAGTCTGGTCTGGGATAAGCGACGAAAGGATAGTTCATCATTTAGTCAATATTAAATGTACACCCAGAAAAAAAAAAAAAAACTTAAAATCAATAAAAACCACATTCATTCAACAATAATCCTTAAACGAAGTCTAGTAACGCAGAAAATTTTTATTTCAATATGGAACAGGATTAAATTTAGGTGGCACAATATCGACGATTTTAATATAGAAACAATATTTTAAAAAATATTCGGTATTGAATCAATAAATTCAACGCAGTCACGAATTAATATAAAAAAAAAACTCAAGTCAATATAGCCCAAAGTCCAACATTGCGAGAGCCCGATGCGAGAGTGCGCGACGTCACGAAAATGTTTTGCGTGACGCATTTCAATCTCCAATGATAAATTTGCGTCACGCAAATGAAAGCATAATTTCGCTTCTAGTAATGCAATATTTGTACCAAGTACCAATCTAACGAGTACCGAGTACTCATAGAAATTATACGCTTTCACTTGAGTTGAAATTTTAATTCAAATTTTTCAAAAAATTTTCAACATGAACCAAAGCTCGCGAAATATTCTAAAAGCTCTTTTTCACGGAACAGCGAACGGGTTTTGTTTCATTAGTTTAAACGAGTACCTAATAGCGAGTACTCAAAAAATAGCTACATCATTAACCTATCAAATTGCCTCGCAACGAGGTCTCGCAGTGCGATACATTGGAGCTTGAACCATATGATCGAATGTATTGAAATTTGTGTGCGTCTCGTCTCGCGCTCTCGCATCGGAAAAATCAATTCAAATGACACATTGGCAAAAAAAAAGGCTACACACTACAAATACAAGGTCACAGACAACGAGGGCGTCCGAAACAGCGCTAAATGGACACAATAAAATGGGACCTCGAAGCTGTAGGACTTACCTCGGATGATGCAACCGACAAAATGGAGCAACTGGTCGGGTTTTCGGACCCCGGGATAGGTCGGGACACTGAAAACGCAAGAGGAATTTGTATGGAATAGCTTTGATTCATTCAGTCTCTGGTAACTGAAATGGTGCAATGGAAGGAACAAACAGATTCTGTTTAGTTTTGTGTTTTAATTTCAACTTCAGCTTTTGTGTTGAAGCTATGCGCACTAAAAGATAATCTATGTATGCCCACTAGGGTGATGACTTTTAGTGTTTTTTTCTCCAAAAAAATTTCCTGTATTATAGTACGATGAACTTTTATTAAAGACTTCATAAAATACTAATTTTAAGGTTATTTGGTAAAAAAAAAATGTCACGCACCAAGAAATTTGAAAAATTTAATTTTTGATTTTTTTTTCTCCAAATTTTTGAAGTTACTGTAAGCAGAGTCGCTCCTAGAGGCGTCAAATGTAAGGCCAACTACCATTATTTTTTTATTCCCAACAATTTATCCAAACATACCTTCCCCCTATCTCCACTCCTTATGGGGGCTCCCATACAAAAGTAATTTTTTTTTTTATGAATTTTCCCCTCACTGTCCTAACTAGCCCCAGAGTGCCCCTAGAGGAGTCAAATGTTTGATCGACCCCCATTAACTTTGTCTCCCTAACATTTTTTCCCAACATTATGACCCCCTATCTCCCCTCCTTAGGGGGTCACCCATACAAAATTACCTTAATTTTATCACAATTTCATACAAAATGGCTGTCACTACAGTCAAACCCCTCCTAGGGGGATGATATATATGACCGACCCCCATTATTTTTTTACCCCAAATATTTTCTTCAAACATACCTACCCTCTATCTCCCCTCCTTAGGGGGGTCACCATACAAAAATAGGCTTAAATTAAAGAAAAATGCCTCACGAACTTCAATCTATAATATAGATGCCGTAGGAACAAGAATGAGCATGTTCAGTATGCATATTCGAAAAATTTACAAAATTACCTTTTAAACGAGCCTAATATGAAGAATATTGGATTAGTTTTTGGTATGTTTTAATAATATGTTATAATTTTTACCTTTTTTTAAAACTGAATTTTGGGTTCAATCCCCTAACTGGCCAAATAATGACCCTAGTAGAAAAAAATAAAATTTCGAGTCAAATGCCGCAAACCTCAATCTATGACGAGTTTTTTTTAAACTATAACCATTAATATCGGTTAGTGGTTTTTATTCATAAAATTAAATCAAAACAAATATTTTTTGAAACGCATTATTCACTGTTTTCACGTTCGTGTCTTGAGTCCTTGCTCTGTCTTTCTCGGTCTGGATGCATGCAAAGACTCAAGACACGACCGTGAAAACCTGCAGCAAATATAAGGGTTATTCATAAGGAATGTGGAATTCTGTCGGAAAATATAGACGTCGGAATATTTTTGATTTAAATTCAATGTACAATGTTTTTAAATCGTCCGCTGCTGCCCGTTTTGTTCAAAGTTAAACATTGCTGACTAACAACAATTAATGGTATTTTAGCATTACAATTAAATTTGTTCAATATGAAAATGCGACATATAAAGCTTTTATATGGACTTACTCGAATTATGAAATCGGGCTCATATAGAACAACCATCGCAAAATGGGAAACACACTTTTTTTAGAGTTCTTACAAGAGCTCTCTATGAAAGCTCCGACTCACAACTTCTTAAAGACTGATAATGTTATCTGGGTAAGAGGCTTTGAATTTTAATCAAAAGTTAACGGTGGCATAAAAAAATTCCGGATGTCTGAAAATTATAGTCGAACAGGATCGACTTTAGCTTTTTTACAGTTGCATATTAAAATTTTTATGGTAAATAATTGCGCACTTTTAGATTCACAGAGCCAAAACTGCCCAATAGAATCAAGAAGATTTTCTCTATGAAACGTTTTTAGGCTAAGGGGTACGTACCCCAGCAGAAAGAAGAGAAGATTGTTCCAAAGAGATTCCTTATTATTTTAATTTGGTAAGTCTTTTTAATTTTTATCAAGAAGGGAAACACATGAAATCAAGAAGAAAACCAAAAAAACAATCCATAGAGAAACACTTCTTGATTCCATTCGGTTTTATACTGAATTGTATTGTAATGTAATATTAAAAATTGATTTCTTATTGATTTCATTGGGCTATCTTCTTGATTTTTTTCAAAAATGGATTCCTTATTGATTTCATTAGGTTCCTGTAAGATTATGGGTAAACAATCTTCTTAATTTATTGTAATAAGGAAAACCTTTTTAAAAAAATCAAGAAGAATTCATAATAAAAGCAACCAGTTTTCTTCTTGACTTATTCAAAATGGTTCTCCTTATTACAATAATGAGACTTTCTTCTTGAAAAACAAAAAAAAAAACCATAGAGATATCTTATTAATTTTGTCCTGATTTATTAGGTATTTATTATGTACTGTTTTCTTTGTGTTTTAAGCTGTTTATCTGTCATTCCATTGAAATAGAAGAATGTAATTTTTAGCAATTTAAATATAAAAAAAATAAAATACCCACGTGAATGTACTCTTTAATCCTTGTACGCAGATCCTTCAGAAACACCATGTTTAAAGTAACAGATGTCATCATCTTATTGCTCTATTTTTTGATAGCATTAATTTTGATATCACTTTGTTGGTTCTATGTATAGTAGGTATGTACCTTTATGTTTTCAAGTCAATTGTTGTGTCATCGTTGAATAGTTTTTCAATGGACTGCTAAAATCAACGATGATTAATTGTGGCCTTTCAGATGTCACACTTGGAACTTTAGTTCGTAATAGACATTTAACGTTTTTAATCAAATTAAATTTGTCATCCACAAAAGAAACGCACGAGATTCAAAAACATCTGAAGGATTTTACTTGCAACGCAGATTTCACGTTTAAGATTGCACAACTACCTCCTCCGTCTTTTGAATAAAAAAAAAAATTTTTTTTTTTGCAGGTTATTATAAAAAACATGTGCTTTTTAAGTCCAAATAAGAACTAAACAAGCTCTTGGGAAGCACGCAACAACTTTGTGAGAACAGACAGAAAACACAATTTTAATTGTGTAGACTCTACACAATACACTGTAGAACATATCTAACGCCGGCGGCATTTTGAAATCCTGCAGTATTTACCTTCAAGTCGTGAAAAAATTTTGATGAAATAAATTTTAAAAAAAAATATAAAAAATCAAAATTAAACAGTATAAAAAAATTATTACAAAAAAATAAAATAAAAACAATGAAAAATGTGAAGAAAAAAACAAGTAAGGGTGTTATAGTTCGGCTGCCTGACCACCCTGCAGTAAATGCGGGGCAAATTGACCCCTGCGTCACCACTGTCATTCTATAGACATGGTCAACGAGGAGATCCACAGTCGATAGTGTACAAATTTGAAAATTTAAATAGTATTTGTATAGGCTTTTTTGAATAAATTGAAAACTGTTTTATTTACCGCTATAAGATAAGGCCTATTCATATTTTAAATGAAATCATTTTTACTTGAACCACAAGAAAAAAAATTAATTTTTGAAAAAAAAACTTTTTATTTAAAAAAAAAAAAAAAAAAATTTCAAATGACTTTAGTACGATTCGGAGTTCCAGACTACCCTGAAAGATTCTCAAAAATATTTGCCTACCATATTAATGGCCACTAATACATTTTTGTAGGCAAGAGGCATATTATTTAAAAAAAAAATATATAACGATATTTGTGGTAGGGAAAAACGTAAAGAATTGTGGGGATTTTTTTTTAGTTTGTAGGGAATTTTTCGTTTGCATGTGGCAGCATTGCCTGTTTGTTTACTTTGGTTTTTTCAGAAATTGGCAGTAGTGTTGCAGCATTTCTTCGATACATATCGAAAAACACAGAGTTGCATTCAGTTTGTTCCGGATTTCTCTTCTCTTGGGATTTCGTTGAAATCCAATTTCTGAGCGGATTTCGTTTGACATTGATTTGTATGGGAAATCCGCTGGATTTCGACTGGATATCGGCTGAAATCCTCAAAATTGCTGAAATCCGATGGGATGTCGATGCCGTCTGAATGCCATGTTAGATGCAATTCAAATCCGAAGAATTTCCCATACCCATACGAAAATCATAGATTTACTAATTGAAATTCAATTAAAAGTTTTGAGTGACATCAGCATACAAGTATCCCCAACAAAGCCGAATTAAAAATATAGTCTTTAGTCACCAAATTCTTGAGAATTCTTCTTTCTCAAGCGTAAACGCTGCATGCTTTTATTTATAAAGACTTGCAGGTACATATATTAAAAATTATTATTAATAAAATTAAACTACCACGTTTTTGCACACCCAAAAATGTTCCCTTTTCTTTATGTACAAACTCGAAAAAAAAAAAATAGTAAATAAAACAAGTAAGAAAGCTAAAGTCGGTCAAGCCCGACTTTGAAATACCCAGCGTCCCGACATTATGAGCGCACTATGTTTTGCTTCTCTATTTGTGGGCGTGGCAGTGGGAGGGCAACATAAATTATTTCCGTACACCTTTCATTCGCCTTGGTGAACCTATGTTGCGAATTTGAAGCTTCTACGCCTTTTACTTCGGAAGTTACGAAAAGTCTTTATTTGTGGGCGTGGAAGTGGGCGGGCCACAAAAAATTTTTTCCTACACCTTTCATTCGCCTTGGTGAACCTATGTTGCGAATTCGAAGCTTCTACGCCTTTTAGTTCGGAAGTTACGAAGAATCTTCATTTTTGGGCGTGGCAGTGGGCGGGCCATAAAAAAAATTTTCCTACACCTTTCATTCGCCTTGGTGAACCTATGTTGTGAATTTGAAGCTTCTACGCCTTTTACTTCGGAAGTTACGAAAAATCTTTATTTGTGGGCGTGGCAGTGGGCGGGCCACAAAAAATTTTTTCCTACACCTTTCATTCGCCTTGGTGAACCTATGTTGCGAATTTGAAGCTTCTACACCTTTTACTTCACAAGTTACGATAAGCCCTTAATTTTGGGCTTATTTGTGGGCGTGGCTCGAGGTGGGCGGCGTCCATTTTTTTCCAGGATATGTCCCTTTTCGTAGTTAACCAGTACACCAAATATCAATGGAATGTGTTGAGTGGTTCGCAAGTTACAAGCATTTTACTGAAAACACATTATATTCATTTATGGGCGTGGCAGTGGGCGGATGTCTCCCATTTTTACTTAGGATCATACTCGGATCCCGATATACCTGTGTGCCAAATTTCGACTTGATTGGTCCAGCCGTTTCGGAGGAGATCCGACACGACGGACGGAGACGGACGGACGGACAGACGGACAGACGGACATGTCTAAATCGATTCAGTTTTTGATCCTGATCATTTCTATATACATTTTTCTATATCTCCGGAGCTTAATTCTCCCTGTTACAAGATTTGCACAAAACTAATATACCCCGCTTACGCTGGGTATAAAAATGAGTGAAATGAAATCATAAGGTTCTCAAAATGCTAAGGTTGGATTGTTGGATTGGAATTTTGTGAGTGATTACAAAGCATAATTTTAAGCAAGGGGATAATCATTTCCACAGGCATTTTTTTTTTTTTTGTTTTTTTTTTTGTCTTTCGGTCTCTTGCCAATGGCTGACAATCGACACAATTTTTCCAATGATGCGGATCTTTGTGTAAAAACCAATTCGACAATATTGCTGATCGGTGTTCAAAAACACAATTTTAGACAATGTTAAAAAATATTTTTCTTCGAAGTACCTACCCTGTAGGAAATTGATCTAGTGCAGAAGTACTCTTTGACTACTCCCCAAATCAACAGTACTACTCGCTCATAATTTCTCCGCCAATGTATTCAACTGTAGAGTTTAACTCTGAGTCGCCATTCGAAAATTGACAGTCGCGTTTGAGCTAGTGCAGAAGTAGAGGCAACAGGGCTAATTCAGTAAATTTGCTATACTACGTTGATAGATAAGGGACCGGCCCGTGCTGTTGTAGCTCACAGCGTGCACCTCGCGATCCGAAGGACCCAGGTTCAAATCCCGGGCCAAGCGAACGCCGTTTTTTTTTTTAAATTATTAGTAAAAATTGGAATCTTAAGAGGAATAAAAAGCAAATATATAAAAAATAAAGATTTTAAATTGGCAGAAAATGTTGAGCGAATTGTGCGCAAAGTTGTGAGACAGCATTGGTGAAGACGTGTTTTTCAATCCAATTATTTGAGTTTTTCGAAACATGTCATTCTTCCAATTCTTCCATTCTGACAGGAATCGAACTCGAGCCCTTCATATTGCCAAGCGAATACGCTTTCACTACGCCACGGATCTATTTGACTCACCCGTAGCAAACATACTAGTTTAATGTGTGAGCAAAATTGAACTGCTGAATATGCCACTAGTTAGGTTCTACTGTCCGTGTCTCTACTCGCGTACTAGTTATTTTTCCAATACTCGAGAATTACTCGCTAGGGCACAATTGACCCCACTCTTCCTACAGGGTATGTATATAAAGAAAGTTGCAAGCTGAAATACAATATGTTTCTAGCCAATTTGCCAGCGGAAGATGACAGATTTTTAATGAAATCGAATTCACTTCATGCAATTATTGTTTCTTTATTTGGGAGAGCAAATTTTCGCGACTTTGTGTCTGACTGTGATGGGTGCGATATAACGTTGTTGCACGTTTCTTTTGAATGACGGAATTTAATGTCGCTTTAGATTCTTTTAAAGAAATATTTTTTCTCACTCAATTGATGGAATACACTTATCCAACGGATCGGTACAAACCTGAAAAAAATAAGAAAATTGTTATTTAAACAATAAGAAAATATAAAAGATATGTATAATAGCAGTAAAAAAAAAAAAAAAAACAAGTAAAGGTGTTATTGTCATACGAGTCTGACCCTAATACTGGAGATACCCCAAAAAAACGGTCCGATCCAGTCCATTCTCGAACTTGTTTTTACTCATGATGCAAAGAGAGCGCCACTTCGGGTACCGCTATTTTGAAGCATTCGCATTGTTGTTGTTTCCCATGCTAAATTATAGTTGTGACGTTGGGCTTAACATGCAAAACAACAACAACGAAGCTTACATTTTGTATTTGTGACATCATCGGGCTGAAATCGGCGCTATCTTGTTTTCTTGTATCATGGTTTTTACTCAGGTCCCTGTGAACACGCATACCAAATTTCACCAAGATAGCTCAACTCCTTCGATAAAAAAAACTGTATACAGACGGACAGACATGGACGGACGAACATGGCTAAATCGAATCTCCTGATGGCGTTTACTATTTCTATGCCGCCCATTTTGTTTGGTCTATGTCGAATGTTTCAGGGCATTATTATATTATATTATATTATTATTAATAACCACATTAACTGCTCCACGAGTAGACCCACTGTGGTCAATTAGAGGTCAATTGTCCCATTTGTACCAGTTTGAAATACACTTCTGCTAGACAATTTGTTGCTACTCAAGGTCTAGTCAATTCTCATATATTAAATAAACAGTCTTCATGGTGACTAGTCATATTGCAAGTAATCTCAGGATTATTCAATTGTGGTAAGTTGACCTTCATTCCTGGAGGGATCTTATTTATTTTTATGTTTGTTGTTGTATGTTTTTAATAAATAAGGGAAACTTTTTTTTTTTTTCATTTCATATTTTTGTGCACATATACAGGGTGTCCCGCTCAAAAGTGAAACTATTCAGGGAGGTGATAGGGGAGGTCCAGACGAAGAAATAATTTTGGGACGACAAGGGTTCTAAGTCTTACCCCTGAGGAGTTACAGGCGTTACAATTTCGTTTTGAAATGTTTAAAAAAAAAAATTTTCCAGACTTTTTTTTTCGATATCATGCAACAAATAATAATAAAATACAACAAAAAGAACAACAATTCATGGAAAACCATTTTTATTATTATCTGTTGTTTTTTGTTCGACTTTCAACGAAACCTACAATTTGAGCGTTTATTTATGCCTCCGATTAGAATACCAAAAAATTTTAAAAGTGGGCGTGGCAAAGGGGGAAGGTTTTCATATAGAAATTTAACAAAAGTCGGTATATGGGGCCCCTTATGGCCTTAAACACCTCTTGATATTAAAAACTATTTGAACACGTGTGTCTGTGTCGGGTATTCTATTGTCAGGCTATACAACCCTTACTTGTTTGGTTATCGGACTTTCAGATTAATCAATGGATGAAAAAACAGTGTCCGAGTTTTGAAGTAATCGATTTTTCGGGTGATCGAGATTTTGTGAGTCCACTGAATATGTATTATGTACTCATAAAAAACCCACTCAAGCAAGAGCTTTTGTGTTTATTTCTATGCGTGGATGCTTGTGTGTCAATTAAAAATTGTTAATTAAAAAACAAATTACTTAAAATTATAAGAATTTATTTTCAACAAAACTTACTCACATAAAGAAAAATAAGTTTTTCCGGATATGCTTATGGCCGTTCATATTCGACATTAACACTTTGGCATTAAAGCTGCCACACCAAAAAATTTTTAAATTTTGAAATTATTTACTGTTTGCCATTGGCTTTTGATATTATTGCGTTGAGTACTTTTTATGTAAATTCGGAAATGAATCTCATAAAAATGTTTTCTTCAACTCTTGAGTTGAAAAATGATTTTTTTTTGCGCATTTAAAGCGAGCCCGTGGGATGAGACAACGATACTTTATGTGGGTGTGCAAGAAGCAAAGATCGGCAGGATAGAACCGATCGAGGAGTCGCGCCACATAAGAGCGTGCTTTAATTGACACGAAAATCTATGTCTAAATGAAGAAACACATCCAACCAACAAACAAACATGAATGCGTTGTGCGCCATCGCAACGGAGAAACGAGGTATGTAAGTCTCGTAAATAAAAAATATTTTAATTATGCAAAACGGCAACTTTCACAACACAAAAACACAATTCGGGGGAAAAAAAAAAACCCGGCCCGACAACCAACTGCGAACGTAACTAAAGAAAAACTAAAGAGCATAGAAATGGTAACATTAAGACAAGCCTCTTGCTCAGTGCGCGCTTAGTGCTTAGTGATAGCGCACGAGAGAGATTGAGAGAAAATACTTTCTATAGACTAACTTGAAAACTCAATGTAGGTATGTACTCAATAAAAGACGTCTTACATTCGAATGCAGAGTGGCGCACAGCCATAGCCAAGCTTGTCTTGAAAATTTACTGGAAAAACACTTAAGAGAAATTTCTCTTTGTAGTTCTGCTTCCATACTTTCCTCTCTTCTAAGTCTACGTCAGCTATGTTGTTGCTGTTGTTGTTGTTGAACAGGTTGGTGATTTATTTTGGAATGAGCAAACAAATTTTATTTAAAAAGATTTTTTGTGTTTAAATTTTTATATGTTAAAACCAATTGAAATGTATGAATGACAGGTCAAAAAGCACAAAAAGCAGTTTTGCATTAAAGAATGCATATCCTTAGATCCTTTAAAATAAAGTTATTTAGTTTTTTATCGACCGTTAAAGCTCACAATTCATGCGCTGGAAATTGAAAAGTATTCTTTTTTTGTGTTCGAAGTTGTACATATATATTCTTGTGTGCGTTTATGAGGCCTTGCCAATACGGCTGCAGGGGAAAACAACGGGAAAGAGTTAGACACACGCATATTCTAGTGTAGATTCCATTCACATCAACATCAACATTCGCATCCATATACAAGCGTACATAAATATGTAACGTCAACATATTTATACATGTATGTATGCATGTACGTTGTACAATAGCATAGCAGCAAATAAATGCCACTGTTTTCAAGAGAATGACATCCCAGTAGTCAGTAGGTCGGCCCCGATATTTGTGACATGCCAAAGTGCCAGTCCTTGATGACTAGCCATTTCACCTACCACATGAACCTGAAAGAGTAGATAGGCCTCAGTTCACATTTCCCTATTCAGTGCGTATGATTGTTTTTGCTGTTGTCGGCTTCAACTTTGCATTCTGATCAATTGACCGACAAGGGTTCGATAGCTCAGTGGTTCAAACTGTGACTCGACAGTCGCAAGGTTCGGGGTTCAAACCCTTATTTTGGAAGACAAACATTATGGTGCCGTGACTTAACCCACATGGACTTAACGCCCATGGGCGAAAAATGCAGGGCCCGAATTTTGGCCTTATGTCCGCTTTGCTCACGGACATAACGCCCATGGGCGTTAAGTCCATGGGGGTTAAGTCATGGCACCAAACATTATCCCATAAATTTTTGAGGTTTTATTATTATTATTAGAACGAAGTTCTTTATGAAACGATAGCGACAGGGGACCTAGTCGAGAAAAAGTGAAAAACCGCTATAAAATCCGTGTTACCTAAATTGAAGTTCGCAAAAAAGGGTATAATAACCTTTGCAAAAAGAAAGAAATATACATATATTTACGTAAAATGACTTCCTGATGCGGCCGAGATATTATACTTTTTTAGGCGACACTTATTTCCGACGATATCCCGAAAAAACAATTAATTATTAAATTCAGAAACTACACAGACACATACAAGCATAAATGCATTCAAACAAAACAAAACAATATGTGGTGCTGCCAGACTGAACGTTTTCAGAATAATTCCGATTAGTAGGTTTTTGCAAATATATAAGGGCATTTTAGGTAGCTTATAATTTTTTTGCGCTATCAAAGTATACGTCAATTCGTACATAATTAAAACATATTTAAAATCATCGTCTGTACTCCGGGGGCTGCGGATGTAATATCGGTTGTGGTGGCTCGACTGACTACTGGGATATGACAGGCTTGTTTCAACACGAGTTTATTTTGATTTTTTTTTTTTGTTTGCTGATGTGAAGATATCAAAACGATATTTAGGTACTACATACTTCATTATTATAAGTATATATGCTTCGTTTATACATACGTCTGACTTTATTATGAATAAGAATACTGCAATAAGCAAATTTCGCCGCATAAACGATGATTTAAAATTTTAATTGCAATAACATAAGAGTTGCCTCTTCTTAAATCAATCTCATGGTTTTTGGTGATGTGCCATCAAAAACACATTTGTATTAATTTGTTTTTATATTAGCACCGCCACATAAATAAAGGTTTTTCATTCGACAATGGTAAACAGAGAAACTAATACTAAAAAATAACTGACGTACATACATATAAACTGCGACTTTTCTATTCACAATATATTTCTTATTGCAAATAGTTGACGTATAAACGTAGTAACAGTCAATTAAAAAACACAGTGTGTGGATAGCTTAAGTTTATTCGTCGTATTAATGTCAATAATGCTATAGAAGGCCGGGTCAACTATACAGCGGACGTACAGTGGCCAGCAAAGGTGGATACATGTTGGGCTTTTCAACGGTTTGCTCCCTATATCTATCTCCGGCGTTAACGGACAAATCGCTGTGAAATTTTTTTTTTGGTATATATTCTTCGATTATTCGGGGATATAATAAATAGGCAGACGAAAACAGGGTAAAGGTTTTACGAAAAGAGAGAGCACAAAACATGCTCTAAGACCCACAATTTTAAATTTTAGATTGGAAAAAGTATCCTTTATTTTAAAATAGACTAATTTTGGAAATTTTGTTGTTGTAGTAGTTTTTGTTGGCATTTTCTTTAGAAGAAAGCAATCAATTTTTATATGTTTCGTAGTTTGCAAGTACTTTTTGAACAAACTAGGCAACCGATCACTGTGAAATTTTCCGATATGATCAATTGAATTACAATATTATTTAATGGAAAGCATCATAAACTTGTTTAATTTTTATAGTTATTAATTTTTAAAAAATTCTTAGTTAATTTAGAAAAACGAGCGAAAGTGGATACATGTTGGTCTTAGAGCATGTTTTGGGCTCTCTCTTTTCTTACAACCTTTACTGTTGCTGTTTTCGTCTGTCTATTTATATTCCCCAATAATCGAATAATATAAACAAAAAAATTTTACAGCGATATCTTCGATAAGGCCGGAGATAGATATAGGGAGCAAACCGTTGAAAAGCCCAGCATGTATCCACCTTTGTTCGCCACTGTACAACAGAACGAATTATATACGTCCACAGTATTACAATTTTTTTTTATTCTCTGAATTTTCGTTTTGTCAATTTGACTCAATTTTACCGGCTTTTGTATTTAACAGTAACTTAGGAGAGTACAATGTTGCAGAACGAAGATTCCCAGCCGGAACTGTGTACAGGAAGTGCCCGATCACTGCCATGGCACCAAGTATGATGTGCACAACACTATGCTGATATACAAAACTAATGCACTTTTGTTAAAAACTGTCCTAGGCTGGTGCGGTGGTGTGATAACTGGGTTCGAAGTGGAAAGCGGCTGTATATGGGCATATTTCGTGCGTTTTCGTTGCTAAAGCACATTGCTGTATACAACGTGTACTTCGTGCCGTTCGGCTTCGGTTGCTTTCTTCGGTTCTGCATACTTGCTATGCACCAAGTGTATCGTGTAGTAGGCAGTCAACTATTTAATTTTTGCCTATCAAATACTCTGTACTCTGAGTGCCTAGTAACTACAAGGTCCGGCTGGGTTCTTATTTCTATGGAAGCGTTATTAAAAAATTAGTTTATACAAGAAAAAGTAAACTTATTGCGAGATAGCCCACATAAAGTACTCAGTATGGCTCCGCAAAAGTTTCAAAAGAATTTTAAAAAGTATAAAATATATATATATATATTGGTTTGCATTCTATTGAAACTGAAACATATCGAGTATTTACTTTGGACCGTAGCCAAGGTAGACTGATTGGACCTCTTACCTTCAAAATTAACCACATGATTTTGAGCCCATTTATGCTCCCTGTGCTCAGTAATCGGAAACGAAAAAAAAAATTTTTTTTTAAGTCTTCAAAGTAGGCAAAATCAGCACCTCATGGGAGATGAGAACACTGGTCACATAGCTTTTACACCTTTTCCAACAAAAATGTATAGAAACTGTGAAATCATTTCATTAAAAACATAAGTGAAAAAATCTGATGAAAATAACAGAGGTTTTCGAAACCCCCGAAATGGGCTGACGCATTAACTAATTAGAATATGACAAGAAGAAAGAAGAGACTGAGAGAGGGGCTGGTTGAGTGGGAGAAGGGAAGAGCTTGAGAGGAGGAAGATAGGGGGAAGAGAAGTAAAGAACGAAAGAGGGAGACAGAGATAGAGAGAAGTAGAAAAAGAAAGAGAAAGAGAGAGGTAGAGGTAGAAAGAGTTAGGAAGAGAGAGAAATACATTTATAAGCTTCAATATTTGTTTTTTATTTACTAACAGACTTGTGCTTTTGCTTTGGCTTTGGAAGCCAAACTTTTACCCCAAATAACCAGAAACCTTTTAATTCTTGCGCCCTATAACATTGCAATTGAATAAGCAGAACAAAGGTAAGCAGAAGCCAGAAAAATGTAAGCTATTCGATTATGTTCATACCCAGACAACAAACAACAAACAACAAACAAGCAAAAGCGAAAAAACAAACAAAAAACCAATTTGAAAACAAATTGTTTGTGGAGCAAAACAAAAAGCACTTGAATTGAACCTCTCAAAAGACGTAATTCGAGATGTAATTCTTACTGGAAAATATAGAAATAGTAATGTATGTTACACAGAATGATGTCAAAATTATAATCATAAAATCACTTTGGGCCGGATATGCCGGATACCGAAAATAAATGAATAACAAAAAAAATTTTTAATAAAAAAGCAAATGAAGATTTTCTTTGTCTCCTAAACATACATTTTAATGCAAAAATTATAACATTATTTATCCGTACTTTACTGTAGTCAATGAAAGTAGCTCCTATGTACGGTCGTGTACTCGTTCAGGCCTACTTGTATACCGGCTTAACAGTTTTAAATGTGATGCTTTCTCAATGATGGAGCATTAACCACAAATCGACCGATTGTTAATTTATTTGTCAGCAAACGCAGAGGGTTCACGCTTCAATATATCAGGCACATTGGCTAGCCTGACTGCCTGACTGCCTGGACAGTGCAGCTCAACACCATGAATTGCATCAACACAATTTTCACTTTCACTCTACTTAAATAAGTTACCTACAAGCAGCGATCAACGACATCTTGCGTCACAAATGGGAGCAACGAAAATGACAACAACAAAATTTGATTGAAGATTATTTAAAAAAATAAATTTTTGCCAACTGCATCAAAAACAACAAAATCAATTCAAAACGTTGCCTAAGGGGTCGTTCACATCCCAGCAAACCATAAGAGTCAAAAAAGAAACTTTTCTGACTCCTTTTTCGGAGCCTTCACGCTCATAAAGAGTGCATAAAATCATCTTAAACGATCCCAAAACCCTCAGAAAAGAGGGTGTTTTCGTTCGAAAGTGGTTCATCAGAAAGAGCTCTTAATTTCTCTCAGAAAAGATGCTTTTCTGACAGATTTTGTGGACTCTTTAAGAGCTCCTAATTTCTTTCAGAAAAGATGATTTTCTGACATATTTTTTGTTCTCATTTTTGCACTCTCTTTTCTGCTTGCTCTTCTCATACTTGAATTTAAATTATGTTTTATTTAGGATATTATACTTATTAAAGAAATTATATTTATATTACTTTATACTCTATCGCTCACCACGAGATCACGCTTTGCAATAAACAAAATCTCCTTTTTCGCTGTAAAACAAATTTGTTAAAAACCGTTATGTTTTTGAGTGCGAATCGGAATTGCGAGTGTTTGTCGTGAAAAAATCGTGCATGCTCCTTTAAACTCATAAATTAAATATTTTTAGGAGTCATAACGGAGTCAAAAATAAGAGCGCTCCCAAATTACACATATTTGAGTAGATTTTCGGAGTTCTTACGTGTGGCAAAACAACTCAGCCGCAAAACTAGCAAAACAAAACTGCCGTTATTCTACTAATAAAGGGAGTTGTAGCGAAGTGAGAAGCTCGTGCTACATGAGTATTTTTCTATTATTCAGAATTATCAAAAAAACGCTCCGTTTTATGAGTGTTTAAGGTGTCTAGTGTTTGAGAAATTATTTTTCATACTCTTTTTATACTCCTAAAGTAGTCATTCCTAGGAGCGCTCAGAAAAGGCTCCCGAGTTGGATTCTTTTAAGAGTCCTTTTTTAGGAGCGCTCCTGTAATGGTTTGCTGGGATATTACGTAACGCAGTTTTTTGGTCATTTTAGACACCCCCTCCCCCCTTGTAACAAGAAATAACAAATTTCAGACACCTTTCCTCCCGCCGATGGTAACAGTCACACATGTAAAATTTTTGTTCTGCCATTATGAAATAAAATTAGAAAGAAGTCTTTTTATAACAAAATAAACATAATTTCGCAATATTTATAGATAAATATTAATATGTATATAAAATATTTCAAATAAATTTAGTCATTTCTTCTTTTTCAACCGAAAAAGACAAGTGCATTTTTTATTTCCAACTTGTGTTACGTTATGCATACGAATCTCCGAATTGAGTTGCTTTAGAAAAACCTTTGTATCGTGAAAATGGTTTGTGCTGCAGTTCTTAGATTTGGCATATGAACACACAATTGATTGGCCCACAATTAAATATATCAGTTTTGGAAAGGGGACTGATAACGGGTGAGCTATGTTCATTCAAAGTCCAAAAAAAGAAAAATTCATTTTTTTCAATTTTTCCACTTTGAGCATCATTTTACATCATTCATTTCAAAATTTTAAAATATTTTAAACCATATATAAGAAAAATTAGTTTCAAAAAAGCAATGGTCGTAAAAAATTCTTACGCGATTTTCTCGAAAGTCTGAGGTGATGGAATTTTTATTGAAAATTTTCAATTTTTCAGCACACAAAAATCGAATAGAAACACCACTGCACATTGGGCCAGAATAAGAAAAAAAAATGGCCAAAATTCTGAAACTTTGAAAACAAAGGTTTTAGAGGTCGCTGAGCTCAAATCTGAACTCAGTTTTTTGAAAAAACAAAATGACGGATCCAAAATGGCGCACTGATTTTTTAAAATTTGCTCCAAACGGTCAAAATTTTGGTTTAGGGGATTTTCGGGGTCAGTTAACTCAAATCTGAACACAGTTTTTTGAAAAAACAAAATGGCGGATCCAAAATGGCGGACTGATTTTTTAAAATTTGCTCCAAACGGTCAAAATTTTGGTTTAAGGGATTTTCGGGGTCAGTTATCTCAAATCTGAACACAGTTTTTTGAAAAAACAAAATGGCGGACTGATTTTTTAAAATTTGATCCAAACGGTCAAAATTTTGGTTTAGGGGATTTTCGGGGTCAGTTAACTCAAATCTGAACACAGTTTTTCGAAAAAAACAAAATGGCGGACTGATGTTTTTAAAATTTGCTCCAAACGGTCAAAATTTTGGTTTAAGGGATTTTCGGGGTCAGTTAACTCAAATCTGAACACAGTTTTTTGAAAAAACAAAATGCCGGATCCAAAATGGCGGACTAATTTTTTAAAATTTGCTTTGTAAGGTCAAAACTGTGGTTTAGTGGATTTTCGGGGTCGGTCGGTCGGTGTCGGGTTAGTCATCCTCTTCCAGCTCTGATAGTTCTATGTCCTGAATATTTTCAAATGTTTGATCGTTATCATCATCATCAAGGTCAATGCAATCATCTTGTACATCTGGTATTATTGGTGTCTTCAATAACTCTTCGATTTCTGTCGCATATGAGAGTTGAGTTCTCGTCTTCTGCTTCGTTTTTGATCCAATACTGGCTATAATAGGATCAGAACTGTCTAATGCTCTAAAAAATATGTCTTCTAGGTTAGATATTCGGCTTATTTTCCTTGCGTGCTTTAATCTGTCCCTTTTATAATATTTATTACGAGCCTCGGAAGATTCTTCGCCTAACATACCAATAGGCAGCATGGAAGAGCTTATTATGTCAGCATATCGTGTAGCCGTTTCCTTGCAAAGTTCACCAAATTTGATTGCACTTATAGTAAGGTGGCAAGAAAGGGCTATTAATATTTTATTTAAGTTCTTTATTAAATCAAGAATTGCGGAAAGACGAGGGTTTTACCAAAACTATGCGTCTCTTTGAAAGGAATTCAGTGGTAACAATAACTCATTTTGCCCTTAAGTTGACTTAATCTATTTTTCCATATGACCATAGATATATCAGCCATGTGAACATATAGGAAAAAACATACACAAATAACCCTGTTCTATATAACTTACTTACATACCATCAAGGGCGGATTTAAAGAAATAATGATCTGCATTCCATTCATCTACGAAAGAAAAGTGTAAACAATTTGGTACTGAATAGACTGGAGAACGATTCAAAAAAACCTCTCACGGAGGCACTGCTAGTCCGAAACCGCATATTTTCCGCACTTTTTTTTTAAGTCTTATGGTCCAAAGTTTAAAGTTATTTATAAGTTTTGTTTACAGGTATGGGTATTCGCGGGTATATTGGATTTAAAGAGACTTAATATATGATCTTGGAAAATGTCGTAAATTTTATTTTAGGACGAATCTTTTTAAGTACTTCTTGGTTGCTTAAAAACCTCTCAAAACACAACAGCACTTGTTGATTTTTTTGCTTTGGTTTCGAAAAAATCAAAAAAGTTCGTCAAGTTATTCACCAAGGAAAAATTACGAACATTTCATTTTAAAACGGAGTAAAAAACCTACCAGTTCAAATAAAATCACCATATTAAGGAAGAATATGCCTTAAGCAATTCTTAAAAGGATGGCATACTCCCTCCCTTTTACCAAATCTCAAAAAAGACTTTTGGCCAAAAATAAGGCTTTCTGGCCCCAATGTGCACTGCAGCTCAAAAGGGGGAAATCAAATTTCAATTCTGCAGGCCTGTTTTATTATTCTTGTTTCAGCGTGTTACGTAACAAACACAGGGAACCGTCCCTCCCCCCTTGTATCGTTTCGTTACAATTTCCTAAACCGCCCCGCCCCGCCCCTCCTCCTCCACCAACCTTCCGCGTTACGTAATATGTGAACGATCCCTGAAATGAAACACTGGACACCGATAGGATCAAACGTTGATAAAAAATGGAGCGTTCAAGAATTACGTAACGCAATTTTAGAAGATTCGTTCGAGTGTCATGACCACAAAATCAACAGACAAGTTGGCTGTTGGCACTGCAAATGATGCCGATGCCAGATCCACCGTCGATTATTGTCTGGCTGTGTACCCTCTTCTTCACCATTGAATGCCGTCTCAACGGTTGTTGTCCACCGGATGATTATCAAAGAAACAGCTGTGATCATAATGATTAACCGTGCCGTTTTGAAATCGAGCGCAGCACGTTTAACGGCTTAAATAAAAAAAAAAAAAAATCAATAGATTCTACGATTTGATGGCTCTTTGCTCTTATTGTTAAAGCATGACGGGGAATCTCGATAACCATCAAAGCTTGATTGAAACTTTCTTGATCAGCTTCAGCTTTGATTTCATAACAGTATAATCCACAAAGAAAACTTAATTTAATCCAGCCCAGAGTTCAGCACGCTATAGAAAATTTTTGCGCTTGAGCGTCACACAGAGCAAAAGTGTTTACACCGAGAGAAAAAGGTAGTTATATTAACTGAAAAAGCAGGTTAAAATAACCGAGTTCACCGTTAATTCTTAGCTTATGTGTAGTAGCGGTCAATTCAACAGTACAAACACAGTCAATAAGGATATAACTACCTGATGGTTGATATAACTCTCTTCGCGGTTAAATCAACTGTCACCAGCGACTGGGAAAAAAAAATTAATTTTTGCTTTGACTTTTTTTTTATCTTCTTTTATTAATATTTTTTTTTTTTTATTAAATTATTATATTTTTTCTTTATTTATTTGTTTTCTATTTAAATCTTTTTCTCTTTCATCTCTTTAAATTTTCTCGCCTCGGCCGAGCCTTGAACCGCTGACCTCCACTTCGCTGGGCGAACGTCTTAACCATGCTCACCATGGTCAAAATGCTCACTTGAGTTTGAGGTTGCTCAAGTTTTGGGGAACGTGCTTAAGGAATTGTTTCACTCCCAAAATTTGTTGCTTGAAAATGAACCATTAAAAAAAAAATTAAATAAATTAAAATCTTAAAAATTTAGGAGAAAATTTTTGTCTTCCAAAACAACTACACTCTGAACAAAAAAAAAAAACTGTAATTAAAAAAAAAAATCCAGAAAAATTCCCGCCGCCAGCAGGGATAGAACCCCGAAGCTCACGACTGTCGAGTCACAGCTTAAACAACTGAGCTATCGAAACCACCGGAAACGGTTGATCAGAATGCGAACTTACACGTTTAAGTGAACGAAAGCGAATTTGAACATAAAAAGTAACTGTTCTTCAACTGTTCATTTGACTGTCTTTTTCAGTGCATTTAACGCGGAATACAGTTTATTTGACCACTCTTACTTTAACTGTTCTAAGTGGTTGATTTAACTGTTGTTATTTTTCTCGGTGTATGATCATCGACTGAGTCGACTAAGGGGCCGCTTTCACTACCTTTCGCATTTAGCATTTTAAAAACAGCTTCAAGACAAATTGCAATATTTGATTTGGCACATCAATTTTAGCTGCTACAAGATTCTCACAATACCATTACAGTGTATTATTTTGTTGCAAACAATTAAATGTCGTACCCTGTTTGGAAATAATATCAATGCCAAAGCAGAGCAACAGCTCACTTATGGGGCATTTCACGTCAAGTGTACCCGCTCAAAAAACTTTATACCTAGGATTTCGATGAAACTTGGTGGAAATGTTGCGCTATGAGAGTACATGAATTGTGCAAAAGGAGGAGGGGAAATATTGACCAGGTGCCTAGATACAGGGTGTTAAACTTTCGGTCCTTTTTGTATTCAAAAAATTCTACGTCTCGCAAATTGGGAAATTAAAAAAATGTGATAAAGGATTTTTATAGATTTTTGTCTGCTCTTTCCGAAAAAAAATATTGCAATTCGAAATGCTCGCTGAGTCATAAAGAAAATGAAGCCAAAAATCGTATTCCTATATAAAATCAAAAGGCAATTGACTTTAACAAATAAATAAGTACATACCTATACGTTAATAACACTGTGGTTGAAATTGATTGTCGAAAATAGTAACAAAAATGGGACCAACTGAGTGACTTTCTTAAAAGTATACTGTGCTCAGATCCATCGGCCTTTTCTCTGGATTGGCTCTAGTTTAGGAGGAATCCGACTCTGAATTTTGCAGGTTCGTCGGTTAAGTCTTCGCAAATTTAAAATTCTAATTTGTCCTGAATCGTTATGAATATCGCTAACTGAAATATTATTTAGTTTCACGTACATTTAAAAATTAATGCTGGGATTATAGAAAACTTAAAAAGCTGTCCAAGGATATATATATGATAAAAATTGGTCTATCCATCTCGTTGAAATCGCCCAATGAGTTTTATTTATAAAGAATATTATAAAACTCAGAAAATAAGTTTTATTTTTCGAGTAAAAAAATAAAATTCAAAAAATAATCTTTATTTTTGAATTCAAAAATAAAACTCAAAAGTAAGTTTTCTTTTTTTGAATTTTAAATAAAACTAAAAAATAATCATTAAATGTTTAGGTTAAAAAAAAAAAAATTGTGCACATTTAAATCATGGTATTTCCTGAAAGCCTGCCATATAAGAATAAGTTTGGCATAGTTTTTTGCACATTGGTAGCATTACACTTTTTGTGTGTGATTGTTTTGGTCAAAAAACACAAAATAATCATTCTTTTCGGTCCCTGCTTTAAATTTAAAATTTGATTATGAATAAGGGCCTTAAAATTGAATCGCCTTTCCAAAATTTTTTTAATATTTTGGCACTTTTACACCGTCATCACTGTGCTCTGGTGAAAATAACATTTATCAGTGAATCATAAAGTGATGTGAATACACTCGTATAGTTATATTTTAACTACTGCAAATGTACAATTTTTTTTTTTTTCCTGGGAACTACAATAAAATATGTTATCGCATTCGGTTCGCTTAATTCAGCTATTTATTTCAATTGACCTAAAACACAATTCTATATTTCCTAGTTCAAAAAATAGCAATGCATGGATTAACTACACTCATCCCTTTTGACATGGTTTCGTTTGCAAAAAAGTTTGCTCCTGAACTTGATGCTAGGTAGTTGATGCCATTAACTTAATGGATATGACCTAATGAGATCTAATTTAGGGTGATAGTTACCAGCCCGGTTTAAGTAAATTCTAAGCTTTCGCTTAAATTTTCGTAGTTACCAGATCAATTAAACCTGGTTTATTACCCCATCGAAGCAGCCATAAATTTTAAGAATGAAAATGTTGGAAAATTCGAAGAGAGCAGAGAAAGCTAAACAAAAACATATGTTTAAAAAAAAATTTTTTTTTAAATACTTTTGTTCAAATTTTAACGTTTTTCCATCGGCCTGCTAGTTTGAATGTGTTCGAAAATAGCAAAAACCCTATGTTTTTTGCCTTAAATTGAAAAATGGCAGCACATTTGCGAATATCGAATTCTCTAAGACCGGTTTAATTTGACTTGGTGACTACCACTTTTACTTTGAAAGAATAAAGCTCAAAATCCAATATTGCGAGAGCTCGATGCGAGACGCCGAAACGTCGCGCGAATATTTTGCGTGACGCATTTCAATCTCCAATGAAAGTTCTGCGTCGCGCAGATGATAGCATAATTTCACTTCTAGTAATGCAATATTTGAACCAAGTACCAATCTAACAAGTACCGAGTACTCATAAAAATTATTCGTTATCACTTATGTTCTCGCTTATGACGGCTATAACTGCTGCTTAACTTGTTCACTACTTTTTTTTTTTCAAACAAATTTTGCTTTATGTTTTTAAAATTACCAACAAAATTTATTTGAACATTTTTGGTTTCACTAGTTTAAACGAGTACCCTATAGCGAGTACAGGGTGGCGCATGAAAGCCGCTACCAAAAAAAAACTTAATAACTTTTTTTCTATTTAAGTAATCTGCACAATTCTTTTTTTATTTTGTAGATTGATCTTTACATTTAACGAAAATGAGCAACTGGGACACTGAAACAAGAATTTGGATTGTTCGTCGCTATCACGCACTGGAGTCCGTAGTTTTGGTCCAAAGAGAGTACAGGCGCACATTTGGCGGCGATCCTCCGAGCCGATGGACCATAATGAGGCTTGTAAACAATTTTGCCGAGAATGAGACTGTCGCACGAAGACCTTACAGTAGAAATAATTCAGTTCGGGCGGAGGAGACTATCGCTGCTGTAGCTGCAGCCATACACAACAATCCGAGAGTTTCGACAAGAAGTTTATCTGCCGAAATGGGAGTAAGCAGACGGTCATTGCAGAGAATTATCCATGAAGATTTGCACTTATTCCCATATAAAATTCAATTAGTCAACAAACTGAATCCAGCAGACTTGCCGATTCGCTTGGAGTTTTGCCAGAAGATCCTTCAAATGGTGGATGAGGACGGAATCATGTTGGACTGCCTTTTTATGTCTGACGAGGCCCATTTCGACTTAAACGGCAACGTGAACAAACAAAATTGTCGAATATGGGATACTGAGAACCCACAGGTTCTCCATCAGAAGGAATTACATCCACTTCGCGTCACGGTGTGGTGCGCAGTTTCATCGCGCTGTCTTGTCGGGCCTTACTTCTTCGAAGAAAGCGGTCAGACGGTTACAGTTACAGGAGACCGTTATTTGAACATGTTGAGAAATTTTTTCTACCCAGAATTACGCCGAAGGAGAATTCCTTTCAGATCAGTATGGTTCCAACAAGATGGTGCGCCTCCTCACATAACGCGGCCTGTTATGACAGAATTGCGACAAAAATTTCAAAATAAGCTGATTTCAAGAAACTCCGATTTTCGTTGGCCACCCAGGTCACCTGACCTTACTGCACCAGACTTTTTCTTGTGGGGCTATTGTAAACAGGAAGTCTACAAACTAAAACCGACAAATTTGGAACAATTAAAGGAATCCATTCAAGCAGTAATTGCGGGCATTCCTGTTTCAACTCTCCAAGCAGTCATGAACAATTTTTTGATAAGATGCCGCACGTGTGTCAACGAGCGTGGCGGCCATTTAAATTCAATTATTTTTAAGACTAGTTAAGCTATATTTAATAAAATTGAATAAGCTTCAAAATAAAAAATAAAAAAATGAATTCCATACACTAAGAAAAAAGTTATTTGAGTTTCTTAATGTAGCGAAATTCATGCGCCACCCTGTACTTAAAAAAATATCTACATCATTAGTTGTCAAACTGCCTCGCAACGAGAAATATTCAATTTTTCGAACTATTCTCGCTACGAGCTCTCGCAGTGCGATACATTGGAATATTTGAGCGTCTCGCATCGGGCAATCGCAATATTGGATTTTGGGCTTCAGAATTAGCGTTAGCTTCAACTTTTTGGTAACTACTGCCCTAAATGTATCATATGCTGGTACGTAGTACAGGATAGAGAGCGGAGTATTGTTTTTGATTGATTTTTTATCCTTTGATACGGGTTGTCTTATCCTAATTTTAAAATGTAGATATCGAACCATTTCATCACGCTATAAAGAAATGTTTTATTATTCAAAATGCGTTCCACCCTCGAACAAGCGAAACTTTGTACAAGAAATGATGGATGGAAAAGTGATTATTTTGTGAATATCAAATGATCCGTTATCTTAATTTAAAAATAAGAACAATATTCGCATTAAAAGAAGTGAAGTCATTGAATAAAATGGAAAATAACCATAATTCTCAGCTTTATATTCGTTTTTACGTCATTCCTGCTCTCTCCGGGAACGCTCTCAAACAGCGGTAGCCGAAATGGCGTTGTATTTTTTTTTTTTTTTTTTCTTTCATGCATTTTATTTCGCCTTAAATTTAAGATCTACTGCCAAGTTGAATGAAAAACACATTTTCAATCTATTGAACAAGTTTCGGAATTATTATTATTATTACCTGATAGTATGAATCGGCCATGCTTTTCCCTTTGAGCGGCCACTAAAATCGTTGTTTGACGTTCTCTTTTTCCAAAATTCGTTGTGTGTTGCTCGAAGGTCTTGTGAGATTGATAGATACCGCACGAAATAAATAAAATACAAATTCTTTTATGACGTATGTAAAGAGTAAACGAAAAGTGTCAAAAAGTCACGTTAAGCACCCACTAGAACTTGTGTGCAACAATTTGTGCCCGAAATATATTCAACTTAGTAAGTTTTATCTCTCTCTCTCTCTTGCCCGAAGGCAGACACAGTCACTTGTCCTATGCGCGTTTATGATTGCGACAAAGGCAAATACGGAGACAGCAACGAAAATCCGCAACAGATGACTGGAAAATACAGAGCAGACGGAACAAAAGAATAGTGCGAAACGAAAGTTGAATAAAATATTTAAACTAAAAGATCACGTTTGTTGGTCTCACAGTCAATGTTCGTAAAATTGCTTTCGTTTTTGACATAAATTTAACCGTGTTTATTTTTATATTTATATATCGTTAAATTTTTTATCACTTTCATACGACGAAAATCCGATAATCGCGATTACAGCGCGGTGTAACGAACTCTGAAAAAAATGGAAACAGGCAAAAATAATAGAAAAAATATTAGAATTTGTATGTGTTAAAAAACAAAAAAAAATAAAAGGAAAGAAAAAAAATTTAATACAACAAAAATAGCTACACTTTTAAACAAATCCCTCCAAAACTTTTACTAATCGATGCTACTAATTTCAAGAAACATGAGAAATAAAAACCAAACAAAAACTTAAATTTTCTATCCTAAAAAAAAACTCCGTGCTCCACAACCGCGAAATTTTTCCCGCATCCGCTTTTGAACTTCACTTGCAATGGAGAATTTTATAAGAACACCAAAGCGATGAGTGAGAAGCAAGATATGTAAATAATTCAATTGAATTTTCTGTAGTTAATTGAGAAAATTAAGCATTTTAGAATGTTCCTAAAAAGCTATACAGGCTTATCACTGTAAATATGTACATCCCATCCATTCCATTCCAATTCAATTGTTGTAAATAAAAAACATCACAGTATTCTCACAATTCTGAATTCATTCAAATAAATGCTTGCTCTAAAGGCCGCTTGTGTTGGAGAGAATACATTCCTTTTTTCAATGCCTTTAAAAGGAAATGGTCAGTAGATACTCGATCAAATATCCTCAATTATTTTAAAAACTTTTTATGTTGTAAAATTCATGTGATGTTGTTAGAGCAA
Organism: Chlorops oryzae; assembly: GCA_020466095.1. Taxonomy (NCBI): domain Eukaryota; kingdom Metazoa; phylum Arthropoda; class Insecta; order Diptera; family Chloropidae; genus Chlorops; species Chlorops oryzae. The sequence goes on along the minus strand of CM035806.1, from coordinate 180,005 downwards.
AGGAATTTTGAAAAATTGAATATTTTTGCATGCATTTTTTTAGCTTCGGAAGGACGGGTTTGAATGGGACGTTTCTCCAAAAATAGCCACATACCCTATTGTCATTATACCTTAGTGGCAGCACACTTTTTGGTTAATGCAAAATCAAGTTCAACGGAAGGAGATCTAGATGCAAAGTAAGATCTCTATTAATATATTTTTCTTAGATAATTTATGATTAAATTGTTTCAGAACTTCATCTAAATCCAAAATTCTTTCAAATTCACTTCGTGGAAAAGTGAGGAGAAACGCGAGAAGTCACGTGACAAGGACAGACAAAAACGCAATGTTTTTTTTTTGTTGGAATTAAATATAAAAATGCTTTCAATTCATTGAAGTGGAAGAAATTATTACACATATTATTTGAAATTTAAACGTTAGCTGCTCCCTTGCTTATCATAATACAGCAGAAAAAGTCAATGTAGGTATTTTGAGATATTGGCTCACCTTATTAAACATAAATGCCTCAATTGCTTCCATGAAAACTTCGCAGCATTTATTAAACACCTTTATTCGTCTACCAATACAACAACTGAAAGAAAAATACAAACAAAATCCCACTGATTCGCCAATTTTAGTCAATGAAACAACAACAACAACTCGTCGATCAGAAGCCACTGCTAGCCACACTTTGATCACTCAGTACGCGTACCTCTTCGACGCTTCTTTTATAAAAAACGCATAAAAATTACGACCAAATTTCTATTGCAACGCATGCGCCGCGATATTTAGTTACCGTTAACAAAAATTTCAACCACTTTCTTAAAGTTTTTTTTCGCAAAATTAACAAAAAAAAATTAAACAGCGAGACACCCAGCGACAAATATTAGAACCGATTTTACAACTGGAAAACAATCGATGGCCTAGTCGATAATATCGATAATTCCAAAATATTGACACTATCGATTTTTTTTTTGAAGCATGGAGCTATCGAGCTCACTTTTTAAAGACCTATTATACACGAGGCGTTCTTTAACGCACGTTTCGTCACTCGCGTGTCGTGTTTGTAGGATAGCGGAATAGAAATATAAGCGGGGTAGGCAAACACGCAAGGGCAAAGAGTTCATTCATTAGAAGAAAGAAAATAAGAATTGAGTTTTCGATGACTAACTCGACACGCGAGTGAAGAAACGCTCGTGTATAACAGCACTAACAGTGTATGTCTTGAAGTAGCGAAAGTAAGCCAAAGTTATTCTTCGCATTTTTACATGTGATTGGTGTAGTAAATTTACTTGCTTCTTAACAGCTAGGGCCTTTTATTCTTTTTATATTTCTTATCCTTAAAAAAGTACTGAAGCTAAGATTTCTGCTAGCCGAATTTTCATCTTTCTAAAAGGTGACCTTGTAAATATCCAACTTCATACGTACACGAGAATGAGTAAACCAACGATGATGAATTCTTTTTGAAGAAAGGTTTATTTTTGCGCACTTTTGCGTGCATTACATGGGTTGTGCTTGATAACATCGAGTTGGTGCTAAAGGAACGATTCCCAACCAGTCCAAGAATAAAAGGCCATTTACACGTTTAGACATTTCGATAATGAAACACACTTTTTGTTGACTAGGGACGCGCGGGGATGTGGTATGGTAGCGATTTTCTCTCTTCGCCCTGCCTCCCTCGCAAACGAAAATTTGTTTCATTATCGAAATGTCTTAACGTGTAAATAGCGTATAAGTCCTGTTCCATACTAGGCAACAGTCGCCGGAGACACATTTTGTTTTGATGGCGAGGGACGGTCGGAGAAGAGAGAGAACAACACCCCTCTCTCTTCGCCAGCACTCACTCTTCATCAAAACAAAATGTGTCTCCGGCGACTGTCGCCTAGTATGGAACAGGACTAATGTGCAATACTGCTCTTATTAAAATCGATCACATTTGCTCCGACTAATATCGACAAAATCTAAAATTTATGTACCAACTACCAAATACAAAAAAGTGTAGATAGTCAACCCTATAACAGCAGTTTGGTAGAATTGTACCACAAGTGCTTCGAGGAACAGGAACAGCTGAGATTTGTTATATTTTGGCAAAAAGCGAAAAGCAAAAAAAAAAGAAAGAACGAAAAACTTTTATATGACGGACAATATGTTGCAATTTGCACCCATGCAATCTTTTGTAGAGTCGAACTTTTGGTATAAGCTCGACGAAATAAAACTAGAGCAAGATCGACTCTCTGACGCACCCAAAACTATTTATGGCTTTTATACTAATCACAACAGCAAAGGATGCATACTGCAAGTGGATTACAGTGCATTTAACAAGTAAATAGTTATTATTCCTCATGAAAGTAAAAAAAATATTTGACATTATTTATTTACAGAAACTTCAAGCCTCCAAAATTTTGTTTTACGGCTTTAGGTACACTTTATAACAAAAATACTATTGAAGACTTCAAGCAATGCGACAAGCAGGAGTTACTTGCACTGGAAGGAAATAAACTTTTGGAAGATTTTAAATCGGATCGCGTTTTAGATGATCCAAGTCTGCTTGTTCGATACTTCGTATTGAGTTTTGCGGTAATAAAATTTCTTCAACTTTTTTTTCCCATTGACTTTTAAAATCGAACTAGTAATCTGCACATTTTCTCAGGACATTAAGTGTCATACATTCTACTACTGGTTTGCATTCCCATGTCCACTTACACCAACGCTTGAGGTTCTGGAATCAGGTCAAACACTGCAGGACTCAGTGCATTTAGCCACCTTTACGGAATGCCTTCAAAATTTGAACAATGAATCGAAACCTTTTTACGTATTTAAAGCCCCCAAAGATGTTTTTGATATTAAAACAATGCTTTCAACGAAAGACATTGATTTAAGAGATACATACTTCTGCTTTGCAGACCCAAATGATTCTCTGGAACCATCTTGGCTGATGCGCTCATATGCAGCTTTAATATATTACAAACGGTATGAAAAGAGAATACCGTGGCCACCATTTTGCTAATTACCGACTTCAAATTTCAGGCCTGATCTCATAGGGAAGCCAATAAATTTTCTTGGTATAAGAACTGAAACAGCAACCGCCTTTGGAAAAAGTATGTTGTGGCGAGTTGTCCAAAAAGAAGCATATGACTTGAATGGCAAAGCGGAACTAAAATTTGTTGGTTGGGAACGCAACCGAAATGGTCGCATGGGCCCGCGTGTTGTCAATATGCAGGAGCACATGGACCCAGCCGTGTAATAAAACGCCAGTGGTTCTTTTGTGAATACGTTTTATTAGTAAATATTTCTAGCATTGCGGAAAATTTGGTGAATTTAAATTTGAAGCTGATGAAGTGGCGCCTTGTACCAGATCTAAATCTAGAACCCATGCAGAAAACGAAATGTTTGCTTTTTGGTGCAGGAACGCTTGGTTGTGCGGTTGCGCGGAACTTATTGGTAGATTTGCACATATCTAAATATCTTTGTATAAACACTAATCATATTTTTATCGTAGGGCTGGGGATTTAAGCATTTAAGTTTTATTGACAATGGACACGTTGGGTATTCTAACCCCATACGTCAAAGCCTTTATACGTATGCCGATGCGACATCAGGCAAAGCGCACAAAGCAACAACAGCTGCTAACCGCCTTAAAGAGATTAATCCCAGTGTTGTAAGTATGCTGAATTGCTTCGAAAAATTAAAATCACTGAGAAAGAAATTCTTTTTTAAGACATCCCATGGTTATGCAATAAAAATTCCAATGCCGGGACACACCATTGGTGAATCGCTGTTGGATCAAACAATTGAAGACCTGAATTTGATTGAGGAACTTGTAAAGTCGCATGACGCAATTTTTTTGCTCACTGATTCTAGAGAGAGTCGTTGGCTGCCTACGTTACTGGGTGCTTTTTATAACAAGGTGTTTTATAAAACTTTCTTTGAATACTTTGCGTTCCAAATCGCCGAGAAGTTTTCGTTTGATATTTTTTAATTAGATATTTTTAAGAGGAAATCATTATCTCTATCTATGGAAAGGATGAATAACATCTTCAGCTGACAAAAAATTAGAGATGAATTCAATGGAAAACTTTAAAGTAGATACCGAATATAATAAATAACTTCTCGAGTTATGGGCTTCTTTGTGTGGATGTACTCTGCCGGAAGTGAATCTAGTATATTTTGGGATAGGGAAAAAATATATAACAAGTGACGTTTCTTGATAAATTATATCGGCTACGGTCCCTGGTTTAAAGCGATTTTTATGAAAACAGCGAATTGGAACTCAACGATAAAAAACGATAAAATTTTCAATTCCAGATTGTTATAAATGCTGCTTTAGGATTTGACAGTTATTTAGTGATGAGACACGGAAGCACCCTAGATGTAGATGTAGATACTAGCCGAGACAAAAGTATTACTCAACATTTTCATGAACTCAAGTGCATAAATGGCATCGAATTAGGCTGCTACTTTTGTAACGACGTTACAGCGCCTGGAAATGTAAGTTGGCATACATTTATTTAATATTAAAAGCTATTTGTGAAACTGGAAAACTACTAACTACTTAGTTAACTTTTAACAAATAACTTCAAATTATTGCTTAATTATTCGAAGCTTTGTTGAAGCCATTAATTAGTCAAAAGTCGAAAGACTAATCAAGTCACACACACACATATACACATAGAAAATGGTATTTATTAGAATTAAATAAGTGATAAAACATCGCTACATATTTTGAAAATATCAAAGACAATTATTCCGTTTTTATTTTAAAACGTTTCAATTTCAATATTTTTAAACTCATTTTAAAAATAATGCATTTTTTTACGATAAATAAACCATATACGTTGTTTCGAAATTTACAAACTTACATTCAAGCCATAGTTAATTACTTCAATTTTAAATTTAACAAACCACAAATAACTCGATTTATTATTATAATCAACACCGTTACCTTTGCCAGCACGTTTTTTTTTTTTTCTTCCAAATCGAAACGTATTCTTCTATTCTTCATATATCGAGGTGATCACAAAAAATATTGCAACTATCGACGACGAAAATTTTATTTGGCTTTTACTGATTAAATAGAGTACAAATTTAGGTGAAAAACAAAAAAAACTTATAAAGCTCTTCTTCAAGCACATTCATAGTCATGTCTTGAATACTTTTCAAATCCTGTGCATGTAGGATCTCCCATTTGTACATGATCTACTCCTGTGATATGTATATGCAATCCATTGATACAGGTTACCTTGAAACCGACGAGGCTCTGCAATATATTTGGCGTGCGGTAGGCAAAGCTGCAGAAGTTATAACCATCAACTGCTGTGAGGAACTCACGTTCAGTGAATGCAAAAGCAAGCTTGAATTGCTGATTAAAAACAAAAGGAAAACCTCCATGCCTCTCTTCTGAACCAAAACTATAAAAAAGGCAATGAAAAATTAACATATTGGTTTGTTTTCTGCTCAACAGCAATTCAGGTATAACATATCTTTTAGAAAAAAGAACGGAGTAAATCCGAATCCAAATACGACTAGGTCTCATATACTATGCTTACACGTCCCTGTGATACGTGTTAGCTTAATCCGTGTTCTAAATTCACGGTTAGTGCAAATCGAGAAGTGCGAAAGCGTATTAAATATATATAAAAATAGTGAGGTCCCTCCAAAATTTACTTTTTGCAGAAATAAGAAAAATGTTTATTTTCCAAAATAAGGCCTAAAAAAAATAACGTTTAATGTTGGGGGCAACTCAATAGTTAGATGAAAAAAATCAATATAGCACAAAACACGTAGTTGTGTTCAAGCAACCCAATGCATCAATAAGATTAATTAAATTTTCGTGAAGAAGATTTTGTAAAAAAGTTTATGGTTTTAAATTATTTTAATTGTATACCCCACGTTGTGGGGAATTTTTTAGAAATAGAAAAGATTTGAAAAGGGGCTATTCTTCTCTAAAAGTGTTTTAAGTCATTTTATGCATCTATGTATGTATAAACTTTTGAAATACTCACTCAAAATTTTTGTTCATTGAATTTCGCACGACAGCCTTTTGATCGAAACGTACACTGAAGTGTAGCTCTTCACGCTTTGTATCTGTGTCCATGAACTTTATGATGAATTGTCCCTTTTTGTTATCGAAGCATCGTGCCGTTATAACAATAAGATGGCCAGGACTAAAAAGAATGGGAATATCGTTGCTAAATGCTTTAAAGTAGTCCGAAATATGTATTGCTGGCCATGGATTTGGAAAGATTGTACGATGGTCGACTTGCTTTATAACTTGAATTTGGTCACGTATTTCCAATGTTCGGAGGGACTCAAGAGGCATTCGATAGTGAAATGTGCAAAACGGTCTACTATTTATAGAAATATGGAATTTTTCCTCACAAGCCAGTATGTATATCATAAAGAACTCGCCGGAAATAATAGGATTTGCCAGGGATTCACTGTAGACATCGCCAACTTCTTCGTTGCCCCACTCACCTTTTAAAGAAAATATAATTTCGGCGTTTTCATTTGTGAAAGATTAGAATGTAAATTTTATTTTATAACTGTGAAAGTAAATGAGCGCTAAACTTCTCTCTTTCTTTTTAGAATCAACAGATTCCTATTTCATTATTGTCACATATAAAACCAATTATAAAGAAAAACTAAGATCAAATCGCATGAATCTAAAATGTGCCTTCAATTATACTAAGAGAAATAGTATTTGAATTGATATAGTTTTACCTTGTACACGTGCATTCCGCCTGATGCAGTGGTCACGAAAATGGCAGGAAAAACGTAGGCCGATATCGGCATTTGAGTCAATCGTGGACTTTGCTGTACTCAAATCAATGTTAAATCTATTAAGTAAACGAATTCAAATAATATAAGACATTAAATCTGCTCTGTTAATAATTAATACGAAAGCGCGCTCAAAAAAAAAAAAAAATGACGCCATAGTTATCAAATGCTTTATTTACCTTGTTGCGGCATCAATAGTCTTAGCGACGATTTCCAGTATGTGTCCGAATTCAAGCGGGTGAGCTAAATTCCCCGCATATTCTGTCAACATATTTACAATCTAAAATTGTTCGATAGCATTTACTTCGATAATTTCGTTTTCGTTGTTTCCTCTTTTAGCATTTGTGTTTATTTAAATTGCCTCTTCGTATTCGAAGTCATTAAACAACTGATTCTCTTTGGAAATTGTCGGGCAACTTTTAGTTAGAACGGCTAGAAAATGGGTGTCTGCTTATCTATAAGTGCTTATCATCTAAAAAAAAAAATATTGCTTTACACCTGATAGCACACGAAGAAAATCGAAAGAAAATTTTTATCTAATCTTATACGCGCACTGCTGGTTTTTAGTTGCACAAGTCAATACATCCAGACTTGGTTTAAAAACAGTTCTTCTCAATTGCTGCTTTGCTGCTTTGCTACTTGAAAATCACTTTTTATTGTAAAGGCTAAGGCTCTCATCATTTCAATGAATTTCACTCTCATATTTTCGATTCATTTTGATTCAATACGCCATCATTGTCAGTCCCGATGATAGTGTTCTCATTTATCTCAGCTACTCATCCAATGAAAACAATTTCCATTCACACTCAAAACTTGTTTTTCTGTCATCACTTCTTAAAAGGGGCTCTCTTTCTCACAGAAAAATTGTTAAGCTGTATTTTCGTTCGCTACGAACATACATACATGTATGTATATTTCTCTGATTTTAAGGCAAATGTGTTTTGAGAGACGCACCTGTTTCCCGTTCATTGTCCCGTTACCTCTGATCGCTCTTTAAGTTGTAAAGGTATTTTTCGTACCAAAAGGCGAGCACGCATGAGGCCAGCAGAAAATGTCATTACGCTATGGAAAACACAATCCAAGTAGATCTCGCTTATGAAGTTGCTGTGTCACCCGGTATCGCTTTTAACTGTACTAACCGAAGATATATCAAAGAAAAGTGAAAGCTTTTTTCACGAGATCGTGTTGTAATTATGGCTTTGCAATCTGTGCCTGTAAACAATAATTTTGAAAATAAATTTAATTTAATCTCCGAGCATCGGGAAATTACATTTGAGGGTGTCACAAATGATTCTACAGATTTTTTTTTTTTTTGTTTATCAAAATATTTTATTGTTTTTCTTTACGTTTTACCATTCTCGATGAACACCAGTCTCAAAAAGATCGCACACTTGATCAACAATGCACCGTAACCCGTCCAGGAGTTTCGAATATTGCGGCTAGCTACGCAGTGGAACTTTTGGTCTCACTATTGCAGCATCCTGCTAAGCAAAATGCTCCGGCGTATTACAGTCATGCTGCACACAATATGAGCGCTCCGCGTATACCAGAAGGAAAACTTGGTATAATACCGCATTCAATACGGGGGAATTTGTACGACTTTCAGAACATTCTGCCGGCAACATCCAAATTCGAGCAATGTATTGCCTGCTCTAGGGTAAGTTTCGAATTATATCCTTTTGATTTTATCTCCTTTCGTGTTTTTTATTACTATTTTATATAATCTTAAATTAGCGCGTGCTCGACGAATATAAAGAAATGCAGCACAATTTTCTTCTGAAGGTGTTTGAAACGGCAAAATATTTAGAGGACTTGACTGGAATTTCAGCCTACAAGGACTTAGATATTTCGGTAATTTTCTTAAGGTTTAAAAATTTGTATTGTAACATTATCGTACATATATCGTATATATATTATATATATATAATTCTGGGGACACCCTATATATATATATATATATCTGTGGCAATACGGAACAGTAGCTTAAGCTATAAGGAAGCCAGGGCGCTAAGGTGTGTTCAATCCATTTTCAAATATGATTTTGTAAGAAGTTATTCGCATTCGCATTTGCTTTTTGGCTTAAGTATGTATGTATTTTGAAAAACTTTTACTTTAGACAAAATCGTATGTGAACTTAATTAAGTGAAATTAAGTTTGATCACATATTCTGAATTTTCAATTTAAGAGAATTAATTCTTTTAAAAAAAATCTTAAAAATTCTTTAAGAGAAAATTGAATTTGTACATATGGATAAAGCGCTTAAGTAGAAAAATTCGAATATCTCCAAACAAGAATTTTCGACTTAAGCTACTATTCCATGTTGCTACAGATATATATCGCACGCCCTCTTCTAAGGTAACACAACTCAAAAATCGTCAATTTTGAGTTAACATATGGAACTTGACCATAGTTAACCCCTCTACCTGCACGAAAAATTCTATACCGTTTTTTGTTATTACAAAAAGCCAAAAAAACCCCGTCAATTCTTTTCTTCTTGCTTTGATTGACACTGCGACGCATATATACGACGTATGTATATGATTTAAATATGTTATCGGCATTTTGTAACAATTTTTTGTTCTCCTTATTTTCTGGCTTCGTGTTCGTTTATTATAAATATTTTTCTCTTTGAAGGTCATTGATTATGATGATACCGAATTAGAAATTTCGGAGGAATCTGAGTGAAGTATCGCAATTAACGTCAAGCGGGACACAGCTGCCAAATAAAGCATACTTAAGCGAATGATGCGGAGTAAATGCGGTCGTATATTAATACTGAAAAAGCGTTTGCACCATTTTTAAAATGTACGTCAACAATTACGTGAAAAAGGAAATGTCAGAAAAATATTGATATGCTTATAACAATTTTTATACCAAAATTAAGACATAAAAATTATGTTAGCTGATTATATCCCTATGGCGCATTAGCCCCGAACACAAAATGAGAATGGGACGGGTCTTATTTGAACTTATATTTAATATTAAGTAAAACAATTAAAACAAAGAAGCAATTAAACAAAGAATGCATTTATATACATATGTTTTTTAAATTTGATGTTTTTGCTAACAATACAGCATGGCATCTAGTGTTTGGTATTTAAACAACATAGAATTTTTAGGTTTTTACCGTTAGGAGGTTTTTAGAAACTTGGTAGAAATTTATTTTTATATTTAAAACTTACGAAATGGGACGTTGTAAGCACGAACGAAATGCTGAAAACGGAATGTCTCAAATCGGAATGTCTATAACCGAAATTATGAGGAATTTAAATTCCAAACACTAAGTGACCCACTCTATAGCATTTTGGTCTATATTTATTCACTTGAAAGTTTGAATTATATTAGCATCTTTTTCTAAAATAAGAAATAGAAGAAGATATAGAAAAAAGAAATACAAGTTTATTCAAAACGCATTTGTTGATACTTTCTTTCTATATAATTCAAAATGTACCTATTGTATTAAAGATATGTCAAGTTTTGGCTGAGAAAAATTTTTTCAAAAAATATTTACAAACTTGTTTACCAATCAAAGTTCAAAGGCCTTTTTCTATTGTTATGCAACTCTCCTTTCATGTCGTTCACTTCGCATAGCATTCGAAGTAATAAATTACTTGAGGTCATCACAGTTAGCAGCCTAATTTTTGTGTATTTAAATAAATTTATATGCTTTATATGTGTATGTAAATAAATTTTAAAAGAAGAATTATGATTTAACTTTTATTCTTATTGGCTTTTGATTTTATCGAAATTATTAATAAAATTGTTTCTGAAATTGAGATCTAATACACCTCGTGTTTCTTTCTCATTTATAGCAAAAAAAAAATTTTTTTTTTCAAATTTTTAGATAAATTGAAATGTTAGCTATCATTTATTATAAACTTTTCCGGTAAAATATTTTCTGTAGCTAAAAAGTGCGGAAGCTTATGACACAATATTATTTATTTCAGTACATACTTAAAAATATATTCGTAGTATTTTGGTATATTCCTAATATTGTTTGAGGTGCTGTATGTATAGTACATGCTCAAATTTAGGTCTTTTATGGAAGCTTTGTAATAAACGTACCCTTTATTTATAATTATACTGTGACCTTTACCGAAATCACTTGGCGCGTTAGCGCATATCGAGATAGCTCATATCGCATACTAAGGCTCATAGTCTTCAACCAAGTTTAAACTTTTTGAAGGTTTAAACTTTTAAATGATAGTCTTCAGGAGAGTTTAAGCCAGGCTTATTAATTTTATATGAAAATTATTGAAAAATTCTAATATAGCAAATGTATTTGATTGAGTTAAACTGGCACAAAAGAATAGATTCGAAAATTTAAACTTTCGAAGTTCTTAAGTCCAGTTGAAGGCCACGACGAGGTCTTTAAAACAACTTTCCTTTGAAATCTTGGGAACATTTTTTTCCATTCGTTATGCAGGTCTGCAAAATATAATTTTTCAGCTGCACGAGTTATTACTGAATTATATGAAACTGGGTGTGCTCAAAAAATGAAAAATATAAAAGAAATTCCATCACGTCAGGATTTCAAGAAAATCGTGTTTTTCATGTTAATAATTTTTCTCAAAATTATTTAGACGAATTTTTAAATTTGAAAATTTTGAACATGTAACAAAACATACTTTAACACTTGACAGGTAACTCTAATGCACAGGTAACGCTGTTTATGCAAGGCGTACATATACGTAAATTTAACGTTAGTTGCCTGTCTACGGTAAATGTTGCTGCATCAATATAATATAAGATACTTTTAAAAAATAATAAGGCATATGTGTGTACATAATTTAAATGCAAACAGCTCAACAATTCATGAGGAAGTTTATAAAAATCCAATGCAGTTTTTTTTACATGCCTTTGCCCTGTCTTATTAATATTTAATTCAAGTTCAAAGAAGAGGGATTTGACGCAAAATTTTAAAATGTTCAATTCTTATTTAATTGAAAGATACTTTTGAATAAATAAGTAGAAAAGTTTTAGTTTTTTACGTCCAGGTTAAACGAGGTTATAGAGGTCGAACTGAGTTCAGCGTTTGTGACCTACAAATTCTCAAAATCTCTTCCAAGTTTAAGATCAGAGAACAACAAGCAAGTCAGACGAGCCGGACAATACAATACCCGACTCAGACATACATGTTTGAATTAAAAAAAAAAAAAAAACTTTCTAAGACCAAGACCATTAAGACAAAGTACTCTAGAGCTTTTTAAGGCTATAAAGGGCCTCATATGTGCGCTTTTGAAATTTAATCGGAAGCTTATATACCAATGCGCTCAAATTCTAAATTTCATAGAAATATCTCGAAAAACTCTGATTTCGAGGCAGTTTCTGGAGTTTTTTCGACAGACCCTAGTACTAGAGGTACCCTTAATATTCGACCGAAATTTTTTTGGAGAGGATGTTTATGGCTATCAAGGAAGCATACGTGCCAATTTTCGTGCAAGTCCCATTTGAATTTCAGGTGTAAGACATATTTCGAAAAACGACTTTCAGCCACGCCTACTTTTCGAATTTTTGTAAATTACCTACATTTAAAACGCTAAAATATTTTCATATATCATTTTTGATATCAGTTGTTATGATTTTCATAACGCGCCCTAGTACTGGAAGGTACCACTAAAAATAGTCTGATCGAGTCCATTCTCGAACTTGCTCTTACTCATGTCCCCGTTATTATGCAGACGGACGGACGGACAGACAGACAGACAACCGGACAGACAGACACACGGACGGTTATGTCTAAATTGAATCGCCTGCTGACACTTATCATTTTAATACTTATTTGTGTGGTGTATCTCGTCTGGTACTCGGTGTTACACACAACCGCACAAACGCAATATATCCTCGGCACAGAGTGTGTCGGGTATAAAAACTTCTAAAATCATCTAAGCATGATGAAATTTTTTTTTCAAATATTGATCTCTAAAGAGAAACGGCCATAAAAGCTCCACATCTTGGAAGAGAAACGGGTTCAAAATTAAGAAAGTTTTTTAACACGAATGTTACATATTTGCTGCCAATAGTATGCAGAAAAAATATAAATGACAGCATCAGTTGATTATTCCATATCGGAAACCATCAATTTCTATAATTTGTGTTGCACTCACCATTTAACATTTTTCTTCGAAAATATTTTGTAAACTGCTATTGACTTGGCTTGGACCACAAAAATTTTCTCTTCGAAACGAAAAAGAGAATTATCTTGGGGATGTTGATATCTTTGTGAAGAGAGCAAGCATGTAAGCATTTTCTTTGAACACTTAAGAGTTTTTTTTTTTTTTTTTTGGGCAGGTGTTCATAAATTGGAGTTATCCAGGTATCTCGCTCATATATTTGTGATCAAGAAATGCTTTCAAATCGCATTCCGTGCATACCAACCATTCAGAAAAGTCAAGTTCACGCATGCGCAGCATATGATATAGAAAACCACTCTTGTTTATAATTTACGTCGGTCGATTTGACCATCAAATTAAAGTGAAAACTTTTCGAATTGCTTAAACGGAAACTTGTTGCTGATTTATTTGTTCAAAACTAGGACCACATTTAAACCGAAAAAAAGGAGAATCTCATCGAGCAATTTTAATTAGTGAACAATGATCATTGTCATAAAAAACTTTATGATCTTATTGAAAATTCGATCTTGAAGAAGCGTTCACTGCCTTTTGCTTAAATATAATGGTAAGTGTAATTTCACTAATCATGAAATGTTGAACACACTAAAGAATAAATAGCCGGATGCCAAAAGAAAAAAAATTGGCAGATAATATTTACAAAATAATTCTTATTTCTTCTTATCGAACATTTTCGAACAGATATATTTGAATTATGAAAATGAATTACAACCGAGAAAAAATGAATGCATATTTTTAGGGGATAACTTATCAAATGCACAACTTACTGATTTATGGGAAAAAATTATATATGTACATATACTTATATGAAAATACAATCAAAAATTGTGTTTCTGAAATTCTGAAATATCTATTAAATTACTCAAATACCCAGATTCAATAGTCTCAAAGATCCGTGTTCGTTAGTTCGTTCGTTCGTTCGTTCGTTCGTTCGATTTCGTATAGGGGATGTTTCACCATTGCTGACAAAAACGTCGAAAGCGTCAGCAAAACATTCAACAATACCTGCATATGCGTATATTTTTGAACAATATTAAGAATAAATAGATGGATCAAAGATGGTTTTCTCAAAATTTTGATGATCGCACAGGGATATTTGTTTAAATAGGTTTCTGCCGTTTAATGACAGCGTAATTACGGAATAAAAACTTACGTCAATTTTCGCCAAAATATTTTTGAATTATGATTATTTTTTAATAAACAAACCAAAGATTAAAAACACGAACAACTTACAAATACAACGACAACGACAACGACAACGTTAAATTCTAAGAAAATAATTATATTGAGAATTAAGCAGATGGGAATTTTTAAGTGTGCACCGGATTGGATTGAACCTAGTTTAGTTCGTGATAACACGGACCTAAGCGAAATTATTTGCCGCAATTATTTATTTGGAAGATTGACTTTTTTGGCAAGTGATAACAAAACGTTATCATTTCACACATATAAAAATATGAGCGTGTGTGTGTGATCTGTGTCAAATCGATCCATAGATGGTTCGGTACGAAAGCCGCGTTTTAAAACGCTGGATTCTTCTCGGATTCCACAATTTCAATTTAGAACGAAAGTAAAACAACTTAGCAAGGAATATTACACAACATGAATGGGTGAGAATAAAAAAAAAAAAAAACTATTTGAGAAGATGTTTTTCTCGATTACCTCTTCGGTTCACAGACCGATTATAGATTATAAATTTCCTAACTGCAGGCGAATTTCGACTCTCGAGTGCCTGCAACAATTCATATAGATTCTCAACTTTGAATTGAACGGTTGTTCGAAGATTTCCAAGCGCGTTGATAACAGTTCCTCGTAAGATTTCTTGCTAGAAATCGTCATTTCAAGAGATAATTTTTAAACTCTGATTATACACAAGAAATAATAAAAAAATTATTAACATATAAATAGACACATACATATTTCAAAGTGCGTCTCTAAAATAAAAAGTTGCGCTTTTAAAATTTTTCCAGTCCTATTGTGTGGTGCGGTCTTAATCCGTGAACTTATTTTTTTCGTTTTGGAACTATCATTGACGAAATAACCGTGAGGTATATGCTATCAGGAGAACCTCCTTTTTGCACTTGAAAAGGAAAAAAGTATATATACATATATATTTCATAGCTAAGTACTTAAGTATATAAATTAATATCATTCGAAAGTTTGAATTGATAGGCTTTCATCCATAAAATAATATCACATCGAAAATGTAGAAAACATTACAAAGACACATGACCGTTAGTCGATATTGAGGGGACCGATCAGTCCGATTTGTTTCAACTGTCTGGTCTATTTAATTCATCCGATAGGTATAGCGAATGTCTGACATTTTCAATTTATTTATGGGCATTTTCCTTTAAGCAAAATCAACAACTTCTATCCGCACAGCGGTAATATGTATGTACATATCGAACATGTGCTTCAATAATGTCGCAACTATAATTTGCTATTACTTCAAAAACCGCAAATCTAACCAATGTAATCTAGGTGCATTTGTGTGACGAAGAGACTGACATAACCGCTTTTTCTCTGATTTTCAATAACCAAATTCAAGGATGACTTGTCACTAACACTATTAGTTCTTAGGCAATGATCGAAAAAACTTCCTCTTTAAAAGACCTCTACTTCTACCGCTTATTCCAAAGATTTGCGCCTCCCCAATAAACACAAAAACGAGGACGATATCGTAACGATATCGAGACGAATTCGAGAAAACCGAATTTCTCGACATCGCGATTTAGCCTCGCGACGATATCGAGACGAGTTCGAGAAAAATGAAATTCTCGATATTGCGATTTTGGCCTCGCGAAGATATCGAGACGAGTTCACCAAAATCAAATTTCTCGATATCGTGATTTTGGTTTCGAGACGAAACATTTTTAGCCCAATAAATACAAAAACGAAGATTATATCGCCACAAATTCGTTACGAATTTGAGAAAAACGAAATCCTAGAAAGTAGTTTAGTGAACTCGTTTTGAACTCTAAACACATAAGGGAAAAGAAGAAAATTAAGTAGGACCTAATAAACACAAAAACGATAACGAGTTCGAATCGAATTCGATTCGAACTCGTTAACGTTTTTGTTTTTATTGGGTACGAAACTTTAATTCTCGAAGGTAGTTTTGTTAATTTGTTTCCAAATCGGAAGGCATTCGAGGTAAATATAGAATCAAGCTTAACTTATAAACGAAAAAAATTCATTCATTTCAATTCGGCGAAGACGGCGTAATGGGTAAGCAGACTAGAAACATGACTAGAAATCAAGAGGTTCGGTGTTCAAATCCCACAGCCGGTGGATTCAAATGCGTGGTTACCAGCATAGAACCGTTTTTTTTTTTTTTTTTTTAACCGAAAATAGTATTATAATAAGACTGTTATTTGAATTTTACATTAAATATAAAAATTATTGATTTTTTTCCTAATCGTCCGTTAACGATTCGAGAGCGATGAAAATCTCGATTCGCTAGCGATTCGAGTTAAGGCTCGTTAACGATTCGAGAACGATGAAAATCTCGATTCGCTAATGATAAGTGACTCTCTCACGATATCGAAATCGTCTCGATATCGTCTCGAATTATCGTCGCGAAACATTTTTAAGAGAAAACGATATTGCCTCGATATCGTTACGATATCGTTGTGTTTATTGGGTCTTACTTAATGGCAATATATGAGAATATTATTATAAACCTCTTTTATGTGAAGTAGATTACTGGAAAATGTTGAAGCTAGAGGACATGTTTAGCAATGTATTGCAGATTGTGTTGATGATATTTATGAAGCCGAAACTAGGTTCCGCAAATAAAAGTTTATGAATGTATGTATAACAAAAAAAAATTATCACTATTCGAATGAACATCACTAAGGTGGAGAAAATACTAATTAACTTGACAAAAACAGAATTTTAAAACGTGTTCACATCTAGTTGATTTTCCGCTACAAAAAAAAATATAAAATTGCAAGGATGTTGCCTGTTATAAACCATACATTAGGTACGTTATAACATAAAATAATTACGGGTCTTGAGGCTACCCATATAGGTAATCACCTAAAAGAGTATAATTTGCAAAGTAGTAAAAAATTCCTTCATTGGTTAGGCTCACCTACGTCACTATCATCCAATTCGATAGTGGAGCTAATGACAATTAAAGTCATTTGCGCCTTGTCTGTTTCAAAATATTATATTGTTCATTTTTCGTTCGACTAATTTTCGTTTCGAAAAAGATAAAAACAGCACATAGGACATGTGATCTGAGTTTTTTCCCGATTTGATTATTCGTTAATTCGTGGGCCTTTGGCATTTAGCGTTACAGCGCTTACAGGGGTTAGAAAACATTGACTGATTGGTCTCTTACAGTAGGTAGGTAGGTAGGTTGAAGTGGCTGCCACTTAGGCCGTTAATTGGCCCATTGTGATACCACGGAGGTTTTCCTGTGTTTGTGTGAGTGTATGTCTTTTTATGTAGTGTGCCCCTAACATGCGATTTTTGAAAAACCAGTGCTAGGCTTGGAACATTACACTCCGTTTCGCCTGTGCCGGGAATCGAACCTCGGACCCTGGGATCAAGAGCATAGCACGCATCCCCTACGCTATCCCAGAGCCACCTCTTACAGTAACTATTTCAATTTTTTTTTTTTTTCCAACTTTTCGTCATAGATATTCGCTTGAAAAATTAAATGGCTAAAAAGCCCCTAATGGTAATTTTATATCGTCTTAAGTCTCTTTCACCCCATATATTATATGTCCGATTCTATCAGTTCAAATACCGTTATGGAACCGTTGCAAAAACAAGATATTATCCTGCTAATAATTCACATCGAGACTTGGATTTGACGTCTGTTGAAAATGTAGCATTTTTGTTAGACCTAATCTCTCCTTTAAAAACTTCGAAAGAAAATAGTATATATTTTCATCATGCATAACTAATATTCTTTATCCATTACTAAAACATTTGTTCTGGAAGTCAATTTTCTATTGATGCTCTTTCAGCGATACGCAGGCAAACATTGAAAATTTAATGAAGATTTTTTTTTTTTTTTTTAATTGTGCCGGTTTACTAACACTAACACTAACACTAACACATGGATACTAAAATTTTTATATAGAGATCACTTATCTTATGTGCAAATGGTGTCCTTTTGTTCATAGGTTCATCAAAACTATACGATGTCCTTATCGAAGCCGGGTGCTGATCCTGTGGTCCAGGAAAAATACCTGAGAGAAATAACACGTCATTTCCGTGGCATACCAAAGCCATTGAAATTTGGACCAAAAATTGAATCACTCCGAGAGCTAATTAATCAGTTATATATTGCATTTGAGACGAGCTACGTCAACATTGAAATGGTTAATCACATTATGCTTTCTTACAAATCTAACCAGAAGGAATGGCAAAAGTATGCGAAATTCGATCGTTACAAGTACACACGCAATTTGGTAGATGCTGGTAATGGGAAATTCAACTTGATCATATTATGCTGGGGAGAGGGACACAGCTCCGCAATACACGATCATGCCGATTCTCACTGTTTTATGAAAATGCTCAAGGGCGAACTAACTGAAATACGATATGAATGGCCAAATGCTATCCAAACTAAAAATTGTGAGCTTGCCGACGTTGGCAACATTGAGGTAGAGAGTGACATATCCTTTGATAGTAATGAACTTAAAGAGATTGGACGCTCAACATTGTCGCTGAATGAAGTCGCTTACATTAACGGTAAGAGCTAGAGTACATTATTCTGTACACAAACCAGTAAGAATTTTCTAGCATACTATATATAACATAATGTTGTTTCAGACACTTTGGGTCTACACCGTGTTGAAAATCCCAGCCATGTGGAAACAGCCGTCTCCCTGCACTTATATTGCCCCCCTTTTAATGAATGTTCGGTGTTTCAACAGAATTCGGGAAAAAAGATAACATGTCCGGTTACATTCTACAGCAAATACGGCCAAAGAGAAACATATAATAACTAAGATAATAATGCTGTTCTAAAGCAACAAAAATTGATGCATTTTTCATTTTGAAAAATAAATCGTAAGACCTTTTTTTCTCCTTTTTTTTTGTTTATTCTATCAAAACTATTGTATGTTGTATGTTCAAACAAAGTTCAATTAAAGTAAATGCTTTGTACAAAAACAAAAAACAAAATTTATTACACACTTTAATTGCCTAATAATGGAATCAGCCAGGCCCGTAGCCAGGAATTACGTTCGGGGGGGGCCAGCGCAGTAGTGAAAGATACGTTTTGTTAGCCAGCCCTTGCACGGTAGTTCTTGATTGCAGTCAGACCCGGCGAAACACCAATAATCATAGTATAAATCGGCTACTATTAAATTTTGTAGTTCCTTACCGAATAAATAAATACAATCACTACAATTTTCTTGGCTTCGGGAGGGGCCCTGGCCCCCTGGCTCCCCCCCCCTGGCTACGTGCCTGGAATCAGCTTATCCATTTGACACTGGACAGGAGACATACATTAGTGATTTGGCCATTTGTCGGATATCCCGCGACCAGATAGTTGAATTTTCTTCCATAGCAAAAGTAGTTTTATGAAGAACACGTGTTTTTGGGAGCAACATAAATAAAGGTTTAACCATAAATCTTTTTTGGTTTCTACTTAATTGACAGCGTAACGGTAAAGGAGTTTCTGTATTTTTTAGGCAGCTCGGCAGCTGTGCTTTCGTTGCTTCGTTAAAAGGCTTTCCAAAAGGGTCATTGCTTTAAATGTGAGGAGACATCTTAAGAACATATTAATACATGTACATATTATATGTATACGTAAACACGTATTGCTAAATACGTACATACAACTGGTAACCCTACATTTGTCCAAGGTGTGCTACAACTCTATCTATATTTTGGGAAATTTCACTAAATTTTGAAAATAAATAAATGTGTACAATCTTTTACGTAACAAATGCCTTGGAAATGTACCTAAGGCTTTATTATTTGCATCTACTTTGTTTATTTCAACTTTGCTCTATCGAACGCTTTAAAGTTAACTTCACCGTTTTTATTACTTCTTCGTCGAGTTCTTCGACGTCTCCTTGGTTTCTTTCTCTTTCTTCTTCTTGGTATTCAGCTTCTGTTTTATGGACCGCTCCCGCACTTGTTCCAGGTTCCTCAAAATTTTCCATTTCCGAACGACTGCGCACCATTTTCTAACCTCAAACTTCCCATTTGAATTGATCAAACTAAAACTAACTGTCAAATTTCCAATCATGTCAAACCCTGCGATGTTCCAAGTATCGAACCCTGTGTTCCAAGTTTCGAACCTGCAAAGAAACGAACTATTTTTTATAATAATTACATATATACATACATTCTGTTTTATGGAGAATATATATGTAAGAAATCAAGAAATTATTTGCAATGGATGGTATGCATGTAAGTTGGTTTGCGTCTTAAACATTTTACTAGCGACCTGTCCTCGAATATAATTTCGAATTAAGGGATCGTGCAATATCCCTGAACAGTAGTGAAATATTTATTTATTTTATGCAGTATTATTATGAATGGATATTTCTAAAGCTGGGATCCCATTATCTGCGCAAATAGCACAATGTGCGCCCATTTTTATCGGGCCGCATCGGCAGAAATTTCGACAATGTCCATAGACACTTTTGAGGCTCACATTACCGTCGCATATTATCGAAAAGATATCGGGGAACAATAAAATTGAGACAAAACTCGTCCAAGCCAATCACACATGTCAGCATCAGAGTTCAAAGATTGCGTTCGCACTATCGGCGCATTGATTGCAACAAAAATCGGCGCATTGCGCAGATAATGGGATCCCGGCTTAAGAGTGTTTCATATTTTTATGGAACAACGCAGGAGTAATGACATTTTCATCCATTTGAAGCAATCCGAAATCGAGCAATGGAGAGTAACGACTTTTTCATCCATTAGGAGCAATCCGGAATGGAGCAATGAAGGAGTAATGATTTCTTCATCCATTCGAAGTTTTGGTGAGCAATCCGAATTGAAGCAATGTAGGACGAATGACTTTTTCATCCATTCGTAGGTTAAGCGAGCAATCCGAAATCAAAATAAAGTTAAATTAAATTTGATTTCAAACTTATAAATGAAAAAAATCCCATACTTTCGATTTGGCAAACACGGTGTCGAGGGTGAACACTTGACTAGGAATCGAGAGTTCCGAGGTTCAAACCCCACAACAAAGGAGAATCAAAAGCGGGAAATAATTATTTTAAAAAATAGGTATTATTTAGGTAATATTAATCCATTAAGAATCTTTCTGGAGCTACAAAATATTACTCCATTTTGGCTCATTCAGGAGATTCAAAGGATTGCTCACTAACATATTTTGATATATTACTCTCTTTGTCCTCTATTCGGAGGTAAAAAAAAAAGTAGTCTTTTTGATCTCCATTTGGGAGCTCAAAAGAATTGCTCGCCCGTGAGGACTTGCAATGCTGAAAAGAAGTACAAAATACATGAGGCTCGGAGATTTGAGGAGTTGCTCCATTGCTCCAAAAGGAGTAATCCAAGATTAATATTTGAGCAATCCTATTTTTTACTGGGATGAAATCATTAATAGCAAACGTTTGAATGGAAAACGGAATTTTTCGTAATTTTTTGGGATGTGTTGTCTTAATTGTAATAAAAGGATTAAGGACTGTGAAGTTATTCGATCGATCTCCATTAAATTGCAGGTGGTATTACGTAAATTTTTTTTATTCCGTGGACTTGGCTTTACCGTTGTAAGGCGAGTTTTTAGTGTTGGGGATGATGAAGATGTGAAAGAAATTCATATTCCCCACTCAAAAACAACAAAAATCAACATATTTTAATACATAACAAATTTCATACAAAAGGTAATCGAATTTCTGTATATTTTATTTTGACATATATTTATACCCGACACACTCTGTGTATGTTGCGTTTGTGCGGTAATGTGTTACACCCAGAACCAGTCAAAATAGGCCATACAAAATGTATATTATTAATATAGGCTGTAACAGTACCACGATATAAGAGATCTTTAGTGCAAAGGCAATATATGTATATGTATTTATTAAAAGGCGATTTAGGCATGTCCGTCTGGATACAGTTTTCTTATCGAAGGAGTTGAGCTAACTTGGTATGCGTTTTTGCGGGGATATGAGCAAGAACAAGTTCAGGAATGGACCCGATCGTGAATCGGAACTATTAGCGGTTCTGAATTGGACAGAACCCTATTTTATCCGACTGGCTATGAAATATATACGAAAATTCAGGTGACTAAAATTCCAATTCCGACAGCTATCGGATTCTGTGACACCCCTGAATATTTTTATGAAATTTCGAGTTTGGGCTTAATTCCTCCAACTAAATTTCCAAAAATTTTTAAAGTGGTCGTGGTAAAAGGGCGGTTTTCATAAAGAAATTTAACGACTGAAGGCATATGAGACCTACATAGCTTACTCTGTGTCAGGTGTTGCATTGTCAGACCCGACTGACTCTAAAATCTCTACTTGTTCCATTTAGAAAGGTGGATTAAAATTGAAAATAAATCCGTGCATTCGCGTTGCCATACTTGCTGATACAGTGGACTCTCGTTAATTCAAACCTGCGATAATTCGAACGTCTCTATAATTCAAATGCGCTATTTACACGTTAAGACATTTCGATAACGGAACACACTTTTTGTGGGCTAGGGACGCGCGGGGATGTGGTATGGGAGCGTTTTTCTTTCTCCCCCTGCGTCTCTTGCCAACGAAAATTTGTTTCATTATCGAAATGTCAAAGTGTAAATACCGTAATCAGCCCGATTCTGAATACTCCCGGGGAATTTACTTGTCTCAAGAGTAAACTTCTTCTTTTTTAAATATTTGGGAGAATATATATATATGAAAATACGTCCGAAAGATATACAAATCCTATGGATGTATATTTTTCTTTTATGTAAATTGATTTGATATGTGTATTGATTTTTAGATTTCAAAACAATATTTAAAAGGCTTTGAGAACAAAAAAATTTTCGAAATCAAACGACCCAAAGCCCCCTATACAGAAAATGGGGTGGATCCATATTCCACAATTTTGAACCCACAGTGTTAAATTTCGGAACATAGCTTACTCATGTGCCCCAAAGTTGTATACAGTATACAGGTATAAGTTATGTAGTTCGTATGAAGACTCATAGTAAATGTTTATTTCTTAAATTTTATACAAAAGTCATTCAACTGGAGTTAACAAAAGACAATCATAAAATGTACAGTTTAAAGTATTTTATTTTCTGTCATTTCCGCTCCGCACTTCATTTGACAAAAAAAAAAAAAAAAAAAACTCAGAAAAACCAATAAAACAAAAATTTTATTGGTACAAACGGTGAATAGCAATTAACAACTCAGAAAATACAGCAAAATATGCGATGAACGTCTTTTTCTTTCAAAATTATTGCCTAAGAAATTAACCAACTAATTTTAAATCGGTCTGCTCTTAGATTTGTGGTATCGATTCTGGTCCTTTAGCTAACACAGACTTCATAGTTTTCATCATAGTTGGAATAAGACCAACGTGTTTATCGACACATTTTATGGCGCAACGTTCGAATTGATCGGTGTATTTGGCTACCTCGTCGTCATTCGGATTCGGTGGCATTTTGACTTTTATATCGTCATTACACTGCTATTATTTTAAAAAAACAAGTGGTCATATGTTATCAAGTTTGGAATTGGAAAAATTGCTTTATCCTTACCATGACACACCGCTGTAAGCGCCCCTGAAACTCACCCAGCTCGTGTTGGACGTAGTTTTGAGCGCGTGTCATAGGTGTAGAACATCTTTCCACGCATCTTTGTACGCTGTCAACGCTAGCGTCCGAGTCTTGGCAGCATTTGGCGGAGCACATGTGCATATCCGACTGTGAACGTAAATTTTAAATGTTATTTATTTACATAATAAACTTTTATATAATATTTATTGAGTATTAATCTCAATTACAAATAAGTTCAAAATCGGAAAAAATGTCTTTTTATTTGTTTAATTTAAATGCATTCAATTGTATAATTTAGAAAAAAACATAAAAAACTGGTTTACCAACCTGCATTCGTCGTAAAAAACCCTTGTCCAACTCTTCGACCATGTCGGTCACAGCTTGCTCGATGCGCTGCCGTTGTTTCGCAATCATTTCTAGTTTAAAAATTTAAACAGAAAATATAAATTCATTAGAGTTCAAAATAATGGAGCCTGCTTTTCTTAAATGAGCTTTATCTTAACCCACAATAATCTTAAGTGTTAAGAATATATTGCATTTTGAAACATTGCTAAACAAATACATATGTAGCATAGATCTTCGAAGAACAAAATATATGAAATCTTTAATTAAATATTTTTGGTCAATTCTATTAACCAACTAAAAACGTGTGATATAATATGTGGTATTACGTGATATTATTATGAACAGGTTTCTGAGTGACGGATTACAAACGATTAAACTATATAAGGAGCATTCCACGTACGGGACAAATAATATTCATATTTTTTATGTTTAAATGTTTAATTTTATGAAAATATTATTTTAATGTACTCATATTAAGATATTTAACAGGATATAAGGTGTTCCTTCCAAAATTATGTTAGTTTTTGCCTGTTTGCACGGGAAAAAAGTATCATTTTCTGTCGAATGCTCCATAAATACTTTTAGGAAAAATCAAAGTTAATTTTACTTGGATGCTGCATATTTTTTATACATTTTTTTCACATTATTCGGATGTGGAATTTCCAATGGTAAAATAAATCTAGCGACCCAATGCAAAGTAAGCTCCTCATATCAGTATGAGAAAAAATTTGTCCTTCCCAACTCAGTAGATTCCAAACTTGAAAATGTGCGGCAACGCGAGAGCTTGTGCTATGGCTATCGGCTATGTCACCATACAATATGCCGCGTACCTACGATATTAATCATTATTATGACATTGTATTTGCACGTATTGTAGTAAAATGAAGAAATGCACCATTTCTTATCACGTTTTCTCACACAAAATTGCACGTGCGAACTTGAAAAAAGAACTGCTGTTGAATCTTCAATGAAGTTTTAAGAATTTGAAAAATCTTCTTTACCTCAAACCTAACTAAAAAATCTTCACTTAAAATTTCAAATACAATAAAAGTAAAAGTTTTTTTTCTTCATGTTATTGACAAAAATAAAAGTATACCTTCATGGCCTTAACAAATAAGTATCGCAAAATAAAATGAATACAACATTCATGGTATCACAACAAAGACACAAACAACAACTTTTTTATAAGACAGTTTTTTCAATAAAAAAAATATATATAAAAACTTCTATTCTTGAGATTCCAATTCATCTCCGGAACTTTTGAAAAACACTTAGAAAATAATTGATTTGAATTAAATTCGTAATCATACTGAAAAACTAAATATCTTCATTTTGAAGATTTTTCCATTTTTATTTCTATTTAGCGAAAATACAAATCTTCTTTTGAAGATTTTTAATAAATCCCATACAACGTACTCCCATACAACGTACTCCCATACAACGTACTCCCATACAACGTACTCCCATACTACGTACTCCCATACAACGTACTGCATACAACGTACTCCCTTACGTGCTATTCATGGTACTGAAATTCTTTGAGAACGTCCAAAAATTGTAAACAAATTACAAACTTAGCCAATGATCAATGTCACTTATTTGTATCTTTGAAGTCAAACTGTTCTGCTCCATTTGAAACAACTTTCACTTCTTTCCTTTGGATGAAGTTTAAAATTGAAATAATGGTCTTTGAAGAATATGGCAAGTTTTTTCAAAATAAAAGACACGCGGAATAACGAAATGAAAACATGAAAAGCGACACAAGGTACATCGATGAATACATAAAAGCTCTCTTATTTTAAGTATGTATATCCACACCCCTACTTTTAGTTCCATTTCATGTTTTTTCAATAAGTCAATATAATTTTTTACATTGTAATCATTTAATTTTTTGGTTAGTTTTGATAAACTTGCTTTACTTATACATACTATCAGTATGTTAAGGATGCGGAAAGTGCGCACTTCGGTGACCATAGATTGACAAACGCGACTTTTAAAAAATCCGGAAAATTGGATTCTTACTACGTTTTGAGAGACCGGCTCTAATTTTACTAGATTACTACTTAAAAATTATTTAAATATTTTCTTTACGCATTTGAAAACATATGTTGCGATATGTTGAGCGTATCGATTAATTCATCGGATATCGATGTAATTTCAAAATCGATATCTCTAAAGACCTTGGTCTACCGCATTTGACGTTGTTGACAGCAGGGTTGGGACCAAGGTGTATTTAATAAGGTGGTAGCAGTAGCACATATGTCTTCTTCTTATTCTATTATTTTCCGATTTAAATGTCGCAATTTTTTATTATTTTTTCAAAATTTGTTTTTGTATTCATTATTTGTTATTAAAATTTCTGTATTCACAACAACATATTTGACTTAATAGAAATGTGGTGTACCACGTAATAGCTTTTGGCCGAAGTTGCAGCTATAGTTCTATGTGGTTGTGACCATATAGAACTATAGCTCCAACTTCGGCCAAAAACTATTACGTGGTACACCACACTTTCTATTACGTGGTTCACCACAACACGCGACTTATTGCGTGGTTCACCACAGTTGAACTTTTTCACCAAATCATGCCATAACGCGCCGAAATTTGGCCGAAGTTGCAGCTATAGTTCTATATGGTTGTGACGTTGGCTTAATATGCAAAACAACAACAACGAAGCTCTCATATTGTATTTGTGACATCATCGGACTGAAGTGGCGCTATCATGTTTTCTTGTATCATGCGATGTATCGTTTGCATACCTAAATTTGTCAGTCTCAGCTGATTTTTGCTGCTGGTTGTTCCTTTGAAGTAGCCAAATTTAATTTAATTATGCTTTTAAAAATAAATACAACTTCTTACGGGAAAATATCGCGTAATATTACCGCCATAACTCGACGCTTTCTTTGCAGCAATGCGGAGCGGCTCAAGGAGGAAGTTATTGGAAATAAACCAATTGGATTCGCTCGGGCTTTTGAAAAACACACGGAAGCAACAACAAATAATTCAGCTGGAGCACCAGACAATGCCACCTTTGCTTCACTTTTACGGAATTCCAAGTTAATAGCTGTAAGGCATATAGATTTAAAAAAGTTAAATCAATCAAAGCTTAAAATACTATGCTGAAAGTCCTCTGATCTTATAAATATCATTGACTTTTAGAAGACAGACTTGTCTCAAAAAAATTACATTGCAATTACTATTACTATTCCAGCTTGGCGATCCTGAAGGAAGGATAGTTTCGGGAAGAATATTTCATGTTGTTGAGAATGATCTCTACATTGACTTTGGATGGAAGTTTCATTGCGTGTGTACACGTCCAACACGAAATGGAGAGTAAGTTGAATGAATGCCAATGCTCTATATTTTTGACCTAACAATATACGTTTTCATCTGCAGCAACTATGTTCGTGGTGCGCGCGTCCGCCTGCGCGTAAAAGATCTCGAGCTTTCCACAAAGTTTTTGGGCTCTGCTAAGGATTTGACCATACTAGAAGCCGATTGTCAACTATTGGGTCTAATTTCATCACCTTCACGACAAGCGTCGTCAACGAAATCGGCAGCAGTAGAATGAAGCCAACATGAAACTTTATAGCTTGTATTTAATATATATTAAAAGACAGAAATTATATTTGTGTCAACTAGCATAACAATGAAAGACCTCATAATGATGATTCAATTCTTTAACGCCTTGCAACTTAAAATTACTCAAAAGAGCGCCGTTCCCAATAGATGGCATCGCAAAAAAAACTCGCTTTGCTCTGCTATGAACTAACGCCATGGCACATGTAAGACAAGGTTCTTCAGTTAGATACACGTCATAGCCTGTGCAGAGGTATGGTCCATATTTTGTGAGATTGTCGACTCCAAAAGTTTGCTCATCTTCGCAATTTTTCAACTTAACTATTTCAGCTCCCACTTTAAAGTTTGCGTAAACATCATTTTGGGAAATGAAGTCCAAGTACTTTTGCAGAACACCAGCTGTTGTTTTTTCACCTATTACTTTTTCACGTTCATTGGAATTATTGACGATCTTCTCATGGAATTGATTCAATATGCATGGATTTTGGGTTCGCGATACAAGGCCAACAAGAACCATCGTAGCATGATGAATTGGATTCACATCAGTTCTGCTTGCTGCGATTGACACAATCGAATTTGTACGAGGATCAACGCAAAGAGCACAGGGTCGATTTGATTCCACATCTCGTGACAGGTGCATAAGAAAGCTGATAATGCTCTTGTGGAATTGGATTTTCTCCTTATTTAAACATGTGCCGTCATACAACGACTCTAAATATTTATCTGGGTGAAATCTACAAGGCCAATAGGAGCGCATAACATCATATTGACAACGCAACTTGCAAGCGAACGCTGGAACTTGGACTTCTTCGACAATTTGACAGAGCTCCTCAATTGCTTCTTGACTTATAGCTGTGTTGTTTGACAAAAACTCTTTTAGTGTTAGACCTGTGGGAACATCTGTTGGGCGGCACAATATAATGTCGCTTTGACGAACACGTTTAAGATGATGTAGTGTGCAGTGAAGTGGAAGATGTTTGTGTAGTTCTTGCATCAGTTGGGATATATGTGTTTTTTGTTGAACTTTACATATGAACACAGGCGCCAGAGCAGTTTCAGTGTACTCATTTGGAAGAATAGATTTTATATGCAACTCCTCGAACTTGGAAAGCTTGCAGCGCTTATATGGAATTGGGTCTCCGTCCAGCTCTTCCATTGGAGATAGGTAAATTCGACTATCAAGGCTTGAATAAACGAATTCCTAATTGCCCCGTTCGTGCAGGGTTGATTTTTATAATACATTAATGTAATATAATAATGCATCCCTGATCTATGTTTGATTTTAAGAACATTTTATATCTACATAAAAAAAAAACTTAAATGATTGAGTTAATTTCATAAAGTCACTAATAGCATGTCCTCACTATAGCCCAATTTAAGTAATTTCAGCGTTTTCGTAATTTCGCTTGAAATTAAGGAGAAGTTGCGTCATTTCGCCATACTGAAATCTGTCAAATGAAATAACCTTACTATCGTCATTTCAACGAAATTATTCACCAAATTAGTATGAAACCAGATACAATCCTGATTTTTAGTACATTTTGCTTGAATCCTCTCTAAATGCATCCCTGTAACTTTGAATGAAATTTCGTTCATTTGAAATCTTTTAAACGGAAAGCAAATGAAATTACGATTACCGAAATTACGACTATGTGGACGGGTTTGAGGTTGAAATTACGAAAACACCGAAATTACTTAATTTGGGCTATAGTGAGGACATGCTATAAAACTTGTCTTTTTCAAAAAGCATTATTAATTCAAACATTTTAAAATACTTTGTATTAATAATTAAATTCATTAAAACAAAACAGGTAGTACTGTATTTATGTTTATGCTATCAACCCTTAATCAGAGATACATATTATATTTTGCTTGCATTTTGTAAAATATCACCCCTGTGTGAAAGAGGAAAATGTCATAAATGGCGAATTGACGATCAATTCTTCGAGTAAGAGCTGTTTTAACGCGCGTGTTATTGCGAATATCCTTTTGAAACTGCTACGTAGATCATACTGCTTATACACGTTGATATTTTCGTAGACTTTCTGCTTGCGTGTTTTTGACGTTTAAGCGGCCCATTGCCTTCCTCTGCTCCTTCGTAACAAAATTCTTTGCTTTCTTTCCTTGCTAAAAATTCAATCATGCGAAAGCGAGCAAAGCAAATGTCAAAAACACGCATGAAATTCGCTGCTCTTGCATGTTTAACTACCCCGCTTACATCTCTACACCACCGTCCTACAAACTCGACACGCGAGTGAAAAAACGCGCGTTAAAACACGCTCGTGTATAACAGCTCTAAGTGTAAAAGCGAATGCAACTCCAAAAGGGAATATCGATAGGAATTGACGGTGAACAAAAAAGGCCTCAATGTTTTTAAATGGAAAAATCGATGCTATCGATATTAACATCGATTATTTTTCAGCTGTAATATTTATTCTCATTAAAAGTGGAACAGCACAATGATTTGATGAAATAAAAAAGTGTTTCCAATGCATGTAAAAGAAAATTTCGAATACATTATTGCATAATTGTCAGCATCAGTGAATTTTGTATCATATCATCTTAAATTACCTTCAGAAAAAGGATTTAAATATGATAAGTAAGTGAGAACAATTGCATTCTAAGTGATATCTTCATTCTAACTGAATTCATTGATTTGGGTTTTAGAATTTCATCGAAGCAAAGGCTTTTGGAAGTTGTGAAGACAACAACAAAATCTTTCGTTCAGCGTTAAACGAACTGCTTTCTTGAATTGAAAACTGAAAAAGCATTAACGATGTCTGCCGATTCCGATATTGATATGGAATATTCAGACAACGACTGTGAATATGAAGATTACTATAATTCAGGTAAATACGATAAGTTCAAGTGTTGTGTTTACTAAATGACTAAATGTAATTCTTAAAGTTGTGCGACATTATTAATATATCTATAATTCACCCTGCCCAGCGTAATACGCGTCCATATAGCTAAAAGCAGTGTTACCCAACTCATCTGCCCAAAACGAGCAGAGCGAGCCAAGGCGTATTTAACAAGGTGGTGGCAGTAGGAACTGCTCTTCTTCTTCCCTTTTTTCAACTCGGAACTGTCAAAATTTTGTATTGAATTTCGTACGCTTACATTTTTCCACGAAATTAAAAATGTTTATATTGGAACAAAATTCAAACAAGCGTGAACTGATTTTGACATTTCCGAGTTTTTTTTACATTGTTGTTGTACTACTGCCACCACCTTGTTAAATACGCCTTGGAGCGAGCGCTGCGAGCTCGCAAAATGTAGAACGTAAAACTATCGCTATAGCCTTGACTTGGCTGTCATACTCATAAGTAAAAAACTTTCCTTTTCTTTTGTCTCACAAAAATTTCCCCTCGTTCGGCTCGCTCGCGAGCAGCAGAGCTGCTCATATGTGCAATTTGTCCGTACGGGCTCATTTCAGCATGGCTAGCTGAGAGTATTGCCGCTTGTTGTTGCATTGTTTTTTGTTTTCATACACAGATTATGTGTCTAAACTAGACGCGACCCCTAAAAAAAAAGGATTGCATATTTGGACTCAGGGGGTCGTTTTACATAAAGTAACAAAAACAAAACAATAATCCCAGAAAAGCACATAAAGTAAGTTTGTTCCGAAAATTTTTTTTTTAATATATTTTGCCAAACTCAACAATTGATATGCGGCTAACTAAAAAAACTCAGAAGAAACATGAAAAGGCATTCTGAAAAATTTCGTAATTTATTTCTACATTACGAACTAACCTTTAACTGTGGACGTTCCATTTTTGTTACACTACTATGGACGTGCGGTCTCACAGACCGCTATCTTTACGGGATGGTTTCTACCTTCATGAGAAAGTATTGTATCTTTTTTTTGCTGTTATTCCTTAGAATAGCTACTAAATTTAAATAAGAGATGAAATTTAAAAAAAAAAAAGGATTTATTTTAAACCTAATCTAACAATATAACAAATAAAGGCAATTTTCAGTATTTATAGCTTGAGATCACTATTGGTATATCACCACAGGAAAATTAATTTTTTAGTTGCTTTAACTTCTCTTACAATGAAATATAAAGAACAAACAACATAAAAACTTAATATATTCTTCTCAAAAATAAACATAAAAATTTCGACAAGGGCCGAATTTGGTCATTTTTACTGGCAGTCTTTGCTAGAGTTGCAATGAATATCCTGCCACTATCCGGTATCTGGCCTATCCGGCTTCAAATTTAGTATCCGGGCGGATACCGGATACCATCTATATCCGGCCGCCGGAGACCTCACGTTAGGGGACCTTCTGGTCTAGAGCACGAAAATTTAGGGTATTTTCATGATTTTTTTTGGTATTAAGCCAAATAAAAAACGATTTTCTAAGTATGCAGGCTTATTATATTCTTTATTGACAAAAATAAAAAATGTTTTTTTTTTTTTTTTTTTTTTATTTTAAAAATGGCGTTGAAGTGGACCCTCTTTGAAAAAGTACCTCCGTGGTGTGAAAGATTTTGGCAGTTCTGGTAATCGAAAAAAAAAAAACAAAAATATGTTATTAATCAGAATGAATGCGGCTATGGCAGGAACTAGAATAAAAAAAATTTTTTAAATTGACAAAATGGCGCAATTTTTTATTTCAACCATCAAAAACTCCCCTTTTTTTGACCATTTTTTTGATGAAAAAATATGAAGTTCTTGAAATAAAAATTCGATTCTAGTTCGGGCCATAGCCATTGATGTTATGAATAATATATAAAAATTCCAGACAAATCGGTTCGATGGTTTTTTTGTTTTCATTTACACCAGGTCAAAAAAAGTATTTTTGAGATAAACGCGTTCAAAGTTGCTTTGATCAAGCGCGCTGCCTGCTGTCTCCACCTACTAAAAAGGCTGTAGCAAAACAAATATTGTCAATATCTTCACGAAACTTTGCCAGCATATTCTTAAAAGTCTATTCTTCCGAAATATATATATAAAAAAAAAAATCAATTTTCAAAAAATTCTAGACCAGAAGGTCCCCTTAAACATTTGCTATATTGTATTTGTACTAGGATGAAGATTAGAAGTTGGAGCGATTGGAGGAAACCGGATGCAGTTCCGCTAACATTTTCACAGAAAATTTCCTTTTTCAGAGATTTTTCATTGCACTTCTGTGCAACCACTTGAAACACTAAAATGTGTGCTGTGTCAAAAAATAACGTTCAAAATTTTTTCTACCAAATGGCAGCCCTCAGGATCATTGATACGCCGTTCAATATGGCTTCAAAACCGAAAAATATATAAGAAAAAAATGCAATTTTCGGCAGCCGAATATCCGGCTATCCGGCCTAGCAGCCAGCCGGATATCCGGCATCCTACCGGATACACTATCCGTTGCAACACTAGTCTTTGAACAGCGGCTTCGAGCATTGAAGGTATATTGGCTGTTTACAGCCTACACAAGTGTGGGATGTCTTTCTTTTTATCTGATAGTTTGCCTGCAGTCTTTGGTTGACCGTTTTTTGACATTTTAGGTAACAAAATCTCAAACAAACAAAATCACCGTCAGCATCAATTTATAACACATACGTGGACGTGCGGTCTCACAGACCGCACTCAAAATATAAAGCGAAATAACTCACGCAAAATTTAGCCGACGACGTAACCTTCTCTCTCAGCAGTCATTTCGCAATAAAAACTGAAGCTACTGAGGCCGGCATACGCCTCGGGTCCGCCGGAGGAGAGGGGCACGAGATCCACAAACTGCAAGCGGTCTGTGAGACTTTAAGATGTCATATCGTCGTTGCGACTGCAAAAGCGCGTAAGAGCTATCTGCAATACCGCGTATTTACAAAAGTCGCAAACATGAAATATCGTGCCAAATACATCTCAAGAACTAATGCGCCGTTTTGCTATGACGTTGAAATGGACGTTCCTTATTGGCTAATTCAAATGGCGTGAGCTCAATTAGGTTCCCATATACAATCAGATGTCAATAGCACGATATATCATGTTTGCGAATTTTGTAAATACGCGGTATTGCAGATAGCTCTTACGCGCTTTTGCAGGTGCAACGACGATATACGAGTAATTAAATTTAAGGATCACTTTTTCCTGAATTTAATATTGTTTTCCACTTGCCTTTAACAAAAATATCCGTCTTTCGAACCCGCACTTATCGCTATTATGACTTCTTATAGCGAGCTCTTCTATAACGAAATTTATTCTGAGATTCCAATGTTAATAGGGTTTTTCTTCTGTATTGAAATTAATCTAGAATTCACATGTACTTAGCACCAATTTTGATAAATTTAAAATTTCTTTCATGTGGCCCTTTTGCGAAAATGTTTTTAAAACTTCCCTCTAAGAAAAACGTCAAGAAAGTGTACCGCTGGCGAAGTCATTTTCTCATATAAGACTACGTAAACGTACCGCTTTTGCGGTAAGAAAACGCGCCGTAAACGTTAAGATTAGCGTAAGAAAATTAGACAAATAAAAGTAGTCATTTGAATGTATTGGTACTACGCTATGGCGTGGAAAAAGCGGTACGATTACGTAAGGCGTAAGTGGTACGATTACGTAAGGCGTAAGTGGTACGTTTCAGTAACGCTTAGGTGGTACGTTCCAGTAACGTCAAAATGAACTGCTTCTGAGCTGATTCCCTAGCGAAACAAAATAATTTTTTTTTTCATTGTTTTTATTATAACGCAATAAATTTAAATTTACATTGAGTTTATTATTGCTTTTTAGCAGGTTTCGAATTCTACCTGAGGTTACAAGGTAAACAAATTATTTTTTTACATATGGTATACTTCATGTAAGCTTTAGATATATTAGATAGGAACATTCAGTTTTTATATATATATGTAAATATATTATCACCACATATGTTTCGATTTCGGACGTCAATCAAAAAGCTTTAATACGAATCAAGGCGTACCACGCGCCTGCACAACTCAAACTAACCTAAAACGATTGAAGTTCTGTCAACATGGCTGCCCGAATAGCAAAAACGTTTAAATCCATTCGTTTACGTAACGCCAAATTACTTCGTTTTCATACCGTAAAAAAGGCAAGAAAACGGACTGATTTCGGAACTTTTTACTTCTCAATCAGTTCGTTTACGTAACGCCAAACCAGTTCTTTTTCATACCGGATAAGCGGTACGTTTACCAAGAGTTTTCGCGTTGAAATAATTTTTCCTTATTTTTATACTAAAAACTATGCAAGTGTTAGTGAAATGGCGTTACGTATACGATACGTTTCCATACCGCAAAATGCGTTACGTTTATTTTTCTTAGAGGGTTGTGATTCGAATATGATTCCAGCATCCTATACTGAAATCGTTAGTATTTGTTATAGATATATACAATGTTAAACTAAATGTATATTAGTGTTTTAAAAGTTGAACATTACATGTAGGTGGTTCAGCCAAATAAGGCCAACGCCTTTATAAGCCCCGATTTTAAAAAAAAACATATTTCTAGCACTCTCAGCCAAGGCGTATTTAACAAGGTGGTGGCAGTAGTACAACAACAATGTAAAAAAAACTCGGAAATGTCAAAATCAGTTCATGCTTGTTTGAATTTTGTTCCAATATAAAAATTTTTAGTTTCGTTGAAAAATGTAAGCGTACGAAATTCAATACAAAATTTTGACAGTTCCGAGTTGAAAAAAGGAAAAAGAAGAGCAGCTCCTACTGCCACCACCTTGTTAAATACGCCTTGCTCTCAGCATAACGATTTTTGTAGAGTCCGACCGAAGTCAAAATTTTCAACCGAAACCGAATATTCGGTTTTTTTAAAGATTCGGTGGCCGAACCGAAACCGAAACTTTTCAAATCTGAGAAACAAAAGTAATTTTTTTGTTTGCTAGTACAGTAGAATCTCGCAAAAGTTACCGCTCGAATGAGTTAAACGCTTGGTGAAGTTAATCGAATTTCAGCTCCCACGTAGCGTTCTAAAATGTTAATTTTGGCGTTAACTTTTCTGAGCGTAATTTTTTTCTTTTCCTTTTTTTTTATTAAATCACCCCTATTTCGTGTGTATTACGTGGAATAGCGAAGAAAAACAAAATAAGACAACGCATATCATAACGGTAACAGTTTAAAGTGACAAATTCGATCGAAGCGCGCAGCCTTATTGTGAAATAGAAGCTGTTGAAAAAAATTAAGTTAAACTATATCTGTGTAAAACTGATTTAAAATAAAAACTTTAAATAAAATAAGCATGTAATGTTTGCATAAACATATTTTTATGCATGTAGCCTCTATTTCATTAATTTTTTCGATTTTGAAAGACATTTGGAAAAGTTAATAATTCGGAAAAGTTGATTACCCCTGGGACAAATCGATTAACTTTTGCGAGATTCTACTGTATATGAATTTAAAATATATACATTACTAGAACTCGGATTTTGAATATTTTGAAATTTTTTGAATTATTTGAATATTTTGAATTTTTTGGAATTTTTTTGCATTTAACTGTGCTTTTTGAATATTTTATTCACTGAAGTAGGCTTTTTTTTGTTAATTTGACAATTCAACATTTTAATAGGCATACTAAATCGAACTAATTTGGAGTTTTTGACTGTGAATTTTTTGAATATTTTCAATTTTTTGCATACTTTTTGAATATTTTCTGAATATATTTTTGAATTTTTTTTTTTTTTTCATTGTTTTACATATTCAAATTCCGAGGCATATACATTACTAATGTAAAAATAAACATAACAGTATTATGTTCACTTTATATTCACTTATATTCACTTTAAGTAGTTGTACAAAGTTTTGTTTCAAGTCTTTTGGTATTTCCATAACAGTATGTATGTATGTATGTATGTATGTTGCAGTGGAGTTTTTGAAAAACAAGTGCTAGGCTTGGAACGTTACACTCCGTTTCGCCTGGGTCGAAAATCGATCCTCGGACCCTGGGATCAACAGCATAGCACGCATCTCCTACGCTATCCCAGAGCCACTCCATAACAGTAAAATGTGAACATTTTTCTTTTTCAAAATACTAAAATATGTTTGAAAGTTTCGGTTTCGGTTTCGGCCTTTTCCGAGCTAAAACCGAACCGAAACCGAAACTGAAAATTTAGGACGATTCGGTGGCCGAACCGAAACCGAAGGTTCGGTCGGACTCTAGATTTTTGGCATGTTCTAAAGCATTTATATTTACTTCACAAAGCAAAAAAAATTGCGTCGATTATTTAGTTGGGTGATTAGTAATCGTCCAACAAAATTGACAGAAGTGAAAACAACGTGCTTGATTTAATTTTGCGTGAGTAGAAGAACAACGTTTTTCTAAAAGTTGTTGATAATTTTGTAAAGCCTTGATGCCCATACCAAAAGTCGGACTTTATTCAAAATAAAAAGGTTGGGAGAAAAACCCTGGCTTTGTTGTATTCCGAATAAAACGTTGTGGAAAAACTTATATTGAGTGGTCTTAATAAAGCCCACAATAGTCACCTTGCAACTGGCTCTTTAAATAATGTTTTTTGGAGGCCCTAAATGGATCTAAATATACCAAGTAGTTAAAAACAATGAGAAAGAAAGCCTTTTACTGCAATGGACAGCATGTTAACAAAATTATTATCGATAATGTCTTGTACCTGGTCTTGAATATACAACTGAAAGTTTTAATAATATTATTTTATATAAGAAGAGCTGTGCATAGTATTTATTTTCATTTTTGATCTCAAAAAACATTTACAAAGAAATCAGATAATAATTTTATATTTTTCTTTATTTTTTTCGCACGTTTTTGAGAGCAATCAGCATTGGGCCTTATTTATACATGGGGTTCCTAATATGGCAAACTTTTTTGTACTTTTTCTTACATTTTTGGATAAAGAAAAGGTTAAATAAAAGTGATTTAGATCCAAACTCTATCAAAGTTTAACCAAATTTCGCCTCTGTGGCAAAAACCGTTAAGCATGGCCTTATTTGGGTCAGTCACCTTAATATGAAAATTTTTTAGACGAGATAATGTTTCAGAGTTTTTATTAAGAAATTAATTTTAAAAAAAATTTTTTCAAACCCAAAATAAAATGAAAAAATAATTCTTGACCACTTTTCAGGGGAAGACTGCGATGTTGAACGCCTCGATCCCAAGAAAACTGATCCTGAATATTTTGAATATGAGTGTTTAACGGTTGAAGAAGTCGAGAAGCTGTTAAATGAATCTGTCGAAAGGCTTAACACTATTCTCCAAATAACCCCGTCTCTAGCAAAAGTACTTCTTCTCGAACATGAATGGAATCATCAGATTGTTGTTGACAAATACCATCAAGATGCCAATGCGCTGTTAGTAGCAGCTCGTATAAAGCCATCGACAGCAGTGATTCCAAATGCGTTAGCTTCGGGCGGACCATCAACAAGTGCAGCAGCAATGGCGGCAGTAGCAGCTACAAACAGGGATAGTACTCTTTCAGAGTATAGTTGTTCGTTACCAATGCCGACAAATGAACCACAACATATATATCGAAGCCAAATGTGTCCTGTGTGTGCCACTTCTCAATTGAACGATAAATTCCACAGTCTCGTGTGTGGACACTCATTCTGTAAGGACTGTTGGTCGATGTTTTTTGAAACTCAAATTTATCAAGTAAGCAATTAATCCTGATTAGGGGCTATCTCCATCTCCAGTTCCGGGAGAAATGAAAAGTTTCATATAAAAAAACGCTTCAGAAATGAATCAGAAATATTTTTTTGTGAAGTTTCTAATTTCTGATTCATTTCTGACAGAACTGGAGATAGCTCTTGGCGTGGAATCTTTAAAATATAATATACTTCATTGCAGGGTATATCAACTCAAATTGGTTGTATGGCACCAAACTGCAACGTGCGTGTGCCAGAAGATCTCGTTTTGACACTAGCGACACGCCCTGTTATGCGCGATAAATACCAGCAATTTGCGTTTAAGGACTATGTGAAGTCACACCCAGAGCTTCGATTTTGCCCAGGTCCCAATTGTCAAATCATTGTGCGTTCATTGGAAATATGCGCGAAGCGTGCAATATGTCGTTCATGCAATACGTCGTTTTGCTTCAAATGTGGAATGGATTATCATGCACCAACCGATTGCCAAATCATTAAGAAGTGGCTAACAAAATGTGCTGATGATAGCGAGACCGCCAATTATATTAGTGCCAATACCAAAGACTGTCCTAAATGTCATATTTGCATTGAAAAGAACGGTGGTTGTAATCATATGCAATGCTTTAATTGCAAACATGATTTCTGCTGGATGTGTTTGGGTGACTGGAAAACACATGGCTCAGAGTACTATGAATGCTCACGATACAAAGATAATCCGAACATAGCAAATGAATCTGTTCATGTCCAAGCGCGCGAAGCATTAAAAAAATATTTGCATTACTATGAACGTTGGGAAAACCATTCGAAATCATTGCAACTGGAACAGCAAACATTAGAGAGATTGCGGCAACGGATCAATGACAAAGTAATGAAGGGTCGTGGTACTTGGATTGATTGGCAATATTTGTTTAATGCCGCTAGCCTATTAGCTAAATGTCGCTACACTCTTCAATATACTTATCCATACGCCTACTACATGGACGGTGGTTCGCGAAAAGACCTTTTTGAGTACCAGCAGGTAAGTTTCTAAGAATAACAGTTTCATTTGAGTTAATTAACCTGTTTGTTTCCGAAGGCACAACTTGAAGCTGAAATTGAAAACTTGTCATGGAAAATTGAACGCGCTGAGACCACAGACCTGGGCGATCTCGAAAATCAAATGGATATTGCTGAAAAAAGGCGGACAACTTTACTTAAGGATTTCTTTCCAGTACACGCCTGAAACAAACAGCCCAAGAAAGAAAATCTACCAGTATCTTAGATTCCATTTCTCAGCGCGCTTTACAATTTCAAGCCTTCTAAGGAAATTGCATTATGTGCATTCATTAAAAATTAAATGGGCTTTGATGCCGAATCGGCATCTAAAAAGTACATTTTAAAAATGACAACTTCGAAAATTTACCGTATAACTGACATTGGTGATTTCTGTTTTGAGTTAATCTTCA
Source organism: Chlorops oryzae (assembly GCA_020466095.1). Taxonomy (NCBI): domain Eukaryota; kingdom Metazoa; phylum Arthropoda; class Insecta; order Diptera; family Chloropidae; genus Chlorops; species Chlorops oryzae. The sequence goes on along the minus strand of CM035806.1, from coordinate 140,460 downwards.
GCGTAAGACTGAAGTATTATAAAAAGTTTTCTTTTCGGATCGCCTCGAAAAATAATACCAAGGTGTATTTAATAAGGTGATATCAGTAGTAAAACAATAAAAACAAATCTAAAACAAACACATTGCTTTGTTGTTGCAAAAAAACTAAAAATTCAAAAAATTTTATATAGTTTGATAGTTTAGAGTCAGAAAGAAGGCAAATTCGATATTAAAACCACCTTGTTAAATAAGCCTTGAACACATTTTAAAATGTGGCTGATTGAAATAATTTTCATTTAAAAAAGTATGACGTCTGAAAACAGGTGCATAATTTATTAAAAAAAGTTTCAACTAAGGCGATCTCTTTCATGAAAAATGAACGTTGCGGAATGTCTACGTTTTATAGATAAAAAAAACAAATGGGTTTTTAAAAAGCTCTAAGATCTCACAATTTTGTCAACTGAATTAAAGTGAGAAATACACTGTTGCTCGCAAGCACAATCATTACGAATTCTATTTATTCTGGCAGAGTTTCCGTGCAATTGATCAACAGCGTAACACCTGCCTAGCTTAGTTTTATGTAAGTTTAATAAATTAAATGAAAACATGGATTTTTAGCATGAGCCCTTATTTATAAAAATTCGATTAGGTACTAACAATAATTAACACATGTGCTTCCTTTTTTTTACAATTACTTTTTATTTTCTTTGATCTTGGATATATATACCGTACCAAGGCGCATCAAACAAAGTGACCACACACAAGTGTGAAAATTTACAACATTCGTTTATAGTTAAAACTCATAAAAAAGAAGACATCTATGATGTTGCTGCCACCTTGTTAAATACGCCTTGATACTGAATTAAACAATCGAATTCTTATTGCACATCAGATACCAACTTCTTTTCTTACTTCGATATGATTGAGTTTTTTTATTTTCATTTTATTTAAAAAATATGTGGCATTTGTTTAAAAAGATTATGTTTAAGTTTTATGTTGTGATCCGAAATTGTGTATATACAATTCCCCATTTATTATATATAAATAGCTTATTCCAATAATTATTCAATGAGGATTGACTACAATATTTAGCGCTAGATATTTTCAAACTATGAAAAGTCATGTAAGATTTTTGAAATAAAGTAATTAATAACTGTAACAAAAAAGAAGCGGAATTTAATATTTGCTAAAACCCTTGTACAAAAACCTTTAAAGAGCAACCTTTGCGTTGAAGTAAAAAAAAAAAATCCCTAAAAGTGTGACTCTACGGGCAATAGTTCATCCCATATGTTCTGTCAAAGGGTCTCGCCGGTTGAGCAAAGGCATGCTGCATCACCAAAAGGATTTTGAAATTTTGTTGATTTTTCGATAGGTGCCTTCTAAAAACACTGTAGGGACCACTTCTTAGTTTTCTATTTTGAATAGTCCTTGAACAAACGTTGGCTATTTTCCAAAAAAACAGGGAATCTAAAAAAAATTTACACAAAATTTTTTTTTTACAAAACTAAAAAGAAAACTAACTATTCTTTCAGTGTATTCCCAGTGTGCCGCCGCTCTATAAGTATTTAGTATTTACATACTTTCATTAAAAAAAAAAATATTCAAATCGAATAGCGGAACTGTGTGATATTGAAAAAAATGCAAGTGCACATTAGTGTGGTCCAAAATTGTATGGGAAAAATATTTTGTGTCGGATTTTGCGATCCGCCCCCTCAAAATATAGTAGAGGGCAACAGAAAAGGGAAATGAAAAGATTTAGATCGATCGGACGTTATTTAGGGGGTGCTCAACGAGGTCAAAGTTCAGAAACATGATTTTGTAAACTCATGCCGCTAGTACAAATAACAAAAACTAGCACTTACATTTTTCTAAATATCTCAAAAACTAATTAAGGTAGGAAGACGAAACAAACGTTGGCTGATTCCTAATACAACAGGAAATTCCAAAATGTTTTTTCTAATTTTTACACTGAGAATTTTTGATGTGGGTTCTTTACATATTTTGGCTAGGAATACTTGTATGTATAAATACTCATAAATTAATAATATTAACAATAATATTAACAAAATTTTGAGCTATAAATATTTTTTTGATTATAAAATTCTATTATAAATTTCTGTATACATTTATTTTGTTTTTATTTTATTTTGTTTGTTATTTATTAGATATATTTATATATTTATAATTATTATTTTTATTTATATATTTATAATGATTATTTATAATGATTATTTATTTATATATTTATAATGTTATTTATATTTATTATTTATTATGTTATTTATATATTTATAATTATTATTATATATTTATTATTTATTTATTTATTTATTTATTTATTTATTTATTATTTATTATTTATTATTTATTATTTATTATTTATTATTTATTATTTATTATTTATTATTTATTATTTATTATTTATTATTTATTATTTATTATTTATTATTATATTATTTATTTTTATTATTTATTTATTTATTATCTATTATTTATTATCTATTATATATTATATTATTTATTATATATTTTTTATTATTTATTTTTTATTATTTATTATTTATCATTTACTGTTTGTTATTTATTAATATTATTTATATATAATTTGATATTATTTATATATTATTTGATATAATTATCCTATTTTTTAATTAATGGTTGCTGTTTTATGCCCATTTCTCTTTTAGCATATCTACTTCTTTCTTAAATTCATCAGAATCCATAGGGTTAACCAAGTCATCTCCTCTCCTTTCCACGCTTTCGTTGGGTCTAGAGCGGTCTGCAATCAACCCCGAAAATGTTGGCCAATCATATTGGTTTAATGTCAGCCGCCATGTTTTCTCGCATAGCCGCCATGTTTGATTAGTGACTGTGATAGGTTCATCTCTTTCTTACTCACTCATAAGTTCTACCGTGGTCTATAGTCGGCCCTTATATTTCCCGGTAACCACTATTATTGCCCGGTAACCACTATTATTGGATTATGTCTTTAATTGGTTTGTGGCTTTGATAGGGAATGGTTTTGTTCCAGAATAATTTAAGAATTTATGGTTCTGTATCTTTAATAGGTTTTCTTTTGACTTTTTTGTTCCAAACTAATTTATAATTTAATTCTTAGACTGGTTTTATTAGAATAAATTATTTGGGAAGTGGAGAATTGTTTTTGAGAAATTGGAGATAATCGATATACGAAAAGGCTATGAGGTTAAGTTTAGTATGTGCAAACTAACCAAAACCTAAAAGTATGCAACACTGTCCGACTCATCCGCTCGAACATTCATAAGCCATTGGTGTTATTCTATTTTATTTTTATTTTCAAGGCATTTAAAGAATTTGAGAGCATACAAGCATTGTAAAAACCTATTTAAGCATTCTAATAT